>JARFIZ010000049.1:0-733939 GCA_036325965.1 Sinopyrophorus schimmeli | reverse complement strand
AAAAATACATGACATGTTAAACAAACCTCCTGCAGAGACTCTACAGTCACACTTGTGTGGATGAACTTTATATTAACACTTGAACTTCTAAAGAATCAGCTGAGCTAAAGCCCCTACAAAAATTTCTCGTTAATCTTCCGTCTGTCTGGTTACCACATGAAATTATTGAAAAAATATTTCTCGACTTTGACAAACGTTCCGTTTTTATAAAAATAAAACCTGCCGCAACTATAAATAGTTGTCCATTATTTAACAAAAATATAACGCAATTTTCCTTCGATGTGAAAATTTTGAGACCTTGCGAAATTGGCAGAAATGCTTTTAGTTCGCGCATCTTATGGATTTTAATAGAAAATCTAATTAAATCGTTCTCTTTATTTTACCTGTGCTTCTTGGCACAGATATTTGAAAATTATTTTTGCATACCACACGACAAATTAAATTTTTTTCTAATGTTTAGTGTTTTTTGTTATTGGTTATTAATGTTATTTAGATATTTTTTGAATGTTCGAAATGAACTTTGCTTATGGGAAATGCCCAATTAAATATTGCATGACTTAAATTACAAAATTATTCTATTTTGAATGTGTGGTGGAATGAGGCAATTTTGCAAGCGTTCAGCGTTTGAGGACAAAGATGAAGAAGGTGCTATTTGAAGTCAAAACAGCGCACTGAAGTGCCGATAAGCTTCAATAAAACTGATACGTTTTATATCGAGACATAACAAAAATAAGATTGGATTATATTTTTATTTGTTTATGATAATTATTGGAAATTTAACATCGCCCGTCACAACTTTCGTTTTCTAAACTTTAGGAGTAAAAATAGGAAAGTGGTTATTTATATATTTATTACTTATTAAATAACATCGTAGATGTAATTTTTCTAAATTCAATTGAACGAAATTTTTGTTAAACGTTAGGTGCCTTAAAATTGAAACATAGAACTGGAAAAATTTAATCGAGTTACTTTTATTTTGTTTGAGTAAAAACTTAATTTACTCGTTTTTCGCAATTAAGAATTTAATATCTTGGCGACCGAACTTTGCTCGGCGTCTTTCGATTTCTCAGTGAGAATGTGACGACTTTCGGTCGCCCAGGTAATGAAATACAGTGGAACCTCGATAAGTCGAAGTTGAAGGGAAACTAAAAACAATTCGATTTATCAAAAATTCGAGTTATCGATATAAAAATATTAACGTTGAAATTAGGATTTTGTAAAAGGGATCTAGGAACTGACAGATATGGATAGCGACTGATGAAAAATTTTATTATTGTAAAACTGATAAACATTAAATTATTAAAAAATATTGCTAGTTGAAGTAAGTGAAAATCAGGCCTTGGCCACTCCGTCATCCCCAGTCACATTTGCGGCATCGGACTGACGGTCTAGGGACTGACGATATGTAGAAAAACTAAGAGAAACACATATTCTACAATAATTACTAGAATATCTAATGTCATATATCAAACAGGACTAACAAAGCGCTAGTAAATAAAAATTAATTAAAAACAATTGCTTATTATTTAACAATTAAAATACTCATCTAGGGACTGATGCAGTGACTGGAACAACACGTATTTTCGCAAAATCAATCGCTGTAGCACTGAATTAAAAAATGATCGAATCACACAAGTGGCCTCTGCGAGTAACTTTATGTCGTTACTTTAAAATCAACTGCCTTATATTCACTCATTTACTGGTTAAGCCGCGAAATTTTAAACATTTGTAAGCGACTAGGGCCTGACGGTTAAAGTCGCGGACACTAATTTGACTTGCGAAAAATACATAATTACTTTTAAAATTTATAATAAATTGGTGTTATTAAGTGCATAATCTAACTTTAAACATTTGTAAAGAAAATAAAAGTATATGGGCTAAATGGTTTTTGAAATATAAATGCCCGAATAGAAAATTTCGATGCGCGGACATGCCTAGGGACTGACGTTTACGGTCATTAGAATTTTTTTTTAAATTAATATGATTTATTAATTTAAACAAAGTGAGCGTACTAAATAAAACACATTTTTTTATCTATTATATAGCAATCTTATAATAAAATTAATTCAATTAGATGAAGTGAAAAGTACTGCGGACATAGAGTTACCCAAATTTTATGGAATCACCCATTTATGTTTTTATATATAGGATTTCTTATTTTAAATCTGCACATAAATTATTTTGATTTACAACGTCCATGTACGAAGAAGGAAACTCATAATACTTATAAACTTCAATTTTGAAGTTTGGATCCTGTTAAGATTTACGTTTTTGTTCAGAAAGTTATATCATGTTTTTGGTTTAATGTTAGAAAAGGGATGAGAAACTTGAAAGTTTCGTTGAGTTTTAATTAAGATAAATGTTCTATTCGGTTTTATCCGCATTATCCTTAATTTTACGTAGAATTTGTATTTACGTTAAATCAGACAATAGCTACAGCATTTTTGTGATACACGGGATATGGTTTCTCAAACAATGATATTCTATAATTTTTCTTTATATAAAGGGCGTCCCAGAATAAGACCGCACAAATAAAACATAATCAAGCTATAATAAATGCTCAAAGTTTGTTTCTTAAACACAACAGACATCGTTTTGCCATACTCCCGGATACATTTTGAAGGGTATTTCGATTAACCCTCCAGCACCCAGGCGATTGGATTCACCTTTTTCACTCTGACAATGAGTAAAATACTCACTACTTTTACGCATGCTCATTATATGCTTAATATAACAACTACCACTACATGATAATTTTATCTAAAAATTTAATTAAATTATTTATTTATTATTGTTTTCTTTTTACTAACTCTTTACAAACATAATCAATAATAAATTAATTATTTTACTGGTAAGAATACAACTATTATTATTCTATATAGAATTCAAATAATTTCATACTTTAATGCACAAAATGCTTAAAAAAGTATTAATTATATTAATATTTAAATTTGCATTTAGAATCAATATATTTTATTCCTTCGAAATTCGAAGAAATAAATTTATTTAACAGCACTCGCCTACCAATAAATATATATTTGCAGTTTGTATGGCGGTTTAACGTATAGCCGAAATATCCGAACTAGCTTATAATACATGGCTGGAACCAAAAAAGAAAATGCTATTTAATCGTTTAAAAATCCAATATGGCGTTTATTTAAAATAATCATGTTGGTATCAATAGCTGGAATGCCGCCACCTTGAATTTTATTTTGACTTAACTTTCAGCTATATTTTATCAAATCTGATAAATATTATAGTAAACTTTTTTTTCATATTTCTTATAAATAGATACCAATTTTAAGTTAATAGCCATTAAAGAAAATGACTATTTGCATTTTATTTTTGATAATATCGGAACGCTACGGAATTTTATCAGTCGAAACTGAATCAGCACATAAAACTGCAAAACATTGCCCATTTAACCAAATCTCGTATCTTTGCGAATAACTCGTGATAACCTACTCAATCTGGGACCCCCTGTATACAGTCGTTTATTTAAAATCAAAAATACTTGTATATTTTTGAAATTTGAATATGGCGCTTTAAATAAGACATTTAATTGCTTGATTAAAGGTTAGTAACACAATCTAATGAACCTATCAGAATGCTCAATTAATTTGCTTTCGTGTTTGATTAATTGTCAGGTTTTACATGGAAAAGTATGTTCCAGTATGATATGATTATTACTTGAATTATACGCGTTTTATTGAAGTACTTTTAGATAGGCAATAATTAAGTGCTTTGTGATCTTTAATTAGCTCAATTATTAGAGCTTTAAATATATGAGATAATTAATGAATTGATGTTATTTTATAGTTAGCAGCCTATTGTGTTTTGGGGATAAGATTATTATATCACATGTTGAATACAATTAACGTATTGCGTTTTATCTTTTTTTTTCGTTAATTTGATTCCAAAATAGAATTGGCATCATCGATTAAGCAGTGTTTTAATAATGCTACTTTATAAAAGATTAACCAGTTGATTAGTAACAAAATTTTAACTTTTAACAACTTCCAGAATGAACATGGATTTGAATTATAAGCAGAAAAGTTTAATATGTTTATTAATAACTTTTGAACTGGCGAAATGCAAATTTGTATGTTGTTTTTAGTAGCTATTGATATGTACTTATATTTGGTATTGATGAATTAAAACCTCTTAATATTACCAAATGCCTTGTTTTGTAAATACGTACACACAAAGTAATCAAATTAAGTTTGTTTAATTCAAAATATTTAAACAAGTTATTATGAAAATTATCAGAGCGATTTTTAATCAGGTAAAACATGTTTTGATAAGTTTTCAAACGTTATTATTTTCGTTTTTATTATTAAATCGAAAAAAAACAGTTTTTTTTAAGCTAATTCTGTGGATATTTGTTTATTATACTATAATTTCTAAATCGTTGTTGTTAACATAAGTTATCAACTTTTTTGATTAAAATAAATACGAATTATGTTTGTCCACCAATATTAATTAATGATAAATGATATAATAATAGTAAATTAGTTGACCTAAATCTGTTAATATAAAGATAACGATTAGCATAATGTTATGTATTTGTTACTTCGATAATATCCCGCATGTTGATGAGTTTTTACAAATTTTGTGTTTTTTATTATAATTATTTTTATTATAATTCTCAAGGTAAATGTTTATAAACAAATTAATTCGCCAGAACGAACTGTTAGATTATTAGAATTCTTAAAATTCATTTGATTTAATTTAGCAGTTTCTAAGATAATATCTAAATATTTTATTTTGCAAATTACAAAGTGTCAACTTTTGAATTGTTTGATTTTTTATCGCCTGTTTATAGAAAGAGAATAAAACTTTTATACATTTATTTCTAAAATTGGGCATTAGGTATAGGAAATTCTATCAGCCAAAAGCTGTATTACGGAACTGATTTTTTAAAAATAGAATTGGATTAAAAAAATTACCTTTTAAATGTTTCATAAAAACAATTTTTTTTTAACAAATTAAAATTGTAATACTTTAGTTTTTAGATAGTTCAGTTTTTCAAGATTTGAGGTATTCAACCAAAATTAATTAAAGCTTCAAGAAACTATTGTTATTTTTAATAAATTTTGATAAAGAAAACCGAAAGGAAATCCGCTGAGTAAATTAACAATAGAAAATTGTTTTTTCAAAGATAGCGCAGAAGATTCGATGATAAAATTAAAGTTGTCAAAAAACTCTTGAGAAGAGGAAATTAACAATTTTTTCTCTGACTAGTTTTGTTGCTATTTGTAGTTAACAAATATTTCTTCTATGCCCAAATACTCGTCACATTTGTGAATCTTAATGTAATTTGATAATTAAGCGTGTTATCATCAACTGCCACTACAAGTTATCATTCGCATAATTTAATTACGTTTTATTTTTTTTAAGTAAGGTAGTTACAATTTTGTATTAGTTTCTTGTGCAACTAGTGCGATAAGTTTTCGTTTGTCCACGAGAGCGAAGTTGAGCGCACGAGCGAAGCGAGTGCGCTTATTCGATCGAGTGGCCAATCGACAATATCGCACGAGTTGCAGATACTATTTTTTATTACAAATTTTAATGTATTAATTAATATGAGTATAAATTTTATAAATGTCAACCTGACTTTTTTAATATTTGCACTTTTAATAAACGTGTCGCACTCAAATTAACGTTTAATTTAAAATGGGCAAATAGCTCCTTTTCAACCGCAACAGAGTGCGCTAAGATACTACTTATTCCGTATGAGTAATTAAAAAAATTTTATAATGCTATTGATGTATTATGCCATTAATGTCTCGGTGACCGAGCGTTGCTCGGCGTCTTTCGATTTCGCCGTGAGAATGTGATGACTTTCGGTTGCCTAGGTACCAAAATATATAGATATGAATGTAGCGCCATCTGTTGTGTATCAATATTTCAGACTACTGGTATTTCAATATTCTATGAGATGGGGTTTAGAAAAATAACCGGCGCGGGAACTTTTGTACGCGCGTTAGAACTTATACTTCTTTGGTGTAACTAAATTAAATATAATATTAAATATAAATAAATTCAATAAATACGAGGATGTGCGCATTCGAGCGAAAAGTGGCACATTACCGAGCGAGGGAAGCAAATGAAGGACGACGCGGGGCGGCGCGCTTCATTTTCCCGAGATCGGAATGTGCCACTTTGAGCTCGAATGTGCACACTTGGTTTTCAGCACAACTCACAATAATTTCAGACACTAAATTAGACCCAAAATTAGTTGATTAATTTTAAGAGTTCCTTCTCACTCGCACTGACAAGATTGTGACATCTTTTCGCTCAATCTCACTCATTGCTCAAAATAGGTCTTAATGGCGGTGAAAATAACTAAAAATTATTGTTTTTTTGTTATTTGTTATACAATATACGTTTGTCTTAATAAACATTTAGAACTTTTTGCGTAATGTGACAACAATTTTGGGGTCGACGGGAGTATGTATTATAATTGTTGCAGTTTAAACAAAATGGTTATTTTTATTGATATTCATCAGTGTAAGTGTTTAACAATACTTGCAATTGTAAATAAGTAGTATAGTAAATAAAGACAACAGGTACTTGTCATTTTAAATAAACACCGTATAAAGTCACAATTCTCAAAGTCAATGGATATAAATAATTATCACCATATTTATAAACACACTATTATAATTTAAATTACTTGAAGTTCAAGGAATATTATGACAAAAGTGCTTATAGTTTTATTGAGGATTTGTTAATATTTTGATGCACTTAAAATTTGACTGGGTTATTACGCAAAGGGCATTTTAATTGAAAATCAAGAGCCTGCAATGAAAACTAGACTTGTTGCAGTGGCGCAACCATAGGGGGAGCTGCCGGTCCGCAGTCCTTTTCCAATTTTCTCTATAATTAAATACAAAGTATGGTTTCAATATATTAATAAATTAATATATGTTGTGTCGTCTTAAATAACACTATTCGTCACTTGAGATTTATGGTTTACTTTTTGCCAATATATTGGCTAAAATGATATCGTTTCAGAAAGAATTCTTATTTAATAGGAAATCTAAAGCGACTACTTGATGTATTAATACAATGAAACCAACGTCCATTGATTCGGTGAGAGCGTTTTCAGTATCAAATAACTTTTGTAGTAAGATTGGAACAAAATTATCTGAAAAATCATTGAATGCTCTTGTTTTTTTAGAAATATTATTTGATTAACAATAATATTGAAATGAATATTGAAAACTATTTATTTTGCATATAGTATAACTTAAATTGAATTTCTTTTTAAAACCTAAAAAGCTCGATCAATATATCGAGCTCGAGCCTAATCGAGATTTAAACTATCGAGTTTTTTTACTCCCTAATTCGAGCTCGAAGTAGCACATTCCGATCTCGGAAATGTGCCACATATCATTTAATTGGATTTGTTTACTTTACTCTTCTTTTTTCCAAATCTTAAATTTAAATTTGGTCCAAGTTGATTTGATTTGAAGAAGAGTAGATAAATCCAATGAATTGAGGATGTTCACATTTGAGTAGTAAGTGGCGCATTTTTGAGTGGAAAGTAACTCTTCCTCGAGATCAGTTGTGACATTTTGAGTTTGAATCTGCACATTCAAAATAACTAATTTATTTCTTAAAAATGTTTTAATGAAAACTAACGTCTGAATTTTTTCCATCCAAGACTGCACCTCCTCATAAGTAAATAAAAATGAAGTGTAAGGGCAATTGGGTAATAAAAAAAATATGGAAGAGCAATTTTGAAAACCGATAAAAACAACCGCAGCCCCCATAAAACATAAATTACGGGTGCGCCACTGACTGCTCGATATTCCTGATATACAGACGGTCATCCACTTTCGTACTTAATCGAATCGGTTATTATGAAAAAGGAAAAGAAGGAATAGAAAAGTTTAATTTTACAGGAGAAGGAAGAAACGTTTCTACTCCAGATTTAACTGACATTGACTTCAATTTTTATTTTATCTTGTAGCTTACATTATTATACTTAATGTTGCTTTCCACAGATTTAGAATTGCTTTACTTTAATTTACTATTGACAAAAATAATAGTAGGAATGTATTTGCTCTAAATGCCATTTTTAAAATGAACATACCTACATAATTTACCATTTAATTACATTACTTAATCGTTCCAAATTCATATTCATAGTTTAATTGAATACAAAAAAATCACGAAAAAACCTTGTTTAAAGAAATATTAAATGCATCGATTTAAAAAAACTAAATTAATCGTGCACATTAGAACACTTCTGTGAAAGTACGAAATGCCGTTTTCTAGAATATGTTTTTCAAATCAACGATTAAAAATTCGTAAAAAATAGCATTTAGTATAAAATGCCCCTTTTCCAAATGTTCGATTCAATTGTTTTGTAGTTTTATAAAAATTTAATGAAAATACGATTTATTACTAAAAAAGCTAAACACTACAAATTATTACAGGAATATCATTTTAAAATTCAAATAACTTAATTGTGCTAATTTATTTTTCATTAAAATTTAAACTGATTTGTAAATACCTATTTACTTGCATATGTTTCTATAGTTTTGATCAATTTTATTATAACAACTGCATTGTTTTTTGAGAAAATTTGATTTGACCAATTTTTGACAGAAATTAATGATTTAAAATAATTTAATTTTGAACTAAAGTTGTTTTATCTTTCAGTTTGCTCTAACATTTAATTAATGGGTTGGGAACGGTTCTATTTCTAATTTTAAGATGTTGAGCAAAAGAAAATTAATAATTTTTGAAGTTGCCAGGCACTAAAATTTTGAAGTTGTGAGTTTTCTTTCGTTAAAGCAAAAATTATTAAAAAGAGGCGCCGCGCTGGCGACGTGGGTTCGATTCCCCGCGATACCCATCGAAAATTTCACGCTCCTCTTCTCTTCGCCAAGATTGACCACCGCGCCAAGGAGTAAAAACTGGTTGAAAAGGTTTCCCTAGAAATTGTCGTGGTTCGGAACCCACGTAAAACTGTAGATCTCTTGTGTTTTTGAAATGCTACGATATTCACAACAAAGACGTCTAATGGTCTAATACCGTCTCTGGGTATACAAAAGGCGCAAGAAGAAGAAAGAGCAGTTATTATTTGTTTTCTTTTTTTGTAAGATTTTTCAATAATTGCTTGACATTCATGGAAGAACAACAAAAGTGCTTATTATCTTAAGTGTCAATAAACTAATAACTAATACTGATAAGCACACCTCTGTTTTATTGTTTGAAATTAGCTTTGTTTTAGCATAGTTTAAAAAAATCTATTTACGAATCTGCCAATACCATCTGCGTGTCAGCAGTAATTTAACACAGTTATTAATTAATTAAATAATTAATTTAATTTAGTGGCGATTTCGATCTTCTGTGAACCTACAAGGTTCTTAATACAACAACGAACACTTATCACAATTGCCTGGTTATAACTTTATGAAAACGAAACTTACTCATTATTACTATCTTAAATAATTGTATGAATTTTGCCGAGTAAACATATTTATTAAGTACGCACTATCTACTTATAAATTTAAATTTCATATGCAACTTTCGTAGTGGCAAACTTGTATCACCGGTTTTCGTAAATGCTGGGGATCATTTATGTAGTTGAATATGCAAATGTTATTTATATGTAAAAGGCGGTTGTAACATTCATTTTTCATAACAGTAAACAGTTCGTTAGTAAGTATTACTTGACAAATTGTAATTGCTGGAAATGTTCATTTTTGTAATGGCATTGTTTTAATAAATACTTTCAGCTCTAGAATTGATATCGTAAGTGGCCGATGTGTTACAGAAGTAGGCTCCCAAAACTAGGTCTTGACTTACACAATTTTGCGTCGATTCCAAATGCCGTAACACAATCGCATTTTGTATTCCTTCGACGCATCTCGATTTTTATTAACTAATGCAAGGATCGATTAATTGTTAACGTTATTTTAAAATTAATGATTTAATAAATCGGGGAGTTCGTTTTTATTGCCAGTCTTAGAGAAGAAGTTCATATTTGTTTATGTTTTAGTTTACAGAAAATTATTTTTATCGGTTTGGTCTTTTCTCAATGTTTTACTGAAATGGACAACAGAAATTTTAAGTTTTTGGCGCGCCGAGGAACGGAAGGTGCGCGCACACTTCTAACGAAAATTCGACAGTATGAAGTAAGCCATCTAAGAAAGTAAATTAATTATTATGAATCACGTTTAAAACCGATTGTGCACATTTGGACAAAGCTGCAGCGTTTATTTTTTTTAAATAACGGTTTATAAAACAAATCAGAGATTTGGTGTTTTTGGTATAAATAGAGTCTTGTAATTTTTTATTATAATTGTTTAGCAAGTAAATTAATTATTGAGAAATCACGCTTAATACCGAGTGTGCACATTCGAGCTCAAGTGGCACATTCCGATCTCGAGAAAATGAAGCGCGCCGCTTCGCGTCGAACTTCATTTGTCTCCCTCGCTCGGAAATGTGCCACTTTTCGCTAGAATGCGCACACACCTCGAATTCATTGCATTTTCTACATTATCCTTCACTCTTTCAAATCATAAATATAAATTTAGTTTCGTCAATATCGATTTTATGTTTGAAAAACCTTTTTACCATAGCAATGAGTGGAAGAGAGCAAAAAGATACGACAGACTCCTCAATGCGAGCGAGAGGGAACGATTAAATTTATTCCACTGATTTTTCGTCTAATTTATTGTGAATCATGCTTAAAACCTAGTGTGCACATTTGACCTAAATTATTTTCGCGAGACTGAATTTTCTCCAAAATGTACAGTAAACACTACATTCGATTCACGTGGTACTTGTTTTACACGAATTTGTTTTCACACGGTTTACAAAAATTTTTTTGAAGAATTAAAACTATTTATAATATGCATTTTTCGTTTTACATGTTTTTTTCTGTGTAAATCGGTGAATAGGTTAGCAGTGGGGAGGCGAGATAAGATTTGATTTTTTAAGGAAGACATGGTTTGGAAACTACTGGTCTAGCTATACACTAACGCAAGGTACGCAATATAACACGTGCTTATATTTAATTTTTCTCGCCAAAGAAGTATAACTTCTAGCGAGCGTATATAAGTACGCGGCCGTGTTTTTTTTTGTTTAACGAGCAATTTACTTTATTGCATGGCGTGACACTTGTGATAAAAGGATTTATTTTTTATGAAATTGGACAGGTAATTATAGCATGCCACTGTTCATAGGTCAAAATAAGCTCATCGTTTTTTGAAGATATTTAAATTTGTTTTATTCCAATAAAAGATTAATTATATCCAGAAAAACATCAGAATTTAATATTTGAACCAACACACAAAATTAATATAATAATTATGAAATTTTAATCAACACATTTGTAAATAATATGCTTAGGATTATGATTTTGTTAAGGCACAAATTTTTTTGATTTTTGATTTAAATATTTTACAAGTACATTCTGATGTACTACTATTGATTTACGCGGTAAAGCGGTTTCGTAGAAAACCGCGTAAATCGTAAACAAAGCAAAAAATGAATAAATTGGTCAGAAATTTTTAGAAATTAATTAATTTTTTTTACGTAAAATTTAGTTATCAATTTTTTTAGTCAATACGTTTATCAAAAAAATACTATGTATCTTTGATATAAAAGTAGATACTGTAAAACCTCACTTATAATTCAAAACCTTTAATTTTACTATTTAAAAAAATATGCACATATTATTATACAAAAACTTTCTCGTCCACATTCAAAGAATAACATAAACTAAAATTGTAAAAAAACGAGAATATCACAAGATATTTTAAAACATTTTAATAGATTGCACAGTTGATCTTTGGAAAAATACTTATTAGGTCTTAAAAAAGTCGGTAATTTTAGTTTGCTTAGTTGATTTACAAGCTGCGTGATATAAGATTCGTTCGCATTCTAAAAAAAACTTCTAAATAAGTTGCGCTTATATCTTTAGAGTAGACAAAAAGCGAAATATTTTTCTTTCGCACGTGCAACTGAATATATTTTATGTTACGGAACACCGCACGTTCCTTCGTATAACTGAATAATTTGTATAATTTAATATCGCATAAATGAATAATTAATGTTACATGACTTATAGGAGTGCGAAATTCTTCGTTTAACTGAGTATTTCGTATAAGTGAGGTTTTACTGTACATCTAATCCATGGGAATGTATATGCATTATTTACGTTTATTTTACAATGAAATAAATGACTGAATTACGTATGCACAATTTACTATTTTTTGATTTACACTTTTCTTGCGAACCTATCTTTACTGTAAAATGGCGTTTAGGAGCATTTTAAATGAATTACTTTTTGTGTGTTTAAAAATAGAAAGATTTCCTGTTTCGGCTATAATAACGGTGTCATTCAACGAATTGCCTTAAAAAATAACTAAAAATACACATCCAATATAGAAAAAAAATAAATAGTTTTCAATTTTTAATTTTTTTTTAGTTTTCTTTCTTGTAAATCGTGTTAGTGAAGTAGCGTGTAAATCGAGGGATAGATGTAGTAGATATTCATAGTTGTTGACATGCGAACAGTTATAATTAAGGAACAAGGATATTTGGAAGAACACATGTACAAATTTATAAGTAACAACTTATTCTAAGAAAAAATTTAATCATCAATTAATTGATCTGCATCTTTTAGTATTTTGGACAAAAAAACAATGTAATTTAAAAATAAAGCACAATAATACTTATTTTAAGGAAATTGAGTAATAAAATTGCTATTCTAAAGGAAATATTAAAAGATTAAATAATTTTTTTTTAGAATTGTTATCGAAATATCGGCCGTCTGCAGTATCTGCTCGAGATAAAATTTGTAACCGTTTTGTTTAAATTTGCTAAAAATTTATAAATAGGCTTATGTTTGGGTTAAGGTTAACAAAATTTTAATTTGATTTAATCTTCCGTGTACTAGGTGAGGTATAACTAACGTGAACATTTTTTTTTTTTTCAAAACGGGACGTTTGGTATTCGAGCTTAAAACCGAGTGTGCACATTTGAGCTCAAAGTGGCACATTCCTATCTCGGGAAAATGAAACGCGCCGCTCCGCGTCGCGCTTCATTTACATCCCTCGCTCGGAAATGTGCCACTTTTCGCTCGAATGCGCACATTCTCGTGTTTATTATATTAGTATAATTTACTATGCCCTCCTTCAAATCAAAAAATTTCATTTCATTTAGTAAATATCGATTTTATATTCGATAAACGTATTTACCATAGCAATGAGTGGAAGGGAGCGAGAAGATACGATAATCTTGTCAATGCAAGTGAGAGGGAACGATTAAAATTATTCAATTAATTTTTTGTGTAATTTATTGGTCTAAATTGTTGCGAATCATTAAGAAATTGCCGTGAAATTAATTCGTTTTTCAATAAGCAGACAAGAATGAATTTCTTGTTAGGTTTTCTTTAGATTCGATATCGTAATTGACACGTGTCATTGGAATTTAGTACTCAACAAAAGACGCAATAGTTTCTAAGTTGAAGAAAAAGTTAAGTTTTTGTATTTTTATTAATAAAAGTCTATTCTAATGCATAAATATGTACTATGTTTTTTACTTAAACCTATTCATCATTGGTTATTAAAATATATTTCTTATCATTTAACTGTCATAAAGTACAATTTTGTGGATTTTATTTCATTTTATTTTCGGGGTATGGCAAACCTCACCTAGTATGGCATGTGACATTTAGTCGCCTACTATACGGATGGTTAAATATAGCTCTTTCTTATTAACGAAAAATCTTCAGATTTCCGCAAGGTAAATCTAAGCACTTCCAAACTTTGGGAGGTATTTGATTTTTGTAAACATACTAAAGCTAATTTTGAACGAAAGTTTATTTTTTCGCCCACTCTTCGTCTCTGTCCGCTCAAAATTTCGATATTCATTGGCGTACATTTATTATAAATAATAGCATTTGTAAATTGTTAATAAACAATATATGTATAAAATTTTTGCATATTTACAACCGTTATTTTTTTTACAGGTGAGTTCTCCAAAGTAGCGCAATCTTCCTATTGCATTTACAGTTATTGAAAACAACTGTGGTGAGTCAGAAATTTTTCAGATACCTCTTATTTATTCGTGGGTGCAATTTTATCGAATTAGTAGCACAAAGTAAACAATTTTTCTGATTCGATACACTTTTTTGTTGGCCAAATTTAATCGTTTAAACTGATTGAAAGTAATTAGATATGCCACTTTGCAAATTATTGATGAATTCTGGTTTGCTAACAAGAAATTGCCTTCGTCTAATAAATAAACATCAAATAAGTTGTTACGGACGCTTAATAAGAATTTACTTGTAATGAATACAACTCATTTAAAGAATAACAAGAAATATTTGTATTTCTATGAGATTAATTACGGACATACTTTTCCTCGCGTCATTTCACTCTTTTTCACATACCAAATGACTCATGCTCTCTAAGGCTAAAGGATGTTAAAATGTTTTTTGCGTAATGCACTAGGATTTTAAAATGCAAATACTTTGTGCATCCTATTTATTCGTAACCGTATGTACGTTTGCATTTTGAATGAGTAGATTAACGAAGAAAAAAACGGAAAGTAAATTGTCGTACCCAATCTTTCTTGTTGTGTCTGTACAATATATTTATTGTTTATTTTAATATTTAAATTTAAATTTTAATTAATTAAAATTTATGAATTTATCATAAACAATATTCTTGTGGTTCATTGAAAAACGGTTCTGATACATATTTACGTAAAATAATTTATTTGCTAAGCAAAACTGTTTTTCTCTTCGTATTTTATAATTTTTGTTAACGATTCGGGTCTTAAGAATTGAATGAATTTTTTAAGTAAATAAATTTTGGAAGGGTATCTATTTACTTTGGTGCGTCCAGAAGATTTTAATCGAACCGTGTCAAAATAAAATGACAAACGTTTAAGTAATTTTAAAATTTTTGCATGCTTACTTCAAACAAGGACGGAATATAAATGCCATGTTTTTTAGAATGCAACGTACGTTTTTAGTCGTGCAATAACGTAAAAAAAGGGACAAAACGTGAATATGGATTAATAATTTATCGGAAAGTAGACACTGTTTTTTGTTTTTCAATCTATCATTTGTTATTATTTTTAAAAAGGAAATTTCCATAATATAATAAGAAATTTTGATTGAAACTCATGGAAATTGAAGCAATTTTATGAAATGTGAACGCACATAAAAATTTCTTCTACAGTAAAACCTCGCTGAACACTTAGAATACAACCAAATTTAATCGTAGGGAACACATGGAAATGGTCCCCGCTGATATGATTGCCTTAAAACGAATACTCAATAGTAGGTACACTTTTATGAAAATGTTTATTATGTTATGCTATAGAAAACTACCGCGCTAAAATAAACCGTTTACAGAACTGATCCATGAGAAAATAATAAATGTAAACAAATCTATCTTCTAAACGGAAACGTAAAAATATAACTATTTCACTCTTTTAAATTTAAATACCAACTTTTTTGGTAGTTTTTAATTTAGGAGTAAACGTTATAGCAACTCAGACAGATGATCTTAAGCAATTTAAAATTATAGGGTTGGCAAGAAAGTAATGTTGGTTTTTTTAGATTGAAATAAAACTTAATTTTTTTATACAAAGAATGGATTTTCATCAATTATAAATGTACCATTTTGTTCAATGACCTTTTTTCATCTATCTGGTAACTTTACGATTTCGTATTCTTAGAATTTCTGGTCCTTATCAGCAAAAAACTGAACCATATTCGCTTTGAGGTCATCGTCATTAGTGAAATTTTTACCATTGAAAGAGTTTTGTAAAGATCGAAATAAAAGATAATCTCATGGTGCAAGATCAGGGCTATATGGTGGACATGATATCATTTCCCAACCAAGCTCCAATTATTTTGCTGATGTTTGAGGTCCAGTGTTGTCATGGTGGAACATAATGGCTTTACGATTAGCCAATTATGACCGTTTGTCTTTTACTGCTTTTTCCAATTTTGTCAGTGGTTTACAGTAAGCAATTGATCGTTTGGTTCCATGGAAGCAGCTCCAAATACGCAATATCTTTATAATTGTGCTGGTTTATCACGTTTGGACCACGATCGTTTTCGATTAGCGTTATTGTAGACACCCATTTTTTATCACCAGTGATGATTCATTTTAAAAAAGATCGATTTTGTTATGTTTGAGATGTATATCGCAAATTCTTATTTGTTGTGTTAAATCAATCTCTTTGAATTCTCGTGGAACCCAAATATCGAGCTTCTTAACAAGTTCAAGACATTTTAATTGATTTTCGATTGTTGTGTGTGATACATTTAACCTCTCTGCAGTCTCTCTTACACATATATGACGATCTGGTTGGATTATGGCTTTGATTTGCTCATTATTAACAACAATTGGTCGACCACACCGATGATCATCTTTATTGCCAACCTACTAAATGAAGGATTTTCAAATTAATTTTGAAATCTAATACACGTTTGTCTTCATTTCTATTTTCGTTAATCTGAACCTTGTGAACAAAATAAACGAGCTCATACTAGCGAAGTTCAACTGTATTTGGAAAAAAATGTACTATTGCTTATAAAATCAATTTAGATAAAGAAAACTTCAATAATCACTTGCATTTAATTATGACATTTTTCTCATAATACGAACCTTTGTGTATTTTAGAATAATACTGAATGATTTGTTACTGTTGCGAAGCAAAATTGTAAACAAGTTTGTTATATTTATTTACAGCTTATCTTATCCTAAAAACCATTTAAAATCGTGAGGATTGATTTTATATTATTCAAATATCCAAACTGTCAGCTATGGTTATTAAGTCGTAAAACGAATAATTGACATAACTAATACCCATGTACCTATTTATATTTATCTCGTTTTTTTAGGTATTTATATCATACACAATTTTTGTTTAATCAACAAGTAAATTTTAAAATACTTATGAGCATCTATACTAAATGAAATTAACTAGTTTTTTAAGATTGTTTATATTTTTATATGATGGCAAATTCAATGAGTTATTTTCGTAAATCTTGCGCCAAGTAAATACTGCAGTACAGTGAAATCTCGTTAGTATGTGGCCTTATTAGTATGAAGTCCTCGAGAGTATGAATAAAACTTTCCGGACAAACACGTTCATATTATCGAGGTTTGACTGTATTAGACATTTGCTTGTTTTGATATGTTAAAAAATTCTTAGCTTTATGGTAACCAAATGGTATCATAAGAACATTAAGTTGTCAGAAAGAAGTTTTAAAAAAATCACAATTGCAAATAATATATTTTTCAAAAGAAAATAAAATCTTTAAAAACTCAAGTCAGAATACATAACTTGATTCCTGAATATTCTGAACAACTTTTGATATTTGGTATCCTTAAATTTTTTTAAAATTAAATGTGACCTTAAGATTCTTATACGTTGCCTATAATAATTTTGGAATAAATGCATTTGAAGAATTTTGATTTTTAAAATTAAAAAAACTACAGTTAAACCTCGTTAGTATGAACAAAACCTTCCGGCCAAACATGTTCATGATATCGAGGTTTGACTGTAATAAATAAATGTTGCTGGTTAGTTATTAGTTTAGTTGCACCGTTTTTTTTATTGTCATTTTTCATGCAATGCTATTTCTTCCAAATTGCTCGCTGTTGTGCAATTTCAAATTTCAATTATAAGAGTTTTATTACTTTTTAATAATCGTTTCATTTTTATTTAAAAACAAATTAATATTTTTTATAATATGTACGTGTGTAGGATTAATTGACGAAACCGTTTGCTTTGAAATAGGATTATTTGGTCATTTACTGGACATTAACTATTAAGAACAAACTTGCTCTAATTTCAATAATGCATTCTATCAGATTTTCAAATTTATAGAATTATTGTTAACATTGATTATGCCAAATGGTGTCGACCCGGATGCTCGTGTTATTTTGCGTAATGTAAAGAATTTATTTATTATCCGTGACGTGTATGTATCGCAATATCCGCATTAATTCACTTAACGTAAGTAGCTGCGTTCCCATTATTTTCGAACAATTAAATAATCTTATTCAAAAGCACTACTTAAACAGATTAGCTCAATAATTTACTTCGTTATGCAATTATTTTATAATAAAAGCACTAATAAGAATTCTTGAACTAACAATCAGTAGTACCAAGATTTATTTTGTGATGTAAAAAAAAAGGTAACCACAACATTAAGTGCTTCCATTAAATTCTCGGTTATTTCAGCAAACAAATTGCAATCGGTGTTTTTTAAAAGCAAAAAAAAAAACAATAATTGTAAAAAATTAAGAATTGGAACAAATACGATTCTTAACAAGCATCGAAATAGTTATCTGCGCGTGGGCGTTTCAATTAACTTGACCAAGTTTTATCCTTATTCGTAAGATGCATTTAGTATTGTAATAATTATTTTAGTATCTTTTTATGCGTATTGGAATACGCTATTGCATAATTTTAGGTATTCTTAATTATTCTCACAATCATTTGCATTTAAACAATTCAAGCGAGACTGTATTTCAATTTGCATCTGTTTTATTTACGTTTTGTGGGCGTTTGTAATTCTTGTAAGGCACAAATGTAAAGATCGTTGATTAAACGAATAAATAAATAAATAAACGGCGAGAACCTAATGTAAAATTGATGTCCGACTATGTTTTAGTGCCTTTGAATTTTACCGATGATGGTTCGTTTCTCAAATTGTAAGACAACTTTGAAAACGTTTTTTTTTCGCTCGGTATTTATTTTAGATAGTGTTGGGCCATAAAAAGGTAATTTTATGGTTTTATTGTTCAATCTATTTACAATTCGTTCTTACTTATTATATTGATGATTTGGTTTAAATTAGTATTAAACCTGATTAGGTTTGTTAGTTTTGAAGGATGTTTGAAAAATGTGGAAGTTGTATTGGAATATAAACGAATTAATTTTAACAACTCGAAATAACATTATACGGTAAAACCTCTCTAACACGACCAGTGTCGGTTCTTGCTCAAATTGGTTCTTTGTAGAGGTGGTCGTCTTGGAGAAAAAGACAGAGATAGACAATACAAATGTAATTACAAATACTATATTGCATTAAATGCAGTTATTATTTATCAGAATCATATTGTTATCAAATCAAAGCTTTTATAAATAAAGTAGTATTATATCGGAAGTATGTTATTATTGTGAATTGCGCTTAAAGTCGAGTGTGCACATTCGAGCTCAAAGTGGCACATTCCGATCTCGGGAAAATGAAGCGCGCCGCTTCGCGTCGCGCTTCATTTGCTTCCCTCGTTCGGAAATGTGCCACTTTTCGCTCGAATGCGCACATACTACGCATTCACAGAATTTTTTCCCTTTATCCTTCGCTCTTTTAAATCGTAAATTTAAATTTAGTTTAGTAAATATCGATTTTATGTTCGAAAAACATATTTACCATACCAATGAGTGCAAGGGAGCGAAAAGATACGTCAATCATGTCAATGGGAGCGAGAGGGAACGATTAAAATTATTCAACTGCTTTGTCGTCTAATTTATATGGGTGTTTTTTCTTTATTTTGGAGCATAATGTATAGAAAAATTATAAAATAATTTTTAGGACAAGGACAATAATTTTTTTTGTCGAGCTACGTTATCTATACAAAATTTTCCAAGTTTAACGCCCAGAATTTCAGTGCATGATTAACCATTCGTTTGCGCTAACGCCTGTTTAAGGCTGCGCAGTATGTAAAAAACATGGCTGTGCGCAGACTTAAACAGGCGTTAGCGCAAACGAATGGTTAATCATGCACTGAAATTCTGGGCGTAAGTAATTTTGAAAAGTAGCGGTCTCACAATTAACGGTCGCGTTTAGGTTAGAGAGAGGTCGCCTTAGAGAGAAATTTAAAAAAAAAGAATTAAATTACGGTATATCTGTTCTGAAACATACTGCACGCTTTTAGAGGTGGTCTTCTTATGGAGATGGTCGCCATGAGAGGTTTTACTGTATTAGTCTTTGGTGTTCTAATGAAAGAAAATGCAGGCTATTAAATATTTAAAATGTAATACAGTCGGACTTCTATAAGTCGAACGTCGATAAGCCGAATTTTTGATAACTCCAACTTGTTTCACTAGGACTTGTCTATTTCAACGTTAATATTTTTATATCGATAACTCGAATTTTTGATTACTCTAATTATTTTTAGCTTCCCTTCAACTTCGACTTATCGAAGTTCGACTGTACTTACCACTGATCTTATAATAAAAAACACTATATTTTGAAATCGAGAATTCTGCGAAACTATTATAGAAAAATAATTAAAAAATTCTAACCACTCTTAAAGAAATAGGGCAGGCATTAAAACAATGAAAGATGTGCGACATCTAACTGATTTTATATCAAAAAACACAATTTTTTTTCTGATAGTATCAGAGTTGGACCTTCGCATCTTCAGATACTTGAAAAATAGAAAAAAACAAAACATAGTCTTAAATAAAAACGTAGACAATTTTTAAAAATTTCGAATTTGGGAAAACTATTTTAAGGGAATGATTTATTAGAGTTTAGAATAAACCAGAAAAATAATAAAAAAATTCTTACTACTCTTAACGAAACAGGGCATGCATTAAATTAGTGAAAAATGTAAGACTTACAAATGATTTTATAGGGTATGTCCGGGAGAGATGGCCCATCGTTTTAATTCGACTTGGTAAAAATTATTTTATAACACTAAAAAGTTCAAAGTTTTTATTAAAAACAATACTAAATAAAACCCGTACAAAAAATAAAAAAATGTAATAATGTATCCAAAAAAAAAGTTTAATGGAATTGTTAGGTTAGGCCATCTATCTTATGGTATCTGGGTGATATAGCCCATGCATTTAGAGGATGAGTTGACCTAACACAAAAGTCAATTTTTCTTACATAAAACTTTGCCACATGCGTGGCTCAAATTCATACCTACTTTGAACAACCCTTTTGGAATTACGTTTCTAACACCCATGTTTTCAGTTTTAACTGCTTCTGCAGTTAATAAATGTTGGTCCGTAGTACATCCTATTCTTTGAGAAATCGATTTTTTCTTCTATGTTGGGCATAGTTAAAAATTATTAAATTTGTAATAAAAATATCTCTCCTAGACAAACACGGGTCATCTCCCGTAACATGAGGAAGAAATGAGTAACAGATTATTTTAAAATGAAAGAAATATCACTGTACCCATGTACAGTCAGCCAAAATCAAATCACCACCCCAGCAGTAACTTCGCGAAAAATGTTTAACTCTTCTTACTCTTACTCTTAATTGTAATTGTTGTTATTGTTATCATAAATATAATGCGGATAATTTTTATAAAAAATGCGTTAAAATTGTTGTAATTCGTTGTTTATTATATTATCACCTCATCTATATGAAGTCACAAAAAAAGGAATTGTTAATTACTACTGCACATTGGTAAACGGTATCATATTAATCTTAAAATGCATTATATCAGCGAATAATGTAAATCATACAAATGATTGTATATTCAAAAATACATCGCGAGTTAAAAAACGATTGCATGGAAGTTATTGATTAGAGTTGAGAATAAACCTGAAAATAAATCAAAAAATGTAACTACCCTAAAAATACGAGCACAAGCATTAAATTAATTAAAAATGTAAGATTTGCGCAAATGATTTTACATTCAAAATACAATTTTTTAAAATTTTTCTTTGGATACCTTAGTGAAGCACATAACAACGATGAGGTCTTTTTAGGTTATTTTTTAAAGTAATATTAAGTCTAAACCGATTGAACTAATATTTCGGATTGCGGGCCACCCCTGTCTAATATCATTTGACTTCATTTTAATGGAAACAGTTTTTCATAAAGCCATATATCCAAATCATTCGGTGGTAGCACTGAATGATTTGGATATAGGGGAGACCGGTATGGTTGTGTCACGTGTAGGTTGTCACCATAAGCCATAACAGCAAACCTAATGAATTAATAAATTTGTTTACCCGTGTCAAAGAAGCCCGAGCACAATACCTCCTTGCGCACTTCACTTCAGTTCTCTCTGAAATACCGTATAAGAAATATATACGTTTGTATTTTTTGTACAGTGAAAGTAATTTTTTGTGCATCTGTGTTGAGTCTTGTAAGTATATTTAAATTTTGCATAGTGTATTTATGATGTTTAAGATATGCTTCATGACATTATTCATATGGTTTCTTAAATGACCATTGATTTAAATTTATTTTGGGAGTTTATTGTCCAAAACTGTTTTGGGGAAAGTTGTCTCAAGTTAACGGGGGCTAGTTGTCACCTGTGCAAAGCAACCATGAATTTGTGCGGCTTTTTTTATTGGCTTCTAGGGGTTTTACTACATAAACGATTGGCTGTAATTATACATTTGTCATTTTTGTTACCATAACCTAAGTTCGTTAGATAGAATAGGTTAGGAATATCATATGCATTTGTTTTGTCGTTTTGTATTATACCTTTTATTTTGCGGGTGATTACCTACCCCATACACTATGACAACCATCCCTTATACACGGGGTTGAAAGTCGCACTTTTTTTTTCAGAAAAATTATAATATCTGCTAATTAGATAATGGTAGAGAAAAAGTCTTTTTTTTTTCTTAAACTAGAATAAAAACACTATCTATTGATATATAAATGTCATTTATAAATTAAGACAATGGGCTCTAAAAATACAAAAGAAAAAAAATTTGACTTCCAACCCTGGTCTCCCCTACCTACTATTAATTTAATATACAAAATAATTTTTACAAATTAAAGCGTCAGTTTTCCTTCAAAAAGTTTAATTTCAGTTGAAATAAGGTTAAAGTAATTTTAAATAATGAAAAATTATATAATTGCAGTTTATGTAAATTTATTTCAAATTATATCTAATAATATACATTAAAAAGTAGAATTAGGAAAAAAAAATGTGTTCCCTAAAAGATAATGCTTCGTAGGTACGCCCGATAACGCTTTTCCGGTAACACTATACAAGATTAAAATTTCGGTAAATTAAAGGCGTGACGAATAATTTCATAGACCATGGAACAACGTTTATTTAGGTTCTCGAAAAAAACACCGTCTGTGTTAGTAGGAAGTCATTTTAAGCGGATCTTACGTTGGATACATCCAGCCCAACCTATACACCAAAAAAAAAAGTTATTTGGAAATCCCCGCCCTTAGATTTTTATAAAAGCTCGACCAAAGCGGTTTTACAAGAATAAGCAAAGAAGATATGCAACATTGCAATTGTATTTATTGTTTTTGAAGTTATACTTCTTTTGGCGCGATGTGAGTAAAATTTTAACAGGCAACGGGAGTTGCGCGCGCACAGCTATCATAAATTCGACGGTTGAAGTTGGTTGTCTGATAAAGTAAATGAATTATTGTGAATCATACTTAAAACCGAGTGTGCACATTCGAGCTCAATCGAGTTCAATTTAGTTTAGTTAGTATCGATTTTTTGTTTGGATAACGTATTTACCATAGCAATGAGTGGAAGGGAGCGAAAAGATACGACAATCTCGTCAATGCGAGTGAGAGGGAACGATTAAAATTATTCAATTGATTTTTCGTCTTAATTTATTGACCTAAATTATTGTGAATCATGCTTAAAACTGAGTGTACGCATTCGAGCTCAAAGTGGCACATTCAGATCTCGGGAAAATGAAGCGCGCCGCTCCGCGTCGCGCTTCATTTGCTTCCCTCGCTCGGTAATGTGCCACTTTTCGCTCGAATGATCACATCCACGTATATATTGAATTTTGTCAATTAAACTTTCTTCGAATCAAAGAATTTAATAAAATATTTATTGAATATTCGAAAAACGTATTTTTACCATAGCAATGAGTGGGAGCAAGCGAAAAGATAGGACAAATTCATAAGTACGAGTGAGAGGGAAAGATAAAAATCATTTACTAACTTTTCGTCACCAAAACTATTGCGAATCATGCTTAAAACTAAGTGTGCACATTCGAGCTCAAAGTGGCACATTCCGATCTCGGGAAAATGAAGCGCGCCGCTCCGCGTCGCGCTTCATTTGCTTCCCTCGCTCGGTAATGTGCCACTTTTCACTCGAATGTGCACATCCTCGTATTTATTGAATTTTGTCAATTAAACTTATTCGAATCAAAGAATTTAATAAAATATTTATTGAATATTCGAAAAACGTATTTTTACCATAGCAATGAGTGGGAGCAAGCGAAACGATAGGACAAATTCATAAGTACGAGTGAGATAGAAAGATAAAAATCATTTACTAACTTTTCGTTACCAAAACTATTGCGATTTGTGCTTAAAACTGAGTGTGCACATTCGAGCTCAAAGTGGCACATTCCGATCTCGGGAAAATGAAGCGCGCCGCTCCGCGTCGCGCTTCATTTGCTTCCCTCGCTCGGTAATGTGCCACTTTTCGCTCGAATGTGCACATCCTCGTATTTATTGAATTTTGTCAATTAAACTTATTCGAATCAAAGAATTTAATAAAATATTTATTGAATATTCGAAAAACGTATTTTTACCATAGCAATGAGTGGGAGCAAGCGAAAAGATAGGACAAATTCATAAGTACGAGTGAGAGGGAAAGATAAAAATCGTTTATTAACTTTTCATCACCAAAACTATTGCGAATCATGCTTAAAACTGAGTGTGCACATTCGAGCGCAAAGTGGCACATTCCGATCTCGGGAAATGTGCCTCTTTTCGCTCGAATGCGCACATCTTCGTATTTATTCATATTAATTTTTACACTTTGTTATATTTAATTCAGTTACACCAAAGAATTATAACTTATAACGCGCCCACATAAGTACAGGCATCGATTTTTTACAAATGCGACAATAAAAGCATAAATCGTGTAATAAATAAGTATTTAAAGTTAATACTGAAACTTTCTCAGCATCTTATTTAGATAACCCATTATTATGTTGCAATTATTCTCGCAAAAATTCTAGCACACTTTTATGAATTGTATAAAATGAATGGAAATTTGTGAAAGTAATCTCCTAACTGTTGAGATCGTAATAAGGTATATGCATCCTACCAAAGAATAAAATTTAATTAGCACTTCCGCATTACCCAGACGAATATAATAACTTTAATTTTGTTTTTTATGTATTTGCGATTAGCTTTTAACTTTTAACATGTCTCGGATTTCCTTTTTTATTTTTAATATCCAAGTCGTCTGCCATTTATAAAGTTCTTAATGGAAGTTGAAAAAAAAACATAAATTAAGCTTTCTAATAGTTGTAGTCGTGTAAATTTTTTATAGACAAAGGTGCATTATAAAAATATCTGCCGGCAAAATTGCGCAATTTTTTGCATGCATTTTTAATGCACGTGAATACTTCGACAACATTATTTCAAAACGCGTGACTATCGGACTCATTTTCTTTTGAGACTCGTGTAGTTGAAGTCCAATGTTGTTACAAACGCTGCACATTATATTTATTTATTATCGACTTACAATGAAAGCAAAGCACGTTTGTAATTATTTACTTAAGTATGCATGTTTATTGACTTTCCAACCGATTCTTACTGCCATTTTGGTTCGAATTAATTGTTTTAGCCATTAACGAGACCGAGGAACGATGACTTTTACTACGTAAATAAACTTTTAATGAGGCGCAAAAAAATTCACTGCACATGCAAATTAAAAAAACTTCGAATAAAAAATTTAGGAAAGTAAAAACATTTGTAATTGGACACTGTTAAATTTAACAAGCTTGTTTTTTTGTATAACGGTTTACACATTTTTAAATATACAGCGAGATTTAGCAAACAAGTATTAGCTGAAAATAGAAGTAATATGAATATTATAAGGCTCTTTGGTGTTTCTTTAAAAATACATCACCTATACTATCGGCTTGGCAAGAAAGTAATTTTGTTTTTTTTTAAGTTTTAAATAAATTTATAAATCGCATTTATTTATACAAAGAATGGATCAACTATACATGCACCATTTTGCTCAATGACCTTCTGCCATTTTTTTGGTAATTTTATGATTCCACGATCGTAGAATTGATGGTCCTTATCAGCAAAAAATTGAACAAAGTGCGATTTCATATCATCATAATTAGTAAAATTTTTGTCATTCAAAGAGTTTTTTAAAGATCGAAATAAATGGTAATCTGATGGTGCAGGGTCAGGGCTACATGGTGGATGGGACTTCAGTTCCTAACAATTTCCAATAATTTTTGGCGAGTTCTTAAAGATACGTGAGATCGCGCGTTGTCATGGTGGAAAATAATGTCTTTACGATTATCTAATTCTGACTGTTTATCTTTGATTTGTCATCATCATTATTGTTAGCATTTATAAACCCCATATTTGGATATATGCGTCTCCAAGAATCTTTCATCCACTTCTGTATGATGTTTTGCTCATCCACTGTGTTTTAGTAATCTTTTGAATGTCGCCTTTCCATCTTGTTTTAGGCCAACCTCAACCATGCTTTCCTACTCTTGCCTCTATTCGTTCACATTTTTTGTCTATCTATCAAGCGTTGTTCGCATAAGGTGTCTTGCCCATTACCACTACTTTAAGCTATGTATTCAACAATATCTGTTACTTTAGTCTTTTTTCTAATTGTTTCATTTTTGGCTCTGCTTTGTAACCGTATCCCCAGCATGAATCTTTTCGATTTTTCTCTGGGACACCTTTAGTGTTTGTCGATCTGGTTTAATTCTGACTTTGAAATGATCATTATCAACTTTAGTTGATGGACCAGAACGTTGGTCATCTTTAAGCGAAAATTTTTCAAATCTCAATTTTTTTAAGAAATTCTGACAGACGCGTTTTGTTATGCATTTATCACGATAAACTTCACATAAATCTTTGTGAACCTCAGAAGCTTTCTTTGATTTACTGAAATAAAAAAGTAAAGTATTTCGAAAATGTTCGTTTTTGCGATCCATCTTACACTGAACTAAAAAATGTACACCAAATACCAATTAGGTAATTTGTTTCTGAAGTAAGTTAAAAGTCACTACTGTTAACTGCCATACGGAAAAAAACTATAACATTGTAGGAAGTGATTCAAAAAAATTGTAA
The DNA here is from genome assembly GCA_036325965.1 of Sinopyrophorus schimmeli. Taxonomy (NCBI): domain Eukaryota; kingdom Metazoa; phylum Arthropoda; class Insecta; order Coleoptera; family Elateridae; genus Sinopyrophorus; species Sinopyrophorus schimmeli. Next base: position 706,899 of record JARFIZ010000049.1, on the reverse strand, counting down.
TGACATCCATTCGTAAAAACCGACATTACAATATTGCCAACCCAATACATTAATTATAAGCATTATAGTAAAAATATCGAATTTCGTAATAAAATCGGCAATTGGTCAGAATCATAAAACGAAATGATGAAATATTTTTAGGGATATTTTACGAGCAACCATATTAAACATTATTGGATGAGAAATATGTGTATTGGAAGAATATTACTAAATAAACTATAGCTAGGTTCTCAAAAGTTTCATAATTTGTTTGTACCAAAAAACGATTTTTATAGTTTTAAATTATTTAAAAAAAAAACAACAATAATTTTAAATTATTGAAACATGTCAAAATCCGTTTCGGTTACCAATTAAGCAACTTAAATGATCGTAGTATTTTTAAATTTCTAGAAAATTTACTTTGCGTTGCATAATTCTATCCTCAAATTTTGAGCTTGCGCATTTTTTTACATTTATCATTTTTTTATATTATATAAACCAATATTAATAATAATAAAACGCAACAGTCGACCAATGGCATTATTACTAAATCAGAAAAGCGGAGTGAATTAAGTTGAATTGAAAATCCAACGAACTATGTAATTATCTAATGGAAGCTAAATTGCTTTCGCTCTTATTTGACCTAATCTTCACTTACCCTTATTTGGAGCACAAGTTTCAGCATAAAATAAAATAATACTTAACATTAAGCTTAATGTTATTAGTAGTCGTTTTTTATGTTCTACAGTATCGCGGAGGAATTAATTTACTATATTGTGTTGTTTTGATTAAAAAATATATCTACATTCTTTAAACGTTTTATGGATCAATTCAATAATCATAAATCATAATTTTTTTTGTTATGCTAAAATAAATTAATGTTTTATGTTTTTTAAATTAATTCTAGTATTTTAAAAACATTTCTATTGACGGCGAAACAAATCATAGATTAGCATGTGTTTCTGTTTGAAAAGCTAATTGCAGTAGTCTTTTTGTTAATCGTAAATCGGATAAGATTAGTAATACGCAATTACAGGATCTAAATGAAGAGATAATTACAAGTATTATACATTTAATTGTCGGCTTTATTCATTATTTACCACGTTACAGAGTTCTTTACTGTAACCGATTTTATTGCTCAGGTAAATACTAGGTAATGACTTTTTAACTTAAAGTACATATAAAAAGGAATAAAAATGTTGAGTAGATTATAATTTATTAACGGAATAATTATTTGATATATTATTAAATTCAAAAAAAAATTGTACATACCTAATTTTAGTTTTATGAAACTATCAATTGCTAAATCATTGATTTCTTTGCAACAGAAATAAACATAAACACTTCACTATTTTATTACCTACATACAAATTGACCTTTAATTAGCAGCTCAATATTGATGTTTTTTTTTTACTTACCATATCTGATAAGCGTTTAGTACATTTAAGCTACCCTACTTTTTTAAATTGAACATGCGAATAAGCGTTCTACTTGTACTTGACCACGAAAACGTCTTAATTTATTTACAAATATAAATTTAGGTGAAAAAAATAAGTCAAAGTTAGGAAAAAGCTATTGGCTGGTATTTTCTTTTAAAAATTACTTTTGATTCGTTTTTTTAAAAAATCGGTGAGAAAGCTTCATCAATTCGCTTCACAAGGGTATTCAGGGCAAAAGGTTATAAAATTCCTTTTTTTTTTTGAAGTTATACTTTTGACTCGTGATGAGAGTAAAATTTCACCAGGCAACGAAAGTTGCGCGCGCACATATAACGAAAATCCGTTTAAGAAAGTAGATTAATGATTGTGAATCATGCTTAAAATGCAGTGTGTAAATTGGAGCTCAAAGTGGCACATGCTAATCTCAGGAAAATAAAGCGCTCGGAAATGTGCCACTTCTCGCTCGAATATGCACATATACCGCATTCACAGAATTTGTCTTTTTTATCCTTCAGTCTTTCAAATCATAAATTTTAATTTAGTTTAGTAAATATCGATTTTATGTTTGCAAAACGTATTTACTATAGCAATGAGTGGAAGAGAGCGAAAAGATACGACAATCTCCTCAATGCGAGTGAGATGGAACGATTAAATTTTTTAACGGATTTTTAGAAAAATAAAAATTCTTCAAGTATGAAAATTATTTAAAATATACATTTTTTGCTATATAAGATGTGTATTTTTAATTATTTTTTAAGACAATTCGTTGAATGACATATAATGAAAAAAAAGAAAGCTTTGTAGATATGATTATACAAAGACATATTTTTCTCTTTTAATTATTTTTTCGTTGCCTTATAAATATTTTCGATGCATCAGAATTGGCGTTTTTCGAAAATTCAAATTTAAATAAAGCGATAAACGAAAACTGGATTTTCTTATCATAAACTGCATAAACCGTTCCCCACACACCTGACATCAGTTGTGAAACGTATGTTGGAGTGTTAACGACGTTTCTTAAAATTTGGATTTTAATTAGTGTTAGTGTTGTGTAGACGGAATGGTATTTGATGAAGTGTTTTTAGTCTTCAGAAGAGCACCCCTTGCTTGAAAGTTAAAGTTGAAAGTTTATTTTTAAATACTCTGCCTATTCCATATTATGGTTTACATTACACTCGATTTCTTGGTTTCGTATTATATGGTATGCACAAGTTTATTTTTGATTTTTGATTTTTCTTGGTTATAAATAATGATACATAAAAAAAATTATAGTACCGTTCTTGTAAAATATAGGTTTTTGTTTGTTTATAATGGTGTTCGAAAATATTAATGAACAAGCCCAAAATGAATTTTTTTCTTCTAATTTTTAATACGTCACAGAAATGAGTAAGCGCCTCGAACTATTTTCAAGTCGCATTTTTTACCTGGCTTTTGCGATATCATACATTTGGCCTATTAAATATTGAAATGCCTATTTATTTGTAATAGTTGTTTGTTATAAACAATTGTGAAGTATCAAAATGATCATTTTGACGATTTGCGAAAATCGTATACTTTACTGCTTTTAGTTTAACAAATCTAATATGAAAAAATTATTTTAATAGCTCTTCGAAAATTTTTAGAATATATTGAAAAAAATATCAAGTGCTTATGTATGGGCTTAACTTTCTTTTGGAATATTTTAACTATTTTAATACTCGACAATATATACAAATTAAAATAATCTTAGCAGACTTACATGAAAAAATTCTTGAGCTATTTTTGTGGAAAATATTGAAATATTTACCTCATCCATGACAACTTTTCATGAATTTTTTAAAATAAACAAACGCAATTGTTAAAAAGAGATTTAACTATAAACTTAAAGTTTTAAATTGCGGAACCTTAGTATTTAAAACAAATAATAAAATTAATAACATTAGTTAATTGATTTTTAATATAAGCTGTCTGCCACAAACAGAAAGCCAAAAGCTTGTATAAAATATGGATTTTTAAAATGATTTCATTATAAAACTGCTGTGAAATTTAGACAGATGTTACATAATGTAACTTTTTAGTCGACGATTATTAGACCTACAATTTTTAAATTGAAGTGTCATGCTCGAAGATCGAGCGAAAAATTCACCCATGGCAATTCAAGTTGTTAGCAAATCTATCTTTTAGCACCAGGCACTCGATAATATACGTACGTAGGTATATTTCGAACGTGCGAGAGAAAGGTGTATGTGCTATAATAATGTATTACTTCCGGTAAAAAATGTTGTCTAATTGTTAATCTAAATCACGACATTGTTTAAATCAAATTGACTTTTTTCGACGTTAATCCTTCGCCTATTAAGTAATGGTTACTCCAGAAAATTACTGTGATCGCAAATTATACGATGTGAAGCTCATTGTTTAGAAAGGAACGTCTGGTATGTGTCTGAGAAGGAAATGCTTCTCTTGACATGAATAGATGTGTGTAACACTATAATTTTTCTTTTCCGAAATTATAAAACCGGAATTTTATCGTATCTTTTAATTGGAATTTTCAGCACAAAACTTTTTTTCATTGGAACGCAGACAGATTTTATTTTTATTTTCGTTGTGCAAAATTTTGATAGTTATTGAGTCAATACAACGGATTTATTTCGCAGACTTTTAATCTGCGGGTTTGTTTGCAGAGGCGAATTTGCCGCCCCTAGGCTGGAAATATTTTGCCGCCCCTCGCCTATAATAATTTTCGCTTTTTGTTTTTACCGCTGGTAAACAATATTTAATATACTCACAAACTAAAATGAATTTATCTTTATATTTCTTGTTAACTTGAATGATGCGCCTTACTTTTGCTTCAGAAAATCTTTGAATTAATTTGTCAAAAGAAATAATATTATGTACATCATGTTCTATTGATAAAATTGATAAGTTATTTAATCTAACCTCAGAAATATTTGATCGTAAATAATTTTTAATTCTGGAAAGAATTGTACAAAAAATTTTGGCGCTACAAAATAAAATTTCCACTATACTAGGTGTTATTAATGTGCCCATACGTCCCGTTTTGAATGGAACTGTTTTAACGTGTTATCTAACCTCACTTATTCGTTTTATTTGTTAGTAATGGAAGAAGATAATTATTTTTCTGATTTGTCAGAATTTTCAAGAAAAAGTAGGACGATGAAGAAGTTTTGTGTGACGTTATTTTGAAATAAGACAAAAAGAAAATTATTTTTATTTGCAATTTGTTTCATTTCTATGGGATTAATTTTCTATAACTGTTAGGGGAGACCGGGTATGGTTGTGTCACGGGTAGTTTGTCACAAAAGCCATAACAGCAAACCTAATGAATTAATAAATTTGTTTACCCGTGTCAAAGAAGCCCGAGCACAATACCTCCTTGCGTACTTCACTTCAGTTCTCTCTGAAATACCGCATAAGAAATATATACGTTTGTATTTTTAGTACAGTGAAAGTAATTTTTTGTGAATCTGTGTTGTTTTGTAAGTATATTTAAATTTTGCATAGTGATATACTTTTTCGTGTATTTATGATGTTTAAGATATGCTTCATGATATCATTCATATGGTTTCTTAAATGACCATTGATTTAAATTTATTTTGGGAGTTAATTGTCCAAAACTGTTATGGGGAAAATTGGCTCAAGTTAACGGGGGCTAGTTGTCACCTGTGCAAAGCAATCATGAATATGTGCGGCCTTTTTATTGGTTTCTAGGAGTTTTACTACATAAACGATTGGCTGTAAATATACATTTGTCATTTTTGTTACCATAACCTAAGTTCGTTAGAAAGGATAGGTTAGGAATAGCATATGCATTTGTTTTGTCGTTTTGTATTTTACCTTTTATTTAGTGGGTGATTACCTACCCTAGACACTATGACAACCATCCCTGACACGGGGTTAAAAGTCTCATTTTTATTTTTTCAGAAAAATTATAATATGTTCTCATTAGATAATGGTAGAGAAAAAGTCTTTATTTTTTCTTAAACTAGAATAAATACACTATCTATTGATATATAAATGTCATTGATAAATTAAGACCATGACCTCTATAAATACAAAAGAAAAAAATTGTGATTTCCAACCCCGGTCTCCCCCTATATATTTTTTGAGTTTAAATGTCTTTAGGGCATATGGTAATATAATAGAAAGTACAATGTTTTGATTTCGTGATGTTATAGGTTAGGATAAACAATCCAAATTCAAAATGATTCGAAATCTTTCCAACACTAGTTACAAGATTTCAGAACTACATATACGTTCGCGCAGGGATTCTAAGAAGTTCTGAATTACTTAGAATTGTCTGTCGGAACAAACTTAATATAGGCAAATCCAATAAATACGATAATGTGCGTATTCGAGCGAAAAGTGGCGCATTTCCGAGCGAGGGAAGCAAATGAAGCGCGACGCGGAGCGGCGCGCTACATTTTCCCGAGATCGGAATGTGCCACTTTGAGCTCGAATGTGCACACTCGGTTTTAAGCACGATTACCAAGCGTCCCGTTTTAACAAAAAAAAAATTGGACTTGTTAGGTATGATTGTTGCGTCGTATATGGTTTATGAATGTATTTGTATGCAAAATATTGTATTATTTCATATGATTTTATTTTGCTATTTAATTTTTTTAACTCTAACAGTTGTCGCCCTACCCTTTCTAACCTTATGGTAAATCCGGCTCCGTTTGGCAACGTCTTGATGACGTAGGGCCACATTTATATAGAACGAACTGCAGTTGAATGTATTTGGGCAATAGTAGTTGTAAACTGTTGAAAAAAAATCGTCAAGTTCTCGTTTTAAGTAAAACAATGTTTTGAATTTTCTCACGGTTTGAGCTTTGAAAATTAGCGGTTGCTTCGTAATTTTGCGAACACCATCGCTAATTTTTATGTTATTTAATTCCCAACATTGAGATACAATAATATTATTTCAAACGCTTTGACATACTTTGGAAAATTATTGTGTATAGTTTGATAAATGTTTATTATTGGATTATTAGTTCTAATTTTATAATTACTTTAATTTCTGTTTTATACGTTTACGAAAAATTTTAAAAGCGGAACTGAATCATTAAAGAAACAAAAAACATGAAATTTTATATTTTTGTCAACTATTAAAATGTAAATGTGTGCCATATGTCTACCTACATTGTTAAAAAAAATTGTTAACGGTATATAACATCACATATTCAATCTTTGTGTGTTAATGTTACTCTAAAAGCTATCAGAGTACTATATTTTTACTAAATAGCTTCTGTAAATATTGAAGTTGAAAATGTTCCGCATTTCACTACTTGTTGGCCATTTATTTTTGTTTATATTTTTAAATGCACAGTAGGACGTCGATTATACAGATTATTTGGGTATCCTTGATCCCCAATTTATTCGGAAAATCGTATAGCTGCATAATCGATAAACAATTTATGAAAAAACAATATACAGAGTGTGTATAAATAGGCGCAAGAGCGACATTCACCTTTTAGTTTTGAATTGGAAGTTTTAATGTCAAAATGTTAGGTCGTGCTTCGTCTTTAGGATGTTCTTAAAGTTTGGACTTTAGGTGATAAATAAGTGTTAGTTCAAATAGTTGTTTATTATGAATTTTTCGATACAATCCAATAATCCGAACATTCCAATAATTCGGCAACTTCTCGTTTTTAATAGTGCCGGGTTAGTGAGACTCTACTGTACTATGTATTTAATTCGCGGTCGTCTAAATGACCGGATAATCGATAGCCTACTGTACCAACAAATTTTTTGAGTAGAAATACTTGGTGCTAAAAATAAGACGATTTGTTTAAAATTATAATGCAAAGAAAGAATATATTAAGTGTCGATTAACTCAAAAAATTGACATTAATTTTTTTACTGTTCATCTTGAAACAATTGTTTTCTCAACAAATTTAAAATAAAATTTTAAAAGACCATAAGTTGCTAGTTGAAAAGTCAACCATTTTAAACTGAATCCACAGAACAAATCAATAAAATACCAACCGCACAATCAATTCCAAAGAAACATGCAGAATAAATAACCAGACTAATTGGGAATGGAAAATTTATTAAAAGTTTGGAAAATTTAAGCAAATTATTTTTTATTCTAAATTTAGTGTTTGATGTAATTATTAAATAACTAATTTTAGCAGCGTTACTAACATTAATCAAGGAAAATTTAAATCATGTTAGTTTGTGGTCAAAAGTATAATTAGAAAATCTATTCGACCGACCTAATTGAAGAAAAAATAGTAATCAGTAAAATTAGTGATAATAGGTTTAAATAGTATTGAATAATTTTCTGGATGCCTCGAAAGAACTTTCCGGAACTAATACATAAATGTAATCCCATAAATTGAATTATCAGATGTATTTTTTTAAATATGGAATCTTCAAACTTTATGTAGGTTCGCGATGCAAAAGATTTTCTCGTTCTAATTAGAAACCTTGTCGAAACGTAAACTCTGAAGCAATTTATTTAAAGGCCTACATTAAACTGGGTGGAGCTATTAAACTGATTTTGGTTCATGTATTGTGGGAGTTCTGCAAAGCGAGAAGCTAGGCCTTCCGTCCGGGCAAAATGTCTCAACTTTGATCAATAAACATCTAAGCCCCGTAAATGTTAGATAAGCTACCATTGAAATTATGAAAGTAGTATAAATCTTGTTCTAAACAAGTTTCGTCCTAAAAAATGTATAGTTTTTCTATTATTGAAAAATTATTAATTTGTCACTACCCTGTACAGTATAAATATTTCAGATAACATTTCTATTTCCATTACTACATTATTTTATTTTTACGTAAATATAAATAAAATACTTTTGAATTGTGTCTTATAATATGAAAATAGAATTTGAGGACTAAAAATACTTAAAGGAAATTCATCAAAGGAATAAACCGGAGTTCTTTTTTGTAGGACTTTATTTAAATTGCTAGAATTACATTCCGGAATTTGTGGTCTTTGTTAACTGAAGATTTTAAATATTTTAATAAATATTTGGCAGTATTGAAAGTCGTTAGAAAATCGTAATAAATTAAAACGTTTTTAGTTATCTATGCCTTTAAATACAATAAATTTGGTGATATTTATTGAGAAAAACTTTAATTTTGGTTGAGTTACTTACAATTTAAGAGGTTGCTTTTATTTATATTAGCTTTTTCTATGTGCAGCGATATTTTTGCGGAGCACTGTGCAATATACCGGGTGTCAGACGAATAAGTACTGGAAACTTAACCCATTTATAAATGAGACCCTAAGCTTAATAAAAATATACCTCAAGTCAAGTGACTTTATGTCTATAATTTTTCAGTTATGGTATCGTAAACATAAATTTAATAATTTGTAGTAAATACATTATAATTTTGAAAATATTTGTTTAGTTCTGTTATAACCATACTATTAAAGCCATATGTAGAAATCGAAAAAATGAGTGCGTGTAACCTTTACGGTCGGTTGAAGTAAACCTCTGACGGTTGTAGCAGATATTACTAAAATGATTAAACTAAATACTGTATGACTTCAACGAAAATTTTTGAGCAACAATCTGCCCAGTTAAAAATTTCACTCAAAGAAAGCATTAAACTATTAAATTATCCGTCACTGTTTCAAAATACATGTATTTATTTAGAATTTGCAACGTAGTCAGCTTTTCAATAGCGGAAACAGACTATAGATTTTACCTAACCGCACTTTCGTCCGAAAGCATATGGAGATGATACTCTCTTGCCATTTACTGGAAAATTAAAATGCGTTTTGCATGAAATTGTTTAGATTTAGGACATATTGTATATAAACTTTTATTATTTAGATTGGTGTCAGATATTACACGGTTAAATTTTAGTGCCCGTTTATTTGACACCCTGTATAAACTTTCAATTTTTTGTAAAAATTTATCTTACCAACAAAAATTATCGTTTCACATTGTTTGTTTTGCAAAACAATTTTATCTTACTTTTTTACGATCAATTAAGTGAAATTGAATTTGGAATCTAATAAGTTGCTTTTAGTTCCGAAGAATTTGAAACACTTGTAGTTAGATAGTTTGCTACGCCATTTTAAGTATCAATAAATTCTTATAGTGTTTTATACTACCTTTTGCAATTTACTCAAATAAGTACAGTCATTAACTTTATGGAACCATAAAACTGAAATACACAAAGTATAAAATTTATAATGAATATGATAAAAAATAAATAAATAGAAAGTCGATTTTTCGATTAAATGCAAAAATTTCATTGATTTACAGTCTGTGATTTTCAGCAATTTAATTACATCTTTAAAACTATCGATGAAATTCTCTAATATTTTATATGTTTATGTATACTTATTATTAACCTAATAATTGAACTTTATATTTAATTGAAAATTGATTATTGAAGGTGTATTAAACAATTGTTAACTATAAACTCGATAAATAATTACATTTGTTTCCAATTTTACGTCTTTTATATTTTCTTTTATGCCAAATAAGAATTGTGGTTCATTCGTTACTTGGGTTTTTATTAAGAACGGTACAGCATTTCCTGTTGTTTATGTAAATAAAACCATGTTATGCACTATTTTTTTCTTCTTCTAAATTTCTATTATTAAGAATACTTGTAATTAATATCCATTTTGCATTTAAAGATCCTTATTACTTTTTTTTTTGAAATTGCTATCATTTTTTAATTTCGAATTGTTTTTACTCAGGCAATGCACAGGAAAGTTTAGTTTATCTTTATTATTAAAACTTTCAGGTAAATATTTGAATAAATTGCTAAAATAAATAAGTAACGCTTTGAATATGAAGAAAACTTATACATATCATAAAAGAAATAGATCAGGTCAAGGATGAATAAACGTACGTTTTCTGAAGTTTTACATCATTTCAGAAAAAAAACCAAAGCGTGTACGCGGGTTAGAAGTTATACTTCTTTGGCGTAACACAATTAAATATAACCACGTGTTATGTTGCGCATCTTGCGTTTGTGTATAGCTATACCACTGGTTTCCATATTATTTGTTACTGCGCCCCCCTTAAAGAAATCTAATCTTGAGGCCTTGCCACCGCACACCTATTCTTTGATTTACACGGAGAAAACTGTGTAAATCGAAAACAAAGTAAAATAAGTATAAATTGGACAGCTATTTTTGAAAATTCATAAATTTTTTGGTGTAAAATAGTTGTAATTTTTTGTGTGCATCTGTTTAACAAAAAAAATATGCTACGAATATATAATATAAAAGTGTGTAGGGTCAACTATCCAGTGAATGAACGTTGCGCTTTCAACTTGAGATATTCAGTTGTGATTTTTTTCTAATTATAGTTAGAATAAACCACGTTAAAGGACAAGAAACGAAATTTATTTATCTGACTTTCCTGTACCTCTTCCGCCGCCAATTTGAATAAAAGAACCTATCTTATTGTTGGTGAAACCTAATATTCTCCATTGCAAAGCACTGTTCCATTCACTGGGGTGTTACTGTTCATTCACAGGTCATTTTCTGTTCATATACTGGATTGTTAGCTCATTTTTTACTATATATTATATTCTAGCTTTTAATAAGTCATTATTTTACAACAAAATTGCGATGTGTTCGATAATGTATATAATTTTATAAAACAAAAGCCCATTTGTAGTATGCAGTTTCGTAAAATTAGAAGCAATATTTAAAAGTTAAGTACAGTCGAACCTCGATAAGTCGAAGTCGAAGGGACACCAAAATTAATTCGAATTATCAATAATTCGAGTTATTAAAAAAGCTTAAAAATTAAATATATATTTGTGTATGTATATATCTTTTATGTGGAATGGTATTTTATATAACGTAATTAGAACTGTAAGTGGTTTAAAGCATACTTTAAAAATCCCGCTTTAAATAAGTCACTGTGATTGGCTCATTTTTGATACACCATTATGGCCGTTAGCTAATTGACCAATCAGAAAGGCTAATCACTTCGTAACCATAGTTATATTAGAATAGTTTCAATTCTACCTTTTTTGAAATAGGTATTTTGTCGAGAAACACTTTCCAACTTGAGTTATCAAAGAATTCGAGTTGTGGAGTTATTAAAGTTTAACTGTACATAAAATTTATTAAAGTGGTTAAGCTGAAAATTTTCATATTGTTTACAACAATTATTAAATGATAAAGAAAGATGCGCGTACTTATGCACGCACGTGAGAAGTTATACTTCTTGGCACAACTAAATTAAATGTAATCATAAATGTAAATAAATACCAGGATGTGCACATTCGAGCGAAAAGTGGCACATTTCCGAGCGTGGGAAGCAAATGAAGCGCGACGCGGAGCGGCGCGCTTCATTTTCCCGAGATCGGAATGTGCCACTTTGAGCTCGAATGTGCACACTGGTTTTAAGCATGATTCACAATAATTAATTTACTTTTTTAGACGGACAACTTCAACTGTCGAATTTTCGTAGGCTGTGCGCGCGCAACTTCCATTGCCTGTCAAAATTTTACTCTTGATGAGCCAAAAGAAGTATAACTTTAAAAATATTAATTTGTTATATTGGTTTTCGGAATTAAGGTTATCTGTAAAATAGTTCATTCTTGTAAGGTTATTACAAACAATCATAGTCACGTTTTTTTTTTTACATGTTTCAAGCTTTTCTATTTTGTTATTATTTATAGAGGATGCATATACAGTGTTTCCCACGTGGCTAGCAAAAAGTGGCATAGCTAAAAGCCATACAAGTTTTTGATAAAGGAAGTAATACATTATACGATTTCAGTATATGTATTTTTCCGATATAACCTTTAAATTAGTAACTATTAACATTCTCGTTTACAACTACATTCATTATAAGTACTTCGATTCGTTTTTATTTAACGGCATTTAATAAAATCTAGTTAAAGGTCAGAAATAAATGATAACTCTGCAAATAACAATATTATTTTTTTATAAATAAGTGCATGCTTTTTATTGCTCGAGTTAATTCATAAAATATGAACACATTATTCATTAATACATTCTAATTTTTATGGTTAAATTTTGCAATTAGCATTTTACATTTTTTCCTAAGAAATTGTTTATTTGTTAAAATTTAAAATCTAATGCAAATTAATTTTTTTTCAGGTATGGTTGAATTAGTTTTCTGTAATGGATCTCTTCAGCGATTCTGGTTTGTGCCATTTTAATTATAATTAATCTTAAGATAGATAAAAATTTATTTTGAACAATTTTCGGAAGTGATTCACTTTTGGACCAAAAATTTTCTTAATTTTTCCTTGCATGTTTTTAATGCGTTTTAAGTTGTTTGGTGAAGCGAATGGAAAGTAAAACTTGGGAAACTAAACGTGATATTTTATGATAACGTTTCTGAATTAAGTCATTGAATAACCAACATTTACTATTAAATATTCATGCTAATGTAATTCGAAAAACGATTCGTCATTCTGTTATACTGTACAGTATTAAATTTCATAATAGGCGAGTGTTGAACTGAAATGTCATTTCTATGAAGATTATTTCAAAGTTGATGAAATAATTTATATAACACCTGGCTAATTTATCGCTTAATTAATTAGATAGCATTAAATTTGATTTTCAACTGCCATATACAAATTTAATTACGTTGTAAAGCGTTAATATTCCTATTGGCCATAGTTTGATTAATATTTCGATTGCATCACAGGAATTTTTGATGTCTCAAATGTTGGCGAATCTTTGTGGTTTGCGGTTCTTCAAAATAACAATACACTCGGGCAGTCGAAAAGGAAACGTAAAATTTAAACAAATACAATCAAACCTCGATAAGTCGAAGTTGAAGGGAAACTAATAACAATTCGAGTTATCAAAAATTCGCTTATCGAGGTTCGACTGTACATTTTAATTCTTTTGTTCATTATACCCAGATTTGTTAAATTGCTTGAAATTAAAAAGCAAATTGCAATTAGTTTCTAATAATTTGATAGAGGTTTTTTTTATAAAAAGAAAATGAGATTAAGTTCGAGGATAATTCATCGAAAGTCCCTTATGATCAAATTCAAGATATCAATTTGACTGAAAACCACCAATTCGAAGGTTGTGTAAACCGCATTAATACTATTTAAATATGCATTTAATAAAGAAAGACCAAACTTGCATCTAATTTAATTTTGCGGAGAAAGTTTTCTGTTTTTTTTTCGTATTTCGAATTATATCCGAGTTGTCGCATTTGATTTTCTCTTTATAAAAGAAAATTTATTAGAATGAAGTCGGTTTTGTACAGTTTTAATTTAATATAAACAGAATATGGAAGCAATTCGGTGAAAGGCTATTGCAGCTTTGCTAATATGATGCATGTTATGGCACCGTTTAACTTTCAGTAGCGTTCTACAATAAGAAAAGTCTAACTAGTTTTAATAGAAGATATATTACACGAAACTGGAACAGGTTTTGAACCACCCACATAACAGATAAGTCTGTGGTTGAAAACGAAAGTAAAGGATCTGAACGCGACACGCGCTACTTACTAATTACATATTTGATCGACCAAATGTGAGACGTCGCCATATTGCGTACTTTTCCTATCGAAGCTTACTAAAAATTCAATGGGGTAAAACGTCCAGTCCGTGGCCACGTACGAATGAATGACCGTTATGAGAAATGATTAAAACAATGAAAAAAAATAATTTATATTTATGATATACATATTTATTTATGCGGTCTTGTATATCTTTTTTTACATTTAAGTTCAAGAAATCAAAGTAATAATAAAGTGTATAGCTGAAATAATTAAATTTATATTTCAGTTTTCCGGTTTCCTGACTATTGCTGAGATTTAACTAAAATCTATGAAATATGATGATTAGGGTGGCGCAAAAAACTGACTATTTTTTTTTGAGTGTCGAGTGAAAAAATATTAGTTTTTGACGTTTTAAGAGCTGCTTCCAAAGGACAGCTCAAAAAAAAATGTTTTTAAGAGGTTGCTCAAAATTTTTTAAAATTTCAAAAACCGCAAAAAATCGAATTTTTTTTCTCGTTACAGTATAATTTTATAGAGAAACAAAAGATAAGTTTCGAAAGTTTCAATTTAAAATTTGAGTTTTAAAAGATCGCTCAGAATTTTTATTTATTTACATCACTATGGATTATATCCCAATGCTAATAAAGCAAATTTAATACGCACTTTTTAATAAAATTATGTTTTTTTTGTCATGTCTTTCATTTTCAGTTCATCTCGTGGTGAATTTTTGTTGATTATTTTACTAAATAATGGAAAAAAAATCTATGAAATTTTAATTTTAATATTAAAATGTCGCTCGAAAAAAATCCAAAGTGATGCACTAATAAATAAAAAAAAATTCTGAGCGACCTTTTAAAACTCAAATTTTAAATTGAAACTTTCAGAAACTTATTTTTTGTTTGTCTATAAAATTATACTGTAACGAGAAAAAAAATGAAAAAAAAAATCGATTGTTAACGGATTTTGAAATTTTAAAAAATTTTGAGCGACCTCTTAAAAATTTTTTTGAACTGTTCTTCGGAGGTAGCTCTTAAAACATCAAAACTAACATTTTTTCAAACGAGACTCAAAAAAAAAATTGTCGGTTTTTTTGCGCCACCCTAATGATGATTCTATAAATTTTGTATATTAACGGTCGTATTCGTTTTTTTTATCAATCGCTTGCTTGATTTATAATAAAGTAAATAATTATTTAAATTGAGTTTAAATAGTTTAAACTTGATTAAATAATTAGTTTGGGTTAATTTTATGTCGGTCATTTACTGGTATGTTTTATTATAATACTACCTATAATGGCCCACAATTGGTATGAGCATGCGCGAAACTGCTACATAATACGTCTCACTGAATTACGATATTTGTACCACTATGATTCTTGCAACTAGCATTTTTTTCCACGAAAGAAAAAAATTTTCTCGATTGAATTTTTTTTTTGTTATAGACAAAATGAGTTTAAATCTACCTATCTTTTTTGTAAGACTAATTTTGAAATTGCTATACAAAATCTGTAATTTTATAAAATTACACCCATTTTTAGATATCGAAAATTAAAATTGCTCAATCATATATGTTACCATATATTTTTAGAATTCTGGAAAATGTTCTATTGTAGTACTACGAGTATCTTGCGGTATAGTAAAAAATCTACAATATTAGTAAGCCGAAAAGAATCATACATTTTCATACGCGGATGGTATTTAATGATTTTCAATAACCTTGAACTTTATGGTGCTCAGAAAAGTTACTTGTGCACTGCACCTTTGTTGCATTTTTACCTGGACCAGTCTTTAAAAGGTAGTGAAATTTATTAATAAATTCCAAAATGTTATCGTTGTTTTATATGAGAATACGACTCCTTATTTGGGTAGTCGTTAACTTTTTAAGGGATAATTTATTGTGAACAATTTACAACTGTACCTCATGGCTAATTTAACTTATGAAATTGCAAGTGAAAGGGTACACTAATTTTCTATGCATATTTGAATGTAAATGTTTTCTTCGGGTTTGCACTTTTATTTTTGTATTGATTCGAAGTTTCAGGTAAGCAAGCACTGCTGAGGTTCAAATTTTTGTTTTAAACGAACGACATACAATTTATATTATATGTTAAGCATATTTATTGTTCAACAATGAAATTAATATGAAAAGCTATTTAATTTATATTTTTCATTCTTTTTTATTTTGATAATGGAACAACAAACAAAATCTAATTTTAAAATAAGGAATAGCAGTGGTTTCCCATCTGAGAAAAGAAATGTTAAATGTGCAATTCTTAGAAGTAGTTTTTACAACTCAATTTCAAACAATTTCAGAACGTTCTTAAAAATGTGCGTGTACTTATGTACGGGCGTTAGAAGTCATACTTCTTTGGCGTAGCTAAATTAAATATAACCACGTGTTAATTGTTAATTCTTTGTATGGGGAACCGTGTAAATTGAAAACAAAGCAAAATATGCAGAAATTAGTTAGTTATTTTTAGAAATTTTAAATTTTTATTGCGTTAAATATAAAATTTTTTCAAGTGTATCTGTTCAGAAAAAAATTCTACATACATATACATATATAATTTAAAAGTATGTACAGTAGCCCTCCTGTAACATGGTAGATAGTATCATAAAATATGCCGTGTTGTGTGAAACCGCGCTATGTGAGACCCAGAGCCCGCACAAAAGGAGAGTTACGTTTTGAAAACCTATTAAAAACAAACATAAATGAGTAATATATAATTTATTTATATATTTTTATGTAAAGGCACTATAGTTCATTATTCCTTCTCGTCATTATTTTAAAGTAATTTAGTGTTTAAATATTTTTAGCAGAAATCATATTATTCAATGGTGGAATGTTTTACAAAAGTTTTTTTATCGTGTTAGAGCGAGATTGTGTTATAGGAGGGTTCTCGGAATTTATGAATCGTGTTCTAGCGAAACCGTGTTGTAGGAGGGCTACCTGTATATGTAATTCATAATAATGTATTCATGAAAGTATAGATGGACGTTATCAATAGTATTCGTCTGAGCTAAATATCTACACTACGTTAGTCAACACATTTTTTGCCCAATGCACGACCGAATCGTTTTCGTTCTACTGGTGTAAAAATTACAAGGTTATATTGGTCTTAACGCATTTTGAAAATAAAACACTTGTCTATAATTGAACAACATGTTGATGATGGGCAATTATACTTTTGTGAATCGGACTGTATGAAATAAATGATTGAACTATACACATTTTTCATTTTTATTTATTTGCGGTTTTCTGAGGAACCTATATTCACTGTAAAACGGGGTTTAATAGTATTTTTGATGAAGTACTTTTTTTTGTATACTTATATAAAAATTGAAAGAATTCTTTTTTTGCTATATCAGTGTCGTTCAATGGATTGCCTTAAAAATAACTAAAAATAATCATCTTGTATAGCAAAAATGTATATTTTAAATAGTTTTTATTTTGAAAATTTTTAGAAATTCTAGTTTTGTAAATCCTTTGAAAGCGAAATTGTGTAAAATAAAGAGATATATGTAGTCTTTATTGTAGATTTTGAGTAAAAATTGAGTGTAATATTTGGCCTCCGGAATATATGACCTTTTCACTCGCAAGTGCTGTAAGTATATCGTTTTATTTGTGTACATTACTCTCTTCTTTTTAAATTCAAAAATGAATGTAAACAAATTCAATAAATGCAAGGATGTGCACATTCGAGCGAAAAGTGGCACATTTCCGAGCGAGGGAAGCAAATTAAGCGCGACGCGGAGCAGCGCGCTTCATTTTCCCGAGATCGGAATGTGCCACTTTGAGCTCGAATGTGCACACTCGGTTTTAAGCATGATTCACAATAATTAATTTACCTTCTTAGACTGCTAACTTTAACTGTCGAATTTTCGTTAGATGTGCGCACAACTTTCGTTGACTGCTAAAAATTTTACTGTCGACGCGCCAAAAGAAGTATAACTTCAGAAACTAAAATGTAGGATTAATACCTACACGAAATTAATAAAAGTTACTGACATAATTAGATTAGCAATTAGACCAGTCTAATATTTTACATTTAGACTTTCTTCTAAACTTAATTGGACATACATATGAAGGTGTTTGATTATGTGTTCTTTTTTGCTTAATAATTCTTAGCAAATTAGTACCATTCAACATTAAAAATAGATTTCTCTGAACGGAAGTACAAACCTAACCTATTAAAATAAGCCAACTTCTTATACGCATCCTTAAATGTACCAAACGTATGGATTGTTATTAAAGAGGAATTGATTAAACGTTTGGTTTGTCTTAGGCGCACCCTTGACCTCTGCCGAGTCCATCTGAATAATTTATATGAACGGTTTAGGTCAAATTTTTACGTAATTCAAATTTTAGGACACTAAAAATTTTAAATTTTATGCGTTTTTCGATTTTTATGCACATATTTCTAGCTTCGAATATAATGGTTTTTGTGCATACATGAAAATCCATTCTATTTACCTTGGTATAGTTTTTTTTACTTACATAGTTAAATGTCAAGGAAAGTGTTACTTCGGTCCAGCGTTACTTGTATTCTGTTTATCTTTTAATTACAACTCTGAATCTGCATAAATTAATTGTTTGGAATTGCCATTTGTGTATAGTTTCTGTCTTACTTTACTCCGTGTTTCGTTAGACGATTCTTGACTATTTACAATTAAGCTTAATTTTAAACAAAGTTCGCAATTTATTATTCGTTTAAGTGATTTGAAGGAACAATTATTGCATAAAGCGTATTCATTAAAGCTGAAAATAAGGAACATCATTAAAGCAGTGGAAAGTTTAGGAAAACACATTTCATACATTAATCTTTCTAAATATTGCAATGCAATCGTATTAATTTTGCTGGCTATAAGGTCTTATAATAATTTTAGAGCCACAAAAATTAACAAAAAGAATTTTGAACAGAATTATCTTAAATTGATAATACAACAAATAACAATACAAGAAACAATAGATAAATTGAATAATGAATAAATGAACCTAGTAAACTGAACCGAGTACCCCAGTAATTTAGAATTAAAATAGCTTAATTTTATGTTATTACAAAAATATGTTTAAAATAAATATTGTAGGTTAAACTTACCATTTTTTATGCGCACAAACCTGTCTCCATTTATACCATGAGAGTCAGATATGTATTTACGACTTATTCGTTTACTGACCTCTGTTGATTTTACATTCAATTAATGAATGGCAGAATTGCGAGTTTACATGACAACCTAATAAATACATAATCTACAATTATGACAATAGACATCGATACATACATAACCTAATATTATGACTATATTAATGGACGACTTGTTTACACTTGTAAATTAATCGAAAAAGAATGGATGATATTTCGAAAATTGTTGTGGGAAACATAATTTTCGTGAAATTCAGTGTTTTTGCTAACTTAGAATTATTAGATTTTCTGATAAATTAAATTAAATAAATAATTAAAACGAGATTTATTAGCTTTTTATATAATTCTATAAAAACAGAATATATTTAACGTTAATGTTGTGTCAGTTTTATTACGGTGCATTAGACCAGTAAAATAAAATTTAATACTACGAATACGTTGACGTCAGTGCAATTTTATTATTTTAATGGTTGGACAAATATTGTAATAATTTTCGAGCATTGTGTTTGTGTTTTTAATCGGCAAATGTTTATGAGATAATGCGAATTTTTTTAGCAAATTATGTTTGACTACCGTAAACTGCTTTGGAATAAATAACGCGTTTAATTAATTAGTAATTTAAATTTACATGAAAAAATTAATTAAAATAAAATAGATAATGGATTTGCCTATTTTTTACTTATAAAATGTTGTAAATAATTTATTTTATCAATCAGGTATTACAAAGTATATACGTATTTATAGATAAAGGGAATAACTAAGTCTACATAAATTGTATGAATTACTTCACAATTTGTAATAACTTCCCATTGACGAATTTTATATTGCACAGAACTCCGATTACATTTAAAAATAAATTCCTATCAATATTTATTTAAACTTGTATACAAAAATTCAACAAATGTAATATGAAGGGGTCAGAACTACGTTCTTTAAAATTTTCGGTTTATCTAAAATAATTAGGTATATTAATACTCGTAGTAAATTTTACAATTGTTTTTTAATGACAGAGTTCACTCAAAATGTACATTTAATATAAATATTGTTTAAATAATCAACAAAGAATTAAGTATTCAAAAGTAATAGGGTACAGTCAAAAATCAACCTAACATATTTTAGTGGTAAATTAATTTTTGTACGAATTTGATGAAATTGAAATATTATATTAAGCTATGTGTAAATTATTTCATTAAAAAAAATATCACTTTTTTTGACCGATTCTGAAGCGAGATATTATTTAAAGCGTACATAATTAACATAGAATAGATTAGGCATGTGTATAAAAAGACATAGCTTCGTTTATGTCTTGGAAACTTTTAGAGTTTTTTTAAAAAGCAATATGATGTAAAACGAAAAATTAGTTAATATTTCGAACAAACATTAGTTTTTTTTATCAATTGGTTAAAAAGATATCTACAAATATTCAAATTAGTGGGAGGACAGACATTATAGTTTGGCAACACTGTGTGTCTCTATACTTTTTGTCGCAATTGATCATGATCAAATGGCATTTTGTAACGTTCAGAAATTCATTAATTTTTTTTACGTAAAAAATGGATATAAATTTTTTTAGTACATCTGTTGATCAAGAAAATACATAGGTATCTATGATAGAAAAGTAGGATAAACCAAAGAGTGATTGCCCACTGACACTAAGAAAAAACATTATACTTGGGCCGCTGAACAGACGGAATAAAAACAATGTATGATTACCGCGTGTTAAAGCGAATCGATTCTTCAACCAATTTCTGAATGGCCATTCAAAAGAGATAAAATGTATTCGTCATCTGTAACCCTGCCCACAGCATGCTTTTAGGACATGATCATTTCGTCTATTCAGCGGCCTGAGAATAGTTTGTGTTACCTAACACAAAATTATTTTTTTTAAAGTGAACAATCACTGTCAGTGCGCTACTACTCTTTGGTTTAGCCTATATGTAATTAATAAATATATATATGTATTATCTCCTTTAATTTTAAGTTGAAATAATTTACTGAATTATTCATATTCTGCGTTTTTTTTTCGCTCTATACAGTTTTCTGAGGAACCTATCTTCATTATAGATTTAGGTGTATTTTAGATGAATTACTTTTTGTGTGTATAAAAATAGGGAAAATTTCTTTTTTCAGATATAATATAAATGTCATCCAACGAATTTTCATAAAAATTACTAAAAATTGTAATGCGTAGCAAAAATGTGCATTTTAAATAGCTTTTATGTTTGGAAATATATTAGAATTTTAATTTTGTAAACTGTGTAAAAAATATATTGCGTAAATCAGGGAATAAGTGTACTTGCAATACACAATAACTTTTATGTAATTTTTTTCAATCTGCCCCGTTTAGCATTTTTAATACTGTATGTGGATCTATCTTTAAAAAATTTGGAGACCTTTGATCTAAGATATTTGCAATGCTATTCTTTTATATTTACAAAGGATTTGCATTTTTTAAAAATTTATGAATTTAATTGTTCTAATTACTGTTAGGTATTGCTGCAAGTATCGAATACAGTTATTCTTTTAAGTATTTTAGAAAAAAAAATTTAATTGTGAAATCTAAGAGGCTCAAAAATGTTTATAGCATTTTGCTTAACTCAAAGCAGCTTTAAAGACAAAAAAATCAAAAGATTTATTAGTTCTGAAAAAGGAGAGATTCTACTAACCGATCTTTTAAAATTTTCAAATTGACCACTGTCGATGGGCGGATTTATTGATTGTTTAGGAATCTGATCCAAATGAATACCCGTAATTGTGAAAATTGGTAACTCTATTTTAGTGAATTCAGTCTCGGATAAAAACGATTTTACTGGATATTAAGACCCATTGATATAAAAGTTAATTATAAAGAAACTGTAAGCAAGACTTTAATCAAAATTCTTCCTACACTTCTTTGATTTTTTTTGCGACTGTATTCAAAATAATTTTTATATCATAAGTGATTAATTGGCGGACCCACGTCTATCAATACGTTTGAACTTAGTTTAAATATAGATAATAATAATATTAATATATGACTTTGTAATATATTTAATCATTTTTTCAATACAACGTATTCTACAGATAAAGGAAAAACGTATTTTAATACAGTAGGACATCTATTATTCCAAGTTTATTTTAAGTTAATTTTCAAAATAAATCTAGAAGGTATACATTTCTAGAAAAAATTTAAAACAAGCAGTTTTTTAAAGTAAAATTCAGTTATTGATACTTTAAAATCTACTACTTAACTCAAATTTTTTTTCCTTAATCAAATCATTTGATTATACATTAAAGTGTTGAAATTTTTGTGGTAATAATGATTTTTGATTAATAAATATGGGTTGAAATTATATAAGTATAATACGTAAATACATGTGATTTATATTTTTATAAATTGCGTTGATATCTCGATTTTTTATTGCTTATTCATATTATTACTTTTCGCCAGACAAATTTGATCCACAGTTGATCCGGATAATCGATGTCCTACTGTACATACAATTGTACTGATGATAAGAACTGGACATTTCTGGTCCAAATTATTAAATATTTCTTATTTTTTATTAAGTGGATATTAATCCACTCCAATCTTATAAAAAATAATATAATTATCGAAAGTTATGCAAATATTTTTCCAATCTGTCGATTTTTGCGTAGCCGCATTCTACGTAATTATAAATCAAGCGTAGTTTATCTTCTAAATTGTCGGTTTTTCGTACGAATTAACATCGCGAATATTATTTAATTTGGACATTGGTCATTTGCAGGACCGGCTATAAAACACGCTTGTTGCAGTTAATAAAATTTTGAACAGTTACAAAACTTCTCAAAATAATAACCCATTCTTTCCAAGAAAGTACATAAAAGCTACAACACGGATACTAACTTTTAATTTATTGACAAACTTCCAAAAGAAAAACATACTTTTTGAAATCCACAAATACGACGAAATAGTTCATCTTAATTTATACAAAACCAGCAAAGAAGTGCGAATATAAAATCATTTTTAAAATTTCTTTCCTAATTTATTTCAAATTTTACGATACTTACGTAACGAAACCTTTTTAAACGAAAGGTCTGCTCGTGACTTGGTGATAATGTTGATTAATATTCGAAAAATAAAGAAAAATTAAAACAAACTTAACCTAGAGAAAAATATAAAGTTTCTTGACGAATTTTAAAGGACGAATTCCTTAGAAGGTTTATAAATGAATACTAATTAACGCTCTATAGTTTAGCGAAATCATTAATTATACTTTCTCAAGATCCTTATGGTCGATCTTTTTTTTATTTGAGCAGGTAAATGTTAGCCGTACTTGCAATTTAAATAATTTGTAAAATTCCTTCGTACGATCGCTCGCTAGACAGACTTGAAAAGATTTTTATTTAAATTTTTAATCTTAATGTCTATCTTTATTAACGCAATCAAGGGCTAAGCATCAGCGTTAGACTATCATTAATAATAAATTTTTAACCGACTAGTCAACTTCCACAACCTTAATTTTAAAAAGTAGGTCAATGATGTATTTCTGCATAGTTTATATTGCAATTGTCTGTAATTTGTTGGTTCGATAAGTGTAGACAAAAAATTTCCAGTTAATCATTGGGACTCGCAATTCATAATTAATCTGCAATTGACGTTTATTTGAATGCTAGCAAAAGGTGTCAATTAAATGAATGTAAATTGCTTTTTGGGGAATTCAAACTATTGTTCTACGAACGGCACAGTTTGAAGCGTTTAACAATAAATGAATTCACGAGAAATTTAGATGCTCAAATGTAATTGGCAAAGTTTTGCAGCTTTAATGCGAATGTAAATTAAATTTTCAATGGAGCGATCGTTTCCTTTGTTTAACTCATTTCGTACCAATGGTGCGTTAATGCACCAAGTCCAAATTATTAAAAAAAAATATTTATCTTATATACCAGGGGTGACTAAGCTCCTTGATAGTCCGAGCCATTTTTCAAAATTTGAAATTTTTTGCGAGCCGCAATTAAATAGGTAGGGGAAGGTGGCCTAAAGCGGGTAGGTTAAGGTTCATCGATTAATATGAACCACTTTGGCTAAAAAAAAAAAGTGTTTCTATTTTAGATTTACGTAATACAATTATTAAACTTTAATTTTATTAAAAAAAAATAATTATATTTTTGCTTTAATTGTAGAAATAAATTCAAAAATATAAAATGTCAGAAATTAACCGCTTTGCCCGACAGTGGGGCCTAAAGCGGGTAGGCTCTCATAAACCAATCGGATTAATCAAAACCTTTGAAAAAAATTATCTACACTTGACATGTTCTTGACAGTAACATTAGTATTAAGTTATATTAAGCATTTTCATATTATAACTGATAATTTGTTGCAATCTTAATATTACTTCGGTTTACCATTGTTTTTAAATCTTAATTGCTTCAACGCTTTAAATCACTTATTTTTAATACCAATTTATTCCTATCAATTATAATAAAATTACTCCTTCTGGTACGAGCAAAGAAGGTACCTACCCGCTTTGCCCAAACACACATTTCTTAGTTTTGATACATTAACGTAAAAAATAATGGATGGATATTAAAATATTTAGTCAAATAATAAAACTAGTTTATTGTAAAAGAAAACCCCATTATAAAAAATGGGTTAATGTAAAGGGTTTCAGTAGCAATTGAAGTGAAATTAATTTCAAACATTTTACAAAATTATTAAAATTTTTGTTTTTTAATTTTTTGACGTTATTAAGCAACTTAGGTGTCAAAAGTAGTATGACATCAATTAGACTGGATACTGGCATTGTAAATAAATATATAAATTTTAACTAATATATAACATATCCATATAAGGGCCGTTACCCGCTTT
Organism: Sinopyrophorus schimmeli; assembly: GCA_036325965.1. Taxonomy (NCBI): domain Eukaryota; kingdom Metazoa; phylum Arthropoda; class Insecta; order Coleoptera; family Elateridae; genus Sinopyrophorus; species Sinopyrophorus schimmeli. Next base: position 682,071 of record JARFIZ010000049.1, on the reverse strand, counting down.
GGGCTACCTACCCGCTTTAGGCCCCCCCCTAAGTATTTAAAAGGTATCCAAAAAAGGTATTAAAAAATTTTTTACAGAAATTATATTTATTGAAAACAAATAAAAGTACAAAATATGTGTATTGAATTTAAATATTAAAATTAAACACATTTATTTTACTTCTCTTGATAATTCTTTAAAATTTTTAGAGCCACAAATAATCCTTTAAAGAGCCGCATGTGGGTCGCGAGCCGCAGGTTGGCCACCTCTGTTATATACTATGTCAGGGGTCGGCAACCTTTTTCGGACGGCGGGCCATTTTTAAAGTAAAATTTTTTATGCGGGCCGCACATTCAAATGTAATTTAAATAGTGCTTTTATATGATATACGAGTATAAATATTATTAAAAATAAATATAGAAAAAAATTATTTTTTATTGACATGCTATAACAATAATGTCAGGAACAAAAATTGGTGCTTTGGCGGGCCGCACAAAAAGTTGCAAAGGGCCGCATGCGGCCCGCGGGCCGCAGGTGCCGACCCCTGTACTATGTCATAAGCATTTTACAAACTGACAGTTAACTAACAAAAAATACCTATAATACCATTTATATTCTACCCTTCCAAATACAGTAAAAGCTCTGTTAAGTGGACACTTACGGTCGTGACATTTTTGCCCGATTATTAGAGATCTCTGTGTATTGGATAGGAGTATATTTCCATGCCCAGTAAATAGAATTTCGAATATATTTTTTAATGTATTGTAATAGATATACAAATTAAAAAACATTTAAAATATTCTAAAATGTCAAATAAAAAACAAGAACAATTTTTGATATGCTGAAATGCTTTAAAATCATCTCTTATAGGTTTATTTGGTATAAAAAACCGGTACGTGCACTTATGTACGCACGTTAGAAGTTATACTTCTTTGGCGTGACTAAGTTAATTATAACCATGTGTTATGTTGCCTACATTGCGTTTGAGTATAGCTATACCAGTGGTTTCCAAACTATATGTTACAGTTCCTTCTATAAAGAAAAAATAATTTTTGCGCCTCCTTACTGTATACTTTACACAGCAGATAAGTTCTCAAGAAAACCGTGTAAATCGAAATCATAATGTTTTTCATGGGAACCCGGGTAAATCAAAAGCAGAGCAAAATATGCATGAATTGGCGAGTTATTATTATTTTTACGTAAAATAGTAACAAATTATTTAGTGCAGCGTTTTATAATATAAAAATGATATATTTATAATATAAAATCAGGTATTTTCTATAATAAATCATTATATCCTTCTATTTTACATTGAAAGTAAATGACTGAATTATGCATTTATTACTTTTCTTTCGGTTTATTGTTTTCTAAGAAACATATTTTTACAGTCAAATTAAATTTAAGTTTTTGATTTGAAAGGGAGGAGATTAATATAGACAAACCTAATTAATGCTAGGATGTGCACATTCGAGCGAAAAGTGGCACTTTTCGAGCGAGGGAAGCAAATGGAGCGCGACGCGGAGCGGCGCGCTTCATTTTCCCGAGATCGGAATGTGCCACTTTGAGCTCGAATGTGCACACTCGGTTTTAAGCACGATTCACAATAATTTAAGCCAATAAATTAGACGAAACATTAGTTGAATTATTTTAATTGTTCCCTCTCACTCGTATTGATGAGATTGTCGTATCTTTTTGCTCTCTTCCACTCGTTGCTATGGTAAATACGTTTTTCAAAAATAAAATCGATATTTATTAAACAAAATTTAAGTTGTTGATTTGAAAAAGAGAGGATTAATAGAGACAAATCCAATTAATGCGAGGATGTGCACATTCGAGCGAAAAGTGGCACATTTCCGAGCGAGGGAGGCAAATGAAGCGCGACGCGGAGCGGCGCGCTTCATTTTTTCGAGATCGGAATGTGCCACTTTTCGCTCGAATGTGCACACTCGGTTTTACACATCATTCACAATTTTCCCGAGATCAGAATGTGCCACTTTGAGCTCGAATGTGCACACTCGGTTTTAAGCACGATTCACAATAATTTAAGCCAATAAATTAGACGAAACATTAGTTGAGTTATTTTAATTGTTCCCTCTCACTCGTATTGACGAGATTGTCGTATCTTTTTGATCTCTTCCACTCGTTGCTATGGTAAATACGTTTTTCAAAAATAAAATCGATATTTACTAAACAAAATTTAAGTTGTTGATTTGAAAAAGAGAGGTTTAATATAGACAAATCCAATTAATGCGAGGATGTGCACATTCGAGCGAAAAGTGGCACATTTCCGAGCGAGGGAGGCAAATGAAGCGCGACGCGGAGCGGCGCGCTTCATTTTCCCGAGATCGGAATGTGCCACTTTGAGCTCGAATGAGCACACTCGGTTTTAAACATGATTCACAATAATTAATTTACTTTCTTAAACGGCTAACTTCACTCGTCAAATTTTTGTTAGCTGTGCGCGCGCAGCTTCCGTTTTCTACTAAAATTTTACTATCCACGTCCCAAAAGAAGTATAACTTCAAACGTTTTATATGAAATTCATGCAGAAACGAAAGTGTATAAGTTATTTTAACGCTTTTACATGCCGCGGTAGAAAATATAATTTACTTCGGTACGTGTCTTTATTTTTATTTATTTGTTAAGTACTTAAGTCGCGCTCTTTAATAACCAGCATAATTAGTCTGCACGTTATAAAAATAATAAAAAAAGAAAGAAAAGATCGAGAAGTAAGCGCTACATTTATCATTGAATTTTTCTGACAGGAACAAGTATGGAACTGACCGATAAGGGAATGGAGTTTGCAGGTCCCTGAGCTGTGAAAATTCTTTAATATTTATGTACCTCAACGTGGATAATAAAAGTAAAATATGAATGTTGTATCTTTGGACATAATAGAACATGTAAATTATTTATAACCGGCAGAAGTTAACTTACAGTTGGTTGATTTTACAGCATATTTTATCTACTTAACCGTTTCTATAATTTTAATTACTAAAAAAAATTATATTACTTTGTGCTTTCTAATGCTTGGGTAAAAGATAGTGTGAATCTTAACAAGTAAACAAAGTTACGAATGCCTACAACTTTTATGCTTAATGCTGTAACTCGCAAAAGCGACTCTATTTAACAATCCAACACTTTGTTTATCTTTACTTTACATCACTTATGCTTGTTAGCTTATTTACTGAGAACGCCATTTGTTTCAAGTTAACGTATGCATAATAACTAATATCCGGAAGAAGTAACGTTAGGAGTTTATAATTTTTTAATACAAAGCGTAAACCATAATGACTAAAAATAATATATCTGTTCAAATATCAAAGAATAGCTCTTGAATTAAAGAAAATCTATCTAATTTTCATATTTATTAGTTGTTTTTTGAAACATATTGTTTAGTTGTTTATTCAGTTCTGAAAGGAATTATTTTTGATATTATTTGAACTACAGGTTTTTCGAATTAAATTCATGCTTTTGCAAATGAACTACAGTCGAACCTCCATAAGTCGAATCTCGATAAGCCGAATTTTTGATAACTCGAATTATTTTGAGTTTTCCTTCCACTTCGACTTATTGAGGTTCGACTGTACTTGGAAGTTTCAAAAATTAATTATTAATCATTAATATAAGTACCTAATAAACAACTAAATACCTTTAAGTATAATCATAAAATAATATTTTAACAAATTTTGTTGAAAAATAACTTATTCATTTATTTTTATAAAATGTGCTTCAGAATGTTATGGCCAAAAATGTAAGCTTTCACCTCATTAATCGAAGTACAAGGTACTGCATACATTTTTGTTGCATATTATATACACAGTGGCGCAAAAGCTACACATAGCGACATTCTTGGTTCAGTTCTGAATTGAAAATCTTAATGTTAAAATGTTGTATTATGCTTTGTATTTTTTTTAGGAATCACTTAAAAGAAACATACATTTAACAACACTGTACCCGCATACTATTGTAATGACACATAAATGTCATAATTTGGCAGTAATGCTTATGTTTGAAATCGCGTTAGGATACATTTTACAATTGACATTTATTTTTCGTAAAGGTATATTAATGAGAAATGTTGAAAACAAACTTTGAAGTCAAAAAAGAAAACCTCAACGAAACAATAGCTTTAAAATTTCTTCATTATTGTATTGCAGCCATCTGTACTAACAACTATTGAAATTAACACATATATTAGCTAAAGTCCGAACTTCAAGAACTTCGTAAAGAGGTATAGACAAAATTTTAACAATAAATCTTCTGATTTATAATTAATAATAATTTATAAACCTCCTGTATTATTATTTTGCTATAACCAGCTTTGTAGCAGTTCATAATAATATTTGTAAATTCTTGAAGAAGTTTTGAGAACCTCTGATTTAGTACTGTACCTACTGTGTAAAATTTAATATGTTAAGTTTTTCATCGATTATCAACTTTTTTTACTAGAATATTCACCTAAACTAAACGTTGGCATAATTTGGAATAACCAATTAAATCTTTTATTTACATCATTCTTAACTTTGGTTAGTTATCCCAATTTTTGCAGCTATTAATTACTGCAGATTTCTCGTTGTAAATTGAGCTTTTACAAGATTAGATTCATCCATTTTGTCTTAATTCAGATTATGCAGCTTTTGCAGAATTTAGGGGTATCAACCACGTGGGATATTTACTAACCATAACCTAAGTTTATCTTTTATCAGATTGGTACTTTCAGATGCTGTCAAAAAGTCTGTATGTCAAAATAGGCATTTATATTAACTGGTTTACGTAATAGTTCATGCGGCGACCGTAAAAAGGGTGGTGAACCAAAATAAGTACAAACATTGATTTTATTACTTCTTGGCTATTAGCCAAATAATAACACAACGGTCTGGCGATCTGTAACTCGTCCAATTTTTTTTTAATAATTTTTTTTTCCAAATTTTTTGTAAAATTTATGTATAAGACATAAGAGGAAGCGTGGCGCAAGTGGTTTAGTGTTTGGGCTGCTGCGCTAGCGAGGTGGATTCGAAGTGGTTCGAATCCCCGCGCCGACCATCGAAAAATTTTCACGCTCCTCTTCTCTTCGCAAGGCTGAGCACCTGGCAAGAGTAAAAACTGCTCGAAAATTTCCCTAGAAATTGCCGTGGTTCGGAACCCACGTAAAACTGTAGGTCCCTTGAATCTTTGAAACACTACAACATTCACAACAAAGTTTCAAGCAGGGAAATCGCCTAAACCTGATACAGGTATAAAAAGGCAAGAGAGAAGAAGAGACATAAGTATAATTCGAAGAAGTTTCGATCAGTAGAATATAAAAATTTAAGTCTGGCAGCTCTATTTTTGACACAACTGTTTACCAGAGCACCCTCAAAATATGGTCACGTTAGTAATGACACCTATATACTAATGAAAAGTCGTTATTGTGTTTTTAGTTCATTATCAATGTCGACGCTATATTACTCTTAATATAACGCGAATGTACTATACCTAATAATAATTAATAAGTTAAGTTCTGTAAAAAAAGTCAGTTTTTAGATTCGTTAAATAGTAAAACTATTATTACACCCACTGATTAACAAAAAGTTTATTTAATATAAAATTAATTAAAATTTGACTTGAAACTAAAACCAGAAAAACAAATAAAAAGGTCAAATATTCTACAAATAGTTTTAACACCATTAAAGTAAAATTTAAACATTGAATAATGCATTTACGTGATAATTTTCACGTATTCTTCCAGTGGACGTTTGTTTATTCTATTACAAAAGCTTTTCAAAACGATTTCCCGCATTTTATATTAAATTAACCTCGAAATGCAATTATGAATATTAAATTCCAAAATTTTATGCACAATTGGACAGGTAGCGGTGCAATCTTCGTGGCCTCGGGTTCCGTTTTGCAGCCGCCCGATCTCGACCTTTGTACGTCGAATCATCTGTACTTATTATTATTTATCGTTGTTATTGAAAAGCGGAAATGATTTGTTCATGATTTGTGTCCCACTTTTTTCGAATTGCATAGTACAAATTTTTCTGTAATTGTGTCTCGGTTGTTAGGAATTTTTATAACACGTTGACTCCGACTAAACAGTAATACGTGTTCTAGAAAATTTAATTCGACCTTTATACTATGAATTATGTAATTGTTTATAAAATAGTAGTGCATAATCACGAGATGAAAAGTTGAATAATTCGAAACGATATAAAATTAATTAGCGATCTTTAATTTATTAACGTTTTCTAAAAGCAACCGACCGACTAAGGAATGTTTATTGATTTATTCATATTTAGGGATGAAATATTAGCCAATTAAATTATTATTGCTATTACGTATAGTCGGACGGGATTTTGAATTCATTGCCAAGATTTCTTCTATGTGTTTAATAGTAACGAAAAAATTAAGTCCACTTTCACTTTAAAAATGCATGTAAAACATGCTAACTCTGGTAACTTCTATGAATTCGTAAGCAGGCAGGTCCCAAAATAGGTAATTTTTCTTTTAGAAAACAACAATTTAGTGAGATTATAGCCTTAAATCGTTAGCCAAACGAAAGTTTTTTTTACGAGTCGATTTTTATTTGAAAAGTAGCTCTTTATGGGCTTTGAAACGTAAGTTGTTTTATTGAAGATAATTTGGTCTAATATTAGAATTAATTAAAGAATACATTTATATTTATCGTTTAATTAGGTTCTTAAGAAGGTCGGTTGTTTTCGAAATGGTTTTAATACTTCCTTCCGTTTATGTTACATACGAAAAAAGTTAATTAGATAACTGCGTTTTCTTAAAATATAAATGGATCAGAGCAGGTTGAAGGTACGGTAATGTGTAGATAATCCGGATCGATAAAAATCACGGCGATTCGAGTTTTCGAAGGATGCGGATTACAATTGCTTGATATATACACTACCGCTCACAGAACTTTGTACAAGTACTTGGCACGAAGACATTAAATTTAAAAAATGAAGTTAAAACATTAATAAGGTTATAATAAAAACATCCATTTATATTAAATGATAACATTCATAAAATATATAATTACAAAATCGAAAAATGCGTATTATAAAGTATACAATTATTCGGGACAGTCGAAGCTCGGATTATCGAGATATTACTGTATTAGCAAACATTGGTGATTTTTCATTGTTGCAATACCCAAAATTATAAAGTATTAATTTATAAATGAATTGAATTAATAAAAATGTGCCAATACCCAAAACTTGAGCTCTATTAACAATTTTCTGCAAAAGAATTGAATCAAATATTGATTTACTTTTGGCAAAAATATGTCGAAAGTGAAATGAATCATAAACGGTTTACTTTACAGAACTATATTAATATTTATGAATAATACTTACATACATATTTATTATTCAAATGTAGACCTATTAAAATGGGCATCACCAAAATTGTATCGTCGTAAAATAGTTTCAGAATTTACTTGCTAATGGAATAATTGTTACAGTATTCCTGTCTGCCCACACTCGAGCTTTAAAAAATGTGTTTCTGCCTCTTTAATTGCAACCAACCTCCTAATTCAAATCGTAACCGGCCAACATTTCCTTATTCATTAATTGAGCAGTCAAAAAAATACAAAGTGGAATATAGGACACCTACATATAAAGCCAGTAGAAGTGCTATAAATTTGAAAGCTCTTTTATAAAGGCAATTTTGACCAATTCCAAATTAAATTTAAAGTTTTTGATTTATGGATTATTATCGGAAAATTGGCGTGGAAGTCCCTATACAAATAGAAACTAAAATATGTTATTATTTGAAAGTTAATGCTAAACTATATAATTAGTGATGTGTTATATGTCCGTTTTGAAACTTTCTTTGTTTCTTCACGAATACGATTTGTAAATTGCACGATCTGAAGTATTTGATTTCTAAGTATGATGAAGTCATACGATTAAATAAATAATTGAATCGGGAAACCCAACTCTTTTTCTATGTACTCGTACAAATCTTAAGTTACGCTAATTTTTTTTATGTAAAACGCTTTTGTATCTGTGGTTTCAAAAACGAAGAAGAAGAAGAAGATAATCTCATACATATTTAAATACAATACATACAATCAAAAACAGACACCTATCTATTTTTTTTTTAATTTCTCAAAATAATACGAAGTTTCTATAAATAGAAATACATTATTGAATTAATCGGAAGAAAACATAATTTTATTAATAATGGAGGAATTATCGATGTTGTTTTTATTCGGTGTACGATCACAAAAAAAATAAACAACCCAAATTTACAATAAACTTGTGAATGATATAATAAAACGTTGATCGACTTAATAATTTTCTTTAACACTTTCTAGAAAATTTCAACACCTTAACACAATTACAAAGTAGTTAGTTCACGATTCGGATCTTTTTCGTTTTTAATTTTCTGCCTATTTTATTTTTTAATTGTTTTTGTACGCTTTTTTTAAAAAAACGTGTATTGACAACATTTTATATTTCTTGGGTAATATTTTTGTTTAAAATAACGCAATTAAAGCGATTTATCTTTAAGAAAAGAAACTTTCCTAAAAATTAATTAACTTACAATTATTTGTAGAATTAAACTTTTTTATTTTAATATTTATTCGTATTAACAGTTTCATTGAGCTATTTTTAAGCAGTAAACAATTTATTATTGGAGGACACGAGTGTCACTATTGTTTACAATTAGAAACTATATTAGTATAATTATGAGTCACTGTAGGAAAACTGTTTATGGAAAAGAAACTGGAATTTCAGCACCACCGTGCAATTTAAAAATAATTTTATGACTTTGTAGGTGTATCTTTTTTCAATATCGATTTTGTATAACGAAATCATAAAAATTTATGCATTTATTAAACGAACTGTAAAATTAAGTATTTTAAGTCAGTCAAACGACCTTTAAATAAATTATATACTATTTATTTTATCTTAATTCGTACTTATGTACATATAATTGAAACATTAAAAATTTTTTTTCTGTGCGTAAATGCAAATGGGCCATTTTAAAAAGGACTTAAGATAGTCTGGGGTAAAATATGAATGAGAAATGGATTAAAAATTAACACGGTTCGCTTAAAATGAGTGGCATAACGGATACAATTAGTAATTAGCAGCTTGGACAACACTTAAATGTATTTGTTATTAAAACATGAAGTTTAAATAAAATGAGCATGATTCACAATCATTAATTTACTTTCTTAGAAGACTAACTTTATATAGTGGAGCTTTCGTTGCCTGCCAAAAGGTTGCCAATCGCTGGTTTATAAGAAAAATTGTTCTCTAATACCTCGAATATACGAACATTAAAATTGCGACACTTCTTGCAAACGTTGATCGCACGGGTCGTGTAAACACAAATGAGAGCAAATCTCGACACATCACAATGTTGCGCAAGTTGTGTCTGAGACTAGAACTTTTTGCCTTGCAAACATTGAATTTGCTAATATTGGATATAACAAGTTAGTTTCAAATAAGCGAAGTTGCCATATTTCTCTCGGAAATAAGTTGCTCGCAATAACTTGCGACAATTATTTGTTCATTGTAAACAGATACGCAAATTTGTTATGTAATGAGTGTCTCAATTTTATTGCCCGCGTATTTTTATTGTAATTGTTCTTATTCGATATTTTTTTATATTTGCAAAATTTTGCAAAATGTAGTAGTATATTGCGAAACTAATATAATTTTTTGTTTCAGAGCAAATTTAGTTCTAGCCAAAATCCAACAATAAAGTTCCTAGGAAATGAAGGGGTGAGTACCTATTTTCTTTATGTTCATTATTGGTTTCGCGTTAGGCAACGCATAATTAATATTATACACAGGATAAAAAAATTGCATTAAAATCAGAATCGTAGTACTTGTTTTAAATACATTCGCTTGGTATTCAGCGACACAGACATCCTTGACATTTTATTGAACAAGCCAGGTTTCACAGTTACATAGTGTTATACGTATACTTCATATGATATCCGTGCACTCTCTTTAAAAGTATTTTAGTAAACTGGTTTATTTTTAATAAATTATTCTACACAAAGAGACTGCGTAATGTTGCAATTGCCGTTTAATTGGAATCTTAATCTTACAATTACATCTTTAAATAGGAACTTTTCTAAACGCTACTCATTAAATTAATTATAAACATTTCGCCTTAACACGCGATTGCCGTATATTCGTAATGATCTTAAAATGCGTCGCTATTTAAAATTATCTCCGAAGAAGACAAAAGCACTTTGCGCTAATTCATTAATTAATTACACAATAGGAGGGAAGACATTTCCAGTTTAAATTAATGCGCTGAAACTAAAGAAAATGGGAAGTTCTCTTTGTTGTAAACAACTTCCTGAAACAGAAGGTTAATATAATGCAACTATTAAATATAATTTTAAATCGAAGGTTTATATACTTTATATCAACTAACATCTATTCTCAACTTAATTTATTACAAACGAGGTAGTTTTTATTTTTAATTTACCTATCCATAAAATTTACAGAATTTGTGTAAGCTTAAAAATAAAGGAGAGAAATGCTTATTAAAAGTATCCATTCAGCAATGTTTATAAATCCGTATTGATTATTTTCCATTTAAAGAAAGTTTTGCTTTTAAATTGAAAGAGGAAGAGGATTGACTGTTATTTTCTTCTCTTTTAGCTATGTTAGAAACTGAAAATTTTAATCAGACGGTATAATAGCAATATCCGGATTTTTAGATTTAATATTATCCGGAAGCTATGCTGCAATCTTCAAGCAAATTGTAAAAGAATATTTAAAAAGATATCTCGCTAACGCTAAATGAAAATTTATTACAATTTTCTTGACAGATAAAAGATAATGCGATTAAGATACGTGACTTGAAGCACTTAATATAATTGCTAAGCTGTATGATTTTTCTCTCTAATGATTACTACTCTTGTAAATTTTGATTTTTATGTTTTATACGTACTTATTCCTAGTTTTTGCATTATACTAAGCATTTAGAACTTATATTCTTTCTAAAACTCTGTAGTAATGTCTCGATAATCCGATCCGATTTAGTCGGTTTAGTAGGGTTTTTTATTTTTTTAATATCTTTATGAATGTCTTAACTTTTAATTAGATAGTTTTATTTTCATATTCTGGGACGAATTTGTGTGAAAATTATGAAAACATGTCGTCTATCCGTCACTTTGCCATAAGACTAATGTTAAATATGCTTACTTTTGAAATCAATTATTTCTTTAAATAGTCGGTCAACCCTCTTCAAATTTGTTTAGACATATTTAAACTACATATTAAAAAAAAATCAAGCATTTTGAGCAAAATGACTTTCGTGCTCGTACATCCTTAAGACATTTTAAGTACTTCATACATTCATTTCTAGGTGTTGAATGGTTTGTATTTATGTAATTGTAATTTATTCAAACAATTCACAAAACTACACAAATTATTCGAATATAAGTATGTAAGCAAATTGCGAATTATTATTTTTTTAAATAAGGAGAAATGTTCAAAAATTATATTTTTGAATATTTCTTAAACCACAGCTACGATGTTTTTTAAATATTGCAATTTTGTGTTTTATTACAATATCAACAAGCTGTCCAAATTTCTCTAATTTTGTACTAGCCGTTTTGTGCCCAAAACTTAGTAATTTGGTGCCCGGTAGAAATACGGTTCTGCCATATTATTATCAATTAAAAAATTTTAAATAGTAAATTGATTTATTGTAGTTCGTGGTGAAAAATCGAGTCTGAAATTTAAGCTCAAAGTTGCACCTCTCGAAAAAATCTGTTTTCTCGTTTCGAAATATGCCACTTTTGCACGCATATGCGCACATACCTCGTATTTATTTAATTAATTTCTACAAAAAAAAATATTTATAAATTACAGAGCCGTATTTTTATAAATCTTAGTGGTAAAAAATGTATTAATACAAAGAATTACCTCTTTGTTAAATTTTTAGTGACTCCTCACAAAGGCGCGCCTGTCGGTTTAAAAATCACTGGTCTAAAGCGAATTGAGTTATAATACTTTTTATTTTCTAATTAATGAAAAATACTAAAATTAGTTTTCATTTAATAATATTAATTGATTTATATATATGTATTAGAATAGGAACTTAATTAAAACAAGGCTTGGCAATTCAGATTATACGAAAATTTGGGTCATCGCAGTTTTAATAAATCCCGATTCTAGAGGCTTTACTGTACTTTTTATGGATTAACAAATTTTAATGTTTTGGCCAGTATTGCTCATCTAAAGGCCTCTTTTTATCAGTTTAGGTTGTTTTAAAAGATCGAAGTAACAATTTATGTAGCTTCCGTAAATCAGTTCACGCCCTCAAGATACAAGCATTATTGACTTCGGAGCGATAGACTTCCAGACACTACGACAGGCGCCCAATTTATTTGTCCAGACACTGTGCTCATCAACAATGTGTCTTTGGTGCATAATAAATGTAGGTGTTGAATTGTTTAAAGCAAAACGGGCTTTTCCCTTTCTTTGCTACATTTTTTCAATTTATTTTTAAACGCACGTAACGATAAGTAATTTCCACAGCCTTTGTCGCTAAAACAATTTATTCTGATTTGAAAACTCGATTTTATTAAATATAACAAATTATAAATTACCCAATAAGACCTTTAAATTGATTGCAATATGAAAGTTTCTTAATTGTGTTACAATCAAATCGCAAATGTTAGATCGAAGCACTGTTATTGTTGTTATTATTGCTCAGAATTGAAATTGTCTCCAGTTTGTTTATATAAATTTTAAATACAATTGAACCGATTTGAAATATTTAAACTACAAAAGAATTCATGAAAGAAATTGTCTCATACGCAAGTTTAACAATTGATTTGGTGCAAGCGTGTTTTTAATTTTAAGATTATTCATTTGGAAAATTTACCCAAGCTTGCATTTAGGAGAAGGAACCCGTTCAAGTGATTCGTGTACTTTGGCTTACATGGCGCGCATATTTTAACAATATTTTCAACTTCACATGTAAGAACGTAAAATAACTTTGACTGTGTTTATTATTTCATGACTGAAGTTTATAAACATTGAAATTTTTTGATTAATAATCTTAAAGGTACTAATTGGGTTTGAAGATTGTTAATAACGTACTTATAAGAAAAAATTAAAAACTGAAAGACCATAAATTAAAAAGTTAAAAATCTCGTATTAGTAGGTTATAATAATTTTAAACTAAGAGTAATTTTAAGAAATTTTGGTATACATTACTATTTAGAAATGAAAACGTAATTAATTAATTTATAATTAAAATTTATTATTATAAGAATTCCAAGTTTTTATTAATAAAAATAAATAATTATTAGTGCAGGCATATTACAATATTAAAATATTTAAAATTTTATTTTAGCAATGATACCTATTTAATTTGAATATTTTTGTTTTTTGAATTCGTGTTAAAATAAACGGAATTAAAAGCTGTGAAACGATCTGATAAGGTTTTTTTATAAAACTATTTTATAAACTATAAATTTTAAGAAAAAATTCATATCACCAGTAGATGGATTTTATACTTAAATTTAATATAATTACTTATTAAAAGAAAATTTGTCCATCTATTGGTCGGGTTATCCTAGTTGATTTTTTAATTTTCTCATTTACTTAACATGTAAATTTACAATTTTTCTTTTCAATTATTTATACTTCTGCTAAATTGTATACAATTGTCTTGTTCTTAGCGGAAAATTGTAGAGAAAATTACAATCTTTCAAATTGCCCAGAGTTGGATCTATGTAACTTGAACGGTCTTACCTCTAAAAAATCATAACTTCAATTTTTTTCAATTTATGCATTTTTTCATAAACGGCTAGACTTACAGCAATTTTGGAGGAAAAAATATAGAAATACTATGTACTATATCACATACAAAAACATTATGACGCAAAATAACCCCGCTAATGAGAAGAACTTATCAGTTGTAAGTATACAATTTTCCAAATATGAAACTAACAGTAACGTTTATAGTTTAAATAAACCTTACATACAAAGAATCAATATTTCTTTATGTAAAAATGTTTTTTGTTAATAAAATATTTAAAATAAGTGAGTTTTCCGTAATTTTAGTAACGCTCCGGGAAATACTCAGTTGTTCGCTGAATAATGATATTAATATGAAGGTATATTAAAATCATAAAGGATTAGTTTTAGAAACTAGTTAAATATTTAGTTATTTGCCATAGGGTTTGTACTAGACATAAAATTTACTTTTCTTAGTTTCAACAATTCCCACACTTTTTGAAATCGCAATACCCGTGCGAAGCCGAGTAAAGCCGAGCGGGCAGCTAGTACTAAAATAAAATACATGTAACTACACGGAGCAGAATTTTAAAACAGCTGGAATTTGTCTACAGCTGTATCGAGAAGCATCGTGAAGTTGGGAACTCGTTTTGTAATGTCCTTGTCAATAATTGTGCGGTAAACGCGATCAGTTCAAATATTAATCAAATATGCTGCCGCCTGGCCACGGTTTTTGGCGACTTCAACCTGAGAACCTCCCCTTAATATAATTGCTAAGCTGTATGATTTTTTTCTCTCTAATGATTACTACTCTTGTAAATTTTGTTTTTTATGTTTTATACGTACTTATTCCTAGTTTTTGCATTATACTAAGCATTTAGAACTTATATTCTTTCTAAAACTCTGTAGTAATGTCTCGATAATCCGATCCGATTTAGTCGGTTTAGTAGGGTTTTTTATTTTTTTAATATCTTTATGAATGTCTTAACTTTTAATTAGATAGTTTTATTTTCATATTCTGGGACGAATTTGTGTGAAAATTATGAAAACATGTCGTCTATCCGTCACTTTGCCATAAGACTAATGTTAAATATGCTTACTTTTGAAATCAATTATTTCTTTAAATAGTCGGTCAACCTTCTTCAAATTTGTTTAGACATATTTAAACTACATATTAAAAAAAAATCAAGCATTTTGAGCAAAATGACTTTCGTGCTCGTACATCCTTAAGACATTTTAAGTACTTCATACATTCATTTCTAGGTGTTGAATGGTTTGTATTTATGTAATTGTAATTTATTCAAACAATTCACAAAACTACACAAATTATTCGAATATAAGTATGTAAGCAAATTGCGAATTATTATTTTTTTAAATAAGGAGAAATGTTCCAAAATATATTTTTTTGAATATTTCTTAAACCACAGCTACGATGTTTTTTAAATATTGCAATTTTGTGTTTTATTACAATATCAACAAGCTGTCCAAATTTCTCTAATTTTGTACTAGCCGTTTTGTGCCCAAAACTTAGTAATTTGGTGCCCGGTAGAAATACGGTTTTGCCATATTATTATCAATTAAAAAATTTTAAATAGTAAATTGATTTATTGTAGTTCGTGGTGAAAAATCGAGTCTGAAATTTGAGCTCAAAGTTGCACCTCTCGGAAAAATCTGTTTTCTCGTTTCGAAATATGCCACTTTTGCACGAATATGCACATACCTCGTATTTATTTAATTAATTTCTACAAAAAAAAATATTTATAAATTACAGAGCCGTATTTTTATAAATCTTAGTGGTAAAAAATGTATTAATACAAAGAATTACCTCTTTGTTAAATTTTTAGTGACTCCTCACAAAGGCGCGCCTGTCGGTTTAAAAATCACTGGTCTAAAGCGAATTGAGTTATAATACTTTTTATTTTCTAATTAATGAAAAATACTAAAATTAGTTTTCATTTAATAATATTAATTTAATTTAATTGATTTATATATATGTATTAGAATAGGAACTTAATTAAAACAAGGCTTGGCAATTCAGATTATACGAAAATTTGGGTCATCGCAGTTTTAATATATCCCGATTATAGAGGCTTTACTGTACTTTTTATGGATTAACAAATTTTAATGTTTTGGCCAGTATTGCTCATCTAAAGGTCTCTTTTTATCAGTTTAGGTTGTTTTAAAAGATCGAAGTAACAATTTATGTAGCTTCCGTAAATCAGTTCACGCCCTCAAGATACAAGCATTATTGACTTCGGAGCGATAGACTTCCAGACACTACGACAGGCGCCCAATTTATTTGTCCAGACACTGTGCTCATCAACAATGTGTCTTTGGTGCATAATAAATGTAGGTGTTGCGAATTGTTTAAAGCAAAACGGGCGTTTCCTTTCTTTGCTACATTTTTTTTCAATTTATTTTTAAACGCACGTAACGATAAGTAATTTCCACAGCCTTTGTCGCTAAAACAATTTATTCTGATTTGAAAACTCGATTTTATTAAATATAACAAATTATAAATTACCCAATAAGACCTTTAAATTGATTGCAATATGAAAGTTTCTTAATTGTGTTACAATCAAATCGCAAATGTTAGATCGAAGCACTGTTATTGTTGTTATTATTGCTCAGAATTGAAATTGTCTCCAGTTTGTTTATATAAATTTTTAAATACAATTGAACCGATTTGAATAATGAGTTGAAAGCAGACACCGTTTGAAGTATCTAGTGAAAGACAATTTTGTAATATCTGCATGTACTTATATAATTAATACGTTTAAAACGTGTTTTTCCGTAAAGGTTTACTTTCGCAAATATTTTAGGAATAATAAACCAAGCTTGACAGTTTATGCTGCAAGGACGTAATTATTAGCAATCGTTTCTTAATCGATTCGAGTAATTATTATCTCCAGATATGATATATTTTTTTCGTTTTGTTTCCATTAGAATGTTGAACCAGTTTTTCCCAATTCTCATCTAGAGTTACTACGCGAAAGAAAATTAACTCGATTCAAGACAAATTATTTTGCACCAGGAAAACTCTTACGAAGAAAAAAAATTGCCTAAAAATTTATCGTCTTGGTATTAATATTCTTGTTTTTTTCGTTCGATAACTAATTCGAAGGCATTATTACTTTCAGTCGATATAATCCAATTTATATACGACGTACAATTGTCTTTTAAAATATTTATGTCTCTGTTTTATGAAATTAAACGTCCACATTTAAAAAAATTCTTATTAAATTTTTTAATATGTATAAGCAAACAACATTTAATAATTATTTTATGTATTAATTACAATAAGAATTTTAATTATACATACAAAAATGGCTAACTTTAAGTAATAGCAGATTTTGTTGGAACAAATTAACTGTCAGACGAATAATTACTGGAACTTAACTCACTTATAAAAGACCCTAAACTGAAAAAAAAAACATACCCCAACTCATGTGACTTTGTGTAATATTTTTGAGTTATGGCATGCTAAATTTTAATTTAAAATTCTTATTATTTAGAATATTTCGAAAATTTTTGTTCAAGTCTGTTATAATAATGCCATTAAAATAATATGTATTTTTTTTTAATTAAAAAAATTATAGAAATTGCATATTAAATAAGTATGCATTGATACAAGGAAGATAGGCTGGGCAAAAGTGCCTCAAAATTATTACGGGAAATAAAGTTGCTTATCTTAATCACTTCACGGGTAACATAAGATATTTATAATGACAAAGTTCCGTACATTTATTCTAAAACATGATATCTAAACGATAAAGTAAATTGTAAGTTTACAAACTTATGTAAACTCATCGACAGTCATTGAAAACCGTTCAAAATGAAGACTCAACATAAATTTTTAAATTTTTACAATCAAAAATATGGTTCTTTAAGGATATTTGTATTTTTCATTCAATACTTCTCGTATAACAAGGATTTGTTTTTTTTTAATATAAAAAAACTTATTAATAAATACTACTATTAAAATTGTGTTAGTGATTACACTTTCTGGAATTTATGTAAAAGTGTTAGATCTATCTGGAATTTAAATTAGTTGTAGAACAAAGGTAAATAATGTTTATGTCCTTTTATTGTCAAGAAATTTAAATAAAATAAAGGAAAAAGAATACTAAAGAATAATTTTGCAATTAACAAGTAATTATTATAAAAAATATCCATACTTTAGCATTAATTGTATGTAAATAATCAATAAGATGGAGCTTTTATATTGTAGGCCGCAGGTACATCTTCTAAAATAATCTTGACCTTTCTATTTAAAAAAAAAACATTAGGTGTTCGATACGACCCAAGAATTTGCATAGATACAAATCGGTCATTTAAATTAGAATAAAGCATATAAAGTACAACGTCCGGAGACACAAGTAAAAATGTTACGTTGTCCTAATGGGTTCACGTAAATTATGCGATTAGTGCTGATGAATTCGTGACACTTCTTTTCCTGTCACTTCTCTTAACATTTACAAATAAAAAATAGAAATAAAAAATATTTCCACTTGTACAAATCTGTTTAAAATAAATTTATAAACTTATTTAATATATAAAGAAACAGAAGAAAAATATAAATTAAATTGTCAAGAAAAGTACAAGCAATACATGTATATTAGAAGTATAAGTATTGAATATCATACACAAAAGAAGATTAAAAGGATAGGAAATTGATTTCTGTCGAAGAAGTTGTAGGGTATTTAGAACTGAAACGTTATGAAATTTAATATTAAAAAAAACACAAAAACATATTTTTAATGGAAAGAATAAACCGAGTCGAAATTTTACGCCTCAATTTTTAATAACTCGGGTTCTACAGAGCTGAGCACAATAGAATTTAAGACCTTAATGAAGCGGTTTTTTGACAATTTACACACTTGAAACGTTATTGATGTGCTATTAGGAGCTAAAATTGGAATAGGTCTTCGATTTTTGGACTTTAAATTTACTAATGAGCACTTTGAGACGCCCATGAGAGCCCAAATGCGATGAATTCGTAAAGAAACAATAGAAATGAGAACTTTAAGACTCTATTGAGGCGCTAAACGTCGACACGGGAAGTTAAAGTAAATCGGAAGTAACATACAAAAGCAGATTAAAACGACATGAAATTGATTTGTGTTGAAGAAGTTGCAGAATATTAATGTACTAAAATAATTACACAAAAAATTGATATAGAGAACCATTCAAAAAAGAGTCATTATACTAAATGCCCAAATTACGCATTTGGGCACAGTTATGCAGAAACATACCAACCTTCACAAAGTAATTAATACATATAATTAAATCCAAAAAAATGTAATTAAATTAATTGGGTCTTCAAAAACTCAATTTTTGCTTGTTTGCGAGTTGGTAGGTTTCTGCATAACTATGTCCATTTGCCTTGCGGTACTATTTGTTAAAATAATGTTCTAAAAAGTGTTACGAATAAGTACTGAAACTTAACCCACTTATAAATGACCCTAAACTGAACAAAAATATACCCCAAGTCAAGTGACTTTGTGTGTCATATTTTTGAATTATGGTACCATAAACTTCAATTTAAAAATGTTTAAAAATACCTTATTATTTAGTATATTTTTAAAATTTTTGTTCACGTCCGTTATATTGATGCCATTAAAGCAAAATGTAAAAATTGTGTGAATTAAATAAAAAAAAAACAGGAATTGCATATCAAATATGCCAATTAGCAATGAAGAACGTACTAAATGATCTCACTTTCTTTTAAAAACATATGGAGACGTCGCTGTGTTGAATTTACCGGAAAATTTAAATGCATTTTTCTCGAAATTCCTTAGATTTAGGACATATTGAATATTAATTGTTACTGTTTAGATAGGTGTCAGGTATCACCCGGTTATGTTTCAGTACCTATTCGTGTGACACCCTGTATACATACATAAGCTAGTGATACGAAAAATAAATAACAGAGCAAATAATTTAAAAAGAAGTTTACGAAAATTTAGAAGGATATGGGTTTTCTTTTAATATCATCATAGGTATTTTACTTTTAAACATCAGAGAAATATGTTTCTTCTATTTATAGAATAGATATAAAAGTGCATTCCTGAATAAATGTTTTCAAACCGTATACAAAAAGAAACTATACCACCGTAATCGCTGGTTGAAAACAAGGTTAATTTACTCCTAATTTGCCTTTCCTATTAAAAATATAAGCGAATTGTAAACTCACCTAAATTATGTATTTTTCAATCAAATTATAGTTTTATTTCTTGTTTTATTTAAATTGTAAATAAGTTTTATATAATTTTGATTGAGATACTTGTTTTTGTATATTTTTTGCAATTTACTATTATAAGATTTTTGATTAACCTAAATCGATGCCGTGCATTTACATAATATTTATATTTATTTTGCGGTATAATAAAATTTATTGCTCAACAATTTCATAGTTGTAAATTCGTTTTTAAATCTTGAAACAGAATATACACTCTTCAATGGGTTGTTAAAGAACAGTTTTAGGTCGAACAAGTGTCTAAAAATGAATTAATGGAATTAGGATTGGATATTAAAATGATGAAATTGCAATAAGACGAATTTAATCAGATTATAATTCGAAATTAAACGTAAGATGGTACTTTGAGTTAACCTAATCCGATTTTTAACTTGTTTGCGCTTAAAGCTCCCCGTGTGTTTATTTGCTTGTTTTTTTCTTTTGTGTTTTCAAAAGCTTTCACCACCGCAGAGTAGTTGATTGACATTAATTGAACCTAATGGAATATTCCCTCGTTGTTGTTAAGCCCTTGATCATTCGTGCATATAAATTGTTGAAGCTCCAAAGCAATAGACTAGAATTGACGTATCAATAAATTTGGAGGCGTGCAAAAACACAGATTAAGCTTTATAAAAATATACAACCTACATCAGAGCACTTCTGATAATTAAGTACCATTTTGTTTACGTGTTTAACAATTGTAATCTGGCGAAAAACACAAGTAGGAAGGTAACACAAATAGATTAATTAAAAGTCGCCAATATTACATAGCCATAAACCGAGATCGAGAATTGACTGATGTAATTATACGTTCACACAATCAATCATAAACTTGTCAAAGTCATGGCCATAATACACAAAATGCGTACTAGTATTACGTTTTTATTATTTCTAAATGGAACTTAATAAACAATCGTACTTTGATCTGTATTTAAAGCTTCAATTTAAACAAAAAAAAATCGAATTAAACACATCAGGATTTTTTTATACAGTGGACCCACGACGTGCTATCGGTTTGGCAAGAAAGTAATATCGGTTTTTTAGTTTGAAACAAAACTCAATTTTTTTATACAAAGAATAGTTTTTAATTAACTATAAATGTACAATTTTGTTGAATGAGCTTTTGCCATCTTTCTGGTTAATATAAACAAAAAAACTGAGCAGAGTCCGACTTCAGGCAATCATCAATTAGTGCAATTTATACCATTTAAAGACTTTTTTAAAGATCGAAATAAATAGCATTTTAATGGCGCAAGTTTAGGGCTCTATGGTGGATGTGACATCAGTTCCCAACCAAGCACCAATAATTTTTGACGAATTACTAAAGATGTGTATGGTCGAGCGTTGTCATGGTGGAACATTCAAATACGTTTTTATCGGTCTGAGAAGCGTTCTTGCATTTATAGAAATAAAAAAGTAAAATATGATGAAAATGTTGGTTTTTGCGCGCTATGTTAAGTTTGATACTGAACTTTTTTAACGCTGAACCAAATACCAAGTAATTTTTACTAAAGTAAGTTAAAGGTCAATACTGTCAAACGGAAAAAATTATAACATCGATCGAAGTGATTCAAAAAAAATTTGTAACACCATCGATCTGTGAAAACTGAAATGACTTTGTGGTAAACCCAATACATATTATTTGTTTATAGTTCAAAATCGGGCTTGTACTATACATTTGACTATTTTGTTAAAAAACTTATTTATGATAAACGCTTGTCCGCAATAGGAACAAATTTAAATACAGTGGATTTTATTTATAACGACCTCGGTTGTAAGGACCTTTCGGTTATAACGACTTAACTTTCAAGTCCCTTGAATTTAAAGGATGTTTTCGTAGGAAATTCCTTTGGATAGGGTCACTTCGTCAGTTTGCGACCACTTAACAGAATTCTTTAATTCAGAGTAAAATAAAAAGATTTATTCATAAAAATCATAAAGTTTTCTTATTATGCCTAGTCGTTTGTAACGACTTTTGATATAGCGACGAAATTTTATGGTCCATGATCGTCGTTGTTACCGAAATCCACTGTAATTAAATATTTAGGACATAACTTACCTATTAAAGTTATTTAGTTATCGTCGCAATAGAATTTTAATCATAGCCTTCGGGAATATTTGTTTAACGGTCATTACATCTTAAAGCAAAAAAGAAAATAGGCGGAACTAGTGAACTTGGCAAATCGCTAATAATTAAAATCTAAAAAAATATGTTTATCCTTTAGATTTGACAAAATTTTTGGAAAGTATGGGCTTACTAGATTCTGCCAACTTTTTCCTATTTGTAGTTTTAAATTACCAACGCGATTTATCAATATCAATTAAAAGTTACTTTAATGAATTACGTAACCAAAACCAATAATCAAATATTTGACAAACTCATATTTTATAATTTAACAAATTTACATTTTACGAATTAACATTAGAGCAAAATAGAATCATACACGGATTTTATAAATCTAAAGCCATTAATCTCGTTGGTAATTAAATTTCCATTTATTTAACGAACTGGTAAATCAGGAAATATCAATATCTCAATTAAGAAGCAATAGGCATATCAGAAATAAGTATTTGGCAATTTTCATAGTTTGAAAATAGAAATCTTTAATTTTATAGTTTTTATTGTCATTCTCAACTAAAAATAATAGCAATAAGTGCGAGTAAGAAGTATAACTTATTGATTTGATCAAAGGCACAGGAATGCATTTAGGAAATTGACTACTCATTTATTTGCCAATTTATCATTTGAAAATGATTTGTAGCTAATAATAAACTACCAACTGTTCATGTAACACGCTTCATTCGCTTTGTGTGACTGATGTATTTACTACTAATGATATTGTTAAATTTACTGTAACATAAACTCGTGTAAAAAGTTCGAATATTGATCATATATGAACTTGACAAGGTACAATACTAATCAGAAAATTTCTAGTATGAACTATGCTTCAATATTTGACATTTACATAAAAAAGCTGTTTTACAATTAAAACCCATTTTATTTAAAAAAACGTAATTCATACACAGTCAAATATCATAACGATTCGAACACCCACAAAATGTATTGTTTATTATATTTCTAGGTTAATAATGAATTACAAAAATATATAAAAAAATCCACAAACAAGAAGAAAGGCGACGTAGTAAAAATACTTTAATAGAAATTAATTTTTTTATTAAAAAATAATATCTTATAAATGTATGTATAAATGAAAAAAATACAGAAAACGAAAGGTACAAAAGCATTCGGACGCAACGGGTTGTGAATAAATGAAAACAAAAACTTTTCAAAATTAATATGTTGGTACAGATCTTTATTTTTTAAAACACTTCGTAATCTTTGAGGCATAGAAGTTACCACTTTTTCTAATGTTTTTTTGTATTTTTTTTAAATTATTCTTCTTTTAATATGTGTTGATTGGAAATGGAGTGTTTGGTACTTTTTTCTTTAAAAAAAAACCTTGTTTATCTAATGATGAATTGACGAAAAGCACCCTTAAACTTTTAATGATCCTTTTTGAATTATTCTGCTATAATTCCATGTTTGGTTTTCTAAATTATTTCCTTACTATAACTTCTAAAAACATTGATTTTAATTTCATTATGATTTGTATAACTAACGTAATGTTGTGCAATTTTACAAGTTTTTTGTAGTGATTTTACTAATAAACGGTTTACTTCTGTCAAATCGAAAATTGTGATCATTTTTTAATACTTTTTTTACTGTTTTGACCCTATTTTGTTTATCTATTCTTTGTTATATTTGACCCTTGCTTTCAGTAGGATAAAGTTGGGGATTTTTTTTTAATTGCAATACATCGTTTATTTTTTATATAATAAAGTAGAAGAACTTTCGCTTCAAGTCAATGATTCGAATCCCTCTTTATTTTGAAAACCTTTTATAATATTGTAAACTGTAAATTTTTAATATCTATAATTTATGATATTTCTATAACTAATTTTAATTATTAAAATTTAAAAATTATGAGCTGTCGTTGGTCATATGATTTATTTTTCTTTCTTGACGCTATTGCTCAATTAAAAAATGATTTTCTTATTGCTTTATGTATTGTTTTAAATATAAAAAAGGTTAGTTATAGTAAAATAATATAGCTTTACTTTAATTATTAATTTTTAAGTTTTGTTGGTGTTATCAAAAAGTTATAACGTGACATTATTGATAGTATTCGATTTTCTTTGATATAGGTATGTGCGTTTTGCATGTTTTATTCTTTAGCGTATTTTACATAATTAAATTTTTTTAATTAATAATTTTATTTATAAATTATTGTTTGAAAACCTTTATTTTATGCTAACAATTAAAAAAAAAAATTGGATGTGTTTTAAGTATCTACTTAAGTACTTTATATAATTACATTAAAATTTCCAAGTGTCTCAATTATTTTGATATTTGACGGTATATTTTATCAGTAGGTACAAAATGAATATAAAAAAATCGGTGCGTGAACTTATGTAGGCGCGTTAGAAGTTATACTTCTTTGGTGTACTAAATTAAATATAATTTATAAAATTAGTTGGCGTTGTAGAATTCTTAATTATTTCATAATTCCGGTTTATTACTTGACGATTTTAGGAAAACCGAATGCAATAGTCGTTTCTCACCGACATCAATACTTTTTCTACGGACTTTAAGGCCATTTTATTTTTATCAAATTGAATATTTTCCGAAATATCTGCCTTAAACCAAATTACTTATTTTATCAAAGTATTTAAGACATTTTCAATTAAAATGACCAAGAAATTATAAAATACTTTCAATCAAAAAACCAATCTATGTGCTTAAATTATTTTTTAATTCCAAAATTGCGCAGTTTATTTAAAAACATTTAAACACACACCAAAAACCGATTAAACGACAATTTTGAAATTGGTGTAACAATGAGATTACTTTCGGCGTAATTAATCAAGGCAAATTTTCTAATTGTCCAATAAACCACTGCAATTAAAGCTGCCCCTTCTTCCTAAATCTAATTCTAATGATTTAATTTTATACATTCTAATCGAGCGCGAAATTAAAATACAAAACAAATTTTGCGAGATTGCTCCAAAAAAATAATTTATGCCTAACGAATTAAAAAGGTCAAAGACGTTTTCGGTATGCATGTTAAGTTTGATACTGAACTTTTTAACGCTGAACCAAATACCAAGTATTTTTTTACTAAAGTAAGTTAAAGGTCATTACTGTCAAACGGAAAAAATTATAACATCGATCGAAGTGATTCAAAAAAAATTTGTAACACCATCGATCTGTGAAAACTGAAATGACTTTGTGGTAAACCCAATACATATTATTTGTTTATAGTTCAAAATCGGGCTTGTACTATACATTTGACTATTTTGTTAAAAAACTTATTTATGATAAACGCTTGTCCGCAATAGGAACAAATTTAAATACAGTGGATTTTATTTATAACGACCTCGGTTGTAAGGACCTTTCGGTTATAACGACTTAACTTTCAAGTCCCTTGAATTTAAAGGATGTTTTCGTAGGAAATTCCTTTGGATAGGGTCACTTCGTCAGTTTGCGACCACTTAACAGAATTCTTTAATTCAGAGTAAAATAAAAAGATTTATTCATAAAAATCATAAAGTTTTCTTATTATGCCTAGTCGTTTGTAACGACTTTTGATATAGCGACGAAATTTTATGGTCCATGATCGTCGTTGTTACCGAAATCCACTGTAATTAAATATTTAGGACATAACTTACCTATTAAAGTTATTTAGTTATCGTCGCAATAGAATTTTAATCATAGCCTTCGGGAATATTTGTTTAACGGTCATTACATCTTAAAGCAAAAAAGAAAATAGGCGGAACTAGTGAACTTGGCAAATCGCTAATAATTAAAATCTAAAAAAATATGTTTATCCTTTAGATTTGACAAAATTTTTGGAAAGTATGGGCTTACTAGATTCTGCCAACTTTTTCCTATTTGTAGTTTTAAATTACCAACGCGATTTATCAATATCAATTAAAAGTTACTTTAATGAATTACGTAACCAAAACCAATAATCAAATATTTGACAAACTCATATTTTATAATTTAACAAATTTACATTTTACGAATTAACATTAGAGCAAAATAGAATCATACACGGATTTTATAAATCTAAAGCCATTAATCTCGTTGGTAATTAAATTTCCATTTATTTAACGAACTGGTAAATCAGGAAATATCAATATCTCAATTAAGAAGCAATAGGCATATCAGAAATAAGTATTTGGCAATTTTCATAGTTTGAAAATAGAAATCTTTAATTTTATAGTTTTATTGTCATTCTCAACTAAAAATAATAGCAATAAGTGCGAGTAAGAAGTATAACTTATTGGTTTGATCAAAGGCACAGGAATGCATTTAGGAAATTGACTACTCATTTATTTGCCAATTTATCATTTGAAAATGATTTGTAGCTAATAATAAACTACCAACTGTTCATGTAACACGCTTCATTCGCTTTGTGTGACTGATGTATTTACTACTAATGATATTGTTAAATTTACTGTAACATAAACTCGTGTAAAAAGTTCGAATATTGATCATATATGAACTTGACAAGGTACAATACTAATCAGAAAATTTCTAGTATGAACTATGCTTCAATATTTGACATTTACATAAAAAAGCTGTTTTACAATTAAAACCCATTTATTTAAAAAAACTTAATTCATACACAGTCAAATATCATAACGAATCGAACACCCACAAAATGTATTGTTTATTGTATTTATAGGTTAATAATGAATTACAAAAATATATAAAAAAATCCACAAACAAGAAGAAAGGCGACGTAGTAAAAATACTTTAATAAAAATTTAAATTTTTTTATTAAAAATAATATCTTATAAATGTATGTATAAATGAAAAAAATACAGAAAACGAAAGGTACAAAAGCATTCGGACGCAACGGGTTGTGAATAAATGAAAACAAAAACTTTTCAAAATTAATATGTTGGTACAGATCTTTATTTTTTAAAACACTTCGTAATCTTTGAGGCATAGAAGTTACCACTTTTTCTAATGTTTTTTTGTATTTTTTTTAAATTATTCTTCTTTTAATATGTGTTGATTGGAAATGGAGTGTTTGGTACTTTTTTCTTTAAAAAAAAACCTTGTTTATCTAATGATGAATTGACGAAAAGCACCCTTAAACTTTTAATGATCCTTTTTGAATTATTCTGCTATAATTCCATGTTTGGTTTTCTCTAAATTATTTCCTTACTATAACTTCTAAAAACATTGATTTTAATTTCATTATGATTTGTATAACTAACGTAATGTTGTGCAATTTTACAAGTTTTTTGTAGTGATTTTACTAATAAACGGTTTACTTCTGTCAAATCGAAAATTGTGATCATTTTTTAATACTTTTTTTACTGTTTTGACCCTATTTTGTTTATCTATTCTTTGTTATATTTGACCCTTGCTTTCAGTAGGATAAAGTTGGGGATTTTTTTTTAATTGCAATACATCGTTTATTTTTTATATAATAAAGTAGAAGAACTTTCGCTTCAAGTCAATGATTCGAATCCCTCTTTATTTTGAAAACCTTTTATAATATTGTAAACTGTAAATTTTTAATATCTATAATTTATGATATTTCTATAACTAATTTTAATTATTAAAATTTAAAAATTATGAGCTGTCGTTGGTCATATGATTTATTTTTCTTTCTTGACGCTATTGCTCAATTAAAAAATGATTTTCTTATTGCTTTATGTATTGTTTTAAATATAAAAAAGGTTAGTTATAGTAAAATAATATAGCTTTACTTTAATTATTAATTTTTAAGTTTTGTTGGTGTTATCAAAAAGTTATAACGTGACATTATTGATAGTATTCGATTTTCTTTGATATAGGTATGTGCGTTTTGCATGTTTTATTCTTTAGCGTATTTTACATAATTAAATTTTTTTAATTAATAATTTTATTTATAAATTATTGTTTGAAAACCTTTATTTTATGCTGACAATTAAAAAAAAAAATTGGATGTGTTTTAAGTATCTACTTAAGTACTTTATATAATTACATTAAAATTTCCAAGTGTCTCAATTATTTTGATATTTGACGGTATATTTTATCAGTAGGTACAAAATGAATATAAAAAAATCGGTGCGTGAACTTATGTAGGCGCGTTAGAAGTTATACTTCTTTGTTGTACTAAATTAAATATAATTTATAAAATTAGTTGGCGTTGTAGAATTCTTAATTATTTCATAATTCCGGTTTATTACTTGACGATTTTAGGAAAACCGAATGCAATAGTCGTTCCTCACCGACATCAATACTTTTTCTACGGACTTTAAGGCCATTTTATTTTTATCAAATTGAATATTTTCCGAAATATCTGCCTTAAACCAAATTACTTATTTTATCAAAGTATTTAAGACATTTTGAATTAAAATGACCAAGAAATTATAAAATACTTCCAATCAAAAAACCAATCTATGTGCTTAAATTATTTTTTAATTCCAAAATTGCGCAGTTTATTTAAAAACATTTAAACACACACCAAAAACCGATTAAACGACAATTTTGAAATTGGTGTAACAATGAGATTACTTTCGGCATAATTAATCAAGGCAAATTTTCTAATTGTCCAATAAACCACTGCAATTAAAGCTGCCCCTTCTTTCTAAATCTAATTCTAATGATTTAATTTTATACATTCTAATCGAGCGCGAAATTAAAATACAAAACAAATTTTGCGAGATTGCTCCAAAAAAATAATTTATGCCTAACGAATTAAAAAGGTCAAAGACGTTTTCGGTATGCAAAAGATGCGAATAGGCAAATTGCGAGGACGTGGGTTGGTTCTCAAAGAAAAATCAGTTTTGACGTCTCGTAAATTATTAAACTTTACAACTGCGATGTATCTGTTGACAAAACTACCCTGCAAATCTCTCGAGAAAACCGAGAAAATGCTCAAAGAAGATTTCAGCCTTTAGCGATTACTGTGTTTCGGAGGAATGTCAATTTTATCTTTTATTTCATCCACAACGTATTCCTGCCTTTTATCTCCAAGATTGAGTATTTGTTTCGAAAGAAATTTTACGAGAAAAAGCACGGATCGGCGTCATTATTTTTTCTTATTTCGTGGGCGAATTATTTAACTTTCAAAGTACTTTTCGCGGATTTTTAATATTTCGTCTTCGACTACAATTTTTATTTATTTTAAATATCTAATCGTAATTCATCATTAGATAATTGGAGATAAGATAATAAAAAAAAGTGGTAATTATACATTTTTAACTACAATATTAATGTCTACAAAATTTAATTAGCAAAAACTTAATCATGAATAGTAAAACATCAATTTGTAACCGAAGGTATAAAATTTAGATCAAATTCAAATTTTAAGCGATTATAATAAACTGCTAATTTTGGCAATAATTAAATTACACGTTTACAGTTATTTATCCCACATTTCTTTTTTTGCTCATGTTAAGTGAATCTGACCCAGTCAACAAATTCCTTTTTTTTATTGGTTTCGCATTCAATATTTGATAAACTGTACACCGAACACTGTACGACGTTCAATTTTTAAACTTTCACAGTTATTTTAATAGAATTTTACTTGACCATTGTCTGGGTGTCATATTTTTTTTGTACCGACGTGTTAATAAATTTTGGTATACCACATTTTGCCAATTTTTTTGTCTTTGAGCCACTTTCTGGTCTATATTAATTTCAAAAATACTACAGCTATTCTTAATTAGATAGAACAGTTTTTTTTAATTATTATTATGGAATATTCGTCTAGAATTTTATTTGACCTTAGAAAGTTATCTGGTCAATCAACCATTAATTTTTTATTTATACGAACCGTTGAATGGTTAACTTTGCTATTATTTTAACATGCGAAATTGCCATTCCTAATAATCTAATGGAATTTAAAAGGTGTGCTACGAATCAAATCTTCGCAATATACGTCAGCGAGTCATTAGGCTTCAATCTACTACAAGTATTCAGAAAATTTATTTTGATTAGGCTGTGATTTATATTTCACAACTTTAATTCTGAAATATCAATTGTGATAGAATAATAAAAAAAATTGGCGCAAAGAAAACTCAGCCCCTTGTTTTCTTGAAGTTGTACTTTTTTCGGCGTATTGCGAGTAAAGGTTGCGCGCGCAAAGCTAACGAAAATTTGACGGTTGAAGTTAGCCGTCTAAGAGAGTATAGTAATTATCGTGAATCATGCATGAAACCGTGTGTGCACATTCGAGCTCCAAGTGGCACATTCCGATCTCGGGAAATGAAGCGCGCCGCTCCGCGTCGCGCTTCATTTGTCTCCCTCGCTCGGAAATGTGCCACTTTTCGCTCGAATGCGCACATCTTCGTATTTATTGAATTTGTCTACATTAACTTTCGCTCTTTCAAATCTTAAATTTAAATTTAGCTTAGTAAATATCGATTTTATGTCCTAAAACGTATTTACCATAGCAACGAGTGGAAGAGAGCAACAAGATACGACAATCTAGTCTATGCGAGTGAGAGGGATCGATTAAAATTATTCAACTGATTTTTGTTTAATTTATTGGCCTAAATTATTGTGAATCATGTTTAAAATCGAGTGTGCACATTCGAGTTCAAAGTGGCACATTTTGATCTAGCGAAAATGTGCCACTTATTTCTCGCAAATGTGCCACTTTTCGCTCAAATGTACACATCTTCGTATTTATTGAATTTGTTTACATTATTCTTTTCTCTTTGGAATCATACATTTAAATTTAGTTTAGTAAATACAGTCGAACCTCCATAAGTCGAACCTCGATAAGCCGAATTTTTGATAATTCGAAACCGTTTCCCTAGGACTTGCGTATTTCGACGTTAATATTTTTATATCGTTAACTCGAATTTTTGTTAATTCAAATTATTTTTAGTTTTCCTTCAACTTTGACTTATCGAGGTTCGACTGTATCGATTTTATGTTCGCAAAACGTATTTACCATAGCAATGAGTGGAAGAGAGCAAAAAGATACGACAATCTCGTCTATGCGAGTGAGATGGAACGATTAAAATTATTCAACTGATTTTTTGTCTAATTTATTGGTCTAAATTGTGAATCATGCTTAAAACCGAGTGTGCACATTCGAGCTCAAAGCGGCACATTTCGATCTGGAATGTGCACACACCTCGTATTTATTGAATATGTTTATTTTCGTTTTTGGATTTGAAAAGAATAGAGTAATGTCCCCAAATAAAACGACTTATTTACGTGCATTTTCCGGTAAAAAGTGTACATTTTTCCAAATTGTACACTCGGTTTTTAATCAAAATCTACAATAAACACTACATGTACCCAGGGCCGGCGCAAGGCAGATTCAGCGCGTTCGGCAGAACTCAGCCCCGCGTTCTATTAAAATTATCTAATTAAAAAACACCGATTTTGATTAACTTTTTACAAAATGATGATATCATTAACAGATGCGAGACATTTCTTTAGTACCGATGATTCAGTTTAAAGGACTGACAAAAATCATCAAAGTTCAGTGTAACTCCATCAAGTCCTCATATCCTGGAAACTACTTTAGATAAAAAAATGCAGACGCTTTCAGAGACACGTACTTTTTAAAGAAATTAAATTACATCAATAGATTTTTTATAAAAGTCATACGTGAGTACGGATTTTGTACTTTCATCGAATTTTATGCCCCTTGAAAGTGAATTATGGATCCAAAAAATCTTACTGGGATAAATAATTCTTCGTTGTAAAATTTTAATGTGGAATTTGATTGTGTGTCCAAGCCCCGCAAAATTTTCAAACCCGGCCGCGCGAATGGTCACGCTAGTCCTGCACGTATCACTTGATTTACACGATTTCGCTTTTGCACGATTTACAAGAATTAAAATTCTAAAAATTTTCATGAGTGAAAACTATTTAAAATATACCAGATGTGCATTTTTATCGATTTTTTAAAACAATTTCTGGGATAACACGTGGTTATATTTAATTTAGGTACGCCAAAAAAAGTAGATCTTCGAATGCGCGTACATAAGTACACGCACCAGTTTTTGAATAAATTGAAAATTGTAAAATATAATGTGTGCTTGCAAAAATTTGTTCAAACTGTCAAAAATATAATAAGATACTAATGACCTTTTCCTAAGCTATGCGAACGTTATGAAGTTATGACGCTTGTCTGCCACGCAATTGAATCATAGATAATACATAACGACCTTTCCCTACCCAACTCCAAATGAATAGTTTAATCAAGTTTCACTTTCGAAGATACTGACCGCCATTCATCAATCGACGAGCTTAATCTAGAATTACAAAATAAATGCTGCAACATAAAGAAAAAGCTCATTGGAACCGAAATATTTTCTTTTAGAAATCATGCATAACTTTTTGATTTATTTTTCTTCGACTTCACCACTGCACGATCACGATAGGACGTCTTGTAATTACAGCTTTCGAATACACATATTTTAAGAAATAAATATAATAATACTAAAAGAAAAAGTACAGGGCTTCAAGGATAACTGGGTTACACTTAATCCTATCTGTATAACGAGATTGTTATAAAACGAAACCCAATATGTATATTAATTACATTTAAATCAAATTCAAAAATTATTCATTTTGGCTCGTTTTGGTTAAATGATGTACAAAATTTATACAGCCTAAGCCAAAACATCAATTTAACGTTGGATTCTGACTTTAAAACAGTACTGTGACTACGACTTTTTTAATTTTTTAAAATATTTTCGATCAATTATTATATTGGTAGTAATAACTGCATTTGAAAGTAACCTGTATTAAAGGTCAGGAGGTGGTAATCTGTTGTAAGTCTACTTTTCTTAAAGCACGATCGCTTTCGATGCTTCTTGGAGAAACTGTAGTTATTTAGAATCTTGTTAACTGGAAATTTCTATTATTTTTTAAGAAATAGTCACATTGACTTTACTATTGAGTTTTTAGATTTATCATTATTTTATTTTATTTTATTTTAATTATTTATTTATTTGTATACAATGATCGCCAATTTTGTGTAATACAATTAGCTTATCACACAGTTAGTCAATCTTAAGTAAATTAACTTTCTCATGATCAATTTATTACAGACTTAGTGCTA
The DNA here is from genome assembly GCA_036325965.1 of Sinopyrophorus schimmeli. Taxonomy (NCBI): domain Eukaryota; kingdom Metazoa; phylum Arthropoda; class Insecta; order Coleoptera; family Elateridae; genus Sinopyrophorus; species Sinopyrophorus schimmeli. The sequence goes on along the minus strand of JARFIZ010000049.1, from coordinate 649,030 downwards.
TTTGTCTCCCACATATGCGATCGAAATGTATACGTTGGACTACATGCGAACTTTGACTTATTACGAATTAATTAATCCTTATTAAGTATCAAATTTTCTATGGGTTGTTTGGAAGAAGCAATTATCAATAGTTGGCTAATGAGATTATAATTATGTCTTGTGCTTGCACACTTCGTTAAAACCTATTTTACTCATTACGAATCCATTATATTACCGTTGAAAACTTATATTGTCATTTTTAATTATTTCAGCAATTATCGTTCCCATCTTTTCATAATGGCTACGCATCTTTTAATTTTTCAATGTCCAGTACCGCCGATATGGAAGGACCAGGTGGCAGCTTTGAATGTGTACAACAATCATCACCTCCTCGAGGCTCTTTGGAGGCATTGGGTGTTATACCTCATAAAATTCGCATTCATGCCAATGATGATATATACGAAGCTACTAGGCATCGCATGACCGTAGCCGAAGAGAACCATAAAAATAAATGGTAAGTATTAAAAAATTTCGCACATCTCGGTTTTTATCTATTTTTTCTCAATGCAATTCTTTCTAGCACAAGAGAAATTAAACCTAATCAAACAGATATTGGACGTAAAGTTAAAGTGAAACAAACAACGGGTAGAACAACTGTGCCTCCGTCTCGTAGGGATGCGCCGCCTTTACGAGACAACCCAACAAAACTATATCAATCCAATGTGACTTCCAAGCCACCAGTGCATTCAAATAATGGAGTAATAAATGGTTTAGGAAGTAATAATGTAAATAATTCTCGTGTGCAAAATAAGCCTTCCATGCCTGATATTGCAAAGAGGCCGATTAGGTATGTGTAGATAATAAGCATTAAAATCACCTTTATTCTTACGTTTGTTTATATTAAATTGGGAAGCATAGGTTCTCTGTTTTATGTTAAAATAATTTACAGAGAACGATTAATACATCTTCTCGCCTTGAGACCATTTAAAAAACCAGAACTCTATGAACGAATATCAAGAGGTTTGTCGCATTCAAAATTTGTAACACGAGAGATTATATTAAAATATGTTTTGCAGAGGGATTGCGTGAAAGGAACGGCATGACATCAATTTTGAAACAAATATCGCATTTAAAAGATAATGCGTTTCATCTAAATCGAGCAGTATGGAATGATGTTCGAGAAGATTGGCCATTTTATACGGAATCTGAACGACAAGCTCTAAAAAGGTTATTTTTTACATATTTTTTATATAATAAGAGCCACTAATTTAAACTAGTATTGGCTGATTTTTACTCTCATACGCTCATAACTTTTGATTCAGATTTTCTTTATTTTTGCTCGCAGTTATACAGGAATTAGTATAAATTCAAAGGTAGTGTGATTTACACACTACTTAAATTAATTATTAACCGCGTGTTTTAATTTTTGTTAAATTGATTGAATATTATTTAAAGGCGAAAACCTCAAAATCTTACCCCACCCGGTAGTAGCGATGGGGGAAGTTCTGGTAGTGGACACTCTCCAACCAGTACTCACCCAGGCTCACCACCACCTCCGATATCGTCTTCTAAGCGACCTGGATATTATGATGGTGCCGATGGATTACCTACAAAACGACAACGCATATCTCACTACCGAAAACCATCAGAGCCGATTTATCGCTCTCCAGTTGAAAATAACAGTCAAAGGCGGCCAGTGACGGACTCGAGGGATGCCAGTAATATGAATCCTAGAAGTAGAGAGTCAGTGCCGAATGGTTATCCAAATCCGATTAGTAATGGGTATAGTAACGGAATTGTTAATGACAAACACAATTTAAGTGATGATGAAGACAGCACCAATCGAAAACGTTCTTGTGATAGTCATAGTTTAAGCTTCGGTGTTAATCGTGAAAAAACATTAATTAACAGCAATAGTAGTTTATCTCCTAGCAAAGATGAAAATTTGCGAAAAGATGATCCTGAAGATAGTCCTCGATTAACGAATAGTGAACTACTAAACAATGATAGAATTCGACAGAGTGAATTATTAAACAGTAGTAGTAGAGTTAAACACAATGATGTACTAAATAATAGTAGGAATAAGCAGAACGAAGTACTGAGTAATGGTAGAATTAAGCAAGATAATCGGGATCAAAATCATTGGAATAATAAACTTATATCTACAACACAAAATAGTCCCAATAGTCAGACTGATCAATTGCCTGTCACAGATTCTGGTCCACCTGCAATGGACAATGAATTTCCTGATTATCTTACGTATGTTATGCTTTTACTAGAACAGTTCTTTATGTTTTAATTTTTTTTAATCTGGTTTTAGGGAATATACTACTATCAAAAATGCCGAACAACGACGGAGGTATAAAGCAGATTTTAATGCCGATTATGCAGAGTATAGGGAGTTACATGCAATAGTGGAAAAAGTTTCACGTCGTTTTGCGGAATTAGAAGATAGACTTAATCAAGAAAATATGTCAAGTCCTAAATACAAAGTAAGAATTTTTTTATTTATAATTTATTCAAGAAGTATTCTGAGTAACCTCTACGATTCCTTATAATTTTTTAGAATATATCTTATTGTCATTTTCTATCCTCAACATGTATTGAGAGACATTAATTGCTAATAATAGTTATAATTTTGTAGGATATTAAAAAGCAAATAGTTCGAGAATATAATCAAAACAAACAAGATTTAGTACATCAAAGAGCGAAACGAAGATTTCAATACCTGCATGATAAGTTATCTCATATTAAGCGGCTTGTATTGGAGTATGACCAAGGTATTACAGAGGATAGGTACTGACCTTGGGTGCAGGCCCACTGGCCTTTTGCCCTGAGGCATTGCTATGGACTTCTGCCTTTACTTATTTGTCTTCTACATTATGCTTCGTGTTTTAATGCCTTACCAATTTCTTTTAACAATGTACGGAAGTTACATGCTTGTTTGATTGGCTTTTGATATTCAATTAAATATTGTTTATAAAAGTTTAAATTGTGTGTATGTTAAATTTTATTGCGTGTTATTCTGTTAATTATTAACTTATAGTGTGTGAGATTTTGTGTTATTAAAAATAAAATACAAAAAGAAGTATCAAAAGCCTCATACATACTGAAACAAGTAGTAACTATTCAAATACATTGGTGTGTACATATTAGATTTTAATAAGCCTGTTAAATATTCAAAATTACGTTAACATTTTGTTAGGGAGTTTTATTTGTTACTGATATTGAATGTATAGTGGGTCTGGTTGTTTTAATAATTTATAAATTTCGAAACTGAAAGTTTTTAGAACTAGAATTAACATCAACTTGCTCAACAATATGTGATAGTATTGCGTTCCACGTAAATTAACAATCTGCAGGCATGTGTAGATAAAGTAATACTGCGCCTTGTCCTTTGAGGATGTCTAAAAGCCGAAATAATTGTTGTAATTGGCACAGTTTTAAATTATTTTAATAGACATTGAGGAATTTAGACTTGTGTCCTACCTTTACTTGTATATATGTTTTAAACATATCCAGATACATCATCAATCCGTCGGTACTAACATTTTTAAGTTTTATATAAAACAGTGAAGACGATTTTCTATTAAAGAATTGTTTGTCATTTCTGTTTGATTCTAAATTTGTCGTTTTATTAAGTAATTGTTGAAATATTCGTGTTAAATTAGAAACTGCTGGACAATCTAAACTCAATTGTTTTTTTCTGTATGTTAATTTTGTTAAGTGCTCATATAGTAATTTAATTATTTATAAAGTAATTCTTGAATTTTTTTATATATAAGAAATCTAAATTTATTATAATTGCAAAAAAACTAACATATATTATTTATCTAAACGTGGTATTACAGAATTTGCAACTAATTTAAAGGTATTCAAAATAAGATGGATTGCCTATATCTAATTAGTATACCAGAAATTATTTTTAATTATCAATTAAACTTATTTGGGGGTAAATGCTGATTAATTTTGAATAGAATTGAGGATTTATTATTTAATTTATTTAATTTGCTATATTTATTGGAAAATTTTGCAATTATAAATGATTTAGTTCATAAAATAGGTGAACTTGTTTATATTTTTATTGCTTCTACGTCTCGTGAACTAAATTTTTACTCAAAATTTTGTAAGCGTCTTTGAAGCTGTGCCAAACGTCGATGATATTCTAAATTCAATGTGCATGTACTAATGTATTTAATTTCAAATTTTATAGTTGTATTTATCTTTTTAGCGTTAACACAAGTATTTATCAGGAAGATATAATATGATATATATTTTTTGTATGAGTAATTATTATATTTTAGGCAGCTGAGGTCTGCTATATGCTTGGCGATTTACAATCTTATTCTCATGCCCCTTCAGTCAAAATATGCAATCAGTTAGTTGTAAATAATTATTTATAAGTTATCTGCTCTTAGGTTTTTATTAAACATCACATAGATAAATATTTTAAACAAAAAACTGAAGTCAAACGAATCAAATTGAAATTGAAGAAATTATTGTTTGGGTGATTTACAATGTTATTGAAAAGAAATTCAATTATATTAATAATTTCTTCAATTGAAATTGATGATTTACGATTAACATCACGTGGCTTTGAATCAATTCGGCTGTATTTAATTGTGAATGTTGCAGAGCTTGCCTTTATTATTGCAATAATTTTTGAGCGTCAGGGATTATTTTGCAACACGATAATCAAACAAGTAATGCAAACATATAATACAGTAGCAATCAATAATGTATTAGCCTTAATAGCTGGATTGTAATTAGAAATAATTATTCATTGAACTGTGATGGCCAAGCTCATTCCGCTGATATATATTATATTATAGTGTTATGTTGTCCACTAGCAGTGCTTTTCCTGCCAATCAGACTGTCCATCTGTTGCCCAAAAAGGCGATGTGGTTGTGATTGTATATATGATTTTTGATGACGACCTGGCCTGACCTTGATTCATCATGTTTATATTTATACAGTACCATGTATCTATATAAGTACATATATATTAATATGTTAGAGTATGCTTAATCAATTCTGTCTTGCTTATTATTTTTGAAAAATGCAAAGTAATATGAAATCAAAAAAAAAAGAAATATATATATTAAATGTCATTAGTCCGGGGTTGTGTAATTCTATACGTACTGAGTCAATCTTAAAATTACTTGTCCGGTCCAGTTTTGTCAAATTCTGATTTATACGATATGGATTATGTGATAAAAAGAATTGGTTCATTGGTTGTTTGGTTGGTTAACACATAAGTAATTCCAGTGACCGTACGTACACTAAAACAGTGCAAAGTGGCATTCCAAGAGATTGCCCTTTGCGTCATGTAACTTTGCCACTTTTAGTCTTAGGTTGGTTAGAACTTTGTGCCAATTATATGTGCTTTCCAACCTTAACTTACGATGAGTGGTCTTGTGTGAGATGTCTGCAAAGCAGTGTGTACATAATATGTAACTGGTTGTGACTTGCACAAGATCTATGCCAGGCTCATTTTAATATCGAAGTGGCTATCATTTTATAAGTACATTATGTTTTATTTGTAAATGAAGTACGCAATATATTTAAAGCATTATGAAATCATATTATTTTTAGAATTTTGTTCTGTTTTTTGGATAAAGGTACATTCTAGGTTTATTATTGAAAAGCTGAAGTGGAATACATATAAAATTCATCGCTATGAACCAGCAATAGAGCCATATACAAAAACACTTCAAGTCCAGCTTACTGATTCTTCAATTTATCATACATTGTTCAAAAACAACAAACAATATTTATAGTAAGTATATCCCCATATTATTTAGTATTAGGGAATTAGAAAAAAAGTTTAAATGTGCTACCGAATTTTAACTAAGTACATTTGGAATCTGTAAATTCCAAGATCTACTTGATCTCGCGGTTATTTAGTAGAAAGGGTTGGGCTTGCAATTTTTTGAATAGTTGTTTTTTGAGTATTTAGAACAAATAATTAACACAAATCATTTTCAGTTTGAATGTTTTTAAAAATAGGATAAGTGCAAGAATTTAACGACTCTTTGTAATTTTGTCATGGGTTTTTATCATATTAAAACTTTTGGTTTAAATAATTTAGAATTGTTAGAATATAAAGTACACGTTCCTATAATATTATTTTAAAATTATTTCTTACAAATAAATTACTGTTGTTTCTTTTCTCACTAAAAATGTAAGGGGAATATGTCAACTCGTAACAGGGGCATAAAAGAAAATTTTGCAAAAATGTAATGTTTCAAATCGCGATCTACGGTCGGCCGAGTCGGCCGAGTCGGCCGAGAGTTTATCTTAGAGATTTTTAAAAATATTTTTCAAATCACGAGTAACCTACAGTCATTCGTCATTCGTCGGCTCGTTGCTCGTTGGATTTTTCTTGGAGATTTTTAAAAATTTCACTTCGACCGGTATGGGAATCGAACCTGAGACCATTTGAACAAACAACCGATCGCTAACCATCTGAGCTATGGCGTTGTTATATGGAGTAAGTGTTTTAAACCTTATAAAGTACACATCCTATAATATTAATTTAAAATTTATTTTTGAAAATTTAAGTAGTTAGGTGTAAAAGCCCACCTGACTCTTGCTCTTGCTCTTCCAATTAATAATTAATAAAATTCGGGTAACAATAAAGACTCTTTATTATATCTAATAATTTATAAAAGTTTTTTTACAGTTATTTTTATCAGTTAAGAAGTTTGAATCACACATTTTTGAAGTCCGCGGCTTCAGAAATATTTAATTCAAACTTCTTATCTGTTTTAAATTATACATAATTAATTTTTTAATATTAATTTAATAATTATTATAATTACATTAACTAATTCATTAATTAAAATAACCGAGTTTTAATATAATAAAAAGTTGCAACCCTTACGATTGTTTTTATGGTAATCAATTAAGAAAAAACCTTATGGGTAATGTGTAAACTAAGACTGATTTGCACGTTAATCTTGGGATTGCAACTTTTTTTACAATTACATTACATTACATTTACATACTATATATAAAAGAGAAAAGGAAAGTGTTTTAAGTGTGTGTGAAAAGATAAAATCGTAATATGTGGTTGGCGTTGCGTTATTTTATAAAAGTAATAATAAATAAAAGTTAAGTGCCCTTCAAAGTGCTGCATAAATCAACGGAAGACAACAAAGAAGAAAGGTAAGTATTTAAAAGATAAAGAAGTGAAATATTAAAAAAAGAAGTCCAAAAAATAATAAATTAAATAAAAAGAAAATAAAAAGTATAAGAAGTGGTAATTTTTAACAAATTCCAAAAAAATCTAAGTAAAAATGACTTAATATTGCAATATAATTGAAAAGTTCAAAGAATAAACAAGACGAGAAAAATTAATAAGATTTAAAAATAAAAACATTCAAAACGTACAGTCCAATAATTAAATGAAGAGAGGGTGGCTTTAATATTTTTAAGAATTAATTAAATGTTTGCAAAGCAATACAAAAGGAAGCTCAAAGTGATTGTGGGTATTTATAGCGCAAATGCAGACAAGTTCTAAAAAATTACCCAAATTAAAATAAATAATAAACTAAAAATTAAATAAAATGTGTAAAGAGAATAGAAAAATCTACAGAATACTAAATGAAAGTTAAAGAAGAGATGAGAATTATTAAGAAAAGTAAGTAGAAGTAGGAAAACATTTTTTATGTCACAAGTTGAGATGTGAATAATAAAAATAATGTAAGTTTCAAATAACATATTACAAAGGAAGATGTGAGAATGAATAAATAATAGGTGTTAGAAATAAACAAAAAATAACTTGAGAGTAATCTTTAAACAATTCAAGAAATTTAAGATTTGACTAACAAAAACAGAAAGAACATTTATTTATTTACTTTCAAAGAGATAAAGTTTATTAACAAAATTTATCTTTAAATTGTTTAAAGAAAACTTTGAAGGTACAAAAAATACAAATTAGAGTTAGCAAAATAGAGGGTAAGTTTAGAAGCAAGTATTTTACTATAACATTTAAAATAAACAATTGAAATCAATTTTGAATAAAAGTGAAATTTGTAATTATTATTTCAAACGGAACGCTTGCATTAACAAATCTTAAAATGACCTTGTTGTAATCGTTTTCAAAAAAAATTATTTAATCCAAATACAAAATTTTTTAATAAGTTAATTTTAATAAAAAAGTCTTAAACAAAACTATATTATTTAAGTTTTGATTTAAAAGGTCAAATTTGGAAAAGGTATTAAAATAAAATTATTCAAAATCCATTGATTTGCTGCAAAGCTATTTCAAAACCAAAAAAATTATGCCAAAAGTGTGTATGTGTGAACTTAAAAATTATCCTAACACAATGGATCAAACAGCAAGGGCTCGTGCACAGCACAAGTGACCCTTGGTGTTTTCAGCTAACTTATATATATCTACAAAGAAATAATCTCTAAGAAAACATCAGAATTCATTTTATAAACCGCGTTGCTGTATTATTTTTTTTAATCAAAATGAAAATACCACATTAGTAATTCTTGGAAGAGTATGAGTACCCAAACTAAATTTTCGAATAAACAATTTATCATATCACGATATCACACAAAGGAACCAACAAATAATAAAAATTCTTAGAAGCTAACGAATATATATAAATAAAGACGTTTTTAAAACGTCTATCGACGCTTTACGACGACCAATCTCCATGCCTCTCGGTTCTCCCAATCTCTCTCCAACAGGTTCCTTTCGGACATTGATTTCGTAAATCCTCTTTTACACATGTTGGAAGGTCTTCCCCTTTTTTTGGTTCCTATGGTTTCCATGATGATCCATGGCAGTCTGTCTGTTGTCACAAGCTGACGAATAAATTATGGGAATTCCAGCAATACATGTGAGAAAGGATCTTCAGAAGAATTGACCCAAAGTGCCACCTGTTAAATTTAAAACATTGTAATTAATAAAAATGCAAGTCTAAATAAATTCTTATAATAATTAAAAAAGATTGAAAACAAAAATTAATGTGGTACCACATTAATTTAATAAATTTTAAAACAAACTTCCTTCAAAATGCCCAGTTTTTTAATTATTTATAAATGTCTAACACAATAAACATTTAATTTTAAATAATAACATAAGGCTTTACTCACAAGTTACTAAACCATAAATGGAAAGAATGCTTGTTATACATTTCTGTCCGGATGGTGCAGTGGCTTAATTTGTTTTGATTATTGTTCAACCACAGATAGATTCAAGACTTGTTAAATGTAGACCAATTTATATGCCTAATAATATTCAAACTACACTAGAAATAAATATTTATAAAGGTATTATAAAACAATTTTGTAGCTTCAACTTACATAAAAGAAGGGGCAGACTCTTTTGATAGTTGTAACAGTTTATTCAACATTCTAATGTTGAGGAACAAGCAACACAAAATCTTCATTAAATTAAAGATAAATGGACCGTTCAATCGCATCGTTATATTAATATTTTGCTGTTAATTTTGTTTGCCAAATATTGCTCGTTTAATTTTAGAGATGTAGAGGTCTTTAAAATTCTGTAAATACAATTGTTTTCATGTAATTTATTCATTAATTGGTTTCATTATAATACTCACATGTGATTAAAAAGCTTTATAAACCATGCAAATTAATAGAAACTATTCTAATAGATGTACCATGGTTATTGAAATCTATAACAATAATAAAACAATGTATAAATTTTGAACGGACAAAATACATACAATGACCTCAAACTACTACCTCATTAATAACACCGTTCATATAAATTACTGAATAGAACCATCGTTTGACACGATATTTTTATAGGCTATAAAGTTAACTTCATTGTTTAATTAGTAAATTGATAAATCAATGCAAAGTTTAAAGAAACAGTAAGCACACATTTAATTACATTTGCTGTAAATCAAATGTTAAAATTAATAGTTACAGTTAAGCAACCAAGGAGCCGATAACTTCTTCAACAGTCACTTGAAAGAGTTCCATGTAGCAAACTAAGTTAAGTGTTTTAATAAACAAACAGTTCAAGAGAAAAGTACAAGGTGCATATTCAATAATATATATTTAATCTAAATATAATTGCAACATTTTCAGGATTAAATTAACTTGGACTTAGGATACAATATATATGCCTTTAATGTGCTTCTGAGCAATAACCAGTTTAAATAGAGAAATCGCCGATACCAGAAATAAGTTGTAAGCTAATTTAATTACATAGGGTATTTTTTAAGATATAACTGCTTCTTTTAGATGTGAAGACATTATATATCTAGATAATCTTCCTACAGCAAGTATAATAATTTGTTTCTATAACGAGCGTCCTGTTTACTCTTTTAAGGACTTTACATTCCATAATAAATCCAACACCGTGCAATATTTTGCAGGAAATATTTTTGATGGATGACAATAATGATCTCATTAACTCACATTGCAAAATTTCTAACTACATTCACCATGATGTGAAATTAAGAGATAAAGTAAAATTATTTAAAACAAATGGAAGAAAGGGACTTATAAGAACAAGATTTTTTGGATAAACGGAAGCAACGGGAAATGTTCTCATTATTCTAGATAGCCACATCGAAGTAAACATTCATTGGATCCAACCTTTATTATTAGGAATTAGAGAAAATCAGTCTAATGTTGCAACGCCAGTTATTGACATTATAATGTGGGCACGTTTAGCTTATACTTCAAGCCCTTTAGTAAGAATTAAAATACTAAATATCTTAAAGGATTAATTCATTCATTCATTTTAAGGGACCTGTAAGTGTTATGATAAGAGGAATTGCTATAAATTATATTAAAATAATTCTATTTGCAGAAGTTTAGAAGAGTCGTGTTCACCTGTTCTGTTAATGGGGCAACATTCAGGAAACCAAATTAATAGGAAATTAGTAGTTTAAGCATGAAATTAAAGAACCCTGACATTTAATATTACAGGTTTAATACGTGCTGGTAATGTAAAATACTTTGATATAATTATGTACTTTGTCTTTTGTAGAATTATATATTTTACCTTTTCGGACAACAAAAGGTTTGCCAATATGAATTAAAAAGAAGGACGAATTCGAATTCATTTGGACATTGTTTTTAAACGCTTATAAACAAGAAAAAATAGTGCACTTCTATTATTGTACTGATAATTGCAATAGTTTGTGTAAAACTAATCACTACGTTGGAGTGTATGTAATTTGTTTGTTGCAAGTTTTAATTATTTTATATTGTTGCATTTCTTTAAGTTTAAATTTTAACAAAACAAGTTATTATTAGTTGTTTTAAAACAAATGTAAATTAAGGCGAAAAGATTATTTAAGATTTGATTAAAACAATTTTGTAAACTAAATCATAGAATTAACGTGTGCTGATATAATTGAAATTTTAGTATTTTAAATTATGTGTATTTGTGTAGTCTTCATTTTTAACTTAAAATAAAATTTTAACAATAATGAACTTCATTAATTAATTAATTAATGCGCCAAAAAGGACATTTATCGGCTAAATTCTAAGAGAAACAAAGGTCAAGTGAAAAATTTAAATGTGCCCACATCTACATAATTTAACAATCCATATAATAATATTTAAAATTGTGAATAATCATTTTGATATGACGCCGAAGTCATGTAATACATTGTTATCAAACTGTTACTTTTTGTTGACCCAGGCACTTTAGATTTTTATCCGACCAAGTTTAAAAGTCCGAAAATCACAATACATATTTAATTGCAGAGAACATTAATTAAATAGCTAAGATTGTTAATATTGCGGATAATGAAAATTGAAACGCGGACGTTAATTATTATAAGTTGTGGCTGTCCCACAACAAAAATTAAAACGATGTGAAACAAACAATTGTAATAGTAACAGATAAAATATTTTAAAAAACTCACCTTGGTACTGAAGCGCTACCCTTTAGTTAATAATCAAATAATTCTTAGATAGAGGTCAGCAAATGGTTGATGCAGAGGGTTCAAGATGAAAAGCATTTTATATTCCTTTGATTACTCAATTCTTATGTAAATTTTTCTAAATTTCCAGGTTGATCGAAAACTTTTGGTGTTGAAAAGGCGCCAAGGAGAAATTCAAATTTAGACACCAAGAAAACACAGAAACGTTCTGTAAAAATTTATAGGACATCCATTTTTCTAATTTTTTTTCCTCAAAAAAAACCAAAGGGATTTTGGCCGATTTTGAGGGTCTTGAGTTAGTACCAGTTTCTGATGTAGTAGAGGTCTGAAATGAAAAGATTTTACGAAATTTTTACAAATAAAAAAATTGTAGTATTTTAATGTTATGATTTGAACTTTTCAAGTTCAATTTGCTACATGACTTGATATTAATCCGTATTTATGATTTCTAATATTCTAATGCATCGATAATTAAGTACCAAAATCTAAAAAAGTTTTTGAAAACATCTCACCAAACAACCGAGATAGGAAGTTTCAAATTCAAAATTTTAAAAAAGTAAAATACAAATCGGACTCCTCAATTCTGTTTTTGTAAACAGCAAGTTTATTAGACCTATCCATAACCAAAAACTACAAGGATTATAAAGGAAATTAAGAAAAACAGTACTCACTGGGTATCTTTTCAGGATGTCCTCTTCGGCGGATGTCAGCCGCAACTGCGGAGAGTTTCCTCGTATTAGTCTGTATTTTATAAAAGCTAAAACAAAAATAAATAAATTGCAACGAGTTTTATAACGATAAGATAACAATAAAATTAATAACCTTCTTATTACAAATCAAAGACCCCGCATTTGCAACAAAGGACGTTACATAAAGATGTGTATAACAGTAGATTTCGACTATGTTAATCATAGACAAAATGTACAAATTAAGCATTAAAGTGTTTTAATTGAATTCCCTAAATTTTGATTTTTGAATGCTTACCTATAAAAACATAGTTTCTTGATCAAATTTGCCCGAGGGGATGTTTTGAATAGTTTCTCCATGAATAATCTGTAAAATAAAGAAAACATAATTACTAACAATAAGTATTGTCCAAAAGTAGTAGATTTAATAAAAAAGTAATATCAATCGCAATTCACCTTAGATTAAGGGTTGCAATTCCAATTTGAAGGGATTGTTATTTAAATACGTTTGCTTGCTTTAAAACACTACGTACAACTGATTCATGTTTCGAAACTTAAAACCATTAGAATGCTACACAAAAACCGATAAACTTCATATCAGCGCCCCCAAAGGTCAGCTCACCTGATATCGGCAAAAGAGCCCCAGCATTTTAATTTAATTACTAGTTTTTAAAATAATTAGTAAAATCTTCAAATTAAAAATTTAATTATCGAATACAAACCCTCCAATTGGTGGCTCTAATTTATTTTTTTTTAAACTACTGAAAAGCATTAAAAAAATTATAGTAAAATTTCTAGATCAATGTATAATTAATGAATTAATCTAATAACGGAATTCAATTAAAAGTAACTATTTGTTTAAACATCATTAAATTTTTAAATAGCCAGATAAGAATGAGTTGCATTGCCTTTATTGCAAAGAAGAGGAGTACAAAATTAATAAATAAACAAAGCACCAAAAAACCCATAAAACCTGCTGCACCTTGAGAAAGCCCCAGAAGAATTTAAAACAAATCAATTACTTAAAATAAACGAAAAGGATAAGAAAATTACAATATTGTATTCACTCCAAGGGTTTGTTTAATATTAAGCTAACCATTGTAAATTAATTTGTTATTGATATAAAGTTCTATAGCAATTTTGTAAATAAATTCATTTAGAATTGTAAGAATTATCTTTCAATTCTGTATGTAACATTTAGAGTTAGTTAGACTACTTTATGTAAATAATAATTAAAACTTGAATCTTTTTACTAAATATATTCTTGTGTAATAGTTTATTAATGTTTTCAACTCTTAACAAAATTTTATAAATAAATTCATTTAGAATTGCAATAATTATAAATTAATTTTGTATGTAATATTTAGTGGTTGATTCTTTGCAATTATAACTGTGTAATTTACAACAAGGGTTTATTTATAATTAAACTAATCCTTGTAAATAAAGTTGTTATTGCTATAAAGACCTAAGACAATTTTTGAAATGCATCAAATAGAAATTTAAAAATTACAGATGTATTTTATATGTGATAGCTAAGGGTAGTTTTCCTGCCGGTATATCATTATAATTCACCACCAAGATTTGTTTAATAGTAAGCTAACCCTTGTGAATAAATTTGTTATTGCTATAAAGACCTAAAACAATTTTTGAAATGTACCAAATAGAAATTTAAGAATTACAGATGTATTTTATATGTGATAGCTAAGGGTAGTTTCCCTGCTAAAAGAACGGTCTGTTCCTATTTTCAAACTATTATACATTGATTATTAAAAGCGTAGTGAATATTTAATATTGCGTTTTAAATACACACTTGGACCTAAAACAAATAGAATAAAAGTTTTAATTAGTATAAAAAAAAAAAAAAATTAATTTGTATCAAAAATTTTTATTTTAGAGGGGAGCGCGGGAAATGACACCGGTTATAGTTAGTAGGGGTACGTAGGAACATCCCCTGGCAATATAAAGCAATTCTATTTTTTTCATTTTTTCTCAAAAAGACATGGGTTAAAACCCATCGATTTTGAATTTTCAAAACGATTTCCCAAAGCTTTGGAATAGCACGCCTATGGTTTCTTAGGTCTATCAGAAGCCAAAACAGCTGCCAAATACGAATATGTATAGTTTTTAAATATTGGTCCGTAAATAACGGCGCTACAATTTTTTGAAAGTTCAAAATCGTGCCAAAATGAGCTGCTAAAATTGCAATTTTTTATGTTCGAAAAATTTACGTTGCGCCCTATATTTTTTTACATGTATCTTATGTAAAAAAGCCTCAGAATTCCGAATCCGTGTCGTTTGTAATGATTGGATCGAAAATAAGGGTGCTACGATTTTTTTTGTGAATCAAGGGTACGTTTTCTTATTCATTTAATTTGTATCAAAAATTTTTATTTTAGAGGGAGCGCGGGAAATGACACCGGTTATAGTTAGTAGGGTACGTAGGAACATCCCTGGCAATATAAAGCAATTCTATTTTTTTCATTTTTTCTCAAAAAGACATGGGTTAAAACCCATCGATTTTGAATTTTCAAAACG
The DNA here is from genome assembly GCA_036325965.1 of Sinopyrophorus schimmeli. NCBI lineage: Eukaryota > Metazoa > Arthropoda > Insecta > Coleoptera > Elateridae > Sinopyrophorus > Sinopyrophorus schimmeli. The sequence continues at coordinate 633,936 of JARFIZ010000049.1, read as the reverse complement.
ATTTCCCAAAGCTTTGGAATAGCACGCCTATGGTTTCTTAGGTCTATCAGAAGCCAAAACAGCTGCCAAATACGAATATGTATAGTTTTTAAATATTGGTCCGTAACATTTATTTATTTACTTTCAAAGAGATAAAGTTTATTAACAAAATTTATCTTTAAATTGTTTAAAGAAAACTTTGAAGGTACAAAAAATACAAATTAGAGTTAGCAAAATAGAGGGTAAGTTTAGAAGCAAGTATTTTACTATAACATTTAAAATAAACAATTGAAATCAATTTTGAATAAAAGTGAAATTTGTAATTATTATTTCAAACGGAACGCTTGCATTAACAAATCTTAAAATGACCTTGTTGTAATCGTTTTCAAAAAAAATTATTTAATCCAAATACAAAATTTTTTAATAAGTTAATTTTAATAAAAAAGTCTTAAACAAAACTATATTATTTAAGTTTTGATTTAAAAGGTCAAATTTGGAAAAGGTATTAAAATAAAATTATTCAAAATCCATTGATTTGCTGCAAAGCTATTTCAAAACCAAAAAAATTATGCCAAAAGTGTGTATGTGTGAACTTAAAAATTATCCTAACACAATGGATCAAACAGCAAGGGCTCGTGCACAGCACAAGTGACCCTTGGTGTTTTCAGCTAACTTATATATATCTACAAAGAAATAATCTCTAAGAAAACATCAGAATTCATTTTATAAACCGCGTTGCTGTATTATTTTTTTTAATCAAAATGAAAATACCACATTAGTAATTCTTGGAAGAGTATGAGTACCCAAACTAAATTTTCGAATAAACAATTTATCATATCACGATATCACACAAAGGAACCAACAAATAATAAAAATTATTAGAAGCTAACGAATATATATAAATAAAGACGTTTTTAAAACGTCTATCGACGCTTTACGACGACCAATCTCCATGCCTCTCGGTCCTCCCAATCTCTCTCCAACAGGTTCCTTTCGGACATTGATTTCGTAAATCCTCTTTTACACATGTTGGAAGGTCTTCCCCTTTTTTTGGTTCCTATGGTTTCCATGATGATCCATGGCAGTCTGTCTGTTGTCACAAGCTGACGAATAAATTATGGGAATTCCAGCAATACATGTGAGAAAGGATCTTCAGAAGAATTGACCCAAAGTGCCACCTGTTAAATTTAAAACATTGTAATTAATAAAAATGCAAGTCTAAATAAATTCTTATAATAATTAAAAAAGATTGAAAACAAAAATTAATGTGGTACCACATTAATTTAATAAATTTTAAAACAAACTTCCTTCAAAATGCCCAGTTTTTTAATTATTTATAAATGTCTAACACAATAAACATTTAATTTTAAATAATAACATAAGGCTTTACTCACAAGTTACTAAACCATAAATGGAAAGAATGCTTCTTATACATTTCTGTCCGGATGGTGCAGTGGCTTAATTTGTTTTGATTATTGTTCAACCACAGATAGATTCAAGACTTGTTAAATGTAGACCAATTTATATGCCTAATAATATTCAAACTACACTAGAAATAAATATTTATAAAGGTATTATAAAACAATTTTGTAGCTTCAACTTACATAAAAGAAGGGGCAGACTCTTTTGATAGTTGTAACAGTTTATTCAACATTCTAATGTTGAGGAACAAGCAACACAAAATCTTCATTAAATTAAAGATAAATGGACCGTTCAATCGCATCGTTATATTAATATTTTGCTGTTAATTTTGTTTGCCAAATATTGCTCCTTTAATTTTAGAGATGTAGAGGTCTTTAAAATTCTGTAAATACAATTGTTTTCATGTAATTTATTCATTAATTGGTTTCATTATAATACTCACATGTGGTTAAAAAGCTTTATAAACCATGCAAATTAATAGAAACTATTCTAATAGATGTACCATGGTTATTGAAATCTATAACAATAATAAAACAATGTATAAATTTTGAACGGACAAAATACATACAATGACCTCAAACAACTACCTCATTAATAACACCGTTCATATAAATTACTGAATAGAACCATCGTTTGACACGATATTTTTATAGGCTATAAAGTTAACTTCATTGTTTAATTAGTAAATTGATAAATCAATGCAAAGTTTAAAGAAACAGTAAGCACACATTTAATTACATTTGCTGTAAATCAAATGTTAAAATTAATAGTTACAGTTAAGCAACCAAGGAGCTGATAACTTCTTCAACAGTCACTTGAAAGAGTTCCATGTAGCAAACTAAGCTAAGTGTTTTAATAAACAAACAGTTCAAGAGAAAAGTACAAGGTGCATATTCAATAATATACATTTAATCTAAATATAATTGCAACATTTTCAGGATTAAATGAACTTGGACTTAGGATACAATATATATGCCTTTAATGTGCTTATGAGCAATAACCTAAGTCTAAACAGAGAAATCGCCGATACCAGAAATAAGTTGTAAGCTAATTTAATTACATAAGGTATTTTTTAAGGAATAACTGTTTCTTTTAGATGTGAAGACATTATATATCTAGATAATCTTCCTACAGCAAGCATAATAATTTGTTTCTATAACGAGCATCCTGTTTACTCTTTTAAGGACTTTACATTCCATAATAAATTCAACACCGAGCAATATTTTGCAGGAAATATTTCTGATGGATGACAATAGTGATCTCATTAACTCACATTCCAAATTTCTAATTACATTAAGCAGGATGTTAAATTAAGAGATAAAGTAAAATTATTTAAAACAAAAGGAAGAAAGGGACTTATAAGAACAAGAATTTTTAGATGAACAAAAGCAACGGGAAATGTACTAATTTTTCCAGATAGCCACATCGAAGTAAACATTCATTGGATCCAACCTTTATTATTAAGAATTAGAGAAAAGCATTCTAATGTTCCAATGCCAGTTATTGATATTATAATGTGGGCACGTTTAGCTTATACTTCAAGCCCTTTAGTAAGAATTAAAATACTAAATATCTTAAAGGATTAATTCATTCATTCATTTTAAGGGACCTGTAAGTGTTATGATAAGAGGAATTGCTATAAATTATATTAAAATAATTCTATTTGCAGAAGTTTAGAAGAGTCGTGTTCACCTGTTCTGTTAATGGGGCAACATTCAGGAAACCAAATTAATAGGAAATTAGTAGTTTAAGCATGAAATTAAAGAACCCTGACATTTAATATTACAGGTTTAATACGTGCTGGTAATGTAAAATACTTTGATATAATTATGTACTTTGTCTTTTGTAGAATTATATATTTTACCTTTTCGGACAACAAAAGGTTTGCCAATATAAATTTAAAAAAGAAGGACGAATTCGAATTCATTTGGACATTGTTTTTAAACGCTTATAAACAAGAAAAAATAGTGCACTTCTATTATTGTACTGATAATTGCAATAGTTTGTGTAAAACTAATCACTACGTTGGAGTGTATGTAATTTGTTTGTTGCAAGTTTTAATTATTTTATATTGTTGCATTTCTTTAAGTTTAAATTTTAACAAAACAAGTTATTATTAGTTGTTTTAAAACAAATGTAAATTAAGGCGAAAAGATTATTTAAGATTTGATTAAAACAATTTTGTAAACTAAATCATAGAATTAACGTGTGCTGATATAATTGAAATTTTAGTATTTTAAATTATGTGTATTTGTGTAGTCTTCATTTTTAACTTAAAATAAAATTTTAACAATAATGAACTTCATTAATTAATTAATTAATGCGCCAAAAAGGACATTTATCGGCTAAATTCTAAGAGAAACAAAGGTCAAGTGAAAAATTTAAATGTGCCCACATCTACATAATTTAACAATCCATATAATAATATTTAAAATTGTGAATAATCATTTTGATATGACGCCGAAGTCATGTAATACATTGTTATCAAACTGTTACTTTTTGTTGACCCAGGCACTTTAGATTTTTATCCGACCAAGTTTAAAAGTCCGAAAATCACAATACATATTTAATTGCAGAGAACATTAATTAAATAGCTAAGATTGTTAATATTGCGGATAATGAAAATTGAAACGCGGACGTTAATTATTATAAGTTGTGGCTGTCCCACAACAAAAATTAAAACGATGTGAAACAAACAATTGTAATAGTAACAGATAAAATATTTTAAAAAACTCACCTTGGTACTGAAGCGCTACCCTTTAGTTAATAATCAAATAATTCTTAGATAGAGGTCAGCAAATGGTTGATGCAGAGGGTTCAAGATGAAAAGCATTTTATATTCCTTTGATTACTCAATTCTTATGAAAATTTTTTCTAAATTTCCAGGTTGATCGAAAACTTTTGGTGTTGAAAAGGCGCCAAGGAGAAATTCAAATTTAGACACCAAGAAAACACAGAAACGTTCTGTAAAAATTTATAGGACATCCATTTTTCTAATTTTTTTTCCTCAAAAAAAACCAAAGGGATTTTGGCCGATTTTGAGGGTCTTGAGTTAGTACCAGTTTCTGATGTAGTAGAGGTCTGAAATGAAAAGATTTTACGAAATTTTTACAAATAAAAAAATTGTAGTATTTTAATGTTATGATTTGAACTTTTCAAGTTCAATTTGCTACATGACTTGATATTAATCCGTATTTATGATTTCTAATATTCTAATGCATCGATAATTAAGTACCAAAATCTAAAAAAGTTTTTGAAAACATCTCACCAAACAACCGAGATAGGAAGTTTCAAATTCAAAATTTTAAAAAAGTAAAATACAAATCGGACTCCTCAATTCTGTTTTTGTAAACAGCAAGTTTATTAGACCTATCCATAACCAAAAACTACAAGGATTATAAAGGAAATTAAGAAAAACAGTACTCACTGGGTATCTTTTCAGGATGTCCTCTTCGGCGGATGTCAGCCGCAACTGCGGAGAGTTTCCTCGTATTAGTCTGTATTTTATAAAAGCTAAAACAAAAATAAATAAATTGCAACGAGTTTTATAACGATAAGATAACAATAAAATTAATAACCTTCTTATTACAAATCAAAGACCCCGCATTTGCAACAAAGGACGTTACATAAAGATGTGTATAACAGTAGATTTCGACTATGTTAATCATAGACAAAATGTACAAATTAAGCATTAAAGTGTTTTAATTGAATTCCCTAAATTTTGATTTTTGAATGCTTACCTATAAAAACATAGTTTCTTGATCAAATTTGCCCGAGGGGATGTTTTGAATAGTTTCTCCATGAATAATCTGTAAAATAAAGAAAACATAATTACTAACAATAAGTATTGTCCAAAAGTAGTAGATTTAATAAAAAAGTAATATCAATCGCAATTCACCTTAGATTAAGGGTTGCAATTCCAATTTGAAGGGATTGTTATTTAAATACGTTTGCTTGCTTTAAAACACTACGTACAACTGATTCATGTTTCGAAACTTAAAACCATTAGAATGCTACACAAAAACCGATAAACTTCATATCAGCGCCCCCAAAGGTCAGCTCACCTGATATCGGCAAAAGAGCCCCAGCATTTTAATTTAATTACTAGTTTTTAAAATAATTAGTAAAATCTTCAAATTAAAAATTTAATTATCGAATACAAACCCTCCAATTGGTGGCTCTAATTTATTTTTTTTTAAACTACTGAAAAGCATTAAAAAAATTATAGTAAAATTTCTAGATCAATGTATAATTAATGAATTAATCTAATAACGGAATTCAATTAAAAGTAACTATTTGTTTAAACATCATTAAATTTTTAAATAGCCAGATAAGAATGAGTTGCATTGCCTTTATTGCAAAGAAGAGGAGTACAAAATTAATAAATAAACAAAGCACCAAAAAACCCATAAAACCTGCTGCACCTTGAGAAAGCCCCAGAAGAATTTAAAACAAATCAATTACTTAAAATAAACGAAAAGGATAAGAAAATTACAATATTGTATTCACTCCAAGGGTTTGTTTAATATTAAGCTAACCATTGTAAATTAATTTGTTATTGATATAAAGTTCTATAGCAATTTTGTAAATAAATTCATTTAGAATTGTAAGAATTATCTTTCAATTCTGTATGTAACATTTAGAGTTAGTTAGACTACTTTATGTAAATAATAATTAAAACTTGAATCTTTTTACTAAATATATTCTTGTGTAATAGTTTATTAATGTTTTCAACTCTTAACAAAATTTTATAAATAAATTCATTTAGAATTGCAATAATTATAAATTAATTTTGTATGTAATATTTAGTGGTTGATTCTTTGCAATTATAACTGTGTAATTTACAACAAGGGTTTCTTTATAATTAAACTAATCCTTGTAAATAAAGTTGTTATTGCTATAAAGACCTAAGACAATTTTTGAAATGCATCAAATAGAAATTTAAAAATTACAGATGTATTTTATATGTGATAGCTAAGGGTAGTTTTCCTGCCGGTATATCATTATAATTCACCACCAAGATTTGTTTAATAGTAAGCTAACCCTTGTGAATAAATTTGTTATTGCTATAAAGACCTAAAACAATTTTTGAAATGTACCAAATAGAAATTTACGAATTACAGATGTATTTTATATGTGATAGCTAAGGGTAGTTTCCCTGCTAAAAGAACGGTCTGTTCCTATTTTCAAACTATTATACATTGATTATTAAAAGCGTAGTGAATATTTAATATTGCGTTTTAAATACACACTTGGACCTAAAACAAATAGAATAAAAGTTTTAATTAGTATAAAAAAAAAAAAAATTTAATTTGTATCGAACATTTTTATTTTAGAGGGGAAGCGCGGGGAAATGACACCGGTTATAGTTAGTAGGGGTACGTAGGAACATCCCCTGGCAATATAAAGCAATTCTATTTTTTTCATTTTTTCTCAAAAAGACATGGGTTAAAACCCATCGATTTTGAATTTTCAAAACGTTTTCCCAAAGCTTTGGAATAGCACGCCTATGGTTTCTTAGGCCTATCTGAAGCCAAAACAGCTGCCAAATCCGAATATGTATAGTTTTTAAATATTGGTCCGTAAATCACGGCGCTACAATTTTTTGAAAGTTCAAAATCGTGCCAAAATGAGCTGCTAAAATTGCAATTTTTATGTTCGAAAAATTTACGTTGCGCCCTATATTTTTTACATGTATCTTATGTAAAAAGCCTCAGGATTCGAATCCGTGTCGTTTGTAATGATTGGATCGAAAATAAGGGCGCTACGATTTTTTGTGAATCAAGGGTACGTTTTCTTATTCATTTAATTTGTATCGAAAATTTTTATTTTAGAGGGAGCGCGGGAAATGACACCGGTTATAGTTAGTAGGGGTACGTAGGAACATCCCTGCCAAATCCGAATATGTATAGTTTTTAAATATTGGTCCGTAAATAACGGCGCTACAATTTTTGAAAGTTCAAAATCGTGCCAAAATGAGCTGCTAAAATTGCAATTTTTATGTTCGAAAATTTACGTTGCGCCCTATATTTTTTTACATGTATCTTATGTAAAAAAGCCTCAGAATTCCGAATCCGTGTCGTTTGTAATGATTGGATCGAAAATAAGGGTGCTACGATTTTTTTTGTGAATCAAGGGGTACGTTTTCTTATTCATTTAATTTGTATCGAAAATTTTTATTTTAGAGGGAGCGCGGGGAAATGACACCGGTTATAGTTAGTAGGGTACGTAGGAACATCCCTGGCAATATAAAGCAATTCTATTTTTTTCATTTTTTCTCAAAAAGACATGGGTTAAAACCCATCGATTTTGAATTTTCAAAACGATTTCCCAAAGCTTTGGAATAGCACGCCTATGGTTTCTTAGGTCTATCAGAAGCCAAAACAGCTGCCAAATACGAATATGTATAGTTTTTAAATATTGGTCCGTAAATAACGGCGCTACAATTTTTTGAAAGTTCAAAATCGTGCCAAAATGAGCTGCTAAAATTGCAATTTTTTATGTTCGAAAAATTTACGTTGCGCCCTATATTTTTGTTACATGTATCTTATGTAAAAAAGCCTCAGGATTCCGAATCCGTGTCGTTTGTAATGATTGGATCGAAAATAAGGGCGCTACGATTTTTTTTGTGAATCAAGGGGTACGTTTTCTTATTCATTTGATTTGTATCGAAAATTTTTATTTTAGAGGGAAGCGGGGAAATGACACCGGTTATAGTTAGTAGGGTACGTAGGAACATCCCTGGCAATATAAAGCAATTCTATTTTTTCATTTTTCTCAAAAGACATGGGTTAAAACCCATCGATTTTGAATTTTCAAAACGTTTTCCCAAAGCTTTGGAATAGCACGCCTATGGTTTCTTAGGCCTATCTGAAGCCAAAACAGCTGCCAAATCCGAATATGTATAGTTTTTAAATATTGGTCCGTAAATAACGGCGCTACAATTTTTTGAAAGTTCAAAATCGTGCCAAAATGAGCTGCTAAAATTGCAATTTTTATGTTCGAAAAATTTACGTTGCGCCCTATATTTTTTACATGTATCTTATGTAAAAAGCCTCAGGATTCCGAATCCGTGTCGTTTGTAATGATTGGATCGAAAATAAGGGCGCTACGTTTTTTTTGTGAATCAAGGGTACGTTTTCTTATTCATTTAATTTGTATCGAAAATTTTTATTTTAGAGGGAAGCGCGGGAAATGACACCGGTTATAGTTAGTAGGGTACGTAGGAACATCCCTGGCAATATAAAGCAATTCTATTTTTTCATTTTTTCTCAAAAAGACATGGGTTAAAACCCATCGATTTTGAATTTTCAAAACGTTTTCCCAAAGCTTTGGAATAGCACGCCTATGGTTTCTTAGGCCTATCTGAAGCCAAAACAGCTGCCAAATCCGAATATGTATATTTTTTAAATATTGGTCCGTAAATAACGGCGCTACAATTTTTTGAAAGTTCAAAATCGTGCCAAAATGAGCTGCTAAAATTGCAATTTTTTATGTTCAAAAAATTTACGTTGCGCCCTATATTTTTTTTACATGTATCCTATGTAAAAAAGCCTCAGGATTCCGAATCCGTGTCGTTTGTAATGATTGGATCGAAAATAAGGGCGCTACGATTTTTTGTGAATCAAGGGTACGTTTTCTTATTCATTTAATTTGTATCGAAAATTTTTATTTTAGAGGGAAGCGCGGGAAATGACACCGGTTATAGTTAGTAGGGGTACGTAGGAACATCCCTGGCAATATAAAGCAATTCTATTTTTTCATTTTTCTCAAAAGACATGGGTTAAAACCCATCGATTTTGAATTTTCAAAACGTTTTCCCAAAGCTTTGGAATAGCACGCCTATGGTTTCTTAGGCCTATCTGAAGCCAAAACAGCTGCCAAATCCGAATATGTATAGTTTTAAATATTGGTCCGTAAATAACGGCGCTACAATTTTTGAAAGTTCAAAATCGTGCCAAAATGAGCTGCTAAAATTGCAATTTTTATGTTCGAAAAATTTACGTTGCGCCCTATATTTTTTACATGTATCTTATGTAAAAAGCCTCAGGATTCGAATCCGTGTCGTTTGTAATGATTGGATCGAAAATAAGGGCGCTACGATTTTTTGTGAATCAAGGGTACGTTTTCTTATTCATTTAATTTGTATCGAAAATTTTTATTTTAGAGGAAGCGCGGGAAATGACACCGGTTATAGTTAGTAGGGTACGTAGGAACATCCCTGGCAATATAAAGCAATTCTATTTTTTCATTTTTCTCAAAAGACATGGGTTAAAACCCATCGATTTTGAATTTTCAAAACGTTTTCCCAAAGCTTTGGAATAGCACGCCTATGGTTTCTTAGGCCTATCTGAAGCCAAAACAGCTGCCAAATCCGAATATGTATAGTTTTAAATATTGGTCCGTAAATAACGGCGCTACAATTTTTGAAAGTTCAAAATCGTGCCAAAATGAGCTGCTAAAATTGCAATTTTTATGTTCGAAAAATTTACGTTGCGCCCTATATTTTTTTACATGTATCTTATGTAAAAAGCCTCAGGATTCGAATCCGTGTCGTTTGTAATGATTGGATCGAAAATAAGGGCGCTACGATTTTTTGTGAATCAAGGGTACGTTTTCTTATTCATTTAATTTGTATCGAAAATTTTTATTTTAGAGGAAGCGCGGGAAATGACACCGGTTATAGTTAGTAGGGGTACGTAGGAACATCCCTGGCAATATAAAGCAATTCTATTTTTTCATTTTTCTCAAAAGACATGGGTTAAAACCCATCGATTTTGAATTTTCAAAACGTTTTCCCAAAGCTTTGGAATAGCACGCCTATGGTTTCTTAGGCCTATCTGAAGCCAAAACAGCTGCCAAATCCGAATATGTATAGTTTTAAATATTGGTCCGTAAATAACGGCGCTACAATTTTTGAAAGTTCAAAATCGTGCCAAAATGAGCTGCTAAAATTGCAATTTTTATGTTCGAAAATTTACGTTGCGCCCTATATTTTTTACATGTATCTTATGTAAAAAGCCTCAGGATTCCGAATCCGTGTCGTTTGTAATGATTGGATCGAAAATAAGGGGCTACGATTTTTTGTGAATCAAGGGTACGTTTTCTTATTCATTTAATTTGTATCGAATTCCTTTTTTAAAACGTACTTATGAAAAGGGTTTTTAAGGTTTTTTTATTAAATTTTTTTGAGGAACGTTGACCGAAAATTTTTTTTTAAAGGTAAACCTTTATTTAAATTTCCAATTGACGTTTGCACAAACAACATTTAATGCAAAGATTTTAATAAACAAAAAATATTTTTAAAATTTCCTTTTTTAAAACGTACTTATGAAAAGGTTTTTAAGGTTTTTTTATTAAATTTTTTTGAGGAACGTTGGGACCGAAAATTTTTTTTTAAAGGTAAACCTTTATTTAAATTTCCAACGGCGCTACAATTTTTAAATTCAAAATCGTAAAAACCAAAAAATTTTTTTTAAAAATTTCCCCCTTTTTTTTACATGTACTTATGAAAAAGCCTTTAATGTTTTTTTATTAAAAATTTTTTTTGTGAACAAGGGGACGTTTTTTTTTTTAATTTTTTAAAAATTTTTTTTTTAAAAGCCAAATGCCCCGGTTTTTTAGAAAAACATTTTAAAGCAAATTTTTTTTTTTTTAAAAACAAAAAATATTTTGAATTTTCCTTTTTCCCCAAAGCTTTGGAAAGGCCTATAGGTTTCTTGGGTAATCTTTTGAAGAAAAACGCTGAAAACCGAAAAATTTTTTTTTTTAAACGGCGCTACAATTTTTGAAAGTTCAAAATCGTGCCAAAATGAGCTGCTAAAATTGCAATTTTTATGTTCGAAAAATTTACGTTGCGCCCTATATTTTTTACATGTATCTTATGTAAAAAGCCTCAGGATTCGAATCCGTGTCGTTTGTAATGATTGGATCGAAAATAAGGGCGCTACGATTTTTTGTGAATCAAGGGGTACGTTTTCTTATTCATTTAATTTGTATCGAAAATTTTTATTTTAGAGGAAGCGCGGGAAATGACACCGGTTATAGTTAGTAGGGGTACGTAGGAACATCCCTGGCAATATAAAGCAATTCTATTTTTTCATTTTTCTCAAAAGACATGGGTTAAAACCCATCGATTTTGAATTTTCAAAACGATTTCCCAAAGCTTTGGAATAGCACGCCTATGGTTTCTTAGGCCTATCTGAAGCCAAAACAGCTGCCAAATCCGAATATGTATAGTTTTTAAATATTGGTCCGTAAATAACGGCGCTACAATTTTTTGAAAGTTCAAAATCGTGCCAAAATGAGCTGCTAAAATTGCAATTTTTTATGTTCGAAAAATTTACGTTGCGCCCTATATTTTTTTTACATGTATCTTATGTAAAAAAGCCTCAGAATTCCGAATCCGTGTCGTTTGTAATGATTGGATCGAAAATAAGGGTGCTACGATTTTTTTTGTGAATCAAGGGGTACGTTTTCTTATTCATTTAATTTGTATCGAAAATTTTTATTTTAGAGGGGAGCGCGGGGAAATGACACCGGTTATAGTTAGTAGGGTACGTAGGAACATCCCTGGCAATATAAAGCAATTCTATTTTTTCATTTTTCTCAAAAGACATGGGTTAAAACCCATCGATTTTGAATTTTCAAAACGATTTCCCAAAGCTTTGGAATAGCACGCCTATGGTTTCTTAGGCCTATCTGAAGCCAAAACAGCTGCCAAATCCGAATATGTATAGTTTTTAAATATTGGTCCGTAAATAACGGCGCTACAATTTTTTGAAAGTTCAAAATCGTGCCAAAATGAGCTGCTAAAATTGCAATTTTTTATGTTCGAAAAATTTACGTTGCGCCCTATATTTTTTTTACATGTATCTTATGTAAAAAAGCCTCAGAATTCCGAATCCGTGTCGTTTGTAATGATTGGATCGAAAATAAGGGCGCTACGATTTTTTTTGTGAATCAAGGGGTACGTTTTCTTATTCATTTAATTTGTATGGAGAAAGTTTTGTCGAGTGTTCGACATCGTTCGTCAATAATTTATCGCTTGAGACACATATCATTGTATGTCAAGAAGTTAAACCCATTATTATTTATCTGTTATATAATTCGCAGTGATATAAAGAAAAAAGTAACTATCGTGTGTGTACTGATTAAGTACGTACGCAATTAAATAAATATATAAACATAAATAACGAATATGATACCAGCTTTTAACGGGCCGGGAGTTATCCAAAGCCAGCCGATATATAATACCGGTATAAATAATACCGTACACGATACACCACTACAAAATATGCAAACACCGCAAGTATATTCGCAACCATTTCTTGCTCAGCCTACGACTAGCAGAATTAATAATTATTTGCCACAACAGTTTATAAACAATCCTCCAAATACTCAACAAATTATTAAAAATCGTAATCAGCACTACTATAGAATGTCATCTACGAGTGATGAAGATATACCTGAGATAATCGATGATGCAAATCCTTGGCAGAGAGTAAAAAGCACCAAAAGAAGAAAAATAAGTATAAACCTTAAACCATCTGAAAATGTCAATGTAAATAATAGATTCGCTGTGTTAACCAAACCTAACGCAGAGGTTACTCAAGATATTCAAGCAGAAAATAAAATACCAAAACCTCCACCAATTTATATATATGGGGTAGCGAATTATGATGAAATGATTAAAAAACTATCTGAAATATTAGACATTGAACAATACAAAACCAGATGTTTAGCAGATAACATTATAAAAATAAATTGTCATATTCCTGAAAATTACCGAAAATTAGCAAGATTCCTAAAAGAAAGCAACATTATCCATCACACTTATCAACCTAAAGAAGATAGAGCATTTAGAATAGTGATAAAACATTTACATCATACAACACAAATGGAAGAAATCCAAGAGGAACTCACAGCTCAAGGCCACAAAGTTCGCAACATAATAAACAGAAGACATAGAACAACTAAAGAACCCCTAAATCTATTCTTTGTCGATTTAGAGCCCTCAGAAAACAACAAAGATGTGTATAAAATAAGATATCTTCAAAATAAGGTAATACTCATAGAGCCACCAAGAAAAGTAAATGGTATTATCCAGTGTGTTAGATGCCAGCAGTATGGTCACTCAAGAGCATACTGTAACAGACCATATGTTTGTGTAAAGTGTGGAGGACCTCATAATACCACTGCATGTAAAAAGACTAGAGACTCCCCGGCCAAATGCGCCTTATGTAATGGTGCTCATCCCGCTAACTATAAGGGGTGCGAATTCTATCACGAACTCTTTAAGCCTCACAATGCAAACAACAGACTAAGTGTTCAGCCACAACTAAACAACACAAACACTCAAATAAGGGGTACGGCAATACCTGTATATCAAGACCATCGTTACCAGCGCAACATTAGCTACGCAGAAGCAACAAAAGCAAACATAACTCAAACCAGTGAAGATAGCCATATTTTAAGCAAATTTTTAGAAGAATTTAAATCAATGTTTAACCAGTTAATACAACAAAACAGCATGGTTCTAAGCATGCTAACAACCCTTATTAGCAAAATTCACTAAATTTATTAAAATTGCCGAGTGGAATGCCAACGGCCTTCTAAGACACAAAAAAGAAGTAGAGATTTTTCTCCGTCATAACTCAATAGACATTATGCTCGTATGTGAAACACACTTTACAGACAAATCGTACTTTAATATACCTCAATATACAACATATTACACTAACCATCCAGATAAAACCGCTCACGCTGGCACGGCTATAATAATAAAAAATACGATTCGCCATATTGAACTACAAAAATATGAAAAAGATTATTTGCAAGCCACAGTCATACAAGTCAAAATGTTGCCTTATGATGTAACAATTGCGTCAGTATACTGCCCTTCTCGGCATAATATAAAAAAGCATGACTTCGAAAATTTCTTCCAGACACTCGGCTCAAAATTCATCGCTGGTGGCGACTACAACTGTAAGCACACCGTCTGGGGTTCACGGCTTATCACAACGAAAGGCAGAGAGCTGGCAAGTGCAATACATGATAACAACTATTTCTTCCTATCAACTGCTACTCCATCTTATTGGCCAACTGACCAAAATAAAATTCCCGATCTTCTTGATCTTTTCGTTACAAATGGCATCTCTTCGTCTTATACAACAGTAGAATCTAGTTATGATTTGTCTTCAGATCACTCTCCGATTATAGCGATGTTAAGCAGCCTTGTCATATATAAAAAACGCCTTTCCGGTTACATAACAAGAAAACCAATTGGGAATCATACCGTGAGGAAGTACAAGAAAATATAAATTTGCATATAAGACTTCAAAACGCACATGAAGTGGACGTAGCAATATCAAGCCTAAACAATACCATTACGCAAGCAGCTCAACATGCCACACCTATCTCGTAACCACAACAACAAAATTTTAGCAGTATTCCAATAGAAATCAAAAAACTTATAGCAATCAAAAGAAAAGCAAGAGCCAGATGGCAAAGAACACACAACCCGCAAGACAAAACAGCTCTAAATAAAGCAATAAACCAATTAAAAGCAAAAATTAAAGAAGAACAGGAGAGAACATTCCATGATTACATTAGCAATCTAAACAGGTATGATAATTCAATTTGGAAGCCAGTCAAACATCGAAGAAAACCTTATCAGCAGGCACCCCCCATTCGCGATAATAGGACACTGACTCCCCAATGGGCTAGAAGTGATAATGAAAAACAGCGGTATTTGCAGAACATCTTGCAAAAGTATTTACTCCTATTAATGACGATACTGATCATGAAATAGAAGAGCAATTATTAGACACGCAACCAATAATATCTATGGTTAAAGCATTTACTCCTAAGGAAGTACAAACTGAAATTAATCGTTTAAACGTTAAAAAAGCTCCAGGCGTGGACAAGATTTCATCAAAAATGATTAAGGAATTACCTCGAAAAGGTGTATTATTTATAACCTACATATGTAACGCAATTCTTAGGGAAAATTACTGGCAAAAGCAGTTAAAAATGGCGGAAATTATATTAATACCCAATGCTGGGAAAGATACAAGTAAAGTTGAATCATACCGACCAATAAGTTTACTTCCCATTATTTCTAAGCTCCTAGAAAAACTTCTGGTTCTAAGGATAAAAGCCGACACCGATGCTGTAGAATGGATGCCTCAACACCAATTCGGATTCCGTGAACAACACTCAACAATACAACAAACCCATAGAGTATGCCACGTCATTAATCAAGCTTTCGAAAATAAAGATTACTGCACATCTGTTTTCCTTGACGTCAGCCAAGCATTTGACAAAGTTTGGCATAATGGACTATTATTTAAAATTAAACAGTATCTTCCTATTGCTTATTTCAAATTCTGATCTAAGTGACGGAACTGAGTTCCGATAGTATTGCAACCTACTTATTTTCAACGAATTTGTCTCCTCCCTGCGATAGAGGTCGCTCGCAAAACATACTCAAGTTCATCAAATGAATTTAGACAATGAGTTAGAAAGAAACAGAATGTGTGCGATTTGTTGAATCTAAATCCAAGCTTTACGACGCCATATTAACGGAGCGGGTCATACGCGTAGATATAATGCCGATAAAAAAGGGTCAAGCTTCGCTTCTTTAAGTGAGTATTCTGTGATATAATGTTAAAAAGTTTTACATTGTTTACAACTAAAATAAACAAAAACACTACTAAAACGCAATTAAAATTTCAGAAAACTACCAAATAGTAGGAATTTAAAAAATGGTTAAGAAACTTGCTACATTTGTATATGCGCGATGCAGTTTTACCCCCAGCACACTTACCGCGCTCCTGGATGCAGCAATGGCGTGTGTTGCTCGTTTTCCAATGCGGGCTTCGCCCTCCTAAGCAGCATATTGTAGTCGAAGAGGACCTCCGAGTTTGCGATAAACCTTATAATTTCAGAAGTGGGATAAAAGACCTTAAATAGTGTAGTGTATAATTTGACTTTCTAGATTAGGGATTTAGTGATAGTGAATCAATAATTTTTGTTTAAGTCTAAGTTTACGGAAACGGTAGAAAAAAGAACAATATGCCGTATACGAAAAAACGTGGCCATTCAGGAAGTGCCGCCATTGGGCTTGGTCGACGTACGCAAGACCAAAAACAATCTGCCCGATCAAGAGAAGCCGAACTTCAATGTCAGGAAGCGGAACTGGAGGGGAGGGAGCGAACAATCGTGATTCGAGAACAAGCCTTTGCAAGAGCGCTAGACACTTTCTCATCTACACCTCAACATCAACTTCGACAGAAGTACCCTCCTCGGTTGGACTGAGATTTGGAATGTCCGAAATTAAAAAACTAATACCCCCATTTAATCCTTCAACGTCGACGATAATGACAGTCGAGAAGTGGTTGACGGTAGTAGAGAATTGTCGAGCAACGTTTGGTTGGGATGAACAAACTGCTTTGTCTACGCAACCATGCGGTTGGAGGAAGCAGCAGAACATTGGTTTATCGCACTCCAAATTAGCCCCATCACCTGGATCATCTTCAAAAAGGAATTAACGAGAGCATTTCCATGTGTATACAACATCACAGGTGTATACACAATTAATGAAAAGAATCTTATCACCATCCGAAAGTATAGAAAACTACTTCCACGAAGTACTGTCAATGGCGCGGCAAGCAGGTATTGACAACGCAAATGCCAAAAGGTTTATTATATCCAGACTCGGGGACCAAGGATTTAATTAGTGCTTTATCTACGGTATTGTGTAAAGACATGAATGAGTTTTTGGTTGCGATAAAGACACACAAAGCCATAGTAGAGCAGACAAGAAATTGCGAAAATTTTAGGCAGCGTAACACCTCTGCTACCACAAGTGCGCGTAATACCAGTGACGTACATCAAGAACGCCAAAGGGCACAAGTGTCTGTAATGCAGCGCACTAATAATGACCCCGGGTGATACAGTAAAGAACGAGTGTGCTTCAATTGCCGAAAACCGGGTCACTTTGCACGCGAATGTAGGCGAGGAAGCAAGCGCCTTCTCGGAAAGAAACGTGATACCCCAGTCGTAAAGATTGCGAGATTATCAAGTGATAGCCTCATGACAGATGCTATTAATGCTGTTAATTGAATTAATTAAAATGAAATACCCTTCTTTTAAAATATTCCTAAAGGGAATCTCTGTTCAAGATCTTTTTCCGTTACATTAAATTTATCACTGACATGCAAGGAATGAACGCTTGCAAAACACATCTTATGTACTTTAAGGACTATAAAAATTTTGCTGGTCTAGCAGTGCCGTTCTTGGGTAAGGACCGTCAAAGTATGGTAAACTCATAGTTGTTTCTCGACAAAAAGTATTCCCAATAGATCCTTAAACTGGATATTGTGGTACCATCAATTCAATTCCATATCCTACAAAAATTTAATTTATTAACACTTAAATAAATCTATTATAAACACTATTATAATTTGAAATTGTTAGAATATAGACAATAAATTATTATATTTAACAAGAAGGCTTATGAAAAACATTAATAGAAATGAAAGAAGTTGTTTATGTTAGTAACAAGTTACCCTAAGTTACGAGTGAGATGTATTAGAGTTATATAATTTTAATTCCTTGTAAATTAAAACCTCCGAACTAAAGAACTTCTCAATAATTGACAACAAGTTATTCTAAATAATTATCAACAGAAATACAAAATTCTAAAGTTAAGAACACAACAAACTCCTTGAAAAATTATAAATTTAATAATGAATTGTAAAATTATCACTTTTTCATGTAAATTAAAAACGGAACGTTTACAATGCTAAATTTCAGATAATCAATGTTATTATCTACTTTCAGTACAAGACGCTCTGATGACGGCAGAATTTTTGGGGGTAGTAAACGTTCAATTTATAAAAAATGACCCATGTTGGTGAATCTATAAAAACAAATGTCAGTTCTTTATATCTTATAGGTTATGAAATATTAGTAAACGTTATTAATCACTAGATACAAATTTATAATTAATTATTAATTTGCAAGAGTATATTAAAGGAATTTCTATATATCGTAATTAAGTAAGATTATTAAAAATGGTAGCTATTGTAAATTTGGAAAGTTATTTGTAGATAGTAATTGTCAGACTTATTAATGAACAGCCACCATTAAAAAGTATGTATTTCTTTAGTTTCTTATTAATATTTTACAAACAGAATAATATTGAAATGAAGGAAGTGCAAAAATACAAGAGTTTTAAATTTGCATTTTTAAAAACGAAACTAAGTCATCATACTAAAATGCTTAGGTCGACCTATGTTAAAAACCTGCAAATTAAAAACGTGTATTTTCGCACTTTCTTTTTTTTCATCTTTAATGTTATTACTTTTGTAATATGTCAACAAGAAACTGATGAAACACATTCTTTCTAATGATGGCCCTTCATTAGTAAGTCTGACTGAAATTACGTTTAGACTTATAATGTAATTGGATAATTTATTTTTTATATTTTCCAGGATGCAGAAACACTACTACGTAATAACATTGGAAAATAAATAACTGCAAAAGGAAATAGAAGCTTACTCAAACTCAATTTGTGTCAAAAATGATTATTCCGATTTGAAAATTCTAGTCACTAATGGTAAAAGTAATTAATGAACATTAAATCATTTTAAACTATTAATTAATTAATCTTTTTAGGTGGTGTGATGTTTGGATCGTATTTAGAATGGTTTTGTACCATAAATCGCAACTAATACTTGGAACGTTTTCTTTTTACTCTTTTGTTACTCCCTAAATTGATTTCCGGTTAGGGAACTGGTTATACTTCTATAATTGTTAATATCTAATTTACTTTGTGAAACTATAGCCGGTGTCATTTCCAGATACTTTTTCTCTAAAACAAAAATTTTCGCCTTTTTGAAAAATTAAATTTGGTTTTAAAATGAAACTTTTAAAAAGCAATAACTTTTTTATTTTGGAGAAGTATGCGGAAAGCGTTCATTTTCAAAAGTATTAAGCCTTAATACGTGCGAAACAATTGCTAACTCAAAATCAGCCAAAATCGAGAAGAAACATGAACGTTAATCCATGTTTTTCAGTAGGACTAAGTACATATCTTTTTAATGTACTCAGTCCATAAGAATAAAATGCAACAGTTCAGAAATATAAAAAATTAAATAGGACTGGCTATAAAGTTCTGAGTATTTAATTTCTTTATGGATCTTTTAGGCAGAAGGAACAGTCCAAGTATACCAATGAAAGAGAATTAAAGACTACTTTTTCATTTGAGGATTCTTGTTTCATGTAGTTGGTAGATGGTAAACTTGTAAATCCATTTGCGTTAATTCACTGAAGTACTAAATACTGCTCCTGATTTAGTCACCTGTACAAGACAAAAAAAAAGTTATTTTAAAATGTGAACGTTAGTTTGCTTAATTTATATCTCTATACATATTAATTAAGTTTAATAGGAATCAATTTTAAAATTTTATTTTTATAGAGGCCATAATTTTTAGTGTGACAAAGTTGACGTGCTGGATTTTGAAAATCATTATCTGAAGAGGAATGTAGTACGATAATCTTTCTAAAATCGTTAAATACTGTGAACTTTAGATCGTATACCCATGGGTAGTTTATTATATAGTAATATCACCAATCGTTTTAAAAATAATTATAGATACCTGGTAAATAATCAGTTCATTTACTTTATGGGTAGATATTTAAATACTGTTAAATCATTAAAGAAATGTTTGGTTTCAACTGTCGATAATTTAGGAAATACTATTGCTAAATTATCATTACCATGATTGTTTATGATAATTTCATTTTATTCTGTATTTTAAGTGTCATAACATTGGACAACTAAACTCCGTTGAAAATTATATGTTAATTGTGTAATGTAATTTGAAATAATGAATATATACATGAAAATAGCTTTGAATGATCACAGTGATTGGCTTTATTTATAACTAACTTGATTTAATGGATTACATATCGTTTACGAAGATATTAACCCTAAAAGTAACCATTGTATATAATATTTGTTTACAATTTATTAAATGATTTTTTTTTTATTTATTGCAACGTACAGTACTACCTCTGCAAGTTATGACCTTAGAATTTTACGAATTTTCCCATTTTTATGATCTTCGCTCAACCCTAAACCTCAAAAAAAAATTTCTGGCCACCTTAAGCCTTTTATTGTTGCCCAAGTTTGTAATGTGCATAACTGTGTATCCGTGTGACAAGCATCTACTTTTCCATATTATGCGTTTTACCTACTTTTACATACTCATGTACAAACCTTCACATTAATACCTTGAGGCCCAAGGCATGACCAAAACTAATTTTTATACTGTTCTTCAGGATTTTACAAAGTCCGAAATCCTGGTAACATACAGCGGTAGTGCCGTAATTGTTTTATATTTTTCCTGAAAAAGTTCAAGTATCTAATAATAATTAAGGATGTACGAGCAGGATACTGAGTGGGGATAGACCGGTCCGGGCGCGGGGTAAAGAGGTTACGACCTCAGCATTAAGTATGGCAACACTGTGATTATTATGATTATTAAGGCAATGTTATCAGTAAATTCAAAATAAACGTTGAGTGTAACACGTGCGAATATAAAATTATGGAAGGTGAAATGGAATAGAAAACTATCTATCGGGATGAAAATTTACCAGAATTCTTAAAATTAGGTTAGTATTTTTGACACTTATTTTGCTTTAATGGTCTGTAGTGTTGCCATTTAGTTTAAGAGCTAACAAAAGTAAGCTAATTTTCGTAAATATCTCTTAATTTAGTCGGTTTAGTACGGTTTTTTATTTTTTTAATATCTTTATGAATGTCTTAACTTTTAATTAGATAGTTTTATTTTCATATTCTGGGACGAATTTGGGTGAAAATTATGAAAACACGTCGTCTATCCGTCACTTTTCCATAAGACTAATGTTAAATATGCTTACTTTTGAAATCAATTATTTCTTTAAATAGTCGGTTAACCCTCTTCAAATTTTGAGAATTTGTTTAGACATTTTATAAAATTATGGAAGGTGAAATGGAATAGAAAACTATCTATCGGGATGAAAATTTACCAGAATTCTTAAAATTAGGTTAGTATTTTTGACACTTATTTGCTTTAATGGTCTGTAGTGTTGCCATTTAGTTTAAGAGCTAACAAAAGTAAGCTAATTTTCGTAAATATCTCTTAATTTAGTCAGTTTAGTACGGTTTTTATTTTTAATATCTTTATGAATGTCTTAACTTTTAATTAGATAGTTTTATTTTCATACGGGACGAATTTGGGTGAAAATTATGAAAACACGTCGTCTATCCGTCACTTTTCCATAAGACTAATGTTAAATATGCTTACTTTTGAAATCAATTATTTCTTTAAATAGTCGGTTAACCCTCTTCAAATTTTGAGAATTTGTTTAGACATATTTAAATTTTGAGTCAAATAACTTTCGTGCTCGTACATCCTTAATCATATATAAAGGGTGTACTAACAAAAACTTGATTACCAAAAAAAAACCAGAAACAAAAGAGTTTTTCAAAATTGAAAAGAGCACGGTAAGTTTTATTTAAAAGGAGACGAATTTTCACATAAAATTCATACCTTTAAATCGCACCCCCTGAAGCCCAGCATTGACTCCCAATTTTTTTTAGTTCTAAGTGTGGTCAAGTGACACATTGTTTGACAGATGTTTTTTTCCTAGATACAACCCTGTAAATTTTTAAAAAATATATGAAACAACTTTGAAATTATTTTAAATGGAACTATTTATTTGAGAATTTAAATAATAAGATAAAAAACACCAAATTTCTTAATATTAACAAATGTATTGTTTAATAGGAGTTCTATATAATTTTATTTATTTAAAAGGAAAGCGACCCTAGAACAAGTGTTCCTTAAGGGCCGTAAAATATCAATATATACATAGCGAGTATTAAAATTAATATAATAATAACAAAATCAGAATAACATTAAACACAATAAGACAATAAGGAAAATAAAAATGTTAATTTTGACTATACTATTAATATTGAATCTGAACAACTTAAACGTCTCTATCAAAAAACCAACGGTAACATGCAGATTTAAATTCTGTTAAAATAACTAAGGCAACAAGTTCTGATGGTAGCTTATTCCATGTCTTTATAGCTGTTAACAAAAACGAACGTTCATAACTAACTGTTCTGAATCTTGGTTGGTAAAACACATCATTCTTACGCTCAGCGCGATCTCTAATGGATAACATAATTTGAAAGTTATCATGGAGCAGCTTATCATGATGTAAATGCAACATCTTATACACCTGGCACATAATCAAGAATTCTCGCCTGCTCTGCAAAGTCAACCAGCCAAGCCTACGCCTGTAGGGAGTGATATGATAGTACAAGTTACATATTTATAAATGGCTTTCGTCACTCTAATGGATTGCAAATACATTGTAGTGTGAAGATATCAGTTTTTATGGAATTGCATTTTAAGACAAAAAGAAAATATATTCTAATTTGTTTCTTAAATGCCAATACCATGTTACCTTTGATTTGAAAATTGCCAAAGCGTTCAAAAACGGTATATTCTTTTGAAGAAAGATTAGAAATTGTTAAAATATACTATCGTAATGATGACTGTGCTAAAGCTGCGAAAAGATTGATGCTGGGCTCCAGGGGGTGGAATTTGTGGGTATGAATTTTATGTGAAAATGCGACCCCTTTCCAATAAAACTTGACGTGTATTTTTAAATTTTGAAAAACTTCCTTATTTTTGTGTGTTTGGCGAGGAGGTCAAGTTTTCGTTAATACACCCTGTATATATATATATATATATATATATATATATTTTAACATAGACGATATTTAGTATTGCTAATAAGTTGTAAACTATTATTATTTAGCATTAAAATTTTATTAATTAACTATTTAACGTCTGTTAAATTTTAAATTGATTTGACAAACGATTTTTTAGGAACCTTACATCATTTTTTAATAAGAATAGTTGTATAATTTAATATCGATAACGAAATTTTTTAGAAGAAACTTTATTGAATTTTCAAATAATAGAGGCTTTAGAAAAATCGTTTCAATAAAATTTTATCGACTCTTGCACCCTGCATAATAAATCATAAAATGTTGAAGTAGATATAAACCAAACTACAATAGTTTGGTGAAATTTTCTGTAAACATATTAAAGTGCGCTTTTATACATCAATTTACAATTTTCTTCGCGTCGCTGCGGCAATGTTGAAAATTCTTACCATAAATATAATCTCCAACTGTTGCAATAATGTTGCCACGTTTTATTGCGACCACCATCACATAATAGTATTGTGTAGCTTTACGTTAGTTGTAAGAGAAATAGACTTGTACATAGACCTTTAATGTTTTATGATGTCTTTGAGGCGTGGGGTCGTTACAGTTTGATATTTACATGAAATTTTTAACACTATTTATTATATTCTTTATTTAAATATGAGTTAGTAATTGAAGTTTTCGCAATTAGAAAAATTTACTGGAACTTAAGTAAGTACGACATTAATAGCGGTTTCTGTTAATAGGATTATAGAAATGTTTTTTTTATGTAATAATTTTGTTTGTGTTATTTCTGTCAGAAACACTCGCTTCATAATACAATATTCAAGAATTAATAATACCTTATTTTTGTGCTTATTTCCTACTTTAACATGAAATAAACTTAATTGAATATACAGAGTGATTCATTAGTGAGTGTACATATTTTACCTGCATATGTAGGTTACTTGGGCGGTTTTATATCACTTATTTTTAATGGGTTAATAATTCATAATTAGGAAGATACAGGTAAAGTATATACACTTACTAATAAATCACCCTGTATATTGATTATTTTGAATTTAATCCAATTATTTAAAAAAATATGTTTATAAATATACAAAACTTATACATATTTTATTTGCAAAGAAAAAGGACCGGAGAATAAAGTTTGATGTAAGCATACAAGTATGATAAATACATTTTAAGTTTGATGAACAATTAGGCTGTGTTGAATATTCAAACAGCCGCCAGTGTCCGAATTTTGTGAACAGACTAATGTATAAAATCTAAATTACGTTAGAACTTTTCAATTAACAGGGTTTCAAGTTTAAATTAATATCTCGCCGTTAATTCTAATATGACTTATAACTTGTATTCTGTGTCCTTACTCACAGTTGGTTAACCATCCCCTAAATTGAATAATGTAAGACTGGGCAAATCTACAAATGTCTAATATTTTGTTTAAATATTCGAATGCTGGAGATGAAGTTATTATTTCTGTTTCTTGGTATGATAAATTATATGTTTTTTAGTTAGTCTTGTTAAGTATTAGTGTGATATAAATATAATTAAAACTAATTTTCAATTGATATTGTTCAGCAAATACATTCGGAGTTTGTAAAGGTGTGAAAATTTTTGAGATTACAAAATATTTATGCTCTGTTAATTGAAAGGAATGTTAAAACTATTTTAGAATCTGATGAATGAGCAATGGATGTCAAAAAATAAGCAAAATGATGAATTAAATTTAAATTCTAATTAAAATATCTAATTTTAGATTTATGTTAATGAAATTTGGACGTAGAAAAAAGTTTTTAAAATCAAAAAAGCTAAAATGTATGAGAAATCTATGTTTTCTGAAAGATAAATTCACAGTGCATTTAAAATTTCTGTACGCACAAATAAAAAAATAAAATATTATATCTACAACATTAATCTTCATTTTAAAAATAAGTAGGTATTTAATAAATTCTACCAACACTACATAAATAAATACCTACATTTAAAATCTTTTTAATATGTATTCTATTTAATTAATAGTTTTAAAAACAAAAAAAAAATAAATATAATTGTTATAATTTTGCAAATATTGTTTTATATTTAGATGTTGCTCGAAATTGCCGTTATAAAATATATGATAAACTTGATTAGATGTAAAAATCTATTTGAAATAAGTTTACTCGTGACAATCGGAGGTAAAAGTACAGGCGTACATTGAGTACAAAAAGTTAAAAATATTCAATGGCGGAGTATTTTATATTTGTCAGAAACTGTCCTTAATATATAAAAACGTTTAAATCGAGAACACACTAATGCAATCGTACTTTTAAAGAAAGTAAATGCGGCAACGCTGTCGATGCTTATATCGAATGCTCTATTGAAGTATCGTATATATATTATGCTTTGTGTATATATGTCCTTTTATTAGTGTTAATGATGTGTGAAAATAGTAAAAATAAAAATATTTTGAAAATGCCATTTGATCATGATCAATTGTGACATAAAGCATGAAGACACACAGCGTTGCCAAGCAATAATAGCTATCTTTCCACTACGCGACTATTGTTTTAACAAAATTAAATTATGAATGTTTACTTATATATTTAAAGCAATCGATAAAAAACTATTCTACTTTTTCGTTTAACAACATAATAGTTTTTAAAAAAGGTGGTAAGAGAAGTTTCCAAGATATACACGTAACTACGCCATTTGTGTAAACGTGTCTAGTCTATTGCATGTTAATTATATACACTTTAATTAACAATATCTTGCTTCAGAATCTATCAAAAAATTAAAAACTTGGACCAAAGTTTTTCACAGTTGGCTCAAGCCTGGGTCCATGCTGGGCACATCTTATTTTCTATATGGGTATGTATGCATTTGTAAAGCAACATTATTACATAATGTTTTTAATATAATTACAGTCGACCCGCGGTAATCCGATAAATGTTTTGCCAGGCGTGTGTCGGATTTCAATTTTGTCGGATTATAGAGTGCTGCACTGGCCCCTTGTAGTCCGGAACTTTTTAGATGGTAGTAATTTATAATTCGATAAATCATTACATAATTGGCATGCCCGTTTACAAAGGGCGTCGGGTAAGCCAGGGGCCGGATTATTGCGGGTCTACTGTATTTAGAAATTAATTTTAACACAAATATTGATACGAATTTTGTAACTTAAGTCATAAACAATTGTAAATAAAACTAATGTTACACTTTAAAAATTCAAAATAAAAACAAAAAAGCTGTTGCATTTTAAAAAAAGTAATAATATGTGTTTTATAGTAATAAATTATAATGTAACCTTGGTAT
Source organism: Sinopyrophorus schimmeli (assembly GCA_036325965.1). NCBI lineage: Eukaryota > Metazoa > Arthropoda > Insecta > Coleoptera > Elateridae > Sinopyrophorus > Sinopyrophorus schimmeli. The sequence continues at coordinate 607,436 of JARFIZ010000049.1, read as the reverse complement.
GCTTTTCAATTCAAATAACAAACTCTTTAACCCAAATTTAATATAGGATGTATGTAAATATATTTAGGTATTGTTAGATTATAAGCTATTATAATTGTAAATTAAACATTTGATATACTTTGTATGTACACTTTAAGTAAAGTAAACACAAGGAAAACTGTAACATGGTACGATTGAAATCATCTGTTGCCCGTAGGAAAAATGTATATATGTACTTATCTTTCTAATAATTATAAATACTCAAATAAGTAATGTTTTGGTTGTAACACTAAATGAATAAAATCAAATATTTTTGGTTAAAACCACGATTGGAATTTTCACAAAATATATTTTTCTTAATATCTGCTTAAGAAATGCAATTATGACTCCAATTTGTAGACCCATCAGATTTTAGTTAAAAATTATACTTTTTACATAAATATGTATAACAGCAATTTTTAACGCGTTTTTATAACAGAATCATTTCAAGTGGAAAAAATTAATTAGGAAAAATTATGGTAAGTAAGAGACCCAATATCCGATTATTATTTTATCGTGTTGAACGAAATCAAGACAAACGAGTAAAAACAGATATGATTCACGGTCGGCCTTTCAAAAATTATTAAATACTTTTTATCAAAAATTGTAATATTTGATTATATAATAAATTTAATTTTAGGAATAGTTTATAAATATTATAGTAATTTTTTTATGTAGCAGTCTTTAAATAATTATTTTATAAACAATAAAAATATAAATACTGAAAGTGATCGGGTATTGGGTCCTGATCTGGCATTAGGTCTTTTACCTTTTGTATACATATTGTTATGTTCCATAATAGAACATACCTATCAATAGATCTTAATTTTGTTAATTTCCGTAACGATAAAACATGCGTTACTTTAAAAAACAAGTTTAAAAACCATTCGTAAATATAAAAATTTAAACTAATTAATATTAAATTAGGGTGTTTTAGAAGAAATAGCTATTGTTAATCCTTTTTGGTGTTAAACCAGCAGCAATGATTAAAGCATTAAAGTAATATTTGCCTTTAAAAACCTTTTTCTGACACTTTCCTTTTAAAATCCCACGCCTTCTTTACATATTGACACAATCATATTTTGCTTTGAAATCATATAAAAGTATTCTACATGTTTGATGTTTCATTTTAAGTAATAAAGCAGTATCTAACCATCTTTATACACACACGGATTTCAAATGAAATATAATTAATGTCTTACACCTGAACGGGTAGATTTGAACATATTGAACATATTTAGAAGATAAACTACTAATACTATCAGAGTTAGGAATTTGAATTACGTCTTTAATCTTGGCTACTCTAATCTTCTCACCTTAGACATTTTGTCTGTAATTTATGTGAGGATTGAGTAAACGCAGACCCTACACGAGAAATCTCAATTCAATAAAATTTTTCTTGTGTTGTTTTTGTTTTACAGCATTAGAAATATATTATTCAATTAGAAACAAAATAGTACTTTAAGAAAAACAGAGCATTTCAATTATAAAATCATATAAAATTAAAGTCAACTAAACAAAAGGAAAAATAAACATCTTTACACGAATAAAAGTTGAACAAATACTTATTTATCGTTGTTTCAAAGTTGCGGAAATAGAAATCAAGTTTATAGTGTAGGCAAAGAAATTTAAAACTTTGATTATTTTCATATTTTCGATAAATCAATATTTTTATGATTTAGCAATATGCCTACGACATATACATACGTGTATAATAAAATGTTTGAAGAATTTTTGTCTAAGCGCGCGGGCTAATCTCTACAATGACTGAACCAATCTGGATGCGATTTTTAGTGATGTATCGACATAAGCTTGTGCTAACATTTAGGGTGCGCTTCATTTAAATCGGTTGACAAATAAAAAAGATATGTCAATATGTAAATATGCGAGCGGTATTTTAGACCTAAATAGTACAATTTTATTGGTAGCTGTCAAAAAATATATTGAATCTAAAACTTTAAAAATACTACTGGAAAGGTGGGGCAGAAAAAGTTTAAACTTCAAAAATAATAAATTAAATTTAAAATAATAGGTGTTTTTGACTTGATATAGGATTCACTAAATATAGACTTACTTATACGATGATTTCAAATATAATCAGTAAAATCGATCGATATATTTTCTAATTGAGGTAATACACTTTTAATCATTCCCAACGATCTCACTTCAAAAATAAAAATAAAAAATAGTTTAATAAAGGTGTTAATTTGCAAAACGTGTAAAAGCATCAATAGCTAACACAAACTTATAAAGCATTCATTTTATTTCACAGTAGAACATTTCACAACCGAACCTTAAACACGACTGGTTGGGATATCTACAATTTGAAAGCTATCACACTTACGTGACCAAAACGATTACGACAATTTAAAATATTCGTACAAAGTAAAATTTTATCAATTTTTAAGCAGCCTAAGGCTTGCACAAAATTTTCTTAATATACCAAAAGGAACAAGAAGATGTTTCCTATAAAATAACCTTATTGTTTGTGAATAAATATATTAAAGTTTAAAATTAAAAAATATATATATACTCTATTTAGCTTTAGCTAGCTTTAAACATAGGAAAGAGTTCTTATTAAAATTTTGAAAAAACCAAATCCACGCTTTTTGTGTATAAAATCTTAAAAAATTCATAACCAGTTTATTCATCAGAATTTCGCTAATTAAAAAAAAAAGTCTAATATTTCATAACGCAGCTATACAACTAAAACTTTAATTCTATTCAAATTTTTATTAAATCAATATGTTTGAATGAAACAGACATGACATTAACAAAAAACACAGTAAAACTGATTAAACTTTTCAATCCTGAAATGTAAAATATACGCAATTATTAATTAGAAATTTTGATTTAATTTACGTCATTAATCACACACATCGATAACAGTTATCAAATATTCCATTTCGAATTTACTTATTGCAGATCCGTTACAAATTTGATTAAATTGACAATGCAAATGTTTATCTAATTTTATAGTCTATGTTAGAATAAATTTATTCATGCAATATATAATTTTACGTTCAATTTCATTCTCATTAATATAAATAGTATTTATAATGTCATTCTACAAATCAATTTTGTTAAAATTTGCATTTTATACGAAATTTTAAAGATTTATAAAACCATTATAGGCAGGACACTATTATAATTGCTTAGAAGAACCAAAAATTAAAAGCAAGCATAAGTTATGCTAGTGGCTGATAAGGGTAATTTATTATATAAATAAATTGAAAATTCAAAGCTCAACTAACAGCCACCAAAGTAGATGCATTCAGCTGTAAATTTAGATCCGCAGTGAATGCTATGGGGTGAAACATGACAGCGAATATCTCGCCCACACAAGAATGGCGATATCAGAAAAAATCTAAAACTCTTTTTCGTGTTTTTCAATATCTTGCAGTTTCAATCTAACAGTTTGCATGTTTATAACATACTATTTACATTTATTCGATTTCTTTCAACGCTGCTAACGAGCTATTAATTACAGACAAACCTCGATAAGTCGAACTAAAAGTAAAAAGGCAAAATAGTCCTTTTTCTTGTAAAAGAAACGACAAAAACATTTTAAATTTCATAACTGTTGAGAAGGCATTCAAACATAATTTAGTATTTAAATCCAATTGAAGTGTCGTCGTCAAAACATCAAACTCTTGTAGTATGAAACTTTTTTCTTCCTATTTTACAATAGCCTTTTTGACCAGCAATAACACCAAACAAACCCGTTCTTTAATTCTACCAGGTATTGTACTTTTATGAAAAGTTGTAAAATTTAACTTCGAGTTATCGAAATATTTACTAATGGAAACTTGAATTTAGAGAATTGTAAAACGCTTCGACTTATCAAAAACTTCCAGTTATCGATATTAAAATATTAACATTGTAATGGGTAAGTCCTTGTGAAACAGGTTCGAGTTATCAAATATTCGGGTTATCGTGGTCCGACTGTACTTATATTTGGGCCACATTACAATCATTTTAATCATTTTAATAATTCGATTACACAAAACAATAATTTTTTATTTATCATTTATTTAAATTGATAATCACGGATATGTTTGTTTAAAATTAATATTAGCTACACCGTAAAATGTCATTTTTCTTACCAACTACTTCGCAAAAATCAACAAAGACCAGCACAATAATTTAAAAACGAATCCGAAAGTTGGACATTAATTAACTCTTTTTGTAGACAGATACAAAGCAGACAATCAGGTTACGGCCAACCAATAAAGATATTTTCCGAAACATTGTTTAGACCAGATGACGAATAGCTGGCTTTTTTTCTCTTTCATCGGTACAACGTTTCATTAATTTAATTGAACTTTGTTTTAATGGTAATTCGAATCTAATATAAAATTTGTAAAGAACGCAAATGTCGGTAGTGTATACCACAAGAACAATTCGCTTTGTTAGTTTAACCTTCCGCGTACTAGGTGACTAAATGTCACATGCCATACTAGGTGGGGTTTGCCATATCCCGAAAATAAAATAAAATAAAATCCACAAAATTGTACTTTATGACGCAGTTCAATGATTAATATGAATAAATACGACGATGTGCGCATTCGAGCGAAAAGTGGCACATTTCCGAGCGAGGGAAGCAAATGAAGCGCGACGCGGAGCGGCGCGCTTCATTTTCCCGAGAACGGAATGTGCCACTTTGAGCTCAAATGTGCACACTCAGTTTTAAGCACGATTCACAATAGTTTTGGTGACGAAAAATTAGTAAATGATTTTTATCATTTCCTCTCACTCGTACTTATGAATTAGTCCTATCTTTTCGCTTGCTCCCACTCATTGCTATGGTAAAAATACGTTTTTACAATATTCAATTTTTTGATTCGAAAAAAGTTTAATTGACAAAATTCAAGAAATACGAGGATGTGCGCATTTGAGCTCGAATGCGTACACTCGGTTTTAAGCATGATTCACAATAATATAGGCTAATAAATTAAGACGAAAAATCAGTTGAATAATTTGAATCGTTCCCTCTCACACGTATTGACGAGATTGTCGTATCTTTTCGCTCTCTTCTACTCATTGGTATGGTAAATACGTTTTTCAAACATAAAATCGATAATAACTAATCTAAATTTATACTTATGATTTGAAAGAGCGAAGAATACTGTAGACAAATGCATTAATGCAGAGTATGTGCGCATTCGAGCAAAAAGTGTCACATTTCCGAGCGAGGGAAGCAAATGAAGCGCGACGCGGAGCGGCGCGCTTCATTTTCCCGAGAACGGAATGTGCCACTTTGAGCTCAAATGTGCACACTCAGTTTTAAGCACGATTCACAATAGTTTTGGTGACAAAAAATTAGTAAATGATTTTTATCATTTCCTCTCACTCGTACTTATGAATTAGTCCTATCTTTTCGCTTGCTCCCACCCATTGCTATGATAAAAATACGTTTTTCCAATATTCAATAGATATTTTATTAAATTTTTTGATTCGAAAAAAGTTTAATTGACAAAATTCGATAAATACGAGGATGTCCGCATTCGAGCGAAAAGTGGCACATTTCCGAAAGCGAGGGAGGCAAATGAAGCGCGACGCGGAGCGGCGCACTTCATTTTCCCGAGATCGGAATGTGCCACTTAGAGCTGGAATGTGCACACTCGGTTTTAAGCACGATTAACAAGCGTCCCGTTTTAACAAGAAAAAAATTGGTCACGCTAGTTATACCCCACCTCGTACACGGAAGGTTAAGCGCGCCAATAAAGCAATCAAAAATAATGTTTAGTTATTTGCGTTTGAGTGATAAATTTTAATTGTAAATTAAATTTTGACCACGTTTAAGAGTTTAATCCGTACATAGTTTTCAGATGGTATCCCTTAATCCTTAATTTGTGTAACATCGATTTTCACTTCGTTATCATTTTCAGACCTTAGCTCCCAAGGTAGCATTTAAGTGGCTTGAACAAACGGCAACCCTCTCAGCTTTTTGCATTCCATAGAATTATTTATAGCGGGAAATGATCCGGAAAGCACATTTTCTTTCATGGAAGATACTAAACCGTCAGTGCGAATAGTATATTACAGGAAAACGTTAAAGAAGTGTCCCGAGGTAATAATCTTAGAGGTGAAATATTCTAATTCTTTCTTTGTTTGGTATATGGTAGATTTAAGCTCGCCTTTTAATACTTGATCTAAGAAGTTTTTTATGAAACTGCTTCATATAGGTAACAGGAAACCAGAATTTTATATTAGTATTTTCACAAGCAAAAGAAAGTTTAGGGTAAAACGTTCAGTCTCTAACCACCTACCAGTGAATGACCGTTACGAGAATTAATGTTTATAATAATTAAAACAATTAATTTATGTTAATGATATATTTATTTATGCAATGTTGTATGTCTCCTTTTTTTATTTAAGTGCAAGAAATAAATATAATAAAAAATTGTATAGATAAAATTATTAAATATATTGCAGTTTGCTTGTTATTTGATTATTCAATTTATGAAATATGACGACTCTATAAACTATGTATTTTTATGTTTTTTATTAAACACTCGATTTATAATGATTTAATAAAATAAATAATTATTTAAATTGAATTTAAATAGTTCAAACTTTATGTCGGTCATTCACTGGTATGTTTTATTGTAAATTATTGCCAGTAAATTACCGACTAGTTTAAGATAATAATATTTTTGTTTGTTGGTTAACATTACCTATGTATTGCAAAAAAAACACAAAACAAAAATAAATGAAGAATAAAAAAAAGAAAAGAGACGCTGTAAAATAATTAAAATTAAACGAAAAAATTAAAACCCAAAAAAAAATAAAATCCTAATTGAGTTAGAATTAAAAAAAACGTCAAAATCTTTATATTTAACAAATTATGATCCGTCTTTATCCCCAAAAAAAATTTGTTAAAAAAGCATAATTATTTGAATTAAATGTTAAAGATTAAATTTTTTTATACCTACATTTTCTAATTACTTATTATCTAGTGTTTAAAATAAATTTTACAAAATGTTATGAGTTATTGGTTTTTAATAGGTGAATCAATTAATTGATCATTCACTAGGCTCCATCCGGTCATTCTTTAAACGAAAAAAGTCATTTACCGTACTCCGTATTTTATACTTTTTATAGTTAATTTTATGAAGTTTTTGACCAAATTACGATAAGGTTTTCATTAATTCATAAACAAAAATAATATCTTATTTCAACTGTAACGGTTATTTTGTACTTATTAATTTGTTTACAATTTTTTATATCAAAATAGCTCTCGATGCAAGCAATCGGTCATTTACTGGACGTTTTACCTTATAAGATTTTGAATCCTAAAAACTCATACTCACTTTTGCAAATGTCAAAGCTTAAATGCAAGTTTTTTAAAATTTGTTTATGTAAAAATAAAATAGTTTTGTACTGCATATTTACTTAAAGTACAGTCCAACAAAATTAGTTTTCTTAGAGCCAGAGATTTTCATCTAGCAGCTTCGTTCCGTAATAGGGTTTTAGAATAACCTTTCGCTAATAGATTGCGGTAACGCTTTATCTTTCCGAGTCGGTATTTAAATTGGGGACATGCAATTTCAGTGCACTGTTTGTTGCTTTCTGCTAATTACGTACATACATGTGAATTATTTCCGGTTATTAAATTCGTGTGAACATTTTGCTGATTTGCTCTTATGCGCTTACAGTCGTGCGAGAGAAATTAACTTGCGTGCGCCTTACTGTTAGTTGTTCCTGAACTTCATTTAAAAGCTCAAGTTCAAGTTTGAAATTAACTAGATGCTAAAACACTTTACAAAACTGCTTTAGTTGTATTGTTCAGCATTGTTATATGTAATAAAACGAGTTAGTAAAATGTGATCAAACTCGAAACTATTTAATCAATAACAAAATATTAATAGATACATCCAATGTATTGTAATCGTAATAATGATAACGTCGAGTGTAGTAAATAAGGGTTTAGCCCGGTCAGGATTTTATGGTCAATAAATCAACCGACTAGAACATGAAATAGTAATTACTATTTTTTTTGTAAAACAAAACCCGCTTAATATGGTAGATATAGCAAACATTCATTAAACTAAAAGTTAATGAAAAAAATTCACAAAGTATCAAAATCATATTGAAAAGATCCGACACAGTTTTCACTAAATAATCTATATAAATTTTCTTTGGTTATAAATTAAATACATAACATTTTAAAGCCATGATTCTGTGAATATCTGTGGCACCCATTTTTAAGTCATGGTCAAAGCACAATTTTTATAACATTGACGTTCAAAGAAACTTGAAATGTTTTTATCTAAAAAAGCTAGTGTTAAATCAGACATTAAATTGTAGGTAACTTTTCTTGGTTAAAAAGATTCCACGTATATTCTATCTTTAATACGAAGTTTGATATAGACATAAGATAGACACTTTTAAAAAAGGCAATCTTTACGATTAATTTACCGCGAGTCGAAATTTAATGCCTCAATTTTTAACAACTGAGGTTCTACAGGTGCTATTGAAGACTTCCGAAAACAAAACACCATATAATTTAAGACCTCAATAGCGCCTTAACTAAGCGATTTTTCGACAATTTGTTCACTTGAGACTTTATTAAGAACATAATTTGAACGAACAGTGTCTCACTAGCGGCTCAAAGGTCTCAATTACTTTAGTGAATCTGAGGTCTTTGAGATGCTATTGAAGACCAAATATAAATAGTTAGAGCCTTAGTAGCAACTCAAAAGCCTCTGTTTATAACAATTATCTTAATGATAATGAGTATTTTTTCCATATCCAAATGTATTTTATTTAAATGTATTTATACATAAATAATAAATAATAATAAACTTATGATATGTAAAAAAAAATTGCTCTTGAGAACTTACCGGGAGCTATTTTATTTAGATTTTTTAAAACAGACTTTTGAGGTGCTATTTAGGAATAGGTTTTTGATTTTTAGACATTAAAACCAATTAAGAGTTGCAGATGCTATGAGAGCTTAAATGCGATGAATCCATAAAGAAACAATAGAAATGAGAACTTTCAGGCTCTATTGAGGCGTTAAATTTTGACTTAGCAACTTGCAGTAAGAGACTTTACATATAACAATAAAAGCAACTTATGTTTTAAACACCCGTTTGTAATACTACTTTAAATATTGTTTAAAACGTTAAAACTACTAATTAATACAGCCCAATTTTAACTACAATTTTTTAAAAATTTTAAAACACTCCTATGGTTCTTTAAGCTTATCCGAAGACAGAAGCTCCGAAAATTTTCAATCTGATTAGAATTTTAAATTTCGGTAACAAATAACAGAGTTTCGATTTTTTTAATGTTTAATTTAGTATCGCGAAAACGAACCCATAATGTTAACTATTAATTAACCAAAAAATTAACATTGCGCCTTATGCTATTTTTTTTTGTATGATTTAACATTGGGCCTTAATTGTTTTTATTACGTAAATAAGCTTTTTTAATAAAGTGCCCGAGAAAAGCGTAGATCAGCAAAGATCGCTTCAAATTTATTAATTTAAATATTATTCATGAATAATACAAAGTAGTATGTTAGATTGTTAAAATCAGATTTCATTTATAAAATGTTTCAGTATCGTGAAACTAACTTAATTTTTCTACTCATACAAATTCAACTAATCTTTTGGATTAAATGGAGATTTTATTTTACACTAAGAACATGCAAAATAAGCTTTATAAATTATTATGAAAGAAAATTACATTTTTACCTTGTGCATTTTATAATAAACATCAGCACTGAATATAGCAGATCTATGATTAGTATGCATCACCAATATTTTCTGTGCAAGCAATACGGGTTATAAATAGACGTCCCGACGGTGGTTAACGAAAAACAGCATGACGCCCCTATGATAATCCATCTGCACTTTATCAAAAGCTCTACTTTAGCATTAGTTTGTATGCAGCCGTATTTCTTGAGCAACCTTTACTTTATTGGAAGCTGCCGGATTACCTTTTTTCAAAATTTTTATGAGTTTTCGTGTTATTATTAAAATCTATTTAAGCTTGTATTTTTACACGTTCTCAGCACGACTTTAAACTACAAACCCAACCATTTATTAAAAATAATTCGCATGCGGGACGTTTCTATGCACCCCAAACCGACATAGCCGGATCCATTTTTCTCTGCTCCACCTTTAACCCCCAAATTTTTCGACAAAACTAAATAAATATAAAAAAAATGCACTTTGATTCACAAAAACGATCGTAGTGCTCTTATTTTAGATGTGATCTTTATAAACTATACAGTAGGGTGGCGCAAAAAAACCGACTATTTTTTTTTTGAGTCTCGAGTGAAAAAATTTTAGTTTTTGATGTTTTAAGAGCTATCTCCAAAGGACAACTCAAAAAAAAATTTTAAGAGGTCGCTCAAAATTTTTTAAAATTTCAAAAAACGTCAAAAATCGTTTTTTTTTTCTCGTTACAGTATAATTTTATAGACAAACAAAAATTAAGTTTCTAAAAGTTTCAATTTAAAATTTGAGTTTAAAAGGTCGCTCAGAATTTTTTTTATTTATTAGTACAACACTTTGGAGTTTTTTGAGTGACATTATAATATTCAAATTAAAATTTCATACATTTTTTTCTATAAATAAAATAAATTCTGAGCGACCTTTTAAAACTCAAATTTTAAATTGTAATTTTCAGAAACTTATTTTTTGTTTGTCTATAAAATTATACTGTAACGAGAAAAAAAATTAAAAAAAAAATCGATTTTTGACAAATTTTAAAATTTTAAAACATTTTGAAGTAGCTCTTAAAACATCAAAACTAACATTTTTTCACTCGAAACTCAAAAAAAAGTAGTCGGTTTTGCGCCACCCTACTATACAGATTAGGATTTTTCAGACTATTTGACTTCGGGTACGCTCAAAAAATCACAGGTTTACCGTTTGAAATTTTCGAGAAAAACGGGTTCAAAGAGTCCGACCTGTAATTAATTTTTCCGAAATTTCCAATTTGAAAAATTGTAGTTCGGCTATTTCTCAACGGATCTATCCAAATTTTTCCGATTCTGAAAGCCACAAAAATCAACAGAGCTCAATGTTAAGTCTGGGAGAAAATGCGTTTGAAGCTTTCAAAATGTAAATTTTGTAAAAATTTTAATTTTACAATGTTTTAACTCAGCCGTTTTTTCAAATTTTGTTAAATCTTTTAATTTACGCGTTGAAAACTGACGCTAATTCAAAACCCCCAAAATCGGCCAAAATCCAGAAAAAACATAGATTAACCCGTTTGCTTTTATCGAGGAAAAAAAATTAAGATAATGGATTTGCTTTAAATTTTTGCGAGACGTTCCTATAGACCCCAAACCGACAGCCGGAGCCATTTTTACCTGCTTTCCCTTCACCCCCAATATTTTCAAGAACACTAAATGAATCGAAAAAAATACACGCACAAAAACGATTGTAGCGCCCTCATTTTTAATTCGATTATTAAAAACAACTTGTATTCGGAATTCTGAAACTTTTCTCCATATGATTCCTGCAAAATCAAAATAACTCGCACTGTTAATTTTTTGAGTAATTAAAGGTTGAAGTTTTAGATTCATATTTGTAGCACAAAAGTTTACGTTAAAAAAATTGTTGCGCCGGTATTTGTAGACGTATCTTTAAAAAATATACAAATTCGGATTTGCCAGATTATTTATCTTGGGATAGGTTTAAAAATCATAGCCGTACTATTTAAAATTTTCGAGAAAATCGGGTTTGTAGAGTCCGAATTGTAATTAATATTTTCTAAATTTTCTCTTTGAAAAATCGTAACTCGATTATTTGTTAATGGGTTTTTAAAAACTTTTCAGATTATAAAAGCCCGTTTATCGGAGCGTAAGATCTTGTAAAAAAATCTACAGGGGCTCAATGTTAAGTCTGGGAGAAAAACACGTTCGAAGCTTTTAAAATGTTAGTTTCAGTTTCTTCGCCGGTTTTTCGCTTATTAATATCAGTCGTTTAATGTAATCATTTTATGTAAGTCCCAAAGTGATCAAATTAATTGGCGTCCACTGTACTACCAAAAATAGAAATTTAATTCCCCAATGTCTAAAGAAAATAAATGTCAATTAAAAAATATATGTGTTTTAAAAACTTATGTAGAAGCCTTTACTGTACAGTGGTTTAAAACCGTGTCTTCTTAATTAAAAGAAACGATTTTAAACGTGAAAAAAGTGTACAGCATTTTAAAGTGCAGAACTTAGAACGAGTAAACTACTTTTCTTGTAATTATCGCTGCCGAGAAATTTTAAAGTGAAAATTATAATTAGAAAAAGTTGAACGTAAATAGTTTACGGCCAGACTTAAATCGCTATCAGAACGATTACATTTTAACTAAAACAGAATGTGTTCATAATTTTTTAGGGATATTAAAACAGCAGTGTTTTAAATAGTATTAGGCGCCAATAAAAAATTTGAGTTTCGTTAAACCCATGATTTGATAAATGAACTAGAATAAATGTAAATATTACAAAAAATGGCTTATTTAATGATTAAACTTGACCTTGTACCATCAGATTACAATTTATTTCTATCTTTACAAAATCTTTTAAATTATAAAAATTTCACCCATGATGATGACCGGAAATCATATTGGGGTCAATTTTATGCTGATAAGGACCAGAAGAAAAACAGTTCTATCAAGGAGGAATCAAGACGTTACCAGAAAGATGGCAGAAGGTCCCTGAACAAAAAGGTACATTTATAGTTGATTTTTTGTATAAAAAGGTTGACTTTTATGTCAAACTAACAAACCGAAAATATTTTCTTGTCAACATAACACTATAGATTACATATTTCAACGTATTAATTGCAATTTTTTAAATTGTATAGTAAAAATACTGTTCACTGTGTAAGAAAAAGTATATTATCTCAATTTAGAAAAATTTAGTAATCTGTGGGTAATAAATGTTTTTGTAACTTATCCACGTTATTCTTACAAATTTTTTTTGAATGTCAGCTGATTTAAATATGGTGGTTTGAACCGCGCAAAAAATCGACATTAAACGAACAATTCGTGTAAATCTAAGGATGGATAGGTTGTAATAAATACGTATACATAAATTCAATCCACTGATCTGTAATGGAAAATTAATTGCTTCATTTGTATGTAATTTTGGTATAAACTATAAACGTTATAGTTGGCGATTTAATAGAAAGACAATCATATATGTACGTCCGGTTTAACAAGCTGTCATCTCCAATGATTATGCTTTTGGCTATAAACAATGTACCCCGGATCATTACTGCATTTAACATGTTTTTAATTAACGGAAGTATTTAAAATTGTAAACAAGTTTAATATGTTTTCAAACCATTTCAATATCCAAATTTGTAAATTAAGAATATACACAATTTTTTTTACTTCTCAGAAAACATTGTAACATTTGTGAGAGTTTTCATTTCAATCTGCATATATTGAATTTATTATTTTATATTCAAATTGACGAGTAATTAAAAATATATTTAAAAAAAATATAATTAGAAATACAATATTAAAATGGTTGAATTACTTGTTTTTATAAAATTACAGTAGAACCCTCGTTATCCGGTGTTCCAATCAACCGGGGTCCTTAGTGGTCAATCTTTTTGTTGTACTGTGTTTTATTTTTTTGACACCATTTATTAAAAATATGTAGTACATATGTACAGTCAACTCGCGTTATAACGAATTTCAAGGGACCCACGAAAAAGTTCGTTATATCGAAAGTTTGTTATATCGAAATTCCTTATTATAAAAGCATAAATTAACAAATTTTTACTTTGTTTAGAGATATAGAATTAATCAATCCAAAACACCACAAATTCGTTGTCGTTTATTAAAATAACCAATATAACGCAGAAATGTAAAAAAAAATAATAAAACAATAGAAAACAACAATAAAAAAAAACAATAGAAATAATACAAATAGAAACACGTATAATCTAAAAAAAACTCCGTAATTTTAGTTTGTATGCAGGTGACTGTACGTGTCCGTTCAATTGCGTTCTCCAGATTTAAGATACTTGAGAATACATTGTCGTCAAGGTCATGGCTTTGCAAGTAATTGATACTTGATAGTGTTAAGTTTGCATTTCAAAATCAAAAATTGTGTAGAAACACATTATGTAAATTATATAACATACCTACAGTACTTACTTTTTTAACAAAAATTATTAGACTTTGGTCAAAAAAACTTCGTTATATCGAGGGGACCAAAACCCATTAAAATTTTCGTTATAAAGCGAGGTTTTCAAGGGACCGGCAGTTTCTTTCTTTATATCGAGATTTTCGTTATATCGAACTTCGTTATAACGCGAGTTGACTGTATTTGTAAATTAACGTAAAACAATTGTTTCTTAATTAACCTTCTTGCCTAGCACATTTTGTCAATCTAAAATTGTGATTCGTTTATGCGAGGTTTTCGATTATCCGTGAACCACCATTTCCGTCATTATCCCGGATAATGGAAGTCCTACTGTATGTTTCTTTAAATTTATTGTTTGAATGGTGCAACTTTAAACTTGAAAAAAATTGGTATTTTTTTATTGTCTTTCTTCTGTTATATAACTTAATTCTCTAATAAATTGAATTTTTCTTAAGGATTTTTTAATTTGAGATATTTATTGTAAATTCTAGTTACCTGGTATTAAGATTTACATACATCAATTTTAGTAGATGTATTAAACTAGTCAAGAACAAGTTGCTCTTAAATTGGCATGCAGTACTTCATACGAATTCCGTTCTTGAAACTTGTAAAGCAGTTCAACAGGGGCTTAAAAGATATCAATTAAGTAGTTTCGGCAAATTCAAAACAGGTTGTAAACTAAAATTAACTGATAAGAGCTTTTCATTATCGAATTTAAAAGCATTATCTCTGAGGTCTTAATTTAAATATTTGCAGCAAAGTTCTTTTGAACAATAATGTATTGCACCGTAAAAAAATTCCATTGCAATTTTACAAGACAAGCGTAGCGAGTTATTTTGCTATACAAACCATTTTCACTGTTTTTGTTTTAAAAATTACAAAACATAAGGCATACACCGTTAACGTTTTTATGGTAATTTTAACACATAACTTATCCTAACTAAGTTTGGAAATATTACAAAACATTTGTTGGAATATTACTAACCATTTACCGAAAGAGCCAGCGCCTCTTAGGTCGATTTTTAGCCTACCGAACGGAAAAATGTCTGACCGGGCTCAAATTGCAGAGGGCAAAAAACTAATTAATTGTCACCAATTATTTAAGTTAGATATTGATGAAAAAAATTCTAAACGAATTTTTAATAACTCGAATCTGTTTCCCTTGCCTATTTCAACGTTGATATTTTTATACTGATAACTCGAATTTTTAATAAAATCGAATTATTTTAGTTTCCCTTCAACTTCGACTTATCGAGGTTGGACTGTAAAAGCATTTTGACTTTAAACATTTGTTTTCATACTTGAAAAAATTTTCTTTAAATTTTTATAAAAAATTTTTTTTTTTTTATTTGAGTTTTTCTCAATGTTCCCAAACATTTTTTAAAGATTTTTTTTCACAAATCAATTGTATTTGGCATGCTCTTTCTAATGACGCTAGTCAGTAATTTTTCCATCCACTCATTCGAATTTAGGCGAACTTGTGATGAAAGAGGCGCTGGCTCTTTGTTCATTATTAAATTTTTTAGTAATTTTATTTATTAATTATGCAATAGTTCTTAGAAGTAAAATTGAAAACAGTTACAATGAAGAAGAAGTTACAGAAGAAAATAAATAAATGTATTTATAGCACAATTCTATAATAACCCTCTTATATGGATTTGTGGTTGATGTAAGTGGTGACTTAAATCCAGCGATCGGGGGTAATTTTTCGTTTACTATGGATGTGATGACGCTACAATAATTAATGAAACATTATTAAAATTTTTATACATATTTTTAACAGTGTACGTAAAAATTACCCATTCAAGACGCAAATATTCTCACTGTTGTGCTTTTTAAAATTATTTACTTTATTCATTTCAGGTAAACCGTACAAAAGTTGCCCATTTAATCTTATCAATAATGGAAGTGCAGTTTTGCTTTTTGAAGCTCTCGGATAACATTTCAGTATTATTATTTCATTTCAAAAATGTAACTTCAACGTTCAATAAGTTTATCGTATTATCCTTGACCTTAAACTCTGCCATTTGAAATTTAATTGCGATCTACAATAAAACAAGCTTAAAAGTTGAAAATTTTATGACAGTATCATTTTTCAAGCAGTTTTGATAATTAAAAAACCGATGCGTGTACTTTTGTACGCGCGTTAGAAGTTATACTTCTTTGGCGCAACTAAATTAAATATAACCATGTGTAAAAATTTATACCAATAAACTTAATAAATACGAGGATGTGCGAATTTGAGCGAAAAGTGGCACATTTCCGATCGAGGGAAGCAAATGAAGCGCGACGCGGAGCGGCGCGCTTCATTTTCCCGAGATCGGATTGTGACACTTTGAGCTCGAATGCGTACACTCGGTTTTAAGCATGATTCACAATAATTTAGGACAATAAATTAGACAAAAAATCAGTTAAATAATTTTAATCGTTCCCTCTCACTTGTATTGACGAGATTGTCGTATCTTTTTGCTCTCTTCCACTCGTTACTAAATACGTTTTTCAAAAATAAAATCAATATTTATTAGGCAAAATTAAAGTTTTTGATTTGGAAAAGAGAGGATTAATATAGACAAATCCAATTAATGACGATGTGCGCATTCGAGCGAAAAGTGGCACATTTCCGGGCGAGGGAAGCAAATGAAGCGCGACGCGGAGCGGCGCGTTTCATTTTCCCGAGATCGGAATGTGCCACTTTGAGCTCGAATGTGCACACTCGGTTTTAAGCGTGATTCACAATTATTAATTTACTTTCTTAGACGGATAACTTCATACTGTACAATTTTCGTTAGCTGAACGTGCCCAACTTCCGTTTTCTGCTACAAAAAAAAACCCTCAAGCGCCAAAAGAAGTATTACTTCAAAAGGATTATTATAATTATATTTGTGCTGCCGCGACAGCGATATTACAATTATAATCGAAGGTGTTGAAATAAAATTCAAAAGGAAAATTTAATCTAAAGAAATAAAAAAAAGAACCACTTAAAACGTGTCAGAAATTTAATTCGTCAAAATTTTAAACGTTTGTTTACTCCGTGTAGACTGATTAGGCACGAAAATGCTGTCAAAACTTAGAAGATATGTCTCTCTAAGGATTTTATAACAAATTGACCCTTATTTGTAAAGTGGCAGCGTAATTTAACTGCGTGAAAACGACATGAGATTGTTAGTTGAAAACACGCAGTAAAAAACACCGTAATGTTAACAGAAATTAGCAAATAAAATTAGTTATCAAAACGTTTAAAATCAATTTTATCCAAGAGAGCACGTACCATCAACAAATTTAAATGTAGGGGAGACCGGGGTTGGAAGTCACATTTCTTTTCTTTTGTATTTTTAGAGCCCATGGTCTTAATTTATAAATGACATTTATATATCAATAGATAGAGTTTTTATTCTAATTTAAAAAAAAAAAACTTTTTCTCTACCATTATCTAATGAGCAGATATCATAATTTGTCTAAAAAAAAAGTGCGACTTTCAACCCCGTGTCAGGGATAGTTGTCATAGTGTCTAGGGTAGGCAATCACCCGCTAAATAACAGGTAAAATACAAAACGACAAAACAAATGCATATGCTATTCCTAACCTATTCTAACTAACGAACTTAGGTTATGGTAACAAAAATTACAAATGTATAATTACAGACAATCGTTTATGTAGTTAAACCCCTAGAAACCAATAAAAAAGGCCGCACATATTCATGGTTAATTTGCACAAATGACAACTAGCCCCCGTTAACTTGAGCCAATTTTCTCCAAAACAGTTTTGGACAATAAATTCCGAAAATAAATTTAAATCAATGGTCATTTAAGAAATCATATGAATAATGTCATGAAGCATATCTTAAACATCATAAATACACGAAAAAGTATATCACTATGCAAAATTTAAATATACTTACAAGACTCAACACAGATTCACAAAAAATTACTTTCACTGTACAAAAAATACAAACGTATATATTTCTTATACGGTATTTCAGAGCGAACTGAAGTGAAGTACGCAAGGAGGTATTGTGCTCGGGCTTCTTTGACACGGGTAAACAAATTTATTAATTCATTAGGTTTGCTGTTATGGCTTATAGTGACAACCTACCCGTGACACAACCATACCCGCTCTCCCCTATACATTTAAATTTGTTGATAAAATCCGTTGTCTTGATTTTTAACATTGTTTCTTTAAAATTTTTGTAGGATGGGACATTTTAAATCATAACATATACCGATTCTTTACAACAGGGGTTCCCAGACTTTTTGCTCAGCGGGCCAAATATTACAAAAAATTTTTTGGCGGCCCATATTTTTTTTTAAGTAATAATCGATAAACCTATATTTGAGAGCTTGAATCAAGTTCGAGGGCGAGATTGCAACAACTTGCGGGCAGTATCTAACCCGCGGGTCGCACTTTGGGAACCTCTGTTTTACAGCAGGGAAATCAGTATTTTTGTTGTTGAAGGGGAAGGGGATGCGTTTATTTTAAATTATTTTAAGAATCATACTTCTACTCCGTTTATTAAATACATAAGTTTAATTACCTCTTTTATATTTGTAGAAGTCGGAACGATTTTGGTTAGGTAGTAAACAAATAGTCTGCTAACAATTCAAATATTTGCGTAAAAATATACAGACATGTTTTTGTTCTTTTGCATTCCATTAGCACAGCGGGAGCTCATTTTAGGACAGTTTTTTTTTCATTAATATCGATCTTAATAAAAAAGATTGCAAAATACGCATTGTGAGTCGAAAATGTGGTGGTAGTTTTTTATTTTTGAGCATAAGGTTAAAAATCGCTCAGATTTCAATCTTGAGACTTTTCATCATATTACATGTGCAAAATAAGCGTAAGACGCGGTGTTAATTTTTTGACTAATTAAGGGTTAAAGCTTTTTTTTTGAGGTACAAAATTAAACTGTAAAAAAATTGTAGCGCTGTTATTTGTGACCGGGTTTGTTAAATCTTTGCAGATTTGAAATTCCCGGATAGCTTGGTTTCAAATAAGATTAAAGATCATAGAAATGCTATGTACATTCTTACAAAAAATCTGAATTAAATACTTGTGTTATATTTCTTCAAAGTTTTGGCTTTGAAATTTTGTAGCTCTATCATTTGTCAAAATGTCTTCAAATGTTTTTCACAACATGAAAACCGGTTTATCTCTAAAACAACCACCTCTACAAAAGACCAATTTGAGAAGAACCGACGCTGATCGTGTTGGAGAGGTTTTACTGTATTTTGCAAAATTTACAGCAATCTACTAGTCGCTTTCCTATTTTTGGTCCAATTGTTGAAAATTGCCAAATACCGAATTTTGAAACATTTTATCATAAGATACGTGCAAGATTAACGTAAGGTCCAAAGTTAATTTTTCGAGTAATTAAGGGTTAGAAGTTATTGGTTCATTATCAAGACACCTAAATGAACATTAAAAAAATCAAAGTTCGGTTATTTCTGACCGAATTTTTAAATATTTTACCGATTTAGTTTCTTTAGATTTTTTGACTTCGGATAGATTTCAAGAACAATAAGCGTGCTATTTAAAAATTTTCAGAAAATCAGTGTTAAAGACTTGAACCTGTGTTTTTTAATGTCGGTTTTGAAAATTCGTAGTTTTTTCGATTCTGAAAGCACATCCCATACAGGAGCCCCCAGAGTTGAACAACGGGGCCATGCTTGGGTCAAGAGTGGGATGCCGAACTTTGACGTACCAAGGTTGGTCCAAGACTGGGTAACTCAGCCTCGGCCATCCTTGCACTTACCCAACCTTGGACCAAGACTGGGTAGCCTAGCCTCGGCCATTCAATAGCGTGCCGGGCTTGGGCCAAACCTGGGTAACCCAGCCTCGGCCATCCTTGCAGTTCCCCAGTCTTGGCCCAAGCCTGGCATGCCATTGAATGGCCGAGGCTAGGCTACCCAGTCTTGGCCCAAGATTAGAAAATCCAGGAGTACTGTGCATGTACACTTCTGCGCTTGCGCGAGAAATCTTTTCCAATAATACACGACCATATTACAAACAGTTGCTCTTTTACTTTATCTAGAGTACTACGTCATATTGAGTTTCGATTTGAATCATTTTTCATAACAATAACTATACACTATAACCATGTCTGATTCATATTTTAGACTTAAAAAGTGGCGTGCTTTACATAAAACTCGACGAGTTTTAAATAAACATAGTAATACAAACGTTAACGAGAAATCAGATAACAAAATAATAAATTGCATGAGTGAGAATAATTGTGGTACTTCAGAACTATATGGTTCACAAAAATGTGATGATTTAGATAATAGTATTGATACTGATTTGAACAGTAGTGATAGTGATTCTATCAATAGTGACGATGTTATTGAAGATGACAACTGTGAAAACGTATATGCTAATGATGCTCCGAATAACTCATCACCTCAGAGTGAGAAAGAGGTTATATCAAAAAAAACTTTGCGTGAAAAACTCCGTTATTGGACATTAGACAATATAAATGTCCTAACCTTAAATGTAGTAACTCAATTATTGAGTAATTTACGTTACGGAAGCAAGCTTACCTTTTATTATTTAATTATTAAAGTTCTGTTTAAACTTTTTATTTGTATGATTTAACCTAAAAAATACTACATAATTCTGCAGGTAAAAAAAAATAAATCTACTATTAATGTAATTATTTATTTAGTTATTATTTTTTAACTATAATTTTATTATTAATTAATCTTTTAAAATATGTCTGTTACTAAAATTGTTGTGGATTCGTCTTGGCAGTTATACTTGGGCCAGTCTTTGCAATTATGCTCGGACCAGTCTTGGTAAGTTAGTATTGGCCCAGCCTTGGTTAAAGCCTGGTATGATAACGTCGTGCCAGCATTGGTGACCATGCTTGGCCCAGCCGTGGCAATCAAGTTTGGCCAGCCATGGCAACCAAGCTTGGCACGACATTATCATTCCAGGCTTTTACCAAGGCTGGGCCAATACTGACTTACAAGCCTGGGCCAGAGTTTCTCAGAGTTGGGCCAAGCCTGGACCAAGTCTGGGCCCCTCGTTACTTCCTGTATGGGATTTAGTGAAACATAAAACTATCCAAAACTACAATTATCACCGATTGTTAAAACGTAGAAAAACGCGCTTAAAGTTTTAACATTTTGAAAGAATTATTATTTTGAAGTGCTGTAACACCGTCTTCTTTGAGAATTTTACAAAAGAAGAATAAGTGGTCTTCTAATTGGAATCTAACTATTTGTAAGTCTGATATTGGGTACTCTATAAATTGTAGCTAACTAAATAAACCAATTAGGTAATCGTCAATTAATTTAGACATAATTTGCAATGTGCTCCGGTTTCGGCGAACTATGTATTATATTGATGAAGCAATTAGTATCGTCTTTAGTTCAAATTAAATTAACAATGTAAATGTTCTTAAGTATTGTCTACATATGTCTTGTTGAAATGTGCATACTTTGGTGCTGGTGGCTTTGTATGCTTGTTTATACCTTAAAAAATACTTTTTAAGTATTTACTTAATTCTCAATAATATTTATACCATCTTTATTCACATTGCTTGGACTATTAATCAATAAATTACATTTTTGAAGAAATGCGATTTATAACTACAGATATTTGAATTAATTATTAAGTGACAAATATTACGTTATAGTTTTCACTAACACTATTGCAGTTTCAAATTACTATGTAATGTAGAAGTTTCTGCTTGTTAAGATGTAGCTACCTGAGAAGCACTCAGTGTTAGGGAAGGTTTGTGTTACAATTTAATGCCATTTCAAAGCTTTATAATACGAAACTAATTCGATACAACTTTCTAATAAAAAACTTATACTTTGCGTTTTAATAGTCGTTAGGTAATTATCGAAGAATCAGCAGAAGGAGCAACCTAAAAGATCAGTCTTTAATTTTAACTAAAATTACGAAAGCTAAGTAAGTCTAATGATGGATAGGTTCCATTAGGTCACTATTATTGTTATTATTTTATATTATTTACCTGTAATTATAGGTACGTATAATATAATCTTTATGTGTCTATTTTTGAAAAAAGCGCCTTTTTTGACCAATTTGCTCCATACCAGATCTAATTAAATTAAACTAGTAGATCAAATAAGATTTACGTAGATTGCAATAGCTATTATTTGATTCGTTACGATCGTCGTTTAACATTTGTTAGGTCTATTTAGTAATAGTTTCTTCAGGGCCACTTAAATCTAAGATCTTTTAAGAATTAATTATATCTATTTATTGTTAAATTTTGCACTAGTTGTGCTTGAATTAAGTCTAATTTATTATTATTCAGTTAAATATTTTAGACACTTTATTTTGTAAGGAATTTGGTGTTGTTTATTAATGAAGATTTTTGGTTTTATTATTACCATATTACCTCAAATATAAATTTTTAAATCAACATTTCATTAAAAAATAAAAAGTCGCCTTACATTCGTACTTTAAAAAGTTTCAGAAATTTCATTGAATAACCGAATTGACTAATGCAAATGGTAATTGATGCATAGTCTAAAATTGTCATAAGAAACATTATTGTAGCGAACGCGATAGATTAATTTAATCGAACGCGAGAGTTAAATGTAAGCGAACGCGATACATTAATCTAAACACGCGCTCGAGAAACATCTATCTTATGAAATGTTTGTATAGTTAAAGATTAGAATAATCTTTAATTTTCTAGAAGCACTGATACTGATACCGAGACACGCATATAAG
Organism: Sinopyrophorus schimmeli; assembly: GCA_036325965.1. NCBI lineage: Eukaryota > Metazoa > Arthropoda > Insecta > Coleoptera > Elateridae > Sinopyrophorus > Sinopyrophorus schimmeli. The sequence goes on along the minus strand of JARFIZ010000049.1, from coordinate 584,593 downwards.
TGCAACCGATTTTCTTAAATAAATTGTAATTGTTATTAAAATAAGTAACCGACTGTTAATATTCGCAACCTTAGTTTGAACCCTAGTGAACTCGTTACATTATTGATGGGGTTAGAAAATGCAGCCCCGGCTCTACGATTTTTGCGAACTGAGAAAAAACTTATTATTAGTACCTTTCTTTCAAGCATTTGAAATGTCAGGAATTTTTGTGAAACAAGTTTTTTTAAACATACGAATTTGTCACTTTCTTAAATTGCCTGGCGGGGCAACTACTTCGGTTTGCCTCACCTAGATCTGGTGCTAGGTAAAAATTATATTACCAACTTTTTAACTTGTACCAAAGATGATATTTTGCCGCAAAAAGAAAATTAAGCTAGGGAAAGAAAGTGAATCAGAAAATCGTGTTACTGGCCATAAAAGTTCTGATAAAGATGACACCAATGACAATTAAAATTTTCGAATAACACTTAAAATTAATATTTCTGTTTATTGGTTTACTCTAATTTTCTTTCATTTGATTGCTTTTATGAGTTTATAAAATATTTTTTCTTCGAAAACTAAAAAATATTACTTTTTCTCAGGTTCCGCAAAAAAATTATTCATCTGTCGAAGTTGTCTTTTATTCGAGTTAATATACTTGGGAAACATTTATAAATTTTTAATATAGGTACAGTATTTAATGATTAATGTTATGTTAACCAACTGTAAACTATTAACCCCATTTTAGTGGCTTCGTATAAAGAAATGTAAAATATACTTTGCAAACGTACACGTTTCATGCAGTTTGTAATTTGTTTTAATATCAAAGAGAAGATGTAAGTCGAACAGTTTAGCAATACAAACTTTTGTAGCATGTGCAGTATGTCTTTAGTTACAAAAAGTTTTATTGTTGTAAACGACTTTAAAAGTTTTATACAATATATTGGTATTTCTTGTATTAAATAAGTTAAACTACGTTGTGTACGTGCAGAACAAACCGTAAAAGACGCGCTTTGTATCTTGGATTACGAAAAACGGATAAACGAACAATTTTATATGCGTACATAAATGATTTTTTAATAAACGTTTTTAAAGATGTATCTACCATTTGTCTGAACTTTGTTATTAAAAAAACATGCTTGTTTTTTCATTGAAGTACTCTCGCATAATTTTTTATTCTAATTTATAAATAATTTTTTACACACGAAAATGATTTATGATTAAATAAAACCTGTGTCAAATTCTTTATGTTTGTATACTTTTAACAAACCGTAGTTTTGGCATGCGGGTTTTCTAATCAAATTATGATATCAAGTAGTTAATGAAAAATTAATAAGTAAGAAAACTCGTATTATGCAACAAGTAAGCTGGTTATAATTAAAATAAAAATAATTGATACAAAATTAAGAACGTACATTTTTAAATTTGAATTGAACCATGAATTATTTTTTAAGTATCTAGATGAGCATCAATCCATATTGACAGCAGTAAAACCAGAACAGCAATTTTAAATAATAGATAAAATAAGTTTGTATAGAAAAAAATTATGAAAATAATAGTAATTATTACTGTGTGGTATGTAGACGAAGATTTCCTCCACAAATATTTTTTGGGCATAGTAATTATCCCTACTTTTTATGGTAAGACAGACCAGGCGGCATAGGAATGATTTCCATTCTACATAGGCGAAAATTATAATTTTAACGGAACTGCTTCCTATTCAGCAAAGCTAGCTAATTAATGTAAATATTTATATTCGAAAGAGTTAGGTTATTAGTTAAATAAGTTATATTATTCATAATATGAAAACTAAATCAATAATTCAATGCATATTTCATTAAATTAATAATACCTACTATAAAAAACAATGCATTTTATTATTAAAAAAAAAATTATATTAATTAAAAATTTGAATGCCATATAGAAAGTTTATAATTATATCAAATAAAATACTTTTTATATTTTTTTTTTAATTTTTATCTTTAATTACGTAACAGAAAATAATTAAAATACAATTTTGAGGCCCTTAAATTAAACGTTTGGGAATATATTTTTATCCATTCGTAGCAGTGACAGATCTTATAATAAAACAACATTTTGCCAGAGTATGATAAACAATGCCAATTAATTATTAATCAAGTTTTCAATTTCTTACACTGACCGCGTCAACAGCAGCAACACTTATATTTACGAAGTCTGTTCAAAAAAAATCGAAATTAGTAATTTTTTAAATTTTATTATAAAATTTACAAATTATTGTTCCTTGTGGCTTTCAAAGCACTCCCCTCCTTTATTAACACACTTTTCCTAGCGGTGTTTCCCTTTTAAGAAACAGTCCCAAATAGCTTAATTTAAAGTGGCTTTTAAGATCTGTGCCGAATTTGTTTTATGTTATTAATACTCTAAAAGCGTCGTCCTTTCACCATTGATTTTAAATTCTGAAAATAAGGAAAGATCGCTAAATGCAACGTTTTTGTGAATGTTTATCCCAATTTCACACAAAATTTTACGTTACATTGTTGCTCCAAAAAATCGCACATTTTAAAATAATCACTAACACTTAAACACGTTACACTCAAATAACAATATCAAAAAAATTAAACGAGATATCAACAGTCGAAAAATATCTGTTTATAAAGGAGGTTATGCGCAAAGTAGTACTGCCAAGCGCATACCACTACATATCTCCGTTGTCGCGTAATTCAAATTGTTCGGTTATTTTCTGAACAGACCTGGTATATGGGAATGACTTCCATGCAACAAAGGAGCCGGTGGTATTCTCGCATGACTCTGATTCTTATGCTACAAAGTAATATCCACTTTACACATAGCTACTATATAACATGGTAGAAATCACCAGTAGGATAGTAATGAGTTTCATGCCACACAATCAAAATTATCATTCTCTTCTCTTCGTGTAGCTGGTAATTAAAATAAAAAAATTAAAATAATAAATAATTCCAATTTTAATGCATCAATTTAAAGTCTGAGTGTTTTCATAGCATTAAACTGTTCTGTTTTTAACAATCTTATGTAACAATTGCTTTTGAATTTAATAATAAAGTTGGTGACCTGAAAATTCAGTTGAATAGTGGTAAAACTTTTACGATTATAAATCATATCAAACATGAGGAAGGTTACTGAACCAAAAACCTGTCAAGTGAAAACTTTCAATAATCTTTTTCCGTCACTTATGTCTTTCGAATTAACCATTATAAAATGAGATTTTTCTATAAACGTTTATCGTAACTTCAATCTGGATTGTTTTAGAATGGAAATGTTGGAGAGCAATTATTTTTTTGATCGACAACGTAGAAAAGTTATTTAATCCAATTATAAGACTGAAACTTTATAATACGTTGTTTTAAAACAATAACTGCTTATATAGCACCAACAAATAAGCGTTAATAAAAACCTTCTAGACACTGCCTACATACAAAAGTGTACTTGAGAGGGTGTTAATTAATTTATTAAATTTAGAGTATTTTAGACAAAATGCTATTATATCAAATCTAATCATTTACTGCTCCATTTACTTGTATAGCTCCCTAAATAGTACTTCCCAAGAGTGTCAGCAGTTAATTTAATTTATATTAGCTTCAACAACCTTTTAATGCTTTAGATATTGATTCAAGTTCTTTTTTTAAATTAATTATTTTTAAAGTTTTTTGTGTAAATATTGCACCTACTTAAATTAAGATTTTGTAATTACATAAACCGAAATACTTTTCCGTCTTTTTATTGAAGTTGTATGTACTTACTGTATAAAATAAAAAGGAATTCTTTAAAAATACAATTGTTGCTTTTGCAAGAAAATACTGAAACTTCTTAAAAGCTTTATGACCGTTGTTTACGACTTCAATATATACGCAACCGGGTAGTCCGATAATACTATTTTATATCTTTTTTTTAGGCATTTACTTTAAATATTTACTTAAAAAATAAAAACTAATACTTTACACCCGCAGAATAATAAAATATTACGGTTTTATAACGAGTTTCACTATTTTCTATTATATAAATGTGTAAAAACAAACAAAACATCTTGTTTTTCTGTAATACAGGGTGGCCCTAAAGTCAATTCACCGATTTGCATTTAAAGTAACAAATACTCCCTCTAAAAAAAGTACAAGTATAAAGACGTGCTTTCTGAGTTGCTTTCGTTTGTAAAGTACAGTTTAAAAACTCAAATCGTAAAAAGGCAAAATAAAATGATATGTCAAAAGCCAGGTAAAAAATGCGATAAGGTCGGTTCGCAAATAGTCCCAAGTTTCTACGTCATTCTGTGACACAACAAAATTAATTTAGGGGTTACTTTTGATTTTTGCAAAAGCCATTAAATCTCAAAAATTGTCAATTTTTTTGTAAGCACAGCGGTACAAATTTTTCTAAGATACCATTAATTTTATTCATTGAAAATCGAAAATCATTAATAAAGATTCTTAAAAAAAGACTTAAAGCTTTGAATTTTGCAGAAGGGGTGCTTCCTAGGAGTAGAAGGCCCTTGATAAACACTGTCAATGTATACTATTAAATAATCACGGGTAAATTAAAATTTTGGGAAGCGTTTAACTCAGCTCTTTGACGTGCCTTACACAACTGAAATGTGCCAGCAACGGGTGTGGGTATTCCAGGTTGTGATAAGGATTTTGTTTACGTTTTATTTGAATTAAATTTTTGGGCATTTACATAAAATTTTTGAACGATTTTTGTGATTGCTTAAATCTTCAAACATAAAAATATTTTTTTGAAATTATTTATTAATCCAATGGTAACTTATTTTACATTTTAGGAAAACGCCCGAGGAACTATCCAATTATATAAAAAAATAATTAATTAATTTGAGATAAGAATAAATTAAAAAAAAATATACCTACTTATTGTTAGTTATAATTTTTTTGAAATTTTTATTATTTTAGGAATTATAAGCTCGTGGCACTTTAAATAATACACCCGGTATATCTTTTTTATTTAATTTTTAATTAGGTGGTGTTTAAAAACTTTTCGATAAATATGTTAATGCTCACTGGAATTGGACACAATAAAACAACAAATTGTTAACTTGCAACGTTTCGTTTCTTTATTGAAACTTTATCAAGCAACTGAAAATTAACAAAGTATAACAACAATAACTACAAGTATTTTATAAAATAATATAAATTATAAAATACCTTAACAACACAAAAAGGAAGTTAACCATTAAAACTCAATAATTCTACATGTGTCAAAATGAAAGATTTTTAAATATGAAAGATTGCAACTATGATTCTAAATAATTATATTAATTTAAAACTTTTCGATAAATTTCGATAATTTTTTTTGATATTTCTAACCTATAAAATTCAAAAAAATATTAGTTTTGTCTCGCTTTATTTTCCTGAAATCGGAATGTGCCACTTTGAGCTAGAATATGCACATTTAGATTTAAGAACGATGAACAATAATTAAGTTACTTTCTTATTTTATTTTAAATTATATTACCGCAGTAGCGCACCCTAAATTACGGCTTCCGAGAGATGACTTTTGTTATTTAAAAAAAAATTGTAATACGCATCGTCTTTTTAATAATAGAAGATTTGGGGTTAGGCTGCTATAACGCAGGCGCCCTTTCCTGAGTGCACCACTGGTGGTAGTGCGACTTTCTGCTACCAATTTATCTCATTGTTAGTATCCTCATATTCAAATATTGTCGCAAAATTATATTGATAAAATGTTTTTCGGGCCACCCTGTATACGAATAATGCGTAGTCATCGTTAAATTCTTTTTTATCGAAAGTTTTACGATATAGTACGTACTCTTTCTTTAGAGATAAAGTATTCGATTTTACATAACATCCCTTTCGGTATACGATATTATACAAGTAATCTTCGTCTAATTTTTTTTTAGAAAATAATTATCCGCTCTTGATTATACAAGATTGAATAATCCTAAGCGTTACGCAAACTTTTTAATATTTTGTACCGAGGTCGTCAAGACACCCTTTCGTAATGACTTAATAAAACCTTACCATACTTAATTTCTCGGAATTAAAATTTCAGGAGAAATGCTAATGAAAACATTAAATATTTAATAATGCTAACAATATTTTCTGATTGCTGTTAGAACCATTAAAAGTTTAAGTTTTCCAAAAATAAAGGTAGATATAATTTTAATTTTAAGCATACAATTATTTACATGCATGCTTGTTAAAAGTTTTAAATAGAAATTAAGAAAAATAGTATTGTTATATGTTTTAAAATGAGTTTGAAACAATTTTAGTAGTTTTGTGAAATTCAATTTATGTTTACTACAATTTAGTCAGCAAATAACCAATATAATATATAAGTGTTTAAAACATTAAGTAAATGTTTTAGAAATTCGTAAACTGCCTCTGTTAGAGCACAAACTACAACATTTGGTATCAAGGGATTTAACCATCAAAGCAAGAAAACCCTAATCTCGGAAAATTTGTTCCGGCCGCTGCATTTGATAACTTTGCACCCTACTATTTGTAAAAAAGTCGACATATCTTTATTGGATTCGTTAAAATAAATCATCTAAACAACGTTTTTTTTTATTTAATCAAAAATTAAAATCAAGTGTTAAATCTGATGTGTATAACAAAAATTATTTGATACGAAAATTGTTAGCTGTAATAATAATAATAATAATTTTAAAAAGTAATATTATATCATGTTAGTATTAAATTGGGTGTTTATAATATTCACTTTTATAATGATAAATGATTTAAACACGCAAATGTAAAATATTGTAAATAATTTTGGTTTTTGATATTTGACATATTTGATGACATGTTAAGTTGCTTGTAAAAGTTTCAATAAAAAAATGAAACGTTGCATTTTTTACACAACTTGAATTTATTCAAAGTGCAAGTCCTGCGAACTGAAAATAATATTTAAAAGATATTGGACGTTAATATTATGATTAATTGTAAACACAATGAGAAATTAATCTAAAGTTCTGTGGTGCCTCCAACTAAATACAAAGAAACACAATGTGTAATAAAAAGAATCACAATTGTAAGGCAAATCTAACATTTGCATTTAGTAATATTTGATATATACCTATTTATTTATAATTACTATTGATATATGGGTGATTCCTAGATAACTGTGATTTTTATGAAATTTAAAATGTTTTAAAACGCGTGTTTCGGTGTTTTCTTTCTCCAATTACACACAGAACTAAGCCTGTGCTGTAGTTCTACTACAACTACAACGAAACGAAAACTATAGCAAAATTTGAAAATTTTAATGCCACGGTATTGACATCTAATAGTGAAAGCGGCGATCGTTAAAAGGTGGTGAACCAAAATAAGTACAAAATAGATTTTATTACTTCTTAGATATTCAACAAATAATAAACCAACGGTTTGGCGATTTGTAACTTGTCCAATTGTTTTTTTTTTAATTTTTTTTCTTAATTTTTTGTAAAAATGATGTATAAGACATAAGTACAATGTTTTACTATTCGAAGAAGTTTCGATCAGTACAATATAAAAATTTAAGTCTGGCGTCCCTATTCTTGACAAAACTGTTTGCCAGACTACCCTCAAAATATTTATTGCAATGATAAATTTTCCATATAAGGTATAAGAAAAAATTAAATGTCAAAACTTTTATTTTTTATCCCTATTTTGAATAGAATTGGTCTGACACATTAATACTTGACCAAAATTCTGCTAAACCACGATTTAAAAAGTCTTTTGTTGCTACTTGTTGAGCGCCAGTTTTTTTTGTTTTTTTTGCAAAATTTACATTCAATTATTATTTGTCCAAAAATTTTAAACAAAACTATAACAAATAAATACAGAAATAAGTTAAAACATTGAGGAAAAAATAAATTAAAAAATTGTTTGTTATTTTTGCCATGGTAGTGACATCCACGGTAATGACATTTGAATTTAAAATAAACCTAACTTTATAATGCAGATAAATAAAATAATTTCCTAAATAATTTCGATTATTTACGTAAAAGTAAATAAAAATTTACTATAATTGATTCAAACATCGTATTAATAACCGTAAATTTCAAAACCACGGTACTGATATGTAATTTTATGACATACCTTTTTCAAAATAAAACAAATTACTTTAATTATATTTTTGAAACTTCAAAATAAATACACAGCTGTAAACATTGCACAAATAGTTCCTTATGAAAATGCCGCCAGAAAAAGTGGACGAAATTAAATTAAAATGGCGATTAGGCGGCAAACATTTCAAATTTAAAAATTGAATAAAATATCCGAACATAAATCAAAGATGATTATTTTTTTGAACAAACATTATTTTCGTATAATTGCAATATAATTTAATGGAGTATATATTAGACTTAAGTTATGAGAAGTAACTTTTAAATTACAAATCGAATATCGATAGAAATTTATACATTTAGTTTGAAAAATGAGTAATTCAAGATCACTTATGTTCCAAAACCTAATGTAACTTGAAGATAATTATCAGATTTATAATATTAATAATTTCCCAATAAGAAAATACTATGTTGGATGATAAATAAAATACTGGACATAAAAAATCACAGTTATCTGACAATCACCCATATACCTATTTATTTATAATTACTATTTATGTAACAAAGTTGTAGTAAAAAGGACCATAATTTATTTGCCGTGTATGAAATATGAAATAAAAATGACAAATCTATTAAATGTAATTTTTAATATCAATTTCTGTTGCTTGTTTCTACTTATCAACTTTGTTTTACAATTTTGCCATGCACTACATAGAAACTTTTTATTACCGAAAAATTTTAAAGTGAAATATAGATTTATGGTTCATAAAAATTTTATATCATTATAATGTGTCGACTGCTTTACTTCAAAAAAAGCAACTTAAAAGTGGATGCTAAAAAAATAATGTTATCCAGTAAATGTTATAGTTTATTCGATACCATAGAAAAAAATACTTAATTGGAATAATAACTTACACAGGCCTACAAAAAAAAAATTGGTGCCGACATAATTTCGTTATAACTTTAATCTCTACTGCATTAGAAAACAAAAAATGCTATTTAAACGTTAAAACTACGTATAGTTTCAGAACTACCCTCACATAAACATTTTTCCTAAAAGTTACTGTATTATATACTTTAGGGTGGTCGTTAAAAATTAAATTTCTTCCGACGCCCCAAAAAAAACTTCCTTTTAATTTTTAATTTTTAATTTTAATTTAAAAAAATTTTTTTTAACAAAAATAACACGTGCCTCAACACAATATAAGTTCATTTTTTGATAAAATCTACTTTTTATAAGTATCTCTTAAAGTATACAAATTTGCAAAAAAGTTATAGGAACAATTTTGTAGAAAATTTATTTCTCTATAAAAACGTCTTGTTCATTTTCTTCATGAATTTATATTTATGGAGATATTCTCAATAATAAATTCATTAACTTTATATAATCAACATTTTACGACCTACCAACGTCATTTTTTCTAAAATATAAAAAAAAATGTAACAACTAGAATTTATTATAGTTTTACGAAATTATATATATTTAAAAAAGAATGACGTTTGAGGGTCTTAAAATGTTGACTATATGAAGTTAATGAATTTATTATTGAGAATATCTCGATAAATATGAATTTCATGAAGAAAATAGAAAAGAGCTTTTTTGTAGAAAATTGAATTTTCTATAAAATTGCCCCTATAATGTTTTTTCAAATCCGCATACTTCATGAGATACTTGCAAAAAACAACGATTTTGTCAAAAAATGAATTTAGATTGTCTTGAGGCATGTTATTTTTGTTAATTTTTTTTTTAAAAATCCCTCTGGTTTTTCATCAAACGAAGGCTTTTTGGGCAGTCGGACAAAAATTAATTTTTAACGACCACCCTAACGTATATAAAACAGTAACTTTTAAAAAAACTTTTTAAGTGAGAGTAGTTCTGAAACTGTGCGTAGTTTTGACGTTTAAATACCTTTTTTTGTTTTCTAAGGCAGTAGAGATTAAAGTTATAATGAAATTATGTCGGTACCAAAAATGTTTTTTTGTAGGCCTGTGTTATCTATCATTAGTGAATACTAATTCGAATAATTGTGTGCATTTTTTATTTTTAAAATAGTTCCTGAAATAATGATTTTTTTCTACAAAATTATATCAAAGTAGAAAGTTACGAACCATTTATTTTCTAAATAAATTGTTAATTTATTTACTATCGCGTATTCAAGAATAAAATTTTAATAATTGTTAATTTAAACAAATTCGGAAAAATCGTGAAGTTATGGCATATTGAAAATTAAAAATTTTTCGAAAATTTACACATTGAAACTTCAACTGCGTTTTTCTCTAAGATTTGCTTAAGATAAGCCCTAATTGTTTTTTTGACAATTTTATATTCTAATAGACGGACTTTCAGAATCTAAAAAAATTTTGAATATAACTCGAAAAGTAATCGATCTAGTAGCCAAAATTTTGAAAAAATACCGCATCCCAGTTTTCAATTCCGATATGATTTTTAATGCGTCTGCAAACTTAAAAATTTGAGGATTCTAAATCTGCAGAGTATTTGCAGATCTCTTTACAAATAACCGAGCTACGATTTTTTTAATGTTCAACGGGGTAATGTTGCGTAAATGTAACGCACAACAATAACAGTAATTATTTGTCAATAATTTCTTTTGAAATAAAAATCAATTGTAATAAAATACTTGTACTAGAAAGCACTTAAACACGTAATAAAAATTTTTAAAGTAAAATAATGAATCGCATTAAGAAATAAAACGAATTAAGAAATTTCACAATTGAACATCAAACGGAAAGCTCGCTTTTACTTATAACTTCTTCAACAGTAACACAATGAGTATTCATAATACTATCAAACCTATCTATTACGTTTCTAGGCTTTTTCTATTATGGCCTTTCAAATACGGTACTGGCAAAGTAATGGTGCAACTTTCAATATTTGAAAAAATTATAGCCCATATAATTAATCTACTGCTTCTGATGTTAATATGCTGGGGTTACTACGAGAAACTTATTTATAAAATGAAAGGCAAAATAAAATTATCGCCGAATATTTTGGAATTAATATTTTTGTGCCCTATTCATTTCTTTGGTTGTTTTTCTGTGGTGTGGGCTAATACGTATCAAGGTAAACATGCTATACAATTTTTTAAAAATTTAGAATTGATCGACAGCAAAAAACTTCACATCCCTTACAAAGTGCATAATTCAATGCGTTACAAGACGTTGCAAAAAACAATTCTTCAAATCTCACTTAGTTTTTTGCTGTGTGGCTCAGATTGTTTCATAACGAGTACAATGTTCGGATTTTCTAAGGGCAGACATTACTTAATGTCTTATTACAATTACATACGCGTAATAGTCGTTGTGCAGCAAGTAAGTAACAAAGCCGAATTCGTAAGAACGTTCTATAAAATCTTAAACAAACATCTCGAAGATGTAATTCGGAAAATTAAATATTTAAAACGGGAGCGGTCTAACAATGTTCACAAATCTACAAAATTTATTCGAAAATTACGCTCAGCACACTCTGAACTATGGAATCTTATAAATCTTAATGCAACGATTCACGGCTTACAATTATTTCTAATATTTTGCTGTTTGACTTCGATGGTATTATTTACTTTGTACTATGGCTTGCTTTACGGTGCAACAAATCACACATACAAGTCGAAAGTGGGCTACGAAAAGTGGATTGCCGTCATATCTATATGCACTTTTTTGAAGCAATTGGTAAATATGTGTCAATAATTGTTGAGGTTATACTTCTTTTGGCGTGTTGAGACTAAAATATTAGCAGGCACTGGAAGTTGCGCGCGCACATCCATCGAAAATTCGAGAGTTGAAGTTAGGGAGCGTTCAAGTATTACGTAACGCAATGGAGGGCTTGTAAAGCGTTACGATGCGTTACAAGGGAGGGAGGGGTTCGACCATCGCGTTACGTAACATTTTTTTTATTTAAATAAAAAGCTAGGGAATTAAAATTTCCCAAGTTGGCAACCCTTTCGTTTATGTATTACGGGAAAATGGTCACTTGGTTGTTACGTAACGTTTAGGCTGGGGGTCCTGAAAACGTTACGGTGCGTTACATGGAGGGAGGGAGGGTCAAAAATCTTCAAAAATTGCGTTACGTAATACTTGAATGCTCTCTTAGCCGTCTAAGAAAGTAAATTAATAATTGTGAATCATGCTTAAAACCGAGTGTGCACATTCGAGCTCAAAGTGGCACATTCCGATCTCGGGAAAATGAAGCGCGCCGCTCCGCGTCGCGCTTCATTTGCTTCCCTCGCTCGGAAATGTGCCACTTTTCGCTCGAATGCGCACATCCTCGTATTTATTGAATTTGTTTAAATTACTCTTTCGATATAAAAAGGAAATAGCAATGTAGATGTCGTTTTATTTAAACGACATCTGTACACATTATTCCCAATATCAAATTCTGCACGCGACACAGCCTTGTAAATTTTAATTAAAATTGCTTAAGAAGTAAATTAATTATTGTGAAACACACTTAAAACCGATTGTGCACATTTGAGCAAAAAGTGGCACCTTCCGATCTCGCTCGGAAATGTGCTATTTTCGCTCGAATGTGCGCATTCGTTGAATTTGTTTACTTAATTTTTTGCTCCTTTAAATCATAAAGGCCGTTGCCGGTTTTCAATGGAAAATGTGCCCCCGCAGATAATAAAATGATTTTTTCCTGTAATGTATTCTATCATTAGTAGGTAATACTGATGGAAATTTTATCCCCTCAGCTGCTATAGTTTTTGACTAAAACATTAATTTTAATTTTTTGGAAATATTTTTTATTTCAAAAACGGCTTTTCGATTTGATTGTACTTTGGATATGTTAGAAGTATATCTACCTATCATTTAAAAATAAAATGAATTTTTAATTATTGCAAAAAAAACATTTGTACATTTAATTTTTTTAAAGTGTAATTTTGGGTACTTCTATATTAGGAACACCAACCTTTTTTTTTCTAGTAATTGCTTATTTACTAATCTATAACATATATTTATTTCAAAATTTTTTGTTTAGGACAACATAGTTCAATATTCAAAACAGCTGAGGGGCTAAAAATTTCCAAAAGTATTACTAATGCACTATGGGCCAGGTTTGACCAAAACAACTTTTATTGTAAAACATAGTTATTTCTATGCATTTGACCTCGAGAAATTCCATTTTGAAAGAATTTTTGAAATCGGTGAATTAGTTTTTAATTCTTCTTCTTATGTCGCCCTCTCCTGTCGAAGGTTGGCGATCCAAATGGCAATTGTAGCTTTAGAAACTGCAGCTCGGAAAATTTCTGCGGATGAACACCCATACCATCTTCTCAAATCTTTCAGCCATGAGTTTTGGCGTCTTCCAACTGATCGTCGTCCTTTTATTTTTCCCTCTATGATAACTCTCAATAGTTCGTATCTTTCGCCTCTCATCACGTGTCCTATGTATTGTGTTTTTCTTACTTTAATGGTGTTCATTAGTTCTCTCTGTTTATTCATTCGTATGAGAATTTCGTCATTGGTTACACGTTGCGTCCATGAAACACGCAGCATTCGCCTGTATAAATACATTTCGAAAGCATTTAGTCTTTTCTCAGTGTTTGGATCTAGTGTCCAGCTTTCGCATCCATATAGCAAAATGGGAAGATGTAGGACCTAGTCATACGAATTCTAAGTTCTAAGCTGAGGTCTGATCTAGTGAAGAAGGTTTTCATGTTCATGAACGTTCTTCGAGCTTGCTCTATCCTTGATAATATTTCCTTTTTGGACTCACTCTGGCTGTTTATGTTGGTACCTAAGTATTTAAAGGCGGCTACCTGTTCCACAATTTCTCCCTTAATGTATAAATTTGCAGCTACATGTGTTTTAGCAAATACAATAACTTTAGTCTTGGATACGTTAAGTTGTAGACCAAATCTTTCACTATGTTGAACGACATTATCCATCATATGTTGTAGTTCTATGAGGTTGTTTGCCATTATTAAAGTGTCGTCGGCGTATCTGATGTTATTGATAGTAGTGCCGTTTATCTTAATTCCACCTACATCTTCTTCTAGTGCTTCTTTAAAAATTGCCTCCGAATACAGGTTAAACAGCAGCGGAGAGAGCACGCATCCTTGCCGTACGCCCTTTTTTATTAGGATGTCGTCTGTGTTTTCTTGCTCTACTTTGACTTTCGATGTTTGATGCCAGTAAAGTTCTGTAATAATGCGTAAGTCCTCCTCGTCAATTCCTGTCAGCCTCAAGATTTGTAACATTTTTTGGTGATTCACACAGTCGAACGCCTTACGGTAATCAATGAAACACGCGTATACACTTACATTCATATCCTTACATCTTTGAGTCAATACGTTAAGAGCAAAAGTGCTTCTCGTGTTCCGAAGCCATTCCGAAATCCAAATTGTGTGTTGTTTATTTGGTATTCGCATTTTTATAGATCCGTGTGTGAATAACTCTTAAAAATGTTTTTAGCACGTGGGACATGATACTTATCATGCGGTAATCGTCACATTGGGAAGAGTTTGTTTTTTTCGGGATTGTTATGAATGTGGACTTCAGCCAGTCAGTCGGTATCCTACCTGTTACGTATATTTTGTTAAATAACAGTGTTATAAGGTCTAGACCTTTGCTTTCATTATCTGCTATTATTTTTAGAATTTCTGCATGAATTTTATCAGGACCAGTAGCTTTTCTGTTTTTAAGTATTTTTATAGCGTGGATTACTTCACTTTTAGATATTTCAGGTGTTTTTTCATTTGTTACTTGGTCTTCTGGTGGTGGTTTATTAGGTCTATCGTCATCAAAAGTTCTTCTACATACTCTTTCCATCTCCTGAGTTTACCTTCTATGCCTAAAATTATTTCGTTGTTCGAATCTCTTAGAGTTGTTGTTTGATGTTTTCTAGTTCTGCCTGTCATTTCTTTTACATTTTGTGTATATTGAACGTATCGTATTTTTCTTGGAGCAGTTCTATTTCTTGGCATTTTTCTGACATTAATTTCTCCTTTGCTTCTCTGCATTTTTCCTTATGATTCTATTGATATCTTTATATTGCGATGGTCGTGTTTTATTTCTTCTTCTTTCACTCATGAGATCTAGGATTTCCTGTGTCATCCATTCTTGTTTTTGTTATTTTTTCTAAACCCAATATCCTGCTCCTGAACATCTGTTATTTTGTTTTTATCGCGTTCCAAGTAGTTTGAATTTCTTTTCATTTCGTATGCGTGCCTCTATTGTCTTTAGTTCTTTTCTATTTTATAACTTATTTTTTCTTTTACTTCAGGATTTTTAAGTTTGTCAATATCTATATGTTTGGCCAGTTTTTCTCGTTTAATTCTTTTAAATCTCTTAATTTTAAAGTCCATTACAACAGGGTTATGGTCACTATTGATGTCAGCACCAGGATAAGTTTTTACAGAATGTATGTATTTTTTGAATTCCATGTTTAGCAAGATAAAATCTATTTGATTTCTTACTAATCGTTGTTTATTATCAGTTGGCGCTTTCCAAGTGTATAATCTTCTTGGATGTTGTTTGAAAAGGTATTGGCGATAAGGAAGTTATTTTCAGTACAGAACTGATTCAGTCTGTCTCCCCTGGCGTTCCTTATACCAAGACCGTATGCTCCTATATTGTCTCCTTCCACACCAGCACCAATTTTGGCGTTGAAATCTCCGATGACCATGGTAATTTCCCCTTTCTTTGTAAGACTTATTACTTCATCTATTTTATTGTAAAATTCTTCTATTTCTTGTTCTGTTTTATCATTTGTTGGGGCATAGATCTGGATAACATTTAAATCTCTGTGTGTTGTTTTCATTTTATGAAGATAATCCGTTCGTTGACTGGTACAAAGTCAACGACGGATCTGCAATTTTGTCTGTGAGAATTACAGCTGTTCCATGTCTGTGTTCATTGTTACTTCCTCCAGAGTAATATATATATCCCTTTTGTGTCCTTTGCTTTCCGGATCCAGGCCATCTGACTTCGCTTAATCCTAGGATATCTATGTTCATCCTTTCCATTTCCTTTTCTGCATTTGTTAGTTTGCCTGGCATAAATAAGCTGCGAACATTCCACGTAGCAATACGTAGAATTTTATCATATATTTTGATTCTTGGTCTGTTACCAAGATTTTTACTGTTATACCTCAGGGGGATTCTTAGCACCCTCTCCTCATTTAAGAGGTGCCCTGGACTGAGGGCCATTATTCTATTTTGTTCAGCCATTAGGATTGTTTGGAATTATAATACAGTAAGATTTCCGTTTCTTTTCTGTATCGCAGTACGAAAACCGTTTTTGCTGTTACAGCTGCGCTTTTCGGTTTCCAGTGCTTTACCGCTTCGAAGTTATTCTTCCCACGCTAGAGCCTGATTTTGATGAACCTGCTGCCTATCATCAGTCAAGTTTTGGTCCGCCTCGGGTATTTCATTTCCCCGATACCACCCATATCTGGGAGGCATTCCCCTATCCGCCAGCCGGGGAGGCGCCCGATGGGGGATCTTGCAACCCCACACGGGAGTTTTTAATATAATTCCGAAAAACCGAATAATCCGAAATTTAAAATTTCGCAAGATTTTAAAAAATCTGAAGTCCTACGATGTTAAGGATTGTTTTACTAATTTTAAAATGTTTTTATTTGCAAAATCGGTTAAGTGGTTCTTTAGTTATTGCAAAAAAACCGAAAAAAATTGAGAAAAACGGGTATTTTTGAAAAATCATATCTCCGAAACCTTATTGATTTTCCTCACGAGTATTTTTTATAATTTAAAGAAACACTTCAACTTTCAAACAAAAAAATAAAATTGAGTTAGTAACTCGGAATTTTTAAAATACGAATTTTTTAATTATTTATTGAAAATATGGGGAGAGAATCCAAACTATAAATTTATTTAAAAAAGTTTATGCACTAATTAAATTAATTTTTATTAAGACGCAAAACATTATTCTAAATGAAATATCAAACTTCAAAACTTCAAGTTTGGATTCTCCCCTCATATTTTTCATATTTTCGATAAATAATTCAAAAATTCGTATTTCAAAAATTACGCGTTAAAAATTCAATATTTTTTTTTTGTTTGAACGTTCAAGTGTTTTTTTAAATTATAAAAAATACTCTAGAGAAAAATCAATACCGTTTCGGAGATATGATTTTTCAAAAATACCCGTTTTTGTCAATTTTTTTTGCAATAACTGAAGAACCACTTAACCGATTTTGACAAATAAATACATTCTATAATCAGTAAAACGATCCTATACATCGTAGGACCTCAGATTTTTTTAAATCTTGCTAAATCCGAAATTTCGGGTTTTTCGGTTTTTCGGAATTATATTAAAACTAACTCACAGATTTCAAAAATTCTTTCAAAATCGGTTTCCTCGTGGTCAAAATACATAGAAATAATTATGTTTTAAAATAAAAGTTGTTTTGGTCGACCCTGGCCCATAGTGTAATGGTACGATACATTACAGAAAAAAAAATCAGTTTATCTGCGAGGACACTTTTCTCATGTAAATCCGGCAATGGCCTTTAAATTTAGTTTAGTAAACATCGATTTTATGTTCGAAAAACGTATTTACCATAGCAATGAGAGCGAAAAGGTACAACAATCTCGTTAATTCCAGCGAGAGGAACAATTAAAATTAATTTAGTTACGCCAAAAAGTATAACTTCTAACGTGCGTAATATGTTACACTAGGGTGACGCAAAAAAACCGACTATTTTTTTTTTGAGTCTTGAATGAAAAAATGTTAGTTTTTGATGTTTTAGGAGCTGCCAGAAAAGGACAGCTCAAAAAAAAATTTTTAAGAGGTCGCTCAGAATTTTTTAAAATTTCAAAATCCGTCAAAAATCGATTTTTTTTTTAAATTTTTTTTCTCGTGACTATCATTTTATAGACAAACAAAAAATAAGTTTCTGAAAGTTTCAATTTAAAATTTGAGTTTTAAAAGGTCGCTCAGAATTTTTTTTAATGAGATGAACTAAAAAAATCAAACAAATGACAGTAAAACATAATTTTATTAAAACTCAATAATTTTAATTAAATCAACTACAACGTTTGAACAATATTTAAATAAACTTTGTTCATCTCGGAGTGAATTTTTGTTGATTATTGTACTAAATAATAGAAAAAAAAATGTATAAAATTTAATTTGAATATTAAAATCTCACTTGAAAAAATCCAAAGTGATGCACTAATAAATAAAAAAAAAATTCTGAACGACCTTTTAAAACTCAAATTTTAAATTAAAACTTTCAGAAACTTATTTTTTGTTTGTTTATAAAATTATACTGTAACGAGAAAAAAAATAAAAAAAATCGATTTTTAACGGTTTTTGAAATTTTAAAAATTTTGGGCGACCTCTTAAAAATTTTTTTTTGAGCTGTCCTTTGGAGGTAGCTCTTAAAACATCAAAAACTAACATTTTTTCACTCGAGACTCAAAATAAAAAAATAGTCGGTTTTTTTGCGCCACCCTAATGTTACACGCACCGGTTTTTTTTTCATGTTACATTTAAATGGTTGCAGATAATAATAGTTCTTATGATCAATCAATTTTCCTGCGCAACAAACGAAGCACTTAAAACCAAAGTGATATTACACAAAATTTTGACTTCGATTACGATTGGTTCCCATAAATCTCATTTGAAAGGTTACAGAGAAGAAGTGGTTCATTTTGCCCGACAAGCTGAATTTCAACAACCATCGTTTTCAGCGGCTGGATTTATGATGGTGGATTACGAAATGCTTTTTACAATTTTTAGCACAGTCTTGTACTACTTTGTTGTACTAATGCAATGGCAACGAGCTAGCAAGTTCAGAATTTAAAGCTTAAGTATTATATCTACTGACGTGTACTTAAAAAATGTTGTGTAAATTCTCTAAGTGATGCTACTTAAATAAATATTCATCCTACTATTCCATGTGTCAAATTTGAAAAAATTTAAGAAGACGCCGAAAATATAATTAGAAGACTGTCAAATTAGTTAATATGTGAGTCACATTGTTAACAAATTTAAAAATTTTATAAAATTAGTAGGTACCTTATAGATGCTTTCAGAATTAAGCGCACATGGAAAAAATATTAAATTGATTGAAGGAGCAAGTGGATAAAGTGGTTATGGGCCAAAAGTGTAGTTTTGAGAAAACAGTAATTTTAATTTTTTATCTGTAGTGTTCCATAAATGTTGTGTTACATAACTTCTTTATCAATTTAGTTACTTTTAAAATGTAATATATATAGTAGATTTAAAAAATTTGTAAACTTTTCTTACATATAAAACCGTCATCCATGACAAACAATTCAAAAATGTCTCTTAACTCTGTCATCCACTTGTTCCTTCAATTTTGAACCAAGAAAACCCTTACAAAGAAGAATTTTTATATGCCTCAAAAATTTCTGCTCTAGGTTTTAATATTCTTGTTTTCAGATATTTTTTTCATTGATCGATAACTACTTATACCAATTTTTGAACTAATATAAGTACAATTCTCTTCAACTATTGGGTGGACAAGAAAGTAATTTCGGTTTTCACAAATCCATAGCGTTACAAATTTTTCTAATCATTTCAGTGAATGTTATAAAATAATGTTACGAAGTCATATTAATGACTTTTATCTTACTTCAGGAAAACAATTATTTGGTATTTGGTTTACACCTATTAGTTCAGTGTCAAATTTAACATAGAACACAAAAATAAAAATTTTCGTCATTTTTTGCTTTATTTCCGCAAAGACAAGAATGTTACTGAAGCTCACACAAACTTATGTAAAATTTCTGGAAAGAAAGATTTGATAGAACGCATTGGTTTAAACAATTTAGCGTTAGAAATTTTTCATTTAATGATCAGGGTTCATGCCGACCAACTGAATTTAACAATAATCAAATCAGAGCCATAATTGAGGCAGATTGTCATATAACCGAGAAGAAATATTGCAGAGAACTTAAATATATAACACATAATAATCGAAAGTTATTTAAAATGTCTTGAACTTGTTAAAAAGCTCGATATTGGTGTTCCACATGAATTGAAAGAGATTCATTTAAAACAACTAATGAGATTTTGTGATGTGTCTCATAAACGCAATAAAATCGATCCGTTTTTAAAATGAATCATCACTGGCGATAAAAAAAAAGATGGTCTACAACAGCATTCATCAAAATCAATCATGGTCCAAGCGCATCGAATTAGCCAAATCACATCAAAAGAAGATTATGCTTTCAGTTGGTAGGATTATGAAAGTGTTGTGTATTTTGAGCTGCTCAATTCATTATAATAAAAACCCTAATAATCGGATTTAAATTCAAGATAAGCGATATTTTAAAGCCCCCTATTAGTTTTATACAACAAAGTTCACAATACTAATAAAAATTAACCCTCCATCAAACTTTCTTAAAAATAAAAATTTAAAGAACTTACCGAAGATGTCAAAATACATTGGCCAATCCTTTGGAGACACTACACAATTTATTAGAGACCACGTTGTTACTAAATTATATTTAAAAGTAGTAGAACTAATCATCCCACAAAAACACATTAAAATTAAATCAAAACTAAAGGAACGCTTTGAAGCTCTTAACTCGGCCACGGTCACCTCATATAAAAATTTATACGTTAAAAATTTAGAAAGTTACGCAAACTGATATCTTTATCTTTTGGCCGAAGCCTAAACTCGTATACCTATCTACAACCGTTATCAGCAATGCTTTCGGCCCATACCAAAAACTAGTCATTTTTAGCTTGAAATTAATTCTCAAATCAAAAAATCAATAACTGCTTTAAAAATGAACAATGCAAATGGTTTAGTAAACACCTAACATTAAAAACAAATTTTTTCAACTTACAAAGAACACCATTAAATCATGAATTAAATACCATACTAAGGTGGGTCGAAAAATAAGAAAAAAATGTTTTTTCTTAATATCTTAAGGTGTCCCACTAAATTTTAAAAATGATAATGAATTAAATTTTTTGTTTTTAAGAGAAACACTTTTTTTCTGCTTAGAATTGTTAGAAACATCAAAAATTGCTGAATGTGATAACGTTCAACTCGATTTTGACTATTCAATGGGACACCTCAAGGTATTAAAAAATAATTTTTATTTTTCGACCCACTCTAATACACATAGCTACCTATATCATCATATTCAGCATATGAGTCCAAAGTCGGATTTTGCCTCCTCTCAATTTTCGGAACTTCTTTAGCGACAATTTTGAACTTATGCCCTTTTCAGAATCTTTGGAACAGACTGTTTTTTCAGTACGAGATCCCGAGATTTTTCCTCTATTCGCCTGAGGTAATTTCGGTTTCGTTTTGACGCTCATCATTTATTTTGGAGTTTTTAGCCATAACTTGCCGCGCTGGTTTGACGTGTTGGCAAATTTTTTGTGGATAGGAGTATTATAATAGGATAAGGTATGAATGGGATATAAAGGATGTGACATGATTTTCTACCCAGTGTAGGCAAGAGAGAAAATCAAGGCTCGCGTCGGCAGGGTGGCTTTCCTGAAGTAGACCTGTCTCCTATCGGGATCATAGAAGAATGTCTACGCGCTACCCATACATGTGTGCACAAAAATAGAAGTGCATCAATGCACTTTAATTTTTCGTTGTGCTATAATATTTAAATAGTTTCAAAATGACCACAGGCTCTAAAATTTAGAAATAAAGAGATTGAAATTTTATTAAAATACTTTTTGTGCATGTTAATCATTGCTGGTCCGTAGAGAACAAAATATTTTACGTTGTGTGTTAGTATGCATGCCCGTTGGTAAATAAATGGAGAACTTGAACGATATTAAAAATGCAAAACTGTTTATCTGCTTTCAAAGTCAACCACCTGTATAAACAAAAGGCAAATTTAGAATACAAATTGTGCCTAACAGTTATCCAATAATTTTCGTTAGAGTGCAGCGACAAAATTTTTAATATTGTTATCAAAGATTTACATCTTAGACGAGCGTTACGTAGCAGAACAGATTGAAAATTAGCAAACCCTTAAATTTACATGAGTTTCCAGCTTTATGCAATATTAATGGTTAGTCACGAAACATTACAGAAGAGATCGGACTTAATTCACATCGTTAATTGTATTTGAAATTATTTTGTTTACTCGAAAGTGATTTGGATAAGTGTTTTATTTAATAACACTGGTCTACAAAATTGAAAAAAAAATTGTCAACAAAAACATCTGTCTAATTTTGATAGTGTTATGTATACACTTGACATCTCCTACCATTAGACTAATTTTAAAAAGGTTTATATTTATCGAAGTATTTTGAAAATATTTTCAAAAAAATCGAAGAAGGCATACATCTCAAAAAAAACTTTTTTTGCATTAAACTAAAGATAAACGATTTAGGTAATAATGTAGCTTAAAATCATATTTTTTTCTTAGAAGCATTTAAAAACAAAAATTTTCGATAAAAAAAAACAATCCAATTGGTGCATTTTTCGCAACGATGCATTTGAAATAGATAAACTCAAATTTTGAAAAAACTTTATATTTTATAAATGGACGATCCACACAATTTGAAAAAAAAATATAAACGTGTTTTTCATCCCTTTCAAAATTATGAAAAAAATCGCGAGGGCTCATCTGAAAAAGGGGCCGATTTGGCGTGGAATGCCCAATATTTTTATAAAAAATGTACGAACATACGCTTTTACTTTTACAATTAGCCTCTTATACGCAATGGTACTTTGGTTCCGTTAGGTTCCGTTTTAAACCAATATCATTACAAAATTCGTGTTGATCAGTGTAATTAATATCATCAAATCATATACCAAATATACCTACGATTTATACGCAAGCAGATAAAGAAAGAAGTTATTAGTTTTATAAAACATGCAAATCTTATTATAATTTTTTGTGTAAAAAATTAATGGGTTTATACTTCAAAAAAAAATATTTTAAATTATGTTCTATTGTTCATTTGAACAAGAAAAAAGATTTTGCAGCGTGACATCCATTAACGTTACGAGTAAGTACTTACAAAAATAATAATTTGCGTCGGTTTTTTTATGAAACAGATCTGATGTTTACAAGAAAACCTAGAAGATTCTCACAAAAAGATTTTTTTTATATAAAAGTATTTACCCAGTAACCTACAAATACAAGGATTCTTCTCCTACTTATTTTGTTTTCCTTTTATTATCCTTCGAAAACTCTGAAAGGCTTTTCAGATAAAACACAATAATAAATAAACTTTATCATATTAAATTACCAAAAAGTTCGATAATATGCAATGTTTATATTGAAATTAAAAACCGACCAAAAGAAACTTGCCTTTTATTATAACTTTAAATTAATGTCTCCATAATTTCCATATTAATGTAAATTAGTCTTTGTTTATGCACCTTAATAAGTCGGCTCTGGCCGAAGTAAATACATTTACTGAAGAAGGCAATAAATTCATACGTTATCTAGTTAATCTATACTTTCACTGCACTTGGATTTAATATTTGAATTAATTAATTTTTTTTATTGGTTCCATACATGGAACTTAATCTCATGTAGCCAAGGTGGGGTGTCTGTACACTCCACGGCTTCTATTTTGTGCATCCACAAACGACTCGGCGGTATTGACTTCGACATACCTGCTTCTGAAGTTGTTCTTAGAATGTGCGAGGAGTTCAAACACTGTCGGAGGTTATAAGTCCTTTCATGTATCAGTTTCAGAAGGAAAAAAGTTTATGGGGTGTACCAGCACCCCATCTTGTGGTATATGAAACAAAAATTCACCTTGCCTGTGGAAGGTTAACTATTTTATCATGCTAGTCGAAACATGAAAAAATAATTGAAAATTTCTACTATTATTTAATAATATTTGTCATACAATGATAATTCAAATAATATAAATTTTTAATTTATTGTATTTTTGCTGTTTGCATTACCTACACTTCTGAATTTTTAATCAGTGGACTAAGCAACAAACTAGGCAAAAACTAGTATTGTATTTAATACAATAAAGTGATAACGATGAACTTGATAACTTAATTGAAATTCATAATGCAAACCATATTAATTTTCTTAATATAAACTGTATTAGAGACTGGAAGTCACCTGGAGATTGGATGCTCCATAATATTTAATTTAACGTTAAAATTTACATGCTGTGCTCCTTTACAATATAAATTAGTTTTAACTAAAAATTTTTTTAAATACATTTTTGTCATAACTAAACTCAGCCATGTTGCTTTAATCATCTAAACATTCTAAATTTTTGTTGTATACATGTAAAGTTATACTTCTTTTGGCGCGTTGAGAGTAAAATTTTACTAAGCAACGGAAGTTGCGCGCGCAACTTTAACAAAAAGTCGGCAGTTAAAGTTAGCTGTCTGAGAAAGCAAAATAATTATTGTGAATCAGGCTTAAAACTGAGTGTGCACATTCGAGCTCAAAGTGGCACATTCCGATCTCGGGAAAATGAAGCGCGCCGCTCCGCGTCGCGCTTCATTTGCTTCCCTCGCTCGGAAATGTGCCACTTTTCGCTCAAATGTGCACATCCTCGTATTCATTGAATTTGTTTGCATTAATTTTTGCATATTTTGCTTTGTTTTCAAATTAAACGGTTTCTCATACAAAAAAGGTGCCCAACATAACACGTGGTTACATTTAATTTAGTCACGCGAAAGAAGTATAACTTCTAACGCGCGTACATAAGTACGCACATCGGTTTTTTTAAAACGTTTTCAAGTAGAAGCATTTTCGATTGGTTACAGAAGATTTCTCAACAATTTTTTACTATAACGCTTTATCAAATTGTCTGCAAAATAGATGTATTTTCTCATGAATTCTTGAACTTCTAATGTTGTAGTTCTTTTGTGTCCTTTTTTTAAAAAAAACAATAAAAAATTTGTGACATAAGTTTAACATGTAGCATAAAATATTAATTCTGCATAATTTACTTCGGCCGTTCTTCAACTGAGTTATATTTTAAAACTTTAGCTTAAAAAATAACTAAATTATTTTTTAAATAATACTCCATTCAGTTTCTAAAAAAGTTTCAACATAAATAAGCAAAAAGGTCGTAATTTGTTTTCCATAGAGAAAACAATTTTTATAATTATCCAACCGGTTGTAAAATTGCAATTTATTCTGAAATCTTGCAATGTAACTACGAGCCATTCTCATCGAAGAAGATGCTTGTATTTTTAAGTATTGAAAATTATTCTCTACAGAATGCTGATAACATTACTCGACCGAGTAATTTTCATTTGATTATACTTTCAAATAGTTTTGTTTGTAGAACTTTTAAGTAAGCAATTTGCATTTTATTGATGAATCGTAAATTTTAAGCGGAAACAACTTTCAATATAAAATATACAACACGGTAAAGGTAAAATCGTAAAATTGTTAACCAAGAATAGTCTTTTATTGTACATTATTTACAAACATAAACCTAATGACATGTATCGATAAATTGCGTTAAAAAAATAGCAATACGTCTAATTACTAACTTACCACATTAGTTTTTAATAGAGAATTTGTTTTTATATTGTCTTTATCTACATCTTTCTTGAAATTCTAAAAAAAAACTATCAATAAATGGTGTTTAATAAGTATTTATACATCTTCGTACCTTTTCAGCAATTCTTTTAGTATTTCAGTCATATTATTACCAGTCTCTTGAACTAATTTATAGAAAAAACCATTGCGATTTTGTAACAGAAGGTAAGGATGGTCAAACTCAACCAAAACGCCGCCATCCATCACTAATATTTTGTCAGAATCCATAATTGTGTTTAGTCTATGGGCAATAGTTAAAACTGTACAATGTGCAAACTGTCGTCTAATTGTTCGTTGGATCAATGCATCAGTTTGAATGTCAACATTTGCAGTTGCTTCGTCCAAAATCAATATCTTATTATTTCGTATTATTGCTCGGGCTAAACAAACTAGCTGCCTTTGACCAACGCTGAAATTTGCACCTCCCTCTATTATTTTGCTCTCTAAAAATTTACATTTAAAAATATTTAGTTTGTGCATAATTAAATAATATTGTACCCAACAAAGTGGCGTTCGAGGTGTTGAATAGTTCCACATCCTTCAAAGCTTTCCAAAGTACCTCGTCAGAAAATTCGTCGAAAGGATCTAAGTTTTTCCTTAACGTTCCAGAAAATAACACAGGTTCTTGAGGTATAATAGAAATCTTGGAACGCAAGCTATGTAGATCGATCGATTTACTATCAATTCCATCAATTATTATCGATCCATCGATATGAGTTAGTCGAAAAACGGCCGAAATGATGGACGATTTTCCCGCCCCCGTTCTCCCAACTATTCCAACCTTTTCTAACGGTTTTATGGTAAAATTTAAGTTGTTCAAAACGGGCTCGTCGTCGTCGGAATATTTCAGATTCAAATTAATGAACTTAATGTCTCCGTTTTCGGGCCACGTTGTCGGCGGTTCGTTTGAATCGCTTCCAATCGCCCTTTCCTGTTCCAATTTCGAATATTCTAGCACACGTTCGACTGAAGTCATTTGATTTTCTAGCTCAGAAGTTTGTCGCATAAACCACTGAAACATTCCGGTAAGCCCCAAGGACTGGCTTATTGCTAATCCTACATTTCCGCCAAATTGATCTGAAAATTTAGATCGTGTAAAACGCTTTGTTAATTATTTATCTTTTGGCTAAGCGTACCGCTGTTTAGAACCAAAAAGTTTAGTGTTACGAGTGTAATATAGATCACACAAATTAGGTCTAACCAATAACCGAAAGCAGTGGAAGTCGATAAGTAAATAAACCAAGCGGAACTATGCAAATCTTGATGGTGATCAAACTCTTCTTCTAAAATATCTTGCGCAGTAAAAGCTCTTATAGTTGTTAATCCCTGAAGTGAAGCATTTAAGTGTGTAAAAATGGGGCTGCGAGCTAAATAAAATTGAAGCGATAAATTCGATTAATCTGTTCATTTTTTTTTGCTATGTACTTACTAACGCCTTCTAAGCGCTTAACAGCGCGACAAGTCCTCATGTAAAATACTCGAAGAAAATAAAAGATGACACCGATTACTAAGACCGGTATTAACAACCAGATATCCACACTTGCAATAATTACGATAATGGCTATTGTGCTTAGTCCCGTTTGAGTGCAGTCGATCATTGCGACCGGCAGCCTTTCATCAATAGCGCCCATGTCCTTGGAAAATCTGTTCAAGATTCGGCCAGAGCAGTTATCGTTGAAAAATCGCATGGATGTGTTTATTAAACTATCGAACATTGTGTCGTGGAGCTTCACGGATGCGTTTATACAAACGTTAAAGAAGGCAATCGACCGAGAGATCGATAAAACTATTAAACCCAACGTAAGTCCTAAATAAATGTATATGGCAGTTTCCGTCGATAATTCCCATTCTTCGTTAGCTTCTTCCGCCAACGTAGCCCTTCTTTGTTCCATGTTAACCCTAAAATTAAATTGGACTATCAAAATAAGATTTTGAATATCGTGTTATTGGAATTGATTGAAATGCAACGGGGGCTCGTGACTGAAACTGCGATACGAGATAACACAATTATTTGATTTGCATAACAATTAGTATGATAATAGGCACTCTCTGCTTATTATTAAATCATATAAGAAACCCTTTACATGGTAGTAAATAATTATCAAATTGCATTACTTATTTTCCTCTAAGTTTCATAAATAATAATTGAATTGTATTGTAACTGAAGGCTATCCTTATAAAAACTTAATGTGTATTTATTTAAACAATTCATAATTATTTCATTTTCATAATTATTTAATAATAATTTATATCTTTATTTAAATGTGTGGTAAAGTATTTTCCATTTATTATGGAATAGATTTGATAATGTTATCTATAAGTTTTTTGACAAAATCTTCTTTTGGTTAAGTTTTTTATAATATATTTACACAGTTGAAGTTCAATTTCTGTTAGTCGATTTAGATTTCTAATTAAAGAATTCTCTTTGAATCATTCATAAAAACAACAATTTATATAAAAATCTTGTTGAGAACTTCCCTAAAAAAGCAAAAGCTTCTAGGAAAAAATTATAGGATTAATTTTATAATTACACTTAATTCTGTGTTTACACGATAGATATGTTCCTAAAAAATATGTGTAAAAAATCGTGTAAAAAATCATTGTATGTATACAACAAAAAAGCATTCATTCCAGATTTAAAAAAATCAGCAAAAATAATTTTATAAAAACCATTTCAAAATATACGCAATATTTATATGGTTTACCACATGTATGTTTAAAATAAACTAAGATTTCAAAGAAGCGGTTTGATAAGTTTCCTTATATCGGTTTCCTTTGAATATTTGTCGCAATTTATCATATTGTTATAGGCGTTAAAATTGTTTTATCATGTTATAGGACATAAAAGTTGTTAGAAATTGAATTGCACTGGTTAAATTGGACAAGTTAAACAAAATGACTCGTGTAAAAAGAGAATGAAATATTTTAATGAATTCGTGTAAAATCAAAATCGTGTAAAAGTGGAACTAGGTGTATTGTAAAACCTAATATCAGTTACTGTTAAATAATCAATCCTGTGTCAGAATGTTAATAAAATATTTCAAGATTTTTAACCCATAAGTATTAAATATTTTACAAAAATTAATAAGCAATAATTTTTTAAATAAATAGTATTAAACTTAATAGAGTAAAAAAATGTACAGTGGAAACATCCAAGGCAATAAAAGCCATGCGAAATTTAAATATTGAATGACAAAGTGCAAAAATTTAAACTTTTGAATTATTGTCTAGTAATTTGAAATTTTAAATAATCTATATTAAACCATGACATAACTGTTTTTAGTCAGGACTAGATTTTGATTTACAAAAATGTTAAACTGAATTGATCAGAATATGTATATAAACAACATTATCTGCAGAATGAGAATTGTGTATTTCCATTTTGGGGGGTTGTTTCAATTGATGTATATTTTCATACTTTTTTGAAAATTTATGAAACTGTCTCTTTTGCGCGAATTTTTTTTTATAACACCGTCATGCTTTCAATATTGTTCTTTTATTTCCTGTATTTTTATATTTATGAAGTTTATTATTATAATATAACATTAAATGATAATTTTTTTTTCTTTAAAATCTAATCTTGATGCTTTCCCACTGTTCACCTATTTTCCGATTTATGCAGTAGACGGGTTTCGGAGAAAAACGTGTTAATCAAAATCGTATTTTTTTTTATGAAAAACCGTTTAAATAGAAAATAAAGCAAAATATACATAAATTGACTAATTTCTGCATATTTTGCTTTGTTTATTGCTATATCTCGTAACGGTCATTGCCTGATAGGTGGTCACAGACTGGTCCTTTACACTATTTTAGATAAATTACTTTTTGTGTGTATAAAAATAGAAAGGATATCTTTTTTGCACTATAATGTCTATGTCAGCTAACGACATGTTTTAAAAAATAATTAAAAATACAAATCTCGTATAGCAAAAATGTATATTTTAAATTATTTCCATTAATTAATTTATTTTTTGAATAATTTTATTAAATAATTACAACCCTGTCTTTATACCAGAAATACCAAATCTCTGATTTAGTGTTTTTATTGTTATTGTTAAAAAGAATATTTTTTTGGAATGTGCTACTTTGAGCTCGAATGTACACCCTCGATTTTAAGAACGACTCACTACAATTAATTCATTTCTTAGATGGCTTAATTCATACTATAGAATTTTTGTTATCCATGCATGCGCAACTTCCATTGCCTGCTGAAATTTTACTCTTAACGCACCAAAAGAAGTATAACTTCAAAAATTATTGGCAGTCTTAATTCTAGATTGGTATGTAGTAATTTATTAGAAGGACATTAAAAAATAATTTGGGAAATAATTAATTTATTATTTTACCTCAATTAATTTTGCAAAAAAATCTAACCCGCTGTCTCACTCAATTTCAACGAGCCGCTATTGTTAAAACGTAATAAACCGAGTATAATGACGTAACAGAAGTAAGTTTCGGCGAATCCGAACTTCCTAATATTTCTAAAAGGCCTTCATAACGCAAATTAAATTTTATTTTTAGCTAAAAATTTTAATTATTCACGTCGAAAAAAATCCATTAGGTTTTTACAAAGATTTTTTGCGGATAGGTCACTAACAAAGAAAAAGTGTATTCTAATGACTCATTTTAAAATTTCGCGTTCAAATATACATATTAAACGACAACGCATTAGATTAAAACAAAAAGTGTAAGACTTACCAGTAGGTGATGAAGTAGTCGCACAAACTAGCACATAATTGTGTGATAAATAGTAACACGACAAATAAAAATAAGACGAAGCAATTTCCACCTGATTTAAAATAGGTTTTATAAACGTAACTCGATATGGTGCCAATACTTTTTTGTTCTTCAACCATAATAGGTTCTATTGATTCAATGGAAGTGATACTAGTAATTGAATCGTGCCTTATTTTTCCTTTTCTCATTTTTTCTAAATCTTCCTCGCTTTGAATTTGCGATTCGGTCTTGAGAAGTTTGGCAAAATTTAAGCCGGACTGCTGTAATTCGGTAAAACTTCCTTGCGCTTTAATTGCTCCTTCATCGAGCATTATAATTTGATCTACATCTTTTAAATATTGCAGCTGATGCGTCACCAAAATTACCGTTTTCTCTTTCAGAAACTTTTTTACGCAGTTTACAAAAAGTTCCTTTCCGATGCGTGTATCGACAGCAGATAGTGGGTCATCCAACAAATATATATCCGACTTTTTGTATAACGCCCTCGCTAAATTTATTCTAGCTTTTTGTCCTCCGCTTAGAGACATTCCCCTTTCGCCAACAATGGTTTTATCTCCATACGAAAGCAGGCCGAAATCTCTTTCCAAGGAACAGCTCTGAATAACGGCTTTATACCGATATTTCTCCATCTCCTGCCCAAATAAAATATTTTGGCGTATGCTACCTGTGAAGAGCCAAGGTTCCTGGGATGCATAGCTTATTTCTCCATTAACCCTTATAGTTCCAGAATCCAACGGCAGCTCCTTCAAAATTAAATTCATCAAACTGCTTTTTCCGCTGCCAACCGTTCCGACGATCGCCGTCAGCGAACCTCGCTTAATACGAATATTTAACTTGGTGAAAATGTCCGAATGTTTGTTCCATTTCGCTGTCCCATTTACAATTGATACGGCTTCCGCTTTATCGTTCAAAATGAAATTCGTTTTTTCTAATTTTGGATTAAAGTCTGTCTCTTCGTACAATAAAAATCTCGTTAATCGATCGAGGGACACTCCGGTCTCCGCTAATAAAGTAACACCTTGTGGAAAGAAAACTGTCATCGACGAGCGTAGAGTATTGAAGAAGCTCGTCAATACGAAGACGTCCCTCGCGTTTATGGTGAAGCCAGACAATACATATATGACGATTGTAATAAATAGGGCAGTCTTGTTTGTAAACATCACAAAAGACGTACAAAACGCTTTAATGTAAGACGCTATCCTTATAAAATGCACTTCAACTCTAAAAAAGAAGCGAAAGTAATATTAAAAAATATTTTAATATGCTACAAACCTTCTGCTGCGAGATAAAAGAGAGACGAACGGCTTTTCCCAGGCGTACATTTTAATCACTTGTATTCCTAGAATTATTTCGTTCATTAGCCTAACTCTTTCGTCGGTACGTATGGCTATTTTATTACGAAATATCGATGACAATTTTCCTAAAACAACTAATATCCAAAATTAATTTTATAAGAACTTTTGGAAAAAATGTATACACGGTGTTTATAACTTGGCGCCAAAGCTACGTCCTGCGACATTCTTCGTTTAGTTCTGAATCAAAAAGACTAATGTTAAAATGTTGCGTCATTCTTTGTATGTTTTCAGAAACCACAAAATACATTTGGCAACACTGTACTATCACACTACTATAATAATGCATAAAGTCAAAAAAGAAACCGTCAACGAAAAAATTTCTTCTATTTATGGATCGCAGTACTAATTTAGAGAACTGTGTTAAAACATATAGAGCATTCTTCTTCTTCTTTAGGTACTGTCTCCTCTTACAAGATTGGTTATCATCATGGCTATCGGGATCTCAGCAGCTTTGAACAGATCAATGGAACTACAGTTATACCACTTCCTCAAATTATTTAACCAGGAGATATGGCTTCTACCTCGACTTCTTCTTCCTTGAATCTTATACAAGGGAAAAATAAGAAATATAAAGCGTTATACACCATTTCAAAATTAAAATTTCTCATTCTGAACCGAACGAAAAATTTTGCTTTGTGTAGCTTTTGCACGAATTTATACACATCCTGTATAACCGACTTACATTGCAAGGGAATAAATATCGTTAAAAATAAGACCCCTATTGTAGAGTACAGTCCAACAGCTTTATACATAATATAACAAGCTACGCTTGTCTGCAAAGGTGCAATCCATATGTAGTGCATAAAGACAGCGACATAATCAAAACGACTGACATCATTGGACAGTAAATTTACCATTTGACCTACGGTAGTTTCTCCAAGCGAGGTTTTACTCAGCCTTAAAGCTTTTCGATAAATTAAAGAACAAACGGCTATTCTGATCTTCATTCCAAGATGTAAAACTCCCATTATGTATGGGTGATTCAAAAGTACAATAAACAAAGAGCAAAGAACTACTCCAGCTGCTGCATAATATGCGTCCACTTTATCAGCCTCGCCATTTTTATTTGGAGATGTATAATATGATATAAGTTGTCCTAAGAGTAAAGGTTGGCATAATCTACAATTTCTTCATTATTAAAATGTTCATTAAATATTAAAAAAAATTACTTTATTCCGATATCGACGATTATAGGAATAATTGCAAGAGATAGATAGCTAAAACCAAATGCTTTAATAATAACTCGACCCAAAGAAGGTTTCCTATTTGATTTCTTCGCATTTAGAAGTTCTGTATTCCATGAGCTTTCAATTTTATTACCTAAGAAGCTAGATTTGTGTTCTCTTAAAGGTTCGTATAGATCCGATTCCTTGAATTCGTTACGGAATCCCTTAAAGAATATTGGGAAAGTGTACCTAGAAAAAAAAACATTGTTAATTAAATATAAGTTTTAGTGAGAAAAATGATCGTCCTTTTGCAAGGTGATGCATGTTTGATTACTCACAAAAATGTAGCTGCTGAAAAAGAATTAACATTTTCTCTAGGATTTTTATCTCTATTTATTTTATAATCGGTATTCATTGTTACAATTGCAACCAAAATTATAATAAATACTAAATTAAAAAATAATGTCCTAAATTGTTAAAAGAGTGCACTTTATCACAAAATTTATTTGTTAAGCACAAGGTTTTTGTTAATTGATCTTCATCAAAACTACTTTATAAAAAGGAATCTCAGTCCTGATACATCCTTATATAGGAGATAAAAAAGGGAGCAATAAATTAAAAAGAAATAGAAAGTACCATTGAAAAATTAACAATGGTTTTATATTAATTTATTTTATTTACTACCTTTTGTATGTTCTTGATCTTCATCAAATAGTTAGAAATATTATCATGGTCTATTTTATTTGCAAGGTTAATATTTATAATTAGGAAAGTTTTGGGAATTTTTTTTTATATAAATGCTAAATACATATCTAAACAGGAAGATTCCGTTTCTGTTTCTAAATTGTTTATATGATTTTTCTTTATGGATTAAAATCGATAAATTGCTATCGGGACTTACTTGTTAGTAAATTAAGTATTATTAATCATGAGAGATAAATGCATAATGCCATAAATCCGCTATTATTAATTCTTTGTATAAAAAAAATTAATTAATTTAGGATTGAGAAATAAAAGTTCCATTGTTTACATTTAGATTGTGTTCGTGACACATTCTGATGGTAAAGGATATATTTTAAACTCTTGTGTAAAATATAATTTTCAAAGTCAATAATTGTCAGAAAATAATAAATCCTTAACGTTAAAATTTATTTTAACAACTTCCTGATGTTTAAAACACCACCTCCAAATATATTAGTTCTAATTGAATTATATACAAATTGATTTTGATTCTTTTATATCCGTACATGACCTAAACCAATCAATTATAATAAGGTTTTTAATCTTTATTTAAAATAAAATGTTATAAAACAATTATTAAAGTTAAAAACTTATTAAAAAGTAATAAAAAGCCGATTTGAATTGCATTTAATGATTTTTTATTTATAAACAAAAGTGTGTATTGGGTAAATATTTTATTCTTTGTTCTGCATAATCTAATTTTACACTGGCAAACAGTTTTTTTTTAATTTAAGTAATTTAAGCTGAAAATCTTAACTAAGGATAATATTTAATTAAAGATTACTTTCCTAATTATCTTATCTACAAACAGCAAGTTATATGGACTGCAAAACGAAAATTTAGTTATGTATCTATCATCTATTGCGCTCCATTTTCAAGGATTATTTAATTGTGAATATTAAAATAAAAGTAGGTTTTTGGAATGAATCATGTTAATTCATAAAAAAGTATAATAAAATTCAAAATTGAAAAATAACAAAACTAATCTTAAAAGAATGGAATCTGTTATTATTATTATTATTATTATGTACAATCGCTTAATCGTAAGAAAAATAAAATACGGTTATATAAGTTTGCATTGTACAGCTACTGCAAATACGAGCGGAAAACCAAAAATGAAAAACCCTTGTACTCCGCAAACAAGACTAGTGCCTAAGCTTCGGGTTTATAAACCAAACAATAGCTTTTAAAGACCAATACAAGATTAGTTATCTTAAATATGAATTTAAGTTCGTAGTAGTAGCAGTGGTATTTTAGTAGTTTATGACATAATTCATACTATTACAAGGTGGGCAGCACTGGTCAAATACATACAAGTACTTTTGTATTTTATTCACCTATGTTTGTAAAAAACATTAAAATAATTATTAATAAAGATATTTGAAAGATATATCAGTTGAATAGTTGAATATTCATTTAAAACTATCATTGTATTTAGTTACATTTAACTAAAACAATAATTTATTATGCAAGAAAAATAACGGATTCGAGAGTTTTTTTAATGAACTCTTTATTTCTGTGAACGCGTATCAAATGAAAATTTTTTCAGTTCAAATAAAAGTATTGGATTTACAAAAAAGTATTTTTGGTTTTTACAAATTGATGGCGTTATAATTTTTTTAATTTATTTATAAAGGTATGGTGTATTTTGAGCTGCTTCCAAGAAACCAAAGATAATATCAATTGTTTACTGTCCAAAACTAATAAAATTGGAAAAAATCAAAGATAAACGGCCAAAATTGGCTATTTGTAAAGGTATTGTGCTCCACCATGACAACACTCGACGTCACATATATTTAGTAACTCGTCGAAAATTATTGAAGGTTGGCTAGAACTGATGGCATATCCACCATTTAACCCTGATTTGGCACCATTTATATCGATCTTTACAAAACTTTTTAAATGGTAAAATTCTTACTAATGATTACTTGAAATCGCACTTGATTCTGTTTTTTGCTGATAATGACCAGAAGTTCTACGATCGCGGAGCCCTGAAATTAACTGAAAGATGACAAAACAACGTCGAACAATATGGAGCCTTTATAGTTGATTAACATCCATCCATTAAATTTTGTTTCAAATTAAAACATCAGAATTACTTTCTTGACAATCCGGCAGTAAAGGACCCCCTAGTATTTGACATAACTGTACCTCGACAGATTGTGTCATTATTAATAATAAACAAAATTCTTAAAAGTACTTCACGAAAGTATTTCGATTTAAGTGGAACACTTGATAACAATTCAATAAAGGTAATTTAACAAACTACTATGTTCTAAATAGCAAACAAGAAAGATTAGCAATAAAAAGAACCGACTTGATAAAAAATAAATCCACTTTGTACATAAATCAAAAAAGGTAGATGCAAATTTGTTTCATTGAATATTCGTCTTACTGCAAGAAATCTCTTCATCTACAATAAAATCAATAAAATTATATCACAATGTTATCATAATATACTATCAGATCGTTTCAGAAACTATTTAATGAAATATTTCTAGACCATTGGCTCGTTCTTAATTATTGCAAATTATCAGATTAGAACAATTTATTTAAAGGAACATTTTAACAAAACAATATTTATTTTAGTTATCTTTTGTAGAGACCGGACGAAAAAATGAAAGGTAAAAAATAGCTACTCAGACATTAATATAAAATTAATTTTAATTTGATTCGTGTAATTTGCAGGATTAGTGTCTTTATTAGTGCTGGTATTCATTTTTAACCAAGTTATCAATACAACAGGTAGGCTAATTTAAATATTTTATGAAAGAGTGTTCAAGTTTGAAATCTCGAAAATTAAATAAGCCCAGTTAAGTTACTGATTTTACTCAATGTTATAGATCAGGCATGTCAAACACGCATCCCGCAGGCCGTATGCGGCCCGTCAATCATTAAAAGGCGGCCCGCTGAGACATTTAAAATTTTTTTTGATAAAATATATGAATTTATTATTTAAAAGTAAATACATAATATAATCATTCTAACTATCGTATTTTATTAATTTTTTAAACAGTAAAACATGCGGCCCCCAACTTAGTACAAAATAGATTGTGTGACCCGCAATATCATATGAGTTTGACATGCCTGTTATAGATAAATGATTCACTTGGTACTTATCAAGCGTTAGGTACAATTTTTAGCAATAGAAGTAATTTGTTATGCGTTATATGGAAAATTTTGCTGCGCAGTATTTTGAATTTTTAATAATGGAAAAAAGCTGATGTGTATCATAGTCCAATATCGCTTTATCTAAATATTAGGTACATGTTTTGTGGAAATGTTCAAATGCGATTGTTAAATTAATGAATGGTTCATAATATTTATTTAACCAGCTGTATGTAACTTACATATGTAAGTACAATGACACGTTTATTATGTATTTTAGCTGATAAAATATGCGAATCAAGTGAAGACGCTTCGGTCCACCCTCATGAAACTGATTGTACGAAATTTTATGAATGTTCACATGGACAAGCTGCGGAATTAACTTGCCCAAATGGTTTACACTTTAATCCAAAGGAAGGCGTTTGTGATTGGCCAGAATTTGCTGGATGTACAACCAAAACTGCGTAATTTTTCAGTTGAATGTGGATTCAATAATACTTGTATTATATACAAAAATAAAATTATACTGTAATTGTAAATATAGTTTTAATAAAGGCAGGTAGGTATGCTTTTTATTGCGATATTTCATGTTAGTAAATCACCAAATAGAAAAACGTGGTAGATAACGTATTTTATAGAAATGTTAATTTAGAAATTATTGAATCGTGGTTAAATAAACTGCAATTTAATTATTTTTAATTATTAAGATTGGACTCTAGAGTCTAGAAAATATGCCCGTATTTTTTTTAACTAAAAATATTGATACAAATTCTTCAGAAATAGATTCTAGGGATTATTTTATATAAAATATATTAATTGTTTATAATAACATTTACTATAAATGATACCATAGGTCACCCTTAAGAAATATTTTAAAAGAGTGGTGTAGTCCTAGAAGTAAGACCATGTCCTTTTTATTACTGAAAATGTTGGCAACAACTCTGCAGAAATAGATTCTGTGCGTTTCAATTATATATAGTTATTTGTCTTTGGGTTAAAATTTTTATATACACATCTGAAAATATATCGAGGTTCGAATCCTTTCAATCTGAGCCTTTGCTAAGTTTTAAAATAAATGTTCAATAATAAAAACTTAATAAAATGTCTTGTATCATATGTAAACAAAATGAAATGCCTAATAAAATACTGTTACAAATTTTTTTTTACCAGTTTTGTGCGAACAGAAAACAGTAATTTAATCAAAAACTCTGCAGTCAAATTTTTCAAAAATATAACTCTAATGTTGATTATTGGCAAACTTATCTTATATTCAAGTGTAATTAAAAGTATATATCAAGATATTTATTACGTGTACCTAAAGGTGGTTTTTCTGACATTTAAATTTATAATTTCAGTAAATTCCGTCTATATCAATATTATAAAAACCAAATACATATTGTAAAATAAATTGTTGTAGTCATGAGGGAAACGGAATTTGCCATGGACAAGGTTCACTGTATCTTACAATAAAATCCGACTAACAACAGCTTTAAAACCTTATTAAAGGACTTTACATCATGTGTAATAATAAACTAAATATAGCGGGTATAAGTACCTACATAGATCAGCTATTATAACATCGGTTGATATTTTAAAAATTTTGATTGTATTTAACTTTTCTTAAAAAAAAACAATAAACATTGCACTAAAAATATTATGATTTACATAGATTTTAAGTCTATGTTTAGAGTCAAAAATAATGCTGTTCATCAATTATTATTAAAGAACATTAATTTAAATAGAACATCAAAATAAATTTCAACCATTTTATGATAAAATCCTGTTTCTAACGGTTCTATTTATTTCATATCATAAAACTCTATTTTTTAATCAATTAATTAGATAATTAAGAGTATTATTTTATATCAGCTTATTTTTAAGTAAGTATTTTTAACTAGGCAATTAGAAGGATACATTAAGGGCGTAAGTTGAAGTAATTTTTTTACCTAAAAAAATATATAATACTGCAAATTATAAAGTATTTTGCACTTGATTTGATTCAACTAAAGTTAGATATTTGTGGATTTACTAAGTAGGAACTTTTTTCCTTCTTGAACCGGATTCAACAGAACCAAAGCGGTATAAGTGACGTTTCTACATAAAAAACGGCTATATACAAAGATTAAAATCTATAAATAAGCAAATAAGACATTCGTTTTTAAAACGAAAAATTAACATTAAACCAATTTACAAACAATTTGTTAAATAATAAATGCGTCTATACACTGAAGCGATAGAGCAACAATAATTTTTAAATCGCTTTTAGAGACTTCCTTGGCTTGCTCTATGTAATTTTTGTACAAGGTTTCACCGCTTACCAAAACGGTATAGTTACTCAATAATAATTTTTAATTTCTATTGGTTACAATGGACATGTCTGTACCCGCAAGTTTGCAATATATCAGAGATTTCAACTTACACAATTCCCATTAATTTGTAAATTTCTTGTAGCTAAATATAAAGTCAAATCATGCACAAAATCCAATGATAATTATAGCTCACTTTTTGATTTTTTGTTACTTGTCGTGTTTTGCACATATACCCCTGATCATGCAACATCAAATTACCATTTATTTAAAACATTACAAAACTATGTAAGTTGTAAAAATTCAACTAATAATAATGACCTATAAACGCATTTGGTTCAGTTTTTTGCTGCTAAGGACCAGAGGTTTCATGACCGTGCAATCATAAATTCACCAGAAAAATAGTAAAAGGTTATTGAACAAATTTACAATACATCTACAGTTGATTAAAATCTATTCTTAGGATAAAAAATTGGGTTTTATTTCAAACTAAAAAACCAAAATAACTTTCTTGCTAACCTTATTTATATAGGTAGGTTCCAGTTTTAAGTATATATTAAATATATTTTAAACCGCCCTCAACATAGATACTTGCACCTGTTATTTTAATATTGATGTTTTTAATTATATTTGTTTCTTTTTCAAAAATAACACCAAAATAACAACATCATATATTAAAATGTTACCTCTTTATTTTCTTATAAAAGATATTTGTTTTCCATTATAATTTAATTTTCATTAATATGAGCACTTGTTTGTAAATAATTGTAACATAATAACGTGTCATAAATCAATTGTTGGGTATTTATCGCAAAATCACCTAAAATTTCGATAAAAAACATAATTTAAATTTAACGTTATCATGGTCTAATTGTAAGTATCAAAAAATGCATCTTTTACACGTGCCGTTACAACCAGATAAATTTTAAAAATAGTTTAAAAATAGGCATTGTTCACCTAAAAACGAGCGATAAAGAAATACTATTTAATAAAAAGTTGGGGAAAATGCACTTATTGTATTACATACTATTCCATCGGGTTCTTCTGATCCAATTATTCTTCAAAATGAAAAGTAATATACCTACGTATATATACATGTGTTTAATTAAATATAAGTTTTTATTGTAATTTACAAATTAAATTTTCTTTTTTTAGTTACCGCATTTGCAGTATTCTGTCTAATGGGGATTATTTTTAATACCATTTTTCGAGTAGAAGGTATGTAGTAATTCAAAAGCTTTATAACATTATATTTAGTATGGGTAACCCATTTTTTAGAAGTAAAATGTAAATAATTTAAATTTTTATAGTTTTGAAATATTGCTATTTTAAAGTTTTTTTTGATCTTTTAGAAACAAATTTTAGTGCTAAATCGTTTTTATATAATTGTCACTTACGCATTTCTTGTTCTTACCCAGTCAAATGTAAATATTTTTTTTAAATATTTGTTTGTCTTAAAAACCAAAACGTTAAACTACTAATTCGACATAACTATAATACATATTAATTTATTTTATGACTTTTTAATAATAATAAATTACTTATTGTTTTTAATTGTTTGTATGTTCTAGGTATTAATTGTCCACCAAGCGAACATGCAACTGTTCATCCCCACGAATCTGATTGTACAAAATTCTATGAATGTGATAACGGAGAATCAATCGAGAAATCTTGCCCCCCTGGTTTACATTTCAACCCTAAACTTAGTGTGTGTGACTGGCCGGAACAAGCGGGTTGCGAATAAATATTTCATGTGGTCTATAAAAATGTTTAATTAATTTTGCTATTAAATTTAGTGTAAGATACCTATGCATGTACATAAATAGCTTTTGATTAGGTGCCTATAAATACATTTTCTAAATTTGAAAATATACAGAAATTATTATCTGCTGTTGGACTTGAAAGAGTTAACTTGTATAAAATTAAAATATCGCTAACTCAAACTTAATACTTATAATAATTTAGTGGAAAATTAAAATAGAAATACTTAAAAAAAAATTTTAAATTACAATTGTCCAAAATTTGCTTTAGATAAGTGTTCTTTTATTATATACATTTAAAGCGATACCAATAATATTAATCCTATATTTTATTAAAGTAATACTAATAACGATAGGAAAGAATTCTTAATTTACAAAAATTGAAATTAACGATAGCGAAAGTAAATACACATAAAAATTTTCATTTCAGCAACGAGAAAAGCGATTCATTTAGGAAATCTTTCTAATTTAATTTATATCCAATTTAAACCGCATTCATTACAAATGTAAAAACTTTCAAAATCTTTTTTGCGAGCCTCCGAGTTTGTCAAAAATAAAAGTAATTTAAGTGCCGCATGAATATATATTTTTAAATTTTCTTTTTAATTTTTCATTTCCATATTATAACTAACGTTGGAATTGAGCAGCTCTAATTTCTATCTTCAAAGTATCTTTTAAATTAAAGCTACAAGGTAAGAAATTAAAGAACTTGAATCAGAAGCGGAATATTTTTTTTTCTAAATGAAAAGTGGAAATTCGGAAGGGTCTAATTGTAGGTGCCGTATCTCCCAAAACTCTAATTTTGCTGAATTTAAAATCGATGCGCCGTCATCGATGTTTTATGAAATTTAATACAGTAATCGATATTTCATTTTTCTCAATATTTCAATTGTTAAAAATATTTTTAGCCGCATTTGAATTTACACTCTTCAAATGTAAATATACTTAAAATATTTAGGGAAACCGGAAAGTAATGTCGTTTTTACGTATGTCAATATTTGTTTATCATTTATCAGCTCATTGTGTACATCAAAGTTGTGCCAAAAACATTTTAAGGTTAAAGTGACTTTTTTACTTGTAAATAATAAAATCTTAATTGTTTTTGTAATTTTGGGCGAAATTGCCAGTCAAGCACCAGAAGAGGTAAGTACATGTACGCTTATTGAGTTTAAGAAGGGTAGTTGCTACTAAAAACATTTGCGATGATTATCCAAGTGTAGTAGACGTTTGTAAATGCCAAAAGTGATTTTCTAAGTTCAGATCCGTTAATTTTGATTTTTTCGACTCGTATCGATCAGGAAGACGAACAACTTTGGACAATGACATGTTAAGGACGGAAATGGGAGCACATCCATGTCAGACAATTGAGGAACCGTCAAACACGCCAACCAACCTTGGTCGATCATCTAAATACATTTGTAGCATATTGGTAAAGTAATCAGAGCAGGTATTTGGGTCCAGCATAATCTGTTCAAAGAAAACACAGCTAATCAATTCACCATATGCAACTAATTGCTTCAAGGGCACAATGCAAAAGCTTTTTTTGATCGTTAAAGCACGGGAGATTACGAATGACTTATCTATGATAATTCAAAACGTAAAAGTACTGCTAAGTCAGGTTTACATCCCAAAAAAAGCGCTTTGTGTGTTTGGTGGAATCGTTCACTGTTCAAACCTGAACAACTTGTGAATGGAGACTTTTACTGTCAATAATTGATTCGAGTGAATCAATCTTTAATTGAAAGGTGTCCAGCGATTGACAACCAAAAATGTGTTATTTTGAAACACGCTAATGCAAGATCGCACTGCGCAAAGCGAACGCTGGTAAAAATTAATGCATTTAGGTTGGAAGGTACTGTCTCTGCCATCCATACTCAATTGACATTGCACCATCTGATTTCCATTTATTCCGATCGCTACAACTCTTTTTATGTGACAAAAAATTTGAAAGTTTGATTAATATCCAAAACGCCATCTCTAGATATTTTGCTTCGGGACTACTTGATTTTTATCGATCCTGTATAGATAGCAAAAGTTGTTGATAACAAAGGTAATTACATTATTGATTGAAAATAAAAACTTCTTTACAATTTATGTTTGAATTTAATTTAAAAAAAAACGATATTACTATCCGCTCTCCCCAATCTTTTACAAAGTATAAGTT
Source organism: Sinopyrophorus schimmeli (assembly GCA_036325965.1). Lineage (NCBI taxonomy): Eukaryota > Metazoa > Arthropoda > Insecta > Coleoptera > Elateridae > Sinopyrophorus > Sinopyrophorus schimmeli. The sequence continues at coordinate 541,768 of JARFIZ010000049.1, read as the reverse complement.
TAACATAATTTGAGACAATTTATATGAAATTATGTGTTTCTAAGCTCAATGTTGCTATTATTTTTTACAATAGAGCGAAATGCTGTTTTTTTATTACTCTTCGAAAATTTTAACTGAACAAGATATAAGTTTGGTGTTTTAAAACTTTTTTTAATACCACCATTTAAAAAAAAGTGTGAGTGGAGTCCAGGCGCGTCAGAAGTAAAACTTCTTGTTTATTAAATAGATAAAGATAAATTATTAGTATTCTTTTATTGAAAAAATAATAATTTTTAATTTTTTTTGTGTTAATTTATAAAAAATAGGTGAAGTAAAGAACTATTATTGTATGTTATTTAACAATTTTAATTCAAAATTGTTTAATGGACATCCAAAGTAATTTAAAAAAATAATAAAATGTATTGTATTAATTTTTTTATCATTTTGTTCAGATTTTAGGACATCACAAAAATTTTATTAAAACCGATGCCAATTTCTCCACCACGTACCTAACTACTATTTCCCTCATGCGATCGGAATTTTCGTAATGCTCGAAAATGCATCCCCTTAAGCAAAGAAGCTTCACTTTAGAGATAAAGCAACACGCACTTTTTTTAAATAGCAATTTCCAAATATCAAAGTAAGAATAAATTTCAATTTCAGATTAAAGTTTGTCTCAATTTAATGTGAACAACAGTTTGCTATGAATAAATAGGAAAGAGCAGAAGCTACAAAGTTGCCATTTTGCAGTATGAACAAGTGAGATACATAAGTGTTTCAGGCTAAATACTGATCACTGGTCATCACCAGAACGCGCGCGGTACCACAATGTTGGTTTTCGGCTGTCTTAAAATAATATGAACTCCGACTTTCAAGTCATATCACGTTACAGAATCGGGTTTTCTTGCCTTGTTTCACAATCAGATCGTAAATGCGATCTTTCATAGTGTTCACCAAAGCCTTCAGATACGATTTGGGTATTTCTTTCCAACATTCGAGAACTTTTGCTTTCAGTTTATTAATAGTGTCAAATTGTCGTCCCCCAGCGTAAACTTTCCTGACCACAAGTTTTCAATGGGGTTTAAATCGGGGCTGAGGGCTGGCCAATCCATTACATTGATGCATTTGGTTTGAAAAGTCTACAAGAAGGGAACCGAACTACCAAATCGAACAGTGGGAGAAAGAATAAACTGTCACCGAGGGAAAAAAGGGACATTTTCCAGCTTGCAACCAAAGAAAGGAAGTCGTGCAGGTCAATTTTAAGTGACCTCAACCTCAGTTGTTTCCATTCCACTGTTCACCGGAGCCTGACTTCAAATCCGAATGCTAAACACGAGAAGCCAAAAGTGGCACCACGACTCAAGCCGCATCATATCGAAAAGCGCAAGAAATTCGCTAAAGACTACCAAGTTTGGGACAAAGAATGGAGAAATGTCACGTTTTCAGACGAAAATAAGTGGAACTTGGACGGACCAGACGGATACAGCCACTTTTGGTTCAACCTTCGAAAGGAGCCTTAGTTAATGTCTAAACGAACAGCTGGGGGAGGGTCGATTATGTTCTGGGGTGCTTTCTTCTTTAATGGCAAAACTGACTTGTGTCAACTCAAAGGCAGGAACAACTCCACTTCTTACCAAGCCTTGATTGAACCTCAACTTGACACCTATTTTGACCAACAAGTCGGCGAAAATGGCATCTTCCAACAAGACAACGCATTTTTCCATGTCTCACAAGACACGCGTTCGTTTTTTCAAGCCAAAGGCATCAATGTAATGGATTGGCCATTCCTCAGCACCGATTTAAACCCCATTGAAAACTTGTGGCCAGGAAAGTTTACTCTGGGAGACGACAATTTGACATCATTAATGAACTGAAAGCAGAAGTTCTCGAATGTTGGAAAGAAATACCCAAATCGTATCTGAAGATTTTGGTGAACACTATGAAAGATCGTATTTACGATCTGATTGTGAAACAAGACAAGAAAACCCGATTCTGATAACGTGATATGACTTGAAAGTCGGAGTTCATATTATTTTGAGACAGCCGAAAACCAACATTGTGGTACCGCGCGAGTTCTGGTGATGACCAGTGGTCAGTATTTAGCCTGAAACACTTATGTATCTCACTTGTTCATACTACAAAATGGCCCTTTTCTATTTATTCATAATAAAAGTTGTTCATATTAAATTGAGACACACTTTAGCATAAAAATTAAATTGTTGATGGTTCCTTTAACTTTGTCAATTTATTTAATTATGCAGAGAATAACTACTTAGACTTATCAACAGAAATTTAATAATTTTTGTTTTATATGTAGATTATGGTTTAAGTGGTATTTAAGCCTAAAACAGTGTTCAGTTTAAAAATTCAATTAATTTAATGTAGTACATTAAAGTAATGCATCGGGCAATTTAAGATAGATTATTTTTGTTTACGTTTGAGGAAGATGTTAAAATACTTCATTTCTTCGTTTAAATAAGTAGTCGGCGATTCTCTTAAATAACTAATGTAAATAAATATCTGTCAAAACAATTTAATAAATTAGATTTTATACATCATCATCCAAAATTAGGGCACGAATACTGTTGTGTTATGTCTGGAAGAATAAGTTGGCATTGGCTTATAAATAATCACAACACTAAGGCTTTTAAAGCTTTATTGTATGGGCATAGATTGTCAGTGGTATTCACAGATTAATGGATCTAAGTTTTCTTTTTGTGGGCTATTTCAAACAAATAAAGCTTTGAAAGCGTCAAACAGCTCTTAAATTTTTTTAATCAATCTTATTGAGGAACCGATAGTATGCCTACTTAAAGCTAAAAGCACTGCAAAAGATGGATATTAATGTCTTCGCATTATTAATGTCTCTATTTCCTTAGTATTTCAGTGATGCAAAACTACTTTCCTACGTTTATTTTTAGGTAGTAAGTATTTTTAGATTACGAATGTTGTTTAGGAAAAAAAATATTTTTTTAAAAAAATATGTAAAACGAAGTGCTGTTTTTTTAAAGCACGCAGCCCGAATGCCTAATTTACATATTTTATTTAACTTGCTGTACTTCAAAACCTTATTGGTTTGTTGCTATTAAAAGCGCTTTGATGCAAATTTTTGGAGCAGGTCAAATTAAATTCTTATGTAAATCTTAGCAGTTTTAAATGGTTCTACGTCAACGCCTTTAATATTAACTCATTACGCGAAACATTTTTTTTCAAATTCTAGGTAGCCAAATAATTACGTGTTTCAATTTTAAATAAAAATGAGTAACGATGTAGTTTATTCGTCTGGAGTTTTGGTAAAACAAAAAATTATTTTTAAAAAACGATATTTAATTTATTCTATATTGTATTTTTTAAAATTAATCAAAAATTTCTAGTAAAGAAAAATGAATATATTTATTTTTAATAGTTTCTGGTCAAATGGAAGCTAATAAACCGTGAGAAAGTAAATTAATTAAAGGATATACAAGCGCACTCACATATTTAACTTTTGAAAAAGAGTATTCTGTAATATTTAACATTGGCACGCTCCAGAACTGTTATTTTATGTGCACGTGTCTGTAATAAGTTGCATGTCTTGATTTAAGTAGATCTACCTGCAGTTAAATATGTAACATCTATCTCTCTATGTATAGGTATCGCTTATTTCTTTTTTGTCTTCTACTTTAACTTTAGTTTTTTTCCTCTTTTGTATCTCTTTAACTTTCTTATTTCCATTTGTTTATTTTTTCTACTTTATTTATTTCATCTTCTTCTCCTTGATTAATTCTAAAGCAATTAGTGCTGAAGTTAAGTCTGCTTTATCAATTATTTTAAAAATGCACGGTAATTAATCGCTCTAAAGAAAATAAGTCAAATCCAGGGAGAAAACTACAATAACTAAAGCGTTAAACAGCGTTAAGTAGCACTTTCCAAAAGAGTAATAGAATAAATTAATTTAAGGGTTAGTGCTAATGTTCTAATTACTGGGGAACAAAAGTGGTCGTCAATAATGTAAAGTTTCCAATTCCGGGTAATAATTCATTCTAACGTTTAGGTATGTTTGAAACATCTGTTAATCGTTTGTTAAAACTTTAAACTTTTCTTATTTTCTAATTTACCTACTGATGCGCTAACATTTATAAATAGTAGTTTGGATGTGGGTACCGTTACTGTTTTAAATAGTTTCTAAAGGATTTGTTCGAAGAAAAATAGATATTTATAATATTAGTTTTCCGAATAAAATATCTGATTTTAAGTTTTTGATTTGAAAGAGAAATGATTGATATAGAAAAATTCATTGAATGCGAGGCATGTGCACATTTGAGCGAGAAGTGACACATTTCTGAGCGAGGGAGGCAAATGAAGCGCGACGCGGAGCGACGCGCTTCATTTTCCCGAGATCGGAAAGTGCACTTTGAGCTCGAATGTGCACACTCGGTTTTAAGCTTGATTCACAATAATTAATTTACTTCCTAAATAATACTACATTAGTTATAATAACTTTGAATTAATAACAATATGATTTATATGATTTATATTATATTTACATTATCTATCTTTGTCTTTCTCTCTAAGACGACCACCTGTACAAAAAACCAATTACAGCAGGAACTGGCGCTGGTCGTATTAGAGAGGTTTTACTGTAATAAGAACGTGGATAGCTAAAATAATTTTTATATTGCAGTTTGCAAGATTTCAATATAATGTTGAAGCTTTGAAGGGCGCAATTAAAAAAAATGGGTGTAACCTCCTAAGCGCCAACAAAACCTGTAATTTACCAAATACGAAAATAAAACTTTAATAAGAAAACTACACAAAGTGTAGTACTTAAAATAGATTTTAAAAAATTTTATAAATTACTCGTTTGTAGTAATAGGCGAATCAATTATTCAGTCATTTACTGGATTAAACCCCGGTCAATATTTGCACGAACTCCTCATTTTATACTTTTTATGACTAAAGTTTAACAATGTTTTCATTAATTCATAAACAAATATAAAATATGATTCCAACAGTAACGGTTGTTTTGAGTTTATTAATTTGTTTACTAGGTTTTTACATCAAAATAGCTCTCGATACAACAAAACGGTCTTTCACTAAGCGTTTTACCCTACCTTCAATTATCTGATTAATTTAAAATAAAATACATATACTTAAGTAATTTAAATGAAATCGATTCCTTATTACATCATTACAGAAAAAGAGATGTAGGTATACCCGTGTGGGGTTGCAAGATCCCCCATCGGGCGCCTCCCCGGCTGGCGGATAGGGGAATGCCTCCCAGATATGGGTGGTATCGGGGAAATGAAATACCCGAGGCGGACCAAAACTTGACTGATGATAGGCAGCAGGTTCATCAAAATCAGGCTCTAGCGTGGGAAGAATAACTTCGAAGCGGTAAAGCACTGGAAACCGAAAAGCGCAGCTGTAACAGCAAAAACGGTTTTCGTACTGCGATACAGAAAAGAAACGGAAATCTTACTGTATTATAATTCCAAACAATCCTAATGGCTGAACAAAATAGAATAATGGCCCTCAGTCCAGGGCACCTCTTAAATGAGGAGAGGGTGCTAAGAATCCCCCCTGAGGTATAACAGTAAAAATCTTGGTAACAGACCAAGAATCAAAATATATGATAAAATTCTACGTATTGCTACGTGGAATGTTCGCAGCTTATTTATGCCAGGCAAACTAACAAATGCAGAAAAGGAAATGGAAAGGATGAACATAGATATCCTAGGATTAAGCGAAGTCAGATGGCCTGGATCCGGAAAGCAAAGGACACAAAAGGGATATATATATTACTCTGGAGGAAGTAACAATGAACACAGACATGGAACAGCTGTAATTCTCACAGACAAAATTGCAGAATCCGTCGTTGACTTTGTACCAGTCAACGAACGGATTATCTTCATAAAAATGAAAACAACACACAGAGATTTAAATGTTATCCAGATCTATGCCCCAACAAATGATAAAACAGAACAAGAAATAGAAGAATTTTACAATAAAATAGATGAAGTAATAAGTCTTACAAAGAAAGGGGAAATTACCATGGTCATCGGAGATTTCAACGCCAAAATTGGTGCTGGTGTGGAAGGAGACAATATAGGAGCATACGGTCTTGGTATAAGGAACGCCAGGGGAGACAGACTGAATCAGTTCTGTACTGAAAATAACTTCCTTATCGCCAATACCTTTTTCAAACAACATCCAAGAAGATTATACACTTGGAAAGCGCCAACTGATAATAAACAACGATTAGTAAGAAATCAAATAGATTTTATCTTGCTAAACATGGAATTCAAAAAATACATACATTCTGTAAAACTTATCCTGGTGCTGACATCAATAGTGACCATAACCCTGTTGTAATGGACTTTAAAATTAAGAGATTTAAAAGAATTAAACGAGAAAAACTGGCCAAACATATAGATATTGACAAACTTAAAAATCCTGAAGTAAAAGAAAAAATAAGTTATAAAATAGAAAAAGAACTAAAGACAATAGAGGCACGCATACGAACTGAAGAAGAAATTCAAACTACTTGGAACGCGATAAAAAACAAAATAACAGATGTTCAGGAGCAGGATATTGGGTTTAGAAAAAATAACAAAAAACAAGAATGGATGACACAGGAAATCCTAGATCTCATGAGTGAAAGAAGAAGAAATAAAACACGACCATCGCAATATAAAGATATCAATAGAATCATAAGGAAAAAATGCAGAGAAGCAAAGGAGAAATTAATGTCAGAAAAATGCCAAGAAATAGAACTGCTCCAAGAAAAATACGATACGTTCAATATACACAAAATGTAAAAGAAATGACAGGCAGAACTAGAAAACATCAAACAACAACTCTAAGAGATTCGAACAACGAAATAATTTTAGGCATAGAAGGTAAACTCAGGAGATGGAAAGAGTATGTAGAAGAACTTTTTGATGACGATAGACCTAATAAACCGCCACCAGAAGACCAAGTAACAAATGAAAAAGCACCTGAAATATCTAAAAGTGAAGTAATCCACGCTATAAAAATACTTAAAAACAGAAAAGCTACTGGTCCTGATAAAATTCATGCAGAAATTTTAAAAATAATAGCAGATAATGAAAGCAAAGGTCTAGACCTTATAAGGGTAAATGAAGTAGGCCACACATTGGAAGCAGGTGTGTTAAAACCCATACCTGCTTGTGTGGCTATTATCCTGCCTCCACCTGCTTCAATTTTCAAGTTAGCCACACTTACGGTTTTCGAGATATTTCAAAAAGAAATTCTGTGGCCAACTTCTGACTTGGCCACACTTTGGAAGCAGGTTTTATAAAACCTATACCTGCTTGTGTGGCTATGTTTCCACATTATCCTGCTTCAAACCGCAAGTCAGCCACACTTACCGTTTCAGAAATATTCGACAATAACTTTTGTGGCCAACTTCTGACTTGGCCACACATTGGAAGCAGGTTTCATAAAACTTATACCTGCTTGTGTGGCTATGCTTCCACATCATCCTGCTTTGCATTTTAATACAGCAACACTTATTATTCTTTAAATAATTTTAAAAAACGTAATTTTAATTTTTTAAAATATTTTAAAAAACATAAGTACGTGCGTCATTTTTCCGAAATTAGTATCTATAATTGAAATTAATTAAATTTAGAAATTGCTTTATTGTTTTATTAAATATAATACATATGCTTAAAAGATGCGGGCGAAACGATGATAAAAAGGTAAGATTTTTTAAAGCGCCAACTTAATTTTATATGACACTTGATAGTGTTATAATAAACTTATTGTCGGCATTCACAGATTTGTTGGTAACAGTTCATCATTGTTCAAAAATTAAATACATACCTATCTAAATGTAGTTTTAATCTTTCCATCGACTGGCATTTTCATTGAGCAAAAATGTACAAAATCAGTTAACATTTTTATTTATTATAGGCAACAACAAAATATATATGTATACATACATATACATATGTATAATTATTTTAAAATTATAACATGAATCATTTAAATTTTGTTAAAATAATAGATAAATACTGATAATATTATGCAAATTTAAGTGAAAGTAAAAGTATAAAAAATAAGTTGTCTAAAAAAACTATTCTAACGAGGTATAATTTTTAATTCTCGTTATTAACAGAATAATTTGAAATCTACGTTGTAAGCCAATGGTTTTTAATAAACTTAACACTACAAAATTAGCAAAAATAGTAATGATAGATAAAAAGTTAGTCGGGCTAATAATGAGTATTAAAATTTAAGCAGCCGATATTCTACTTTAAAATTTAAAAAAATAATGTTATTCGTATCGATAGACCGAAGGTAACAAAATTCTAAAATGATAAGTTAACGTAAAAATTGTACACCAATCAAATATTATTTAGTTTATAATACATTTGGCAACAACGCCACAATATAAAACTGTTAATACTTTTTCTTTATTTAACGTGTAATATGAAACTTTAATAACAAATCCTGAGCAACGCGAAATTTTTATCGGCATTAAAGATACTGATACGAATTTAAACAAGACATCGAAACAGACATTGACCTTGCTTTAGCTTATTCTGGTTTATATTGTTCGAGATAATTATTTTATTAGGTTTTATGCGCTGACAACACGTTAGGTGTATTAATTACTCCTGTATGAATTTACATTTTTTAAAAGATATGTTAAAAAAATATATGAATATAGCTATGTATACAAAACTTGAGTTAACTATCAAAGTAAAAGAAATTAATTATATATTAACGAGTACAATAGAAGAAAAATTTTCACAGAAACCATATAGAGTCCATTATAATTCAGTTTAATCATAAGTACTAAATTTAAGTACGTTAATAGTCAAAATAAAAACATACGAATTAATTATATTTTGTACTAAATGTAAATTGTAAATTAATTAATTTGTATTACATATACTAATTTTAGAAAAATGACGTACTATGAACGCAGGATAAAAGTTACCTATTCTTGAGGATTTAACTCCTCCTTAAGACAAATCAAGTCAAGAGTTTATCACATTAAAATATGGTAGGTTGGCCTTAAAATTATTAACGGTGTTTTATTATTAAAGTTTATTATTCCGAAGTAATTGTAGAAATGTTTATTTATCAACCACTTAAGATATGAAAACAAAATACAACCAGCCCGTATGTTTACAGTATTAGGAGATTGTGAAAATATAGAATTCAATCAAATTGCTCTTTCATTCTACAATGACTAGAAACTGCTTATGTAGTATTTTAGGTCTTTATAGTATTTACAATTTTAGTTTCTCGATAAGGTATTGTTTTTGCACGATGTTATAAAGAATGAACGCTTGTAATTTCAAATTATCTAAGACGTGTTCGCTAAATAAAATAAAAAATAAAATTCGGTCATCATGATAAGACCCCCTTGCTCTAAAGATTAAAGCAGTGGTCTAAATGAAACGTATTTTGGGGTTCAAATCCCAATGACAGCCTCTTTTTTATACGCTGTTCTAAATAATTCGAGTTGAACATGATGTGTCTGCAGTTATCTAGATTAGTACGAAATATATTGTTTTCTCTGTTTTTGATAAATATTATCTTAAATTATGTAACATTGAAAAAGAAACTTATTCATATTTTAAATTATAGTTAAAAAAAATATGTTATATGTTATGTTAAATATGTTATAATTTTTGGCAAATACCATATTTACTTTTAAATGATATTTGTGAGACAAAGAACAAATGCTACGTAATTAAAAAAAAAACAATTGTTTTTTATTTAACATGTACCGAAAAAACAACCTATCAGCAAAATTCGAATCACAGATTTTAATGCTCCGTATACAGATGTGTCGACCCTTACTCCTAACAAAATGTGTGATTCACCTTACATGAGTTTGTCCTTGTGAATATAATGAATACATACTACCTATGTAGTATTATTCTTATTGTTTTTAGAAGATAGCAATAAGTCATGCATTTTTACCACCTAGTTTCAACATTTATAATTAATGTTTGGTAATTTAATTAATTTAGATTTTACCAAAATCAAATTTTAATATGTCTAAATAGGTGTAAAGAATTATTTGAAAAGCTGTATACATCCATAGATAAAGATGTGGTAACTTTAAAATACAAAATTGTATGACCTCATTATTTAATATGAAGCACGCAGTCGAGATTTTACTAAGTTAAAATACTCCAAATCTTCGATGTAAGCAGTTCAGTTATGACATACGATCCGGCTTTATTTTATTTTCTTAAGATTTTAATTGGTAATAAAACGTGACTGATAAAGAAACACTGTATAATAATTGTAAGACCAACCCACCATATCTTATTATGATAAACACTCTGACTTGATTTGTCTTAACGAGGAGTTAAACCCTCAAGAATAGGTAACTTTTATCCTGTGCTCATAGTACGTACTTATGTTTTTTAAAATATTTAAAAAAATTAAAATTACATTTTTTAAATTATTTAAAGAATAATAAGTGTTGCTGTATTAAAATGCAAAGCAGGGTGATGTGGAAGCATAGCCACACAAGCAGGTATAAGTTTTATGAAACCTGCTTCCAATGTGTGGCCAAGTCAGAAGTTGGCCACAAAAGTAATTGTCGAATATTCCCGAAACGGTAAGGGTGGCTGACTTGCGGTTTGAAGCAGGATAATGTGGAAACATAGCCACACAAGCAGGTATAGGTTTTATGAAACCTGCTTCCAAAGTGTGGCCAAGTCAGAAGTTGGCCACAGAATTTCTTTTTGAAATATCTCGAAAACCGTAAGTGTGGCTAACTTGAAAATTGAAGCAGGTGGAGGCAGGATGATAGCCACACAAGCAGGTATAGGTTTTAGCACACCTGCTTCCAATGTGTGGCCTACTTCATTTACCTACCTTATAACACTGTTATTTAACAAAATATACGTAACAGGTAGGATACCGACTGACTGGCTGAAGTCCACATTCATAACAATCCCGAAAAAAACAAACTCCTCCCAATGTGACGATTACCGCATGATAAGTATCATGTCCCACGTGCTAAAAACATTTTTAAGAGTTATTCACACACGGATCTATAAAAAATGCGAATACCAAATAAACAACACACAGTTTGGATTTCGGAATGGCTTCGGAACACGAGAAGCACTTTTTGCTCTTAACGTATTGACTCAAAGATGTAAGGATATGAATGTAAGTGTATACGCGTGTTTCATTGATTACCGTAAGGCGTTCGACTGTGTGAATCACCAAAAAATGTTACAAATCTTGAGGCTGACAGGAATTGACGAGGAGGACTTACGCATTATTACAGAACTTTACTGGCATCAAACATCGAAAGTCAAAGTAGAGCAAGAAAACACAGACGACATCCTAATAAAAAAGGGCGTACGGCAAGGATGCGTGCTCTCTCCGCTGCTGTTTAACCTGTATTCGGAGGCAATTTTTAAAGAAGCACTAGAAGAAGATGTAGGTGGAATTAAGATAAACGGCACTACTATCAATAACATCAGATACGCCGACGACACTTTAATAATGGCAAACAACCTCATAGAACTACAACATATGATGGATAATGTCGTTCAACATAGTGAAAGATTTGGTCTACAACTTAACGTATCCAAGACTAAAGTTATTGTATTTGCTAAAACACATGTAGCTGCAAATTTATACATTAAGGGAGAAATTGTGGAACAGGTAGCCGCCTTTAAATACTTAGGTACCAACATAAACAGCCAGAGTGAGTCCAAAAAGGAAATATTATCAAGGATAGAGCAAGCTCGAAGAACGTTCATGAACATGAAAACCTTCTTCACTAGATCAGACCTCAGCTTAGAACTTAGAATTCGTATGACTAGGTCCTACATCTTCCCATTTTGCTATATGGATGCGAAAGCTGGACACTAGATCCAAACACTGAGAAAAGACTAAATGCTTTCGAAATGTATTTATACAGGCGAATGCTGCGTGTTTCATGGACGCAACGTGTAACCAATGACGAAATTCTCATACGAATGAATAAACAGAGAGAACTAATGAACACCATTAAAGTAAGAAAAACACAATACATAGGACACGTGATGAGAGGCGAAAGATACGAACTATTGAGAATTATCATAGAAGGAAAAATAAAAGGACGACGATCAGTTGGAAGACGCCAAAACTCATGGCTGAAAGATTTGAGAAGATGGTATAGGTGTTCATCCGCAGAAATTTTCCGAGCTGCAGTTTCTAAAGCTACAATTGCCATTTGGATCGCCAACCTTCGACAGGAGAGGGCGACATAAGAAGAAGGTATTAAAAAAGATAATTACATTTAAATGTGTAATTTTATATATTTATGTGATTAAAATACTTGTTTCATAAGCAATGGCTTTGTACGTTTGCACTTAGAAATTAAATCCGCTAATTAATGAGTTTAATATATAACATATTATGTTAGAAAATAGTACAGATCAATTTAATGCAAATATAATTTGCAAAGATTACGAATCCAAATCAATTTCCCAAACAGAAATACATTCGTAAATCGTGACAATTCAATCGTACATGATTCCCATTTTAATTTATTTGCTTTTACGTAAGAAAATCAGTATTAGCTTTTATTGAAAAGGGAATTTTTCTTCGAACATAAAAAATCCGATTTAATCTGATTGTCAGAACAAAATCGTCGTGTAAGTATTCATAAAGTTATATTTTCAAATTAATAGAGAGATACGTTGATTTATTAGCCGAAAATGAACCTTTCTATCAATTCCATGTATGTACGACATATTTACATATAGACTGCAGGAATATTAGCTCTGTAATCTTTTAGAATTCGTTTATCGGGCTGTGTTTAAAATTTATGGAATTTATGAATCTTAATTTCTCAATCACAGTATAGTCATTAAAATGAGTCGTTTATAAAATTACCTCAAAATAAAAATATTCATCAAAACATAACACATTCAAAATTGATTTACGTTTCAATTAAAATAATTGATTTTGTTCGCAGAATAACACGTAAACAACCAAAACGTTATTTTTGTAGTAAAAATTTTAAATATAGCTACCTCACAAATTCCCATATTTTTATACGCCTTACAATATTTTTACCTAAGTCGGAAAAATGTATTAATTTGTTAATACCTACATGACACGTTTTTGAAGTTATACTTCTTTTGGCGAAAAGAGAGTAACATTTGGGCAAGCAAAGGAAGTTGTACGAGCACAGTTTTCGAACATTTGACAGTTCGAGTAAGTCGTCTAAGAAAGTAAATTAATTATTGTGAATCATGCTTAAAACCGAGTGTGCACATTCGAGCTCAAAGTGGCACATTCCGATCTCGGGAAAATGAAGCGCGCCGCTCCGCGTCGCGCTTCATTTGCTTCCCTCGCTCGGAAATGTGCCACTTTTCGCTCGAATGCGCACATCCTCGTATTTACTGAATTGAACTTAAAATATACAAGATAAAGCATTTTTTATTTTTCAATGAGTGGGAGCGAGTAAAAAGATACAAGAATCGCATAAGTGCAAGTGAGAGGGAACGATCAAAATTGCCTCAATAAGTATTAATTACACATTTTTATTTACTAATGAATTATATAAACATACGATTTTTTTTAAAGTTGATTATTGTAAATTGTACTTAAAGCCAAGTATGCACATTCGAGTTCAAAGTGGCACATTCCGTTCTCGGAAAACTGTCACTTGTCGCTCGAATTTCGTATTTATTAAATTTACCTACATTAATCTTTTTTATTAAATTTTACGTAAAACATTTATTAATTTTCAAAAATATCTGACCAAATTGTACATAATTTGTTTTGTATTGGATTTACGCGGTTTTCTCCGTGTAAATCGGAGAATAGGTATACAGCGGAGATGTTATAATATTAGATGTTTTTCAAGGAGGCGCAGTAACATAATTTTGGAACCAACGCAAGACGCGCAGCATAACGCGTGATGCAATTTGGCACGCCAAAGAAGTATAACTTCTATCGCGCGTACATTACTACACGCACCGGTTTTTAAAAAATATATTAGGTGTACTATATAATAAAATAATGGAATGATAAAATCAAATCAATAATTGTGTTTTTCTAAAAGAAGGTTAGTGCGATATCATGTATTTGATAACTTTGTCTGTACAATAAAATGTTTTTAAAGTTTTATGTTTATTCTATTAAATCAACTTTTATTATCAAATGATTGCCATTGGTAGTTTAGTACCTCAAACGCCACATAAAAAAAAATTAATAATTTTACGCAGAAAATATATAATGTTTTTTTTTAAATCCCGAATACGTAAATAAAATTGGTTGAATTAAACATTGCTACCTTTTAGGCCAATAGATCAATAGGTGTAATTTATAAAAAAAGACCAAACTTAATTAACGTACAAATATCCACATTAAACACATTAAAAAACGTAGACTATTTATCTTTTCCCAGTTTAACAATAGATTTTGAAAATACAATTAAATGTAGTTTATTTAACGTCAAAAATTGTAAATCTGAGCTTTTAATTGACAATATGTTTAAAATTTATGGAAAGCTCTTAAACAAATTTATTTAAATTAAATGTACAGTATAAACTATTTATAATGAACTTTTTTATAACGAAAAACTTTTTGTTGCTTGAGATTTATTAGGTTACATTATTATTATTACACATACAATAAAATACTTTCTATAACGAACTAAAACTATTTTGTTAACATGTTATTTAATTTATTTTTGTTTACATTTTTTAAGAATTGTTTGGCATTACTGTCTTAATAAGTTGTTTAATAACCAATCTCGTGATTGTTTCTAGAACAAAAACATATACTCGTGTATATGTTTTTATTATGGAAATTTTCTTTCGTGCTGACAATTTTTTTGTTATTTTTAGAAATATTTTATATGCTATATTTTGAAAATTACATTAAAAGTTACAAGTGTCTGAAAATTAATGAAAGTCGAGTGTATATTTTTTGTCTAAACATTTATGGAGTTTAATTATACAGGCGAACGGCATCCACACAGCGAACTAGACGCGTTCAATTCACTTTACATAATATAAAAAAATAAAATAACAAACATAATTATTCAGTATATTTAGCAAAAATAATAAATAAGAGGTGATGAAGAAAAAACTTCAAACTGTACACGACGTAGAATCGTTGCGTCTCGAAAAGTGAAAGCGTAAAGCAGACCACAAAAGTGAATCAAATATTCCAAATAAATAAGGAAGAGATGGTTTTCATATAAATATTTTGAAAGGCAATTATTTGCTACACAATTTTTCACTGCCAAAACGTCAACACGTGTAGGTGCGAATACAAATGCGCATTTATAAAAATCAAATTAGCTTAAATTTATTCCACTTATTCTAAAATGAGTTGTTTGCATACGGCATTCTAGGGCGCACATTTTTCTCTCAGTGGATATTTTTTGATAAAGTGATGAAAACAAACTGCTTTCGTTTTTTTTGCGATAATTAAAATTTTGATATACGTAAATGGATAGAAATAATTAGTTTTTCTGTAAAGTAGTTTTAGTAGATTTGTAATTTAAAGAATGTCGACATATTAGTTGTGGTGAAACGGAGCTACTTTTAAAATCTTATCTAAAGCTTTGCCGCCAAAATAATCAAACACATGACCGTTATAGTTTTGATCCTACTACACAAGAACTTCAAAAGAAAGAGTCGAAATTTAACATCTCAATGTTTAACAACTAAGGATGCAAAGAAATGTTGAAAAAAATACGTCCAAGGTGCATGAAAGGCCGTGTATAACATGGATCTATGCATTTGAGCCTGAAACAAAACAAAAATCGACAATATGGATCTTCTAAGACAAGTCAAATCCAACAAAAGTTGTTCGCGGACTAAGCACATCGAAACAAATGGTTGCCTATTTCTTCGGTATTACTGGTCACGTAGCCACAGTGCCGTTAGAGCAATGAAGGACGGTAAATTCTAAATGGTACACAACCATTTGTTTGCCAGAAGTCTTCGGTGAAATCAGGAAAACAAAAAGGCAACGTCCGATCATTCTTCACCATGACAATGCGAGCTCTCACACATCGACTCAAGCAAAAGAATATTTGACCGGCCAAAACATCGAATTGATTTGAGACCCAATTCTTTTTTTTTTATTCTTGTAGATTAAAAAAAAATTACGCAGTCAACGTTTTGACACCCGAAAAAGCGTTGATGCATTCAAAACGCATGTTTTAGAGTCAGCTTAATCGGAGTGGAAAAAGTGCGTCGAAAATTAGTCCAAACGCATGCAAAAGTGTAGTGATCTTCATGAAGAACATTTTGAAAAACAATAAATCCATTTGGTTCATCAATCGCATCCCGAAACAAATATACTAGTACAGGTCCAGAGGTAGAAGAAACGTAGGCCACCTAGGAAAAGATGGTCAGACCAAATACAAGAACACACTATATAAAAACGAGTGACGTAACGGACTAATGAAGTCTAAAACATGAGAAAGAAGAAGAGAAGATATTTTTTTCATTATTAGGCCAGAAATATAAATAGCAACACTCGTATAATGAGACAATCCGAAAATTACGAATTCCCATATTTAATAATACAAGAAAAAACCTCGAGCAAACGCGGTACGGACAGGAGAAGAACATCCTGGTTAAAGAACCTAAAGCAATGGTTTGGAAAGACCACAACCCCAGTTGTTCCGAGCAGATGGTAACAAGACCAGAATGGTGAATATGGTAGCCAGCATGATAACCAATGTCTGTTAAACGTTCATGGTACTTCAAAAAGAAGTATGTGGATGAATATATTTAACTCAAAGAAGTCATGATCTTTTACCATCGATAGTTTTACAACTTCACTGATCTCAAAAAGCGTAAAAATTTATTTAATAACATTATTATTTAATACTGTGATTTCTAATAATATTTGTAATAATTAATTTGTATTAAAGATGTGAGATTTAATTGAAATAAGTAATTTATCTATTGATTCAATAAAAAATGGTATCTTTTAATAAAACGTACTTGAATCAATACGGCATTTTTCATAACTTTTAGTCAAGTCCCCCATGACCTAGCATAAAAATACCAAGTTCATAATCGCATTACGAAGCTTCCTCAAACGCTGGACAGAAACGATTAGTATACGACTTTGAAATAAATTTGGCTGCGGAAATTTAGATAAGACAAGTACAACGTCTTTAGGAGTTGCCCTTGTATGTATAATTTATTTCTGAATGGGAATATTATTCGTAATTTTGGTAAATCTACTCGTACGAATCCAAGAACCGTATTCATTTTCAAATGAATTATGTGGGATTAGAATCTCATCAATCACAATTTTGACGTATACATTGAAGGCATTTGTAGATATCAATCAGGATGGAAGCATTTGTCAGTCATTTAAACAACATCTTTAATTTTGCATTTCAAATCTGAGGTAATGGATCAGGGTATAACTCCTTCTAAAATTTACTAAACAAGACGTAATTTTTTAAACTTGTTAAAGTAAACGACATTTTTATTAAAGTATACAAGGTTCATTTGAAAATTAATATAATTTATTAAGTTAATTGATTTTTAAGCAAACTGTAATATTTTTAATAAAGTAGCGGGAAATTGGACATTTGATACAAATCTTTATTGATAAAGATTTATATCAAATGTCCAATTTCCTGCTACTATGTTACTAAAAATTATGGATGCTAATAAGTTATTGTAAAATATTTATTTTACGAAATAAAATCATTCCAATTCACATTTACCGATTAACTTTTTTTTAGGAAGGTAGGTTCGTCACGAAAATGATCAGTGGCCGTACTAAGCAAACTTTGCAATCAAACAAAAAAAAGTTTTAGAAAAGTTAGATATTAATGAAAACGCAACTGTAATGAACTTTATATAATTGGCATTTGTGCTGTCGCTATAAAAAGTTAATGAAATAATGTCGTTTGAAGTTGGAATAACAGTTGTCGACCATAAAAAAATCAGTGCCTCTTTTAGTTAAGCTGAGTAAGTTTTTTTCCAAATAAATCAAAACTTAAATTACTTTTGTTATCAAATAAAATATATTTAGTTTTATTTTTTTTCAGAAACGATCCTTTTTCTCATTCGATAACTAAATTATACTTATAATCTAATATAAAAATCTAATTAATTTTGGAAAATATTCGAAGTATTTGTTTTCGCCTAGTCCTTTTAATATTCAAAGTGAGTAAGTTAGATATTGTGCAAATTTTCTATAGTATACAGCATCTTAAAGGATTGGAATATTTGGTTACAGTGCTTTGATCTCTATTCTTGCCAGGTAAGAAGTGCGGTATGGAATAATGATACAACCTATGTATCTACTCTGTAAATGCATAATTAATATTTCAAGGTCCTTAGATGTCAATCTTAAAAAAAAATTGGAAAACTGGAATTTATTCTTAATATTGTTTTCTTTGGAAACTATTGTGGAATAAAAGTAATGTTACACATTTGGGTTCAAATCTGAGAAAACGTATTATTTAATTGGCTTTTGGAAATGGTGGAAACTCATGTTGATCAATTTGATTTTAGTAAAAGAAAATCTACCACAGACGCAATTCAAGCCTTCCGAATAATTACAAGGAAAATGCCTGACACGAAAAAATATTTTCACAAAGTTTTTTGTAGGAAAAATGCTAGAAAATTCGAGAGAAATCTTAGAAAATAATGGTTTTAGAATAAGCAGTTCCAAAACGGAATGTATGTATGTATATTTCTTTGAACAACTTGGTCAAAACGTACAATATCCTTAGAAGATTACCCACTATCAACGACAATGACTTTACACACTTTAGGTCAATTTTGAATGATGAAGGAACAGCTGACTCAAATGTGAAACACCACATTAATGGTAGTTGGATGCAGTGGAGGTTAGTCTCTGGTGTGCTGTATAACAAAAAGCGTAAGATTTATAAAACAGTCGTACGGCCTGCTTTGGCATATAGCGCAAAATTATGGGCGTCACTGGCAGGTGCATGTAATGGAGATGAGGATAGTGCAATGGAGTATGGGTGTCACGAAGAAAGATTATAAACGTAATGAACATATTTGAGGTTTATTGGATGTTCAATCCATTATCCATGTAAGTCAATTAAAATGGTATGGACATGTTCAACGTCAAAATCAGAAGTTTTGGCAATTGGTCAACCAAACAGAAAACTGAGTAGCTACACCCAAAAGTACATGAAATAGGTCTTCTTTTAAGCTAGTATGTGATTATAGTATAACTCAAAAATATTATAACTAACATCCGGTCGAACCTTCGGCTACGGCTTCGTCCACCTTCGGTCAAAAATACTCTTCAGTCGCACCATCAGCATCGGCCAAACAAAAAACCTAACTTTTGATAGAAGTCGAAGATTTATATAAGCCGCCGAAAGTTACACCTAGTGCCAAATAATTAACTTGACCAAAACCTGACTTTTGGTCGTGTTAACTATAACAGAAAAAATACTCTTTGAAAACTCGCCTACCCCGATAAGAAAGCAATGAAGCACAACTGCAGTTGGTCTGATGTTAAAAATTTAATTAAAAATCTTTATAAAAATATTGAGAGCTTTATTCGAGTATCTTTTTTGATTCTAAATTAACCCTTTAACTGTCGGTATTTTTTATACTATCCCACTAAATCCCATAAAAAGAAAATTCATATCTGATACTATAATTTCTAATATGCAACAATTTTGTTAATTTTAATTCAAGTGTGATTTATCAAAAAATCCAATAAAATTTTATCGTACTTTAAAAAAAATTAGGTACATATGGTGGCATTAAAATGATAAGTCGCTTATTGGTTAAGTGGGCGGTTAAACGGTTAAATATTTAACGTTTATAATTTTAAAAAGTTTTGTTTAATTTAACTAACATTGAAATGCAATTAATTAGGTAAAACAATTTAAAGCAAAAAAGCCAAATTGTTAAAATTTGTAACAATGAAGGTAGCCCAAATGTGTAAGTTCTAAATTTTTAGAAAGAAAGTGTTGGTGATTTACAACGTTTACTAACGTGCTATAAAATACATAGTTAATGCATTATCCTTTTACAATCTATAATCCTGAAGTAATCCCCGGAAACATGTTCGTGCTTTAGCTACTAATTAATTTATTGTGATGTGCAACGCTGTATCTATCTAATCTATTAGTAAATAAAATATCCATTGACCCAGAAATCTGATTGAAAAGAGCAAAGACATTTAACTTCTAAAAGAAAATCAACAGTACAATTCTATTACTTGTGCATTGATTGATAACTATTTAATTCATGCTAATTTAGATAAATGAAGGTTAAAAGAAATAATAATAGTTTTTTTTCTAAATTGTTATTATTAAAAAATCTATTAAACAGTAAAATCCATTTCTATACCGTTTCTGAACAATGTTCGTCTGTGACCCACATTAATTTTTTTATCATTGATTAAAACGAATTTTTGTAATTGTAAAACAAGATAATTTAATTCGTTTATTAAAATGTATGAACCGTGCCGTAGTAAGTACGATTGAATTGCTTATATGCAAATTTGGTAAGCTTATAAATAATCAGATTACGCACGTATCGGATAATTTACAAGATTATTTAAATTTATTTGTTTTTATACTTCATTAAATCGTGTATTCGCTTCAACTAGTTGTTATTAATGGTCTTACAGTACTCTCACTTTGACTGTAAATGTAAGTTTTAATCAATCGTGCGTTTCAAAGGTCCTTTGACTGTGTTGGATCTTCTTAGGACATGTGCTTTATTTTGATTATGCGGCTTACATATTATGCTGGCGACTAAGAAACTTGTTTAATGGTCAGTTTTTTTTAATATCTCTAAAGTGAATGTAAGTTAATGGACACCATCTATTCGTACAAATCTGTTTATATCAGAAGATGAATATTAGTGAAAAACGTTTATTTAAAGTACTTATTTAGCTTTTTTTTGTTACTCCATGAGAATATATGTATATCTATTTCAAATTTTTAATTTTTAATTTTTTCCATTTTTTTTATTTATCAATTTCCTCTTCATAATCGTCGCAATGTTTGCATGTGTAGATACTTGCACACGTGTTTGCGCACTTCAAAAGAACTGGCCGCTTGCAAATATTGCATTTGATGTTGTTAATAGCGTTCAATTTGTTTGGAAACAACTTTATACTAATGATGTTTTTCCTTTGAAACCCTTGGGTGGTGGTAATATGCTGTGTCTCATACCCGGACAATGAAGAAATTTTGATAATTTAAAAAAAAAATTGTTTTCCAACCACATATTGGCCTAATCCAATATTGTATCGTAAAATATAAGAAAAACACTAAATGCTATACATTACACTTTCCTTTTTCAATTGATTTACATGAAAAAAACAACACTTTGAAAAAAATCAAAAACGTTTTCCTCATGTTATTTCACATACGATGTTTGCAGGTGATATAAGCAATGCCTCGATTCATTTCAGTGTTAGCACAAAAACTGACTGATGACCAAAGAAATATTTGACAGTATTCAGATCGGCCATATTGACATTTCATAATGAAATTAATTGACTGTCTCATACCTGGAGCCCGTCTCATACCCGGGAACACTCCCCTACATATTTTAACATATGGGAAAAAGTATTGCACAAATATGTAAGAAGGTTTTGTAATTATAAATTTTAAGATAGCTATAGGTATAATTATATGTATATATTATATCATCTTTCTTCCAAATTAAAATTGTCATAAATTTAAATTTTTTATTCGATAAAGGTTAGAGCGTTTAGTTTTTTTCAAACAACTTTAAGAGATTTGGTTCTTAGTAGAAATACGCTACTCTAGTTTTTCATTGTTCTTTTTTAGAAATGTGCCACTATAGTGGAACATTCCGATTTCGGGAAAATAAAGCGCGCCGCTCCGCATCGCGCTTTACTTGCTTCTTTAGCTTAGAAATGTGCCACTTCTTGCCCGAATGGGCACATAGCTCGTTGTATTGGATTTGCCTATGTTAATGCAACTTTCGAGTCAAAAAAATCTATTCAAATTCCCGACTAGAAATGTAGTGAGGCTTTGCCGAAGAGTCAATTTGGGGCAAGTTTCACTTGCTTAACTTAGGCACGCCTGATTCGCGCCTTATCAATTCCACTGTAGGCTAACCGAACTTCGGCAATGTCGCAGATTTTCCAAGTAAATTCCAAATTCGTCAAACCAAACTTCGACAAATCAAACTTCGGCAAACCTTCGCTTACCGTCATTTCATGCCAGTCAGGCATTTCAATAGTATGCCAAAGTTCGGTTCGCCAAAGTTGGGCTTTACTGGGAAAATCTACGGCATTGCCGAAGTCCGACATATCATTGAAATGTCTGACTGGTTTCCAAACCGCTACCTAATCAGGAAGCCAAAGAAGGCAGGGCCTAAGAACTGCGTTGCTTTCCAAACTTCGGTCTAGTTTGGATGCCTCACTTCCCGCAAGTTTGGAATTCGGCATGCTTTATTTAGGCCAAATCGCTGCCTCACTGAAATTTCTAATCCGGGTTAGACTACATTTATTTTTCTGATTTGACAGACACAAGGTTATAGGTAAATCTACCGAGAAGTGGCACAATTGCGAATTAGGAAAGCAAATAAGGGGATTCGTCATTTTTATAAACTCTGAAATATACTTTGGTCATTTTCCTGTGTAGCAAACACTTGAGAAAAAAATTAGGTAAAAACATTGTTTTGATTATCCATTTTAATGGACTTCATCAATACCTATATTCTACTAACTTAATAATCCAGTAATAATCCAGTGACCGATGTGGTTTCATCATTTCACTGGCATATTAACAAAAATAACACACTAAACGTGTTATTGAAATTAAACTGATTTGATATGAATAATTTAAGGCCTAAAAATGGCTCTAAAATTATTTAAAAGTGTATAGAATCCATATTTTTTAAATAAAATAGTACGTTGTGAAGTTAATCTTATATGCAGTTTTCAGAAGAAAAACAATTTTGAACTTATTATTATTAAATATAGGCCCATAGTTATAATTTTTTATTAAATAGTTAGCAATTTTGGTACAAAGAGACGAACAAAATAAAGAAATTAATAAAACAGGTTTTTACGTCAGTTTCGAGTATGAGTTCGAAAATATCTTGCCTATACGAAAATCCAATATGATTTAAATTAAAAATGTATTATAGAGATGAAAATTCTTTAAGTGGTTGCACATATTGGGGTTCCCGAAGAAGCGACTTCCGTCTCCATAGTACTGCAATTATCCTATATACTCAACGATTCGTAAATAATTAAAGGCAAACTAGAAAGTTGAATTAGCAAAACGAAATCAAAAAGGGAATAAAAATTCTTCGCCAGTCCTAGCATTCGGCGACGCAATGCAAAATGCGTCTAGCACGGGGGCGTCGGTGCGCTGTTGATTATCGCCGCGACGACCGGCCAAAGCGCGCAGTCGTGCGCTCGACATCACACTAGTTATTCTCTTATAACACTTGAATACAACAAAGTCCAGTTTACGCAACTTATAAACTATTTTATTTATTCATAGCTCTGTACCGATTTAATTAAGTGTGACGAACCCTAATCTTCCACCTACGAAAAATCCAACGAAATACGCACAAAAGTTCTCGGAGAAAAAAGTACGTGAAAACAAGTGTAAAACTTTCGAAAAGTGTGCGAAAGTGTTGAAACTTGTAATTAGTGCGATTCTTATGCATCATGCAGGTTAGTTTTACAGTTTGTGCTTTATTATTGTGTTTGTTTAACCTTACGTGACCTTTTATTTTAATGCAGTAAGTATTTTTTCGATTTTTTTATCATTTTTTTTTTAGAAATACGAACATCTACTATAATAATTTTATTTTACGTTTATTAATATAATTTGTTTTCAAATGAATTTTTTCATAAATATTTTGGGAGAAATTTCGAAAAATAAATTTTGTTCTTTGAGTTAAAACTTGTTATACTTTAATCATTCCGATAATACTTGTAAATATTTCTTAATTAACACGAACCACTATTATAAATTAGTCTTCTATTTTATCAATAAGCAACTGTTTTAATTACAATGCAAGGCCAGTTTAAATTTCAATATTTTACAAAGGGTTAAATAATGAGGCAATTAAAATTTAAACTTGTTATTTTAGATAATTGTTTTTCAACAACAAAGTAAAGCTACGGAATTATAATTTGCAACTAAAACTAGCGAGTTGCTTCTGGATAATTACGAACGATTAGGAAGTATTAAATCATAGTTTAAGGTAAGGATTTATAATTCAGGTACAAAATTAAAGCGGCGTTATTGCTATTCATGAATGCAATGTGGTACCTGCAAAGGTGACGTAAAAACAGTTAGTCTCTCGACAGCTTCCGTTAATACGTCGTCAACCTTAGAAACCCCATATATGGTTTCATCTTAACAGTTCATAATACAATCGTAATCCGCTTCCTTCATAAGGTTACCTGCGTTTACATTTCGTACCGCTGTCAAAACTTCTATATTTAGCTCTCATTGGCAGTCTCAAAATTTATAGATGTACTTGTGCAAATACTTATTATAACTTCTGTAAAAGTTTTATGATTAGGCGTTAAAAGAATGACTCCAAGTATTATAATTGTAATTAGATCAGAAGGGAGGGGGCTGCGGTTATCTTTCATAAGTTAGAAAAGTTTTTCTTCAATTTTTTTTATTAAGGAACCGAGTTGCAGTTGATTTATATTTAATTATGGTAGCTTTTATGGTAGAAATACAGTCTTTAATTTATAGTTCGTTTGTCCCAAAATACTTGTCATGTTTTATTTATTTTTTCAATTATTGTCAAAGTTTAATCTAATTTGGTAATTGATTGTGTTGTAATCAACTGCGATTAAAAACTGGTTCGTCTACCAAAATAGCATAATTTTTAAAATAAATTGGCTGCAATTTTCTGAATGGACGTACAGTCGGCCTGCGATAATTCGACAAATGTTTTGCAAGACGGTGCCGGATTATCAACTTAACGTACTATGCAGTGGTGTTAGTAACCCCTTGTGGTCCGAAATTTTTGGTAATTCGATAAATTATACAAATGGTAAAATAAAAGCAATACTATATGATATAAAACTTCGTAAAATAAACAACACAAGGTTTATTATACAATTAACGTCATTAACGCAATGGTCATAGCAGTTATAAAAAAATAAAAATTAATCATAGTACATATTGATGCAAATCAATACATATTTATGTATGTAGTTGGCCTATTGGGTTATAGAGGGCGCCGGTCAAGAGAAGGGCTGGATTACCGAGGGTCTACTGTATTTTCAATACACAGCCATAGTTGTATTATATCATTATTGCTTGAAATAGACGAACTATCACTTGTACTAAATAAAATACGAAAAGTAAGCAATTATTCCACATAAATAATGAGGAATTAAGAAGAAATAATTTCTTCTCATAAAATACTAAATGAAAATCGTAAGCTATTTTAAAGACACAAAATTGTTTTAATGGCGTTGAAAATATCTAAAAATTATTGTTTTATAGCTATTTGTTAGATAATAATATATAATATGCTTATATATTTATTAATTTAATTTTAACAATTTTTCTAAAATGTGACAAGTATTTTGGGACAAAATCCAAAAACTAAATTTGACAACTATTTTTGGACAAAGGGCGTAATTAATATTTTTAGAAAATAAATAAATCATTACAGGTCGTGCTTTAATCTTGGCTTTTCTAAATTAAAATTGAAATAAACTTAGATTCTAAATTCCAAAAAGTTTACGGGCACTAGTTTTTTTAAATAAATTTTTATTTAATAGCCTTCAAACAGAGATTTGGTTCTTAGTAGAAATACGCTACTATGGCCATTCATTGTTCTATTTTAAAAAATTAATTAATTGTTGCTTACAGTTGAGTGTGCACATTAGTGCTCAAAGTGGCACATTCCGATATCGAGAAAATTTGCTTCCTCGCTCAGAAATGTGCCACTTCTCGCTCAAATATGCACCTATCTCGCTTTATTGGATTTGTCTAAATTACTCTTTTCTCTTTCGAATCGAAAAATGAAATTTAGTTCACTTTCATTGGATATTTCTGATTTAAAACAAGGTATGTGCACATTCAAGCGAAAAGTGACACATTTCCGAGCGAGGGAAGCAAATGCGGAGCGGCATGCTTTATTTTCCCGAGAGCAAACTGTATCCTATCTCTTTTAAATATGCACATTGGGCTTTAAGCACCATTCACAATTGTAAAATGTACTTAGTAAAACATTATTATTAAAATTATAAAAGAGCAATGCGCAGCAAGAACTGTTTCTTTAGTTTTTGGTTATTTTTAAAAAATTCTGTGACGACTGCAGTCCGGTAGCCCTCCCCCCGGCCACGCCAATGTGTTACCTTGAATGAATTACACTTATTTTATATCTAAAATATAATTAAATTAAAACACAAATTAGACTTTGTTTTACTTAACCAAATTTAAACAGACCGAATTTGGAAAGTGTTAAAATAAAAAGAACTGCGGAAACCGGCTTCGAACAGCAGCAACTTACAAAAGAAGCATTGGATGTTTCAAAGTTTTAATTTAATCGCTTTAATTCCAACTGCTACTTTAAAGTGTGAAATAGCCTTAAGCCGTCTTGCGTTTAGCTCCTACTCCTAAATAAATAATTACGCAATTTTAATATGCCTATCATAAAAGGAGAATTAACTGCTTTTGAAGTGCTTGGGGTAAAGCTGTATGTTCGCCACTCAAAACGAAGTTAAAAATCAATTAAAATTATCGATTTCTGATGGTTCCTTTTCCTCTCAGAAATATTACATCATTTTTATTTTATTAAATTTGTGCAAATTAAAATTAATTCGAACAAATCAAAAAATTTGTTTGATTGCATTACAGATTTAATTAAGTTTCCCATCCTTTTCAATTACAACCGAAGATTTTGCATTTCAACTACGACTTAATGGTTTTCATTTATCCCTCCCAAATATCGCTCGAAATGGAGAATACTGTCGTTTTTGTAATCTCGAACAAAAAGAAGTAAGTCTATAATTGAATTCGTGGCCAGATAGTAGAATATAAAATAATTTGTAAGCGATAAATTGAAGTAAACAATTTACAAAAAAATCATGACGAGTTTCGCTGTTAAGCTTTCATCATATAAATTGAATTGGTTAAGTTTATTGCAGTTTCCGTTAAAAATAGTCGGTAGAAAATAAAAGTAGGAAAACGATGTCTTTATTAATTTTCCGAATTGTCTGCAGTAATTAAATAATCATATAAAACAGAAAAACAATTTACCGAACTCTCATTTTTAGCTTTGGCAACAATTTTTTTTATATTATGTCAGCGACCATTTAATTGCTGTGCTGTACAACAGTTTTATTGATATTAATAGATAAAAACCTGTCACTTACGAAAAATATATAAACACTTTTAAGGAGCTTCGTTTAGCCATTAGTGAAAATATTATTTCATAAACACATAGGGTAGGCGCACCGGTTTTGGACACTATAACGTTTGTGGACACTTTGTATTTTTAATATATCAAGAATGTTACAAATATTATTTACTATAGTAAGTGTACGAACAGCGCCCTCAAATACTTTGAAAATATATGTGACGTGATGCAAACTTTTTTCATAACATTAGACATAAAAAATTAATTAAAAATTCAATAATCAGTTTTGAGTAATTCCTAACATAAGCGTTAAAAATAACCTGAGTATGTAATTAACTATTTTGATTAATTATACTCAATATTTTTAAATTATTCATTACATATAAACTTAAAAATACTTTAGTTATCAGCTCAAAATATGTTTATGCCAATATAACCTAAAACATTAAGAAAAAAATGTTTTGTCCACAAATAGTAATAACAATAAATAGATTTACTATTTTTGGACACAGTGTAGTTGGTCGTAATCTTCTCACGTCAAATATTCTAAAATTATTTTTATTAATAATTGTTCTTAATCCTGATCTAAATTCTTTCAGTGACTTTCCTTTTCAAGATTTTATCCTAAAAGTTAATAATTCCAATGTTACTGAGATTCTACAAATAGAGAATGATATTGTATTGCCTGTCGCTATAGAATCTTTATCCAATGAAGGAATTAAAGGTCACTCATCTAATATTCTTAGGCAAACACAATCTGTTGACGAAATATTTAATAAGTTAACTTTATGGAAAAAACATTCCAAAAGAAGCGTGAAGCTATTGAACATTTACCTTCAGTAGGAACTGCTGAGGATGGTTGGAAATTATAGAGGCCAAAGATAAAGAAAAACAGATAAATAAATTAAAAAAGACAATAAAAAAATAGAGAGACAACTGAAAGCAAAAAATAATAAAAGATTGAAAGAAGAAAAGCGTATAGAAAAATCTAAAACATTATCAGCCAAAAAAGTCAAAAAATGAATAGAATGAATAAAATAATTATTTTCTTATGTTACCGAGTTATTTTTCATATGTTTAACCATATATTTAATATTTTCTTAAAGGACTATTAAAAATAATAAGGTAAAATTATTTTCTAAATAATGATTTTTTAACAATTTATATTTTGTTTACTTGTGTCTAAAACTCGTATTTATCCAAAAGTAGTTCAAAGTGCCCAAAAACGCTGCAAACAGGTAATGTTGTGGTTAATATGTTATTTTTTTAATACTGGGATTGAAAAACACTTTGTTAATGCCATTATCAGTTTGTGCTTATATAAAACAATAATTGATTGGACTTTTGTTATTTTAATATATTTAAAAAATACTTAAGTTACGAAAAACCTTGAAGTGTTCAAAACCGGTGTTTCTACCCTATTAATGTACAGTCGGCCTAAGAAGTAATCAACACCCTAAAAACAGTACTTACCGTGTTCGAACTATTCCAAGAGACAGGTTTTAGTTAAAAATAGTATTTAAAGCGATTTATGACGGCTTTTATAAGTACAATAAATAATTTTTTTCTATTAATTGTTTAAAAATAGCACGATCACTGTAGGTGCTGCTCTAGGGTGTTGATTACTTCTTAGGCTGCCTGTACATATTTTTGAACCAAAAAAATACAGTACAGTGGAAATTCGATTATCCGGACTAATTAATGGATAATCAAAAATCCGGATAATTAAAAAAAAACAATTTTACCTGATTAGTTATTTATTTACAAAAAAATCGAAACAAATAAGTAGGTATTAATTATAAAATCAACAGTACAAAATACCAAATAGAATCATAAAATGTTTAGATAAATTTAAAAGTAAATTGATCATTGTTAATCGTGGCGAAAAGCGGAGTGTGCACATTCGAGCTCAAAGTGGCACATTCCGATCTCGGGAAAATGAAGCGCGCCGCTCCGCGTCGCGCTTCATTTGCCTCCCTCGCTCGGAAATGTGCCACTTTTCGCTCGAATGCGCACATCGTCGTGTTAATTGGATTCGACTATATTAATAACAAATCCTTCTAATCCAGATTTTCTATTCGAAAAAAGTTTTCGCTTGAAAGTGCACATACTCCTTAATAATTGAATTTGCCTATCTTATTGTTCTCTCCTACAAATAATATTAATTAAATCAAACTGAACTAAATGTACCACTTCTCGCTTTTCTTTTAATTAAAAATTACAGTAGGGTAATTTTACCAAAAACCACATTTCTAATTTAGTACTTTTAAGCTAGACTAGATGGGAGACTTCATCGTACATGAAAAAAAATACTTTTTGATTCTTCTTTCCTCACCTTTTTTTTTGACATACCCCACCCAAGTCATTCTAAAATTCTGATGCACCATCTATGTAACATATAAATATTTTTTTATATTTAAAAATTGAACTAATGCATAAATGAAGTCTAACTACAACACTGTATACAAAATGTGCCTTAAAACTAATTTGTTTATAATTTTTACAAAAATGAAAATTACCAAAAAATATTTGGAGACATTAATTTTGACATATAAACCTTCGGCAATCTGCAAAAGATAAT
Organism: Sinopyrophorus schimmeli; assembly: GCA_036325965.1. Classification (NCBI taxonomy): domain Eukaryota; kingdom Metazoa; phylum Arthropoda; class Insecta; order Coleoptera; family Elateridae; genus Sinopyrophorus; species Sinopyrophorus schimmeli. The sequence goes on along the minus strand of JARFIZ010000049.1, from coordinate 511,888 downwards.
ATAAAAATTGACTAATTGATTTTTAGTGGTCCACTTCAGAAAATTTGACTCATATACAATTTTAATTAATCAAAAATACGAATTAGTAAATGTTCAAAAGTACACCTGAAAATATTTTTATCAAGCTCGCTACAATTAGGCGTGTGGAAGAGCACCATAAGAACTTATCGAAAGGAATAAAATATCTAACCTTTTTCAAACAAAAAATAGATCTAATTTATTCGACTTTAAGTTTTTTGAATTGAAGAATAAAATAATAATATAGGCAAATCCGATAAATACGAGGATGTGCGCATTCGAGCGAAAAGTGGCACATTTCCGAGCGAGGGAGGCAAATGAAGCGCGACGCGGAGCGGCGCGCTTCATTTTCCCGAGATCGGAATGTGCCACTTTGAGCTCGAATGCGCACACTCGGTTTTAAGCACGATTACGAGGTGTTCCGTTGTAACAGGAAAAAACGAACGCGGTTGACAATCCGGATAATCGCGACTCCGTATAACTGAGGTCCGGATAATCGAGGATTTACTGTATTAATAAAAAATTTAATATAAATAAATAAAGAACACTTTTTTATAAATTATACCTACATGATATTACTGCAAGATTTGATATATTTTTATATCGTCGAAGTTCTCTTTAAAATTACAGTTATCGCATTAATAAAACAACTAATTACATTTTCACGGACACCACAAACATACGAAAAGATAAAGCTAATAAAAGCTTTTTTGAATAGAAACGCGATTGTTGTATACGCATTACGGTTGCGTAACAAGAATAATGGATCATCATTCAGAAACATTTCTGGATTAAACATCCAGAACGTAGCAGAGAATGTTTTAGTCGTCGATTTGATTTTCCACCCACATAAGAAAATACGAGAACTTAACAATTATTTCCGTTTGAAGGCATTTCATATTACAGACTTCATAAAATGCCGGGCACACACATCCTTTGATTATAAGTAGTACTTAATTTAATTTAATTTTTTTGAAAACTAACTTCTTTCTGTAGCTGCATTAACTTTAGGAAAACCCCTTTACAGCATCGAATCACATTGGCGCCACTAAACGCATAAGTAGTCTGTAGGGATTTTTCATTTTATGTTACAGTTTAAATGTTTTTATTCTTCATTTCGTGCTCGAGAAGAATTTAAATTTTTTATCGTTTGTGATTAACTATGTCAAGAGAACAGTTCAGTTTTTTGCATCATTTTATTAAAATTCCTTTTTTTTTTGTTTTTGTTCTATTTCCAATTAGTGTTTTAAATCAAAAGTCGACAACCTTTTCTGACTGAAGGACCCTTAACTTTCTTCAATATTGGTTTGTTTTAGATCATTGAATTGAAAAATTTTGATTAGGCATTTCTATGTTCTTAGGTTTGTAATTGAAAAACTCACTTTAAAAATCGCAATATTTTAATAACATCCAAAGTTTGTTAATTTGTATTGTTTAACCCTTGTGTCAATAACCTATCTTGTTTACGTTCATTAATAACTGGGGTACCGGGGTACCTACTTAGTAAATACATATACTTAAACAATTTATGAATGAAATTTATCGCTTTGTTATTATTCGAATTGATTGTGTTTTGTCTTACTGATTTCTGACCGTTTTTTTCGAAATTCAGTAATCTTGCCAACAGTTTCAAGTCAAATGCACCTTAAAGTTTTCCTACAATACATATACTCGTCATTGCCTCTCTTGTTTCTTTCAAAGACAAACGGTGTCGTTTATTTTTGCGCCAATTATCTGAAAAGTGTTGGCAATTGAAGATTGTGTACAAAAGTCTCAAATCATGAGACGTTACAGAACAAAGCTTGCCATAGAAAATATACAGTAGATATGGTTTACAAGAACATCCAAAGAACCCTATAAACTCGATTCTTATAACCGATAGTTTTTATTGCCAGTAGTTAACGTTAAAATGCTAAGAATTCCGATGTCATATACATAATTACTATTTACAACTAAAATTAAAATCAATAGATCAATTAAGAAAAAAGTTATCGCAACATTTATTTATGTATATAACAGGTAACAATTTTTGTAAAAATAATATTGAATTTAAATAAATGGTAATCTGACAGTGCAAGGTCTGAGCTATATGGTGGCTGTGACATCAGTTTCCAACTAACCTAGAATAATTTTTACGTGTTACTAAAGATGTGCGAGGTCGAGTGCTGTAATATTGGAACATAATGACTTTACCATTAACCAGTTCTAGCTGTTTATTTTTGATTGCTTCCCCCAATTTCATCAGTTGTTGACAGTAAACATCTGATTTGATCGTTTGGTACTATGGAAGCTGCCCAAACAAACTAAAAGCATGATCTTTTTTTGATTTAATTAAGATTTTAATGAGGCATGTACTAGTTTATCGCGCTTGGACCATGACCGTTTTCGATAAATGTTATTGCACACAACTCATTTTTCATAACCAGTTTGTTTTAAAAAATGATCGATTTTCTTGTGTTTCAGATGCGTATCATAATACTCATTGGTTGTGTTCAATGAATCTCTTTCAATCCATTTAGAAGCCAAATATCAAACTTCTTAACAAGTCCGAAACTTTTTAAATAATTTTTCTCTCACAGTTATTTGACAATATGCTTCAATTATGTCTTAGATTTGATCGTTGCTAACTTGAGTTGGTCGATTAGAACGTTGGTCATCTTTAAGTGATAAATTTCGAAATCGATATTTTTTGAATCAAACGTGCATTTTCTTAAGCATTCATCACCATAAACTTCACATAAGTTTTTGTGAGCCTCTGTAGATTTCCTGCCTTTACGGAAATAAAAAAGCAATCCTGGTACAGTTGATTTTAACTTATTAATTTTTACACTTATTTTGTTATATTCCAAAAGTAAAATTAACCAAATAACGAGAATCTGACAGGAAGTTATAATATTATTATGGACACAGAAACCATTATATTTTTAAAATCCAGAAGGGCACCTCAGTACCCGGATATTGACACAAGGGTTACAGTTGTCGGAAACTGCAAAATTTCGAGTTGCGGCAATGCTTAAAAATTATTTTTCCAACCACCACTTTGTGAGTTATTAAGTAGTTTGATCACAAATTTTGAAGTGATGTGTTATCTTCATTTAACGAATGCAGTATAAGTTTTACTTACAAATAATAGACTAAGCAAGGAGTATAAAACGAATCGCTCCCCGATGACACTTTAATTTGTAGAAGCAATAAATATCCATTAAACGAAATAGTTAAAATAGTGCATCCTAGAAACTCTGTTATAAGTTTCATATCTTCATTTGTGTTTACTGTCATTGTGAAGTAGAATAGATTAGTTAAACCTGGTACCCTTAATTGCAGCTTTAACTGCAATTTGTACAAAACTCATTTCAAGAAACTTTGCTCCTGAGTTTAACCGTAATTTCTTCCTTTTACTTAGACAAGTACTTGATTTATTCCCTTGTTATTATTTTAGCTGCTCCCCATATAGTAAATTTTCATCAAAATGAAGTGTAACCAAACCGTAAGCAGTTGAGATTTAAACAAATAACATAAATATCTTATGTTCTTCTTTAAGAAAATAATTATAATACTTAAATTTATTTGCAATGTCAACTTTTGTTTGTAGGATTGTCTAGAAAATAATCTTTCGATTATCATATCAACCGCAGTTTAAGAGCTTTAATCCTCTTATATATCGATCTGCCACTCAAGCAATTTTATTTCATTTCGCTTTAGGTATAAACTTTTTATATTTAAAGCAAGTTTTTTAGAGCAAACTAAATTGAATAACGTTTGTGATTTCATAGTAAATTGAAAAACGTCTAATAAAAGCATATTAAAAACTATTCACAAAGGAAGATTTTACGACAAAATATTACTTAGATTCAATAACCTTAAAACGAACAAACAACTTCATGTATTTTCTCAGTTATTTTTCTATTGTAAACAAATATTGTAGTTATTGGATTTAGTAATTCATTAAAATAAAATATAATTTTTCCAAATTTAAAATATCGAAGTACTTATTTAGAATGGAGAAATGCCTTATTCAATATTTCAAAAATCATTAACAGTTTGTTTTAATTGAATTTTTGAAGTTATACTTCTTTTGGCGCAGGAGAGTAAAATTGTACCAGGCAACGGAGGTTGCGCGCGCACTTCTAACGCAAATTCGACAGTTGAAGTTAGGCGTCTAACAAGGTCACCGCACGACATGGTGTCGCACCGATTCGAACCATTTACTTGTGCCAAAATTTGGACGGATATTCCTAGTTTAGGCGCTAGAGGGCGTTTTCTGAAAATACTTTTCTGTAGTTTTTTCCTTTGTCCTTGTCCGGATTGAAAAACTAACCATATCATTGTATGTACTTAATTTTTGCTGATCATAGGCGAGTAAATTGGTGCATGCGCTGACTTTTTTAACCTCCAATATAGCATTCTAAATTCCAAAATTTGTGTCATTGACATGATATATTTTCTTATATTTAAAAAAATGGGTACGTTTGAAGGTGTGCTAAAGGCTTTGATGTTGCTTCCTCCGGTGAAATCAGACTATTGAAATTTAAAGTGCTATTTTGAGAGTAATAACTGTCTGCGCATGCGCAAATTTACTGGTCTAGTATGAACAAAATCAGGTGCTTAAGATAATGCCGTTAGTTTTGCAATCTGTGCCTTTGCGCGGAAAAACTACAAAAATAAATTTTCAGAAAACGCCCTCTATCGCCTAATCTAGAAATCTCCGACCACTTTCCCGCTAGGTGTATACTCAACTCAACAAGTCCTATAGTTGGGCACATGAATGGTTCGAATCAGTGGGAGACCATATCGTGCGGTACCCTTGTAAGAAAGTAAATTCATTATTGTCAACGTGCTTAAAACCGAGTGTGCGCATTCGAGCTCAAAGTGGCACATTCCGATCTCGGGAAAATGAAGCGCGCCGCTCCGCGTCGCGCTTCATTTGCTTCCCTCGCTCGGAAATGTGCCACTTTTCGCTCGAATGTGCACATCCTCGTATTCATTAATTATTGCTGAATGCAAAATGCGCAACATAACACGTGGTTAGATTTACATTTAGGCACGCCAAAGAAGTATAACTTCTAATGCGCACCTGTTTTTTTAACTGACTTAATTTGTGGTGAGATTTAAAGCGCGTTAAAATTCTTCGAGCTGAGATTGGTGAAATTAATTTACGCCTAACACGTACAAAGTAGATGAACCACATTTGTAAGTACGTAGTGAAGAATTGTATTTTGGTTACCGATTTCGGAGATATCAAAATTAAGCTCATGGGATCCGACAGTTGAAAAAAAGTTGTGTAACGCTATTTTTAAGAGGAACTCTTTCGATGAAAAATCAATTTTGAACTTTTTATATCTAACAATAGGGGCCATGGATCACGATATCTTTTATTTAACACATAACAGATGCTGTAGAAACTTGTAATTTGTTCCATAGATAAACAAAAAGTTATCTAGAGACCGTAGTTTGATCTAATGAGAAGCGTGTAGAATAAGTAAGCAAGCCCATATGTAGTATATATTTAATTTTCCTTAGTCGTTCTATTTTATTATTCTTTTTGTATATCTTGTAGGTATCTGTTAAATTTTTTAAACCTTTAAATATTACAGGTAACTTTGTAATATTTTATTTTAGAGCCGATTTTACACATTCGCAAGTTTTCCGAATTATACGGCGATAAATAATGATGAATTTTTAGCTGGGCAAATTAACCAAAAAAAATTGCCATTTAATTAATACTATTATGTAATATTTATTATGGGGTTGCATTTTTATAGTGACAAAATTATATGGCAATTGCAATTTACTGTTGAAATAATATGTAATTTGATACCAAGAGAAAATAAAATTACTTTATATTGCTTTATATTCAATAACGGGCAAGCACTAGAATATTCTAGCGTTATATAAAACAAGCGCGTAAAGACGGTGACCCTGAACACATACGGATTAGAAAATTGCGCCGCAAACGGAGTATTCTGGAAATTCCCGAATATCTAAAAAGCTTCTTCAGGATACATAGAAGGCGATCAGAAGGTGCCGTCCAGTTAGAGTCGGTGGGAGAATCGATGGTCTCGGAACAAGGCTCGACGGTCGAGTCTCCAAAGAATTGAAGTGCTCACGGTTATGTTTAAATCTTCGAAGTATGTTAAATGCAAGCAATGGTGAAAATAAATATATAGTGTAAAAATAAATTAGTTAAGCAAGTCACCAACATTTAGGCTAATTTAGTTATTAAGTGTCAATTTGTTATTAAATAAATTTGGTTATTATTACTTAAACTAAGTAACCGTCTCTTAATACTTAATACAACCCTAGTTCAAATCCGCAGGGAACCCGTTACAATACCTGCATTTAGTAAACTAAAAATATACCTACTTAGATATTTAAATTTTTCCGAATGGACTCAAGGGTTTAAAAAGATAATTAAATAAATTAATTTAAAATAATTTAAACGAAAAATAAACTAATAAATATATTTAATTAATTAAATTATGAAGAAATAAAATAAATAGAACAACGATTAATATTATTTGACCTATTAATTTTAAACAATTCTAAGCATTATTTTTAACGTTTGAATTTTAGAAAATAATGAAATAACTGTCGCGAGATTTAAGTTAAACTGTTTGATGTTTAAATGATGCTCGTTGACATTTCTGTTGGAGAGCTCTTCAGTGTCGAGATGTCTGCAGACATGTCTTACTTACACTACCTAGCATAATTTAAATTTTAATTAGCACTTCCACTTTTCCTAAAATTAACCCTGGCGGTGCATAATTTTATAAATGTTAAACCTACATATTCTTGTACTTCGTAAATATATCACGTATAAATAACACATTTATGAATGACATTAGTTAAACGTGCACCTATCCGAGAAGAAAATGAAACACGTTTGTATTTGTTGATTTGAATTTAAATTTATCGAGTCGCAAATTACTTTCTCGCTAATATCAATCAATCGTCGGCTTTCTTTGTATAAATCTTTCTATTTACATGGCTTGTACATTTTATCGGTGTTTTTATATTTTTCGTATATATAAAAGGAATCCATTCTAGGTATTGTGAAAAGACGCAACGATTCGGCTTCTTACGAGATGTAATTTTAGTAAATTGCATTGGAAGCTGTTATATAAAGAAAACACTTTTCTATAAGAAACGATAGCGCGATAATTATATCTTGCACTTTCGTACGTAAGATAATTAAATTAGAATCTTTTATTGCAGAACTAAAGCTTTCAATTTCGAATTGTTCGATATTTCAATGGGCACTTTTAATTTAATTTTATACTTGAATTCTGCGGAGCGAAAGGTTTTTTTTTAGTTTTTTTTTCCTCTTATTTTAAATTGTGAACTGTTCTTTTCATTAATTGCTCGTTAGGTTCTGTAGAATTTTATTTTTTGCAATATTAGACCCATCCAGCCAAAGTTTTCGAATAAGTATTGATATGAGATGCGAATTTATGATGGGCACTAAAAGCGAAAATAAATATTTGATAGCTTTAATGTTTAATGGTATATAAACAGCTGCATATATAAGAAGGAAAATCTCTGTATGTTAACAAAATAAATCACGTTTCCATTCATTTCCCATTTTAAACAAACGTTTTTGTGTGCAGATTGTTACGATAAAAGCGAGCATTTTTTATGGAAGAATGCCCGAAAGTATGAAAAACTTCTCAAATCTGCACGACACATTTTTTTATTGTATAAATTACGTCGGGCACATCCATTAATTTGCAGTTACGTGTATTTTAGAAACGTAAATATTATAATTACGTCGGTCTGTTATTTTAATGTTTTTACATTATTATGTTTGATATGGCTTGCGTGATGCTTTCATATGAAGCGATAAGTCAATCTTGAATTAAGTCTTTTTGTTTGTAGCAAAATTACAAAATATTATTGACCTTGTTTTGCTTCAGACAATTAACTAAGTAAATACTTGCTTGAAATTATTAAACTTCTATAATTCATTAGATTAACTTTACAGATCTAACCTCGACAGCAAAGTAATTACAGGGATAATTATCCTAAAAGGCTGTAAGACCTAATGAGTTTAACGAGAACATTCTTTAAGTTTAAATTGCTTGTACAATGTACCTATTTTAAATTTCATAACACCACCAAGTTGTTTCGACAACATTATAAGCAGCGTCGCACCCGCAATTTTTTTTGGGGTGAGGGGATGCGGTTGCTTTTCATAAGTTTCTAAAAATTTTCTTCAAATTATTGTTGATTACGTAATTGATCTTGCAGTTGATTTGCATTTAATTATAGAATGGCGAAAAATACGGTTTTTAATTTTTTTTTTAAACTATTTTTGAAAATCAATGCAGGACCAGAGATCGTCATTCGACGCTCGAAAGGGCATTAAGGATTAGAGAAAAAGAAGAAGAAGAAGAAAATCAATTAATTGTTGTGGATTGTGCTTAAAACTGAGTGCGCACATTCGAGCTCAAAGTGGCACATTCCGATCTCGGGAAAATGAAGCGCGCCGCTCCGCGTCGCGCTTCATTTGCCTCCCTCGCTCGGAAATGTGCCACTTTTCGCTCGAATGTGCACATACCATGTTATATTAGATTTGCCTAAAGTAATCTTCTGTGTTTCAAATCAGATACATTTATGGATTTTTTTTGATTTGAAATAGATAAGAGTAATGTAGATAAACCGAATAAAACGAGGTATGTGCACATTCGAGATCGAAATGTGCTACATCTAGCTCAATTGTGCACACTTCGCTTAAAGCACAATTCACTATAATTAAATTATTTTGTAAAAAAGCACAATGAAAAATTGCAGAAGCATGTTTCTACCAAAAATCAAATCTCTATTTGAATACTTTTAAATAAAGCGCTTTAAAAAAAACTAAAACTTCTAAATTTTTCTGAATTTAAAATTTAATTTTATTGCAATTTTAATTTACAAGAAGGAAGATTAATATAAGCAATTCCAATAAAGATTTCTTATATTTCCAAAATTTTCTTCAAATTATTGTTTATTACGGAATTGATCTTATACTTTATTTGTATTAAAATTTAGAATGGCAGAAATACGGTCCTTAATGTTTTTCTAAACTATTTTTGAAATTCAATTAAATGTTGTGGAACGTGCTTAAAAATAAGTGCGCACATTCGAGCTCAAAGTGGCACATTCCGATCTTGGGAAAATGAAGCGCGCCGTTCCGCGTCGCGCTTCATTTGCCTCCCTCGCTCGGAAATGTGCCACTTTTCGTTCGAATGTGCACATACCATGTTATATTAGACTTGTCTAAAGTAATCTTCTGTGTTTCAAATCAGAAACATCCATTGATAGTGGAACAAAATATTTTTTTTTGACTTGAAATAGATAAGAGTAATGTAGATAAACCGAATAAAACGAGGTATGTGCGCATTCGAAATCAAAATGTGCCACATCGAGCTTGATTGTGTACACTCCGCTTTAAGCACAATTCACTATAATTAAGTTATTTTCTAAAAAAGCACAATAAAAAATTGCATAAGCGTGATTCTACTGAAAATCATATCTCTATTTGAATACTTTTAAATAAAGCTCTTTAAAAAAACACTAAAGCTTGTAAATTTTTTTGAATTTAAAATTTAAATTTATTGCAATTTTAATTTACAAGAGAGAAGATTTAATATAAGCAATTCCAGTAAAGATTTCTTATATTTCCAAAATTTTTCTTCAAATTATTGTTTATTACGGAATTGATCTTATACTTTATTTGTATTTAAATTTAGGATGGCAGAAATACGGTCCTTAATGTTTTTCTAAACTATTTTTGAAATTCAATTAAATGTTGTGGAACGTGCTTAATAATAAGTGCGCACATTCGAGCCCAAAGTGTCACATTGCGATCTCGGAAAATTAAGCGAGCCGACCCGCGTCGCGTTTTATTTGCCACCCTCGCTCGGAAATGTGCCATTTTCGCTCGAATGTGCACATAGCTTGTTTTATTAGATTTGCTTAAAGTAATCTTCTGTGTGTCAAATCAAAAACATCTATTGATAGTGGACCAAAATAATTTTTTTGATGTGGAAGAGAGAAGAGTAATTTAGATAAACCGAATAAAACAAGGTATATGCACATTCAAAATCAAAATGTGCCACATTGAGCTCGATTGTGCACACTCCGCTTTAAGAACAATCCAAGATAATTAGGCCCTATAAAAAATATATTGTTTAATTGAAGAAGATAAAATGGAAAATAGATGGTCTAATTAAAATAAAGTTCTTACAAATCAGAAAAAAATTGAATTATAATTGAAAATGATAAAATACAAAATTTTGGAAATAAATTATTAATTACAGTGTGCGAGCATGAAATATTTCAAGTCGTTAACTGCCTCATCGAGCTCAAATGTGGACATTGGATTTTAAACAAAATTTACAATTTTTAGAAAATATTTAATTTAAAATCGTAAAACTGCAGTGACGCTTCAGTGGAGCTTCTAAGTATTATTATCCAAAATTTTCCAATACAATTGTCACTTTTCTGTTGATTTGACGTTGCTCTTAATTCGAATATAATTATGAAAGGGTCTGATTGTGAGAACTGCAGCCTAACTCTCCCCCTCAGTACGCCACTGATTATAAGCATTCGAACAATTAAATGGTTTAATAATTGCTGCGACATTTAGAATTAAAAGTAAATAAACATTGCTATTATTCGGTTTGTTAAATGTTGATTCACATTATCTAATATTGCCTGCCTCATTCATGGACGTAATTAAAAACTAGAATTTGTCTTAAAACATAAATTGAAAATTACCAAAATTTATTTGTTGAATCGGCTTGGGAACAAATCTGTGGATCTTTAAAATATATGGATTCCGTTAAATGTATAAATTGATTTGTAATTAAATAGACATGTGGCAAATTGCTGATTACACATGTCTTCTCTTCTTAGTAACAAGGACCTTCAATCACCATATTGATTACGTGATTACAAACTACGAACAATCTAGTTTAAATAACCCTATATTGTGTACTTGATAAAACTTCTAAGCACTATTCGGTTTGTTTGATTTATTTACGATTTTACGCTTTTAATGGAATCTTTATAGGATATTAAATGTACTAACGGGAATGCCATCCATGAATCTTATTTCATTAAATACTTTTAGTAACTTCTAAATGATCCGTACTATTCTATCAAAAACAAAAAGCCCAATTTGACTTATATAAATTGCTTTCATTAATAACAAACCTCTGTTTTTGAAATAATGTTAAACTTATTTTAGAGCGGAATTACATTATAAATGTAGTTATACCTTAAAATTAGAAGTATGGTTGGCTAAGCGACAATTACTGAAAAAAAAATTAACAGAACATTTCAGATAAGTACAACTTTATTATCTACCATAAGGCTTTAGCAAACAATCAATTTAAAAAAAAATTACTTGCATATGGGTCTATAAATATATGGAGTTGCAAAGTAATTGAATGCTCTTTTTGTATGATTAAGGATGTACGAGCACGAAAGTCATTTGGCTCAAAATGCTTGATTTTTTTATATGTAGTTTAAATGTGTCTAAACAAATTCTCAAAATTTGAAGAGGGCTAACCGACTATTTAAAAAAATAATTGATTTCAAAAGTAAGCATATTTAACATTAGTCTTATGGCAAAGTGACGGATAGACGACATGTTTTCATAATTTTCACCCAAATTCGTCCCGGAATATGAAAATAAAACTATCTAATTAAAAGTTTAGACATTCATATAGATATTAAAAAAATAAAAAGCCGTACTAAACCGACTAACTTTACGAAAATAGGCTTACTTTTGTTAGCTCTTAAACTAAATGGCAACACTACAGACCATTAAAGCAAAGTAAGTGTCAAAAATACTAACCTAATTTTAAGAATTCTGGTAAATTTTCATCTCGATAGATAGTTTTCTATTTCATTTCACCTTCCATAATTTTATATTCGCACGTGTTACACTCAACGTTTATTTTGAATTTACTGATAACATTGCTTTAATAATCATAATAATCACAGTGTTGCCATACGCAATGCTGCGGTCATAACCTCTTTACCGCGCGCCCGGGCCGGTCTATTCCTACCCAGTACCTTGCTCGTACATCCTTAAAAAAATAATAAATAATATTTGTATTTTGCGTAAGAAAAATTACTGACAAAATACTATTGTAACCAAGTAACATTCAAATCGTCCATTAGTAAAATGTCATAGCACTATGTTATGTATGTATTGACGTCTATTGATATATTGTCATAAAGTTAGGTTATATATTTATTATTTTGTCATGTAAGCACACAAATCGGTCAATCATTAATTGGATATAAAAATCAACAAAAGTCAGTAGACGAATAAGTCGTAAATGCATATCAGACTCTCACAGTATAAAAGGATTGAGGTTTGTGATGTTAAGAAAGAATAAGGTTATCTTACAAATACTTATTCTATACATCTTTTCGCAAGAGCATAAAATTAAGCTATTTTGATATTAAACTTGACTGCGGTACTCGTGCAATCGGTTCAGTTATTACGTTCGTCTATTGTTATAAATTTATATCTATAGCGTTTCTTGTGTTGTTTCTTTGTTTAACTATTAATTTAATTAATTTTGTTCCGAATTCGTTTCTTTTTTTTTGTTTTAAACTTGTTATTAACCGTAATACTATTTAAAGCAACCTTTAACGTCATGTTAGTAGTTCAGAAACAATTTTAATAACATTTCGTATGTAATGAAAGCAATAGATAACACTTTGAGGTATTGTAAATTGACCCTTAAGGGAAAAATAACAACCGGGCCTTATTACAGCTGTGAACCTTATTTCAAAGCAAATGGGCTCAGACAATAGTTTTATAGTTAAATGCCTCGACTTTGATTATGAACTAATTTAAACATACATAGAAATAGGAATGTTTGAAACTATCGGAAAACTAAGCAAACGCTGAAAAGTTCATGAACAACTTTCTCGGTGTTCGGTGTTCGCGACTTCTCATTTTCTAATCTTCTGATATTATTCTGTTTCGCTGTAGCTCTAACATTTAATTCAATGGCTTAGTTTTATTACTGTTATCGTACACAAAGAGAAAACGGTTTTGTGGCATTGTCCTCTTGGCGCACTTTTACTTCATACTCTAAACCTCTAATGGAATTCAATTATTTTTCATTTAGGTTTTGTTTTCTTGTTTTACTCTAATCTTTCATTTAAACCAATTCATTGTGGTTTACCAACCCCAAACTAATCAATACACGATGTGTATAAATTGGTGTGATAATCGTATGCAACTGAATCGCAATTTTTAATGTTAAAATTGTTGTATCATGTTTCATATGTCTTCACGAGGTTCTAAAAGTATTGACTTTGGTTCATAAATAAGTATTAGTCTCAATAGCTGTTAGTAGAGAGAGTTGCAATTAAAAATAATGAAGAAATTTTAATACTACACGGAGAAAAAAATATCCTCAAAATAACTATCTAACGTATACTCATTTGACGTATTGTCAGAACAACGATTTGAATGTCTAATTTAATAATATTTATTAGTCAATTTGACAATTCATAGTATGATCAAAACAGCGCTACATATTATAATTATAACAAGGATTCATTTATTTGAATCAAGCGTTCAAACGTAAAAACTCTGGTGAACGTGTGCAGTTTCCGTCGTGTAGGTAACTGTACAGTCAATTTGAGGATTTTTATAGCTAAAAAAGGATACGTATGGTTATTTTGACAATATTTTATTCTCCGTGCATTTTGAATGTCTAAAACAATAATACGTATCGTTACTATAACAATCCGCAATATGGAAACTCTGGATAGCTAAATTAGCTATACGGCGTATCCCTGTGAAAGATGACTATACAACGGATAGCTAAAATAGCGATACGTATGGTTATTTTAACGATATTTTTTTCTCCGTGTATTGTTTCGTTAACGTTTTTTTTTACTTAAAAGTTTTGTTTTTGTAACACTTGGTGTGAAAGTTTGATTTTCGTGCATGGTGTAGCGCTAGTAGAGTGACAGATTTCTCCATGTCAAAATAGAGTAGTGTTTCGTCTTTCCTTTGTGCACGTGTGTTGAAATTGCCTACTTTTGATCTTCTCTCTTCCACTTTTGTCCTTTATGTACAATAAACATGTATAAACATAAAAGTTACCTATTCGTCAGAGTTTAGAATATTTAAATTATTTGCCTGCTATTATAAAGTTTATTTTTTTGATGGGCCAAAATTTGTTTTTAATAAGAATTAAATTATTTGTTAGCCTTCGAATTGGTGCCTCATTTTGTCTTAATTTTTTTTTGTTAAAAATGATATGAATGTTATGCATTTTTATTATCCATAATCTATTATGAATTTAAAAAAAAGTGAATTTTTGATAATTTTATTTATTATAGTACACGGAAAATTTTAACCTATCATTTAATTAAAATTTACGTATTTTTCTAATGTTATTGGACACCTGTAATTTTTCATTTTATTGATATATTTGTATTGATAATAATACCGTCTTTTTCCGAAAATAAGACACCGTCTTACTATTTTTTTGGGTCCAAAATACGCGCTAGGGCTTAATTTCGGTAGAGCGCCAAAATAAAAGTATATATATATTTTTTTATTTAATATTTATTTTACACAGAATCATTTCTCTGAAATACGAGTATTGGGGAAGCTAAACATATTATTATTTATACTTAATAAATCAACAGCATTTTTTAACAAATTCTTTTTTTGCATTTTTTATCTAGGGCTTATTTTCGGAGGATGTCTTATTTTACAAAAAGTTCCGAAAATCACGATAGGGCTTATTTTCGGAAAAAGACGGTAGTATTGAAGGTAGTATTGTTGGTTCTATCTTTTTTTACTGTTAAAAAGAGAAACGTGGGTTTATTGCAGCGTTGCCAAGCCTACGAATTTTTTCACTATACCTGCTTTTCGTTTCGCTGTTCCTTTTTTTGTCAACGCTATCTATAGAAATTAAGCTATTTCAATAATCTTATTAAGGTAAAAGTACCGGTTTTGGACACGTTAGGCCCAGTTTTAGACACTTGAGTAATTTTGATAAAATACCTTAAAAAATACGAAAAAAACATCATTGATGTTTCTATCGTAGTTAAACATACATTAATTACACTTATAGCAAGTAGCGATAATTCTTATATTTGACATTCGTCAAAATAAATTGGAAAATGTCCACAACTAGTACAGTGTCCAAAACCGGTACTTCTACCTTAAAGGGAAATCAAAATCTGATTTTTTACAAATGCCAAATATAATTAATATACTTGTAACAGTATAAACTTCATATGCGTTACTATTACGGTCTGGCCATTACAGGTCAAATCTTAGACCGTTGGGTCTTTATAATTCCATAAAAAACAGCTACTTTGATAAATACACTCTGTTTTAAAAGGACTGAAATAAAACAGTGACTGGCACTTGGATTAACACACCCTGTATTAATCGTAAGTAAGTACCTCGGAAAAAATTTTTGTTTAATCAATTTGTACTATTTTTATGTAGTTTTAATGAACAGCAAACAAGTAGCATACAAATCATATTTTGTATTTATTTAAAATAATATTTCGAGGTGTTTACAAACCTCACAAATGCGCCACAGCGACCACACTGTGTAACCTGAAAAATACAATTTCTTTACCAAACCGCATACTTTTCACTTGTCAAATAAATTCAGGAAATTGCAAAAAAATTTTATAAAGACACCTGTGTCATTTGATTTATTAAGTTCAAAAATTATTTGTCTTCCTAAATAAAAATCACGGGGAATTTAAGAAAATTCTAAACGTCAGCGTAACATTAAGCGAAAGCAAATCTTTATGCAGATATTTCATAAAAACAAAATCAATCTCTTTTCTGTCTGCTTAAAAGAACTTTTGCCGCTTACAAGGCCGTCAACAACAATCCATTTAAAATGTATGAGAACAGTAGCAAAAAAATTAAAAAAACATGTTCCAAAATCGCATAGCACGTTTACGATGCTGATGAGCTTCAGAGAAAAGAAACCGAATAAAAATAAGAAAAATTCAAGTGGAATTTTTTCCTGTCCCTATTTTAAGACGTAATAACTTTGTATATAATTTATTAGAAATGTATTAGATAGAATATTATTACTGTGAACGTTTTACGGAATTATCTGAACATAATTTTGAAATAACAATCAGATTAACATATCAACAAATACAAAACGAAAATTGGCTTCTGTAGCGTTGCACTATTTTTATTTGAAACAGCTGAATGTTAAAAATACTACAAAACCT
Source organism: Sinopyrophorus schimmeli (assembly GCA_036325965.1). Lineage (NCBI taxonomy): Eukaryota > Metazoa > Arthropoda > Insecta > Coleoptera > Elateridae > Sinopyrophorus > Sinopyrophorus schimmeli. Next base: position 495,622 of record JARFIZ010000049.1, on the reverse strand, counting down.
TGCCAAAATATGTTAAATTAGGCGACAAGTTTGAATGATAAAGAAAACCTATCTGTTAAATTGCTGTTCTGTGTATCCCGAATTTACACAAACGCGTACAAAGGGAAAGATATATTGCCGAGCTTATTGTTTGTAAAAGACGGATTACAGTTTGTAACTACCTACTACAAATTATTTGACAATTGCCTAAGGCTAATACCTATTTAATTGTGGATATCTAAAAGCACTTAAAACTTAAAAATTACGCTTTGTATCTCTGCGAAATTGAACGGAAACCCGCATAAAAGATAATAAATGGTTTGGTCGCCCAACGCGAAATCTTGATTGCTTAAATTTTTTGCTTTTGGCCTAAGCCATGGGGCTTTAAGCACTTTACAACCGAAGACAAATGTAATGTCGCAGAGGTTAAACCAGTTCAGAAAAAAATAATTGAAGAAAGAGTGAACCATCTGAAGCATTATAAAATTTTTAATTATTTGTTTAAAGTTAATTATATATAACAAGAGCTCAATATAAGTTCCAAGAAAAATTGTTTTTAATTGTTATTTTTTAAATATTAAAGTAATATTATTGCTATTAATATCATTAATGAAAATAAGTTGATATTTATATTACCAATGTTCTCATAATTATTACAATTAATTTTAGATTTAAATACGAAATTCTCGAAAGTAGAACGTGGAAATATTATATCGAATATTACGTAGTATAGCCAGAGATATAATATAATAATATTTATTATATTTTCTTGATTATAATCATTCAAATGAGTAGTAATAGAGAAGATATATTTACCCAATTTAGATACACTGTTCTTGACGTAGTATATCTTTTAAAGTAATTTATTATGGACTATAAATATTTTATTATTGTACCTATATTGTTTTATTATTAGAAACAATGAAAGGTGAAAATATTTTACTTAAATATATCATATTTCAAATTAAATTTTAATTCACTATGTTAATTAAAAAAGTTTAAATATACCATAAAGCAATTTATTAATAAATTCTATTTTATAAATACATTATTTTTATAATCAAACTTGTCATGAATACAATCCTTGTTTATTTAAGTTTTGGGGTACATACACAATTAATTATACTTATCTATTTGAATTGAGCTAACAAGTAATAAAGGGTATAGTCTTTTATTTTTTTATAAAAAAATTTTCAGTTTAAAATGATCCATTTTCATAATTTTTTTAAATTAGTGTGGAAGTTTACATTTTATTTCAGATAACGTGGCCAACACGATCGCGTTAATTGACAATATATATAAAGTGATAGCGAGGCCCGTGGATGTGCACGTATCACGCAAAAATTACTGGATAAATTTTGACCAATTTTTTTTAGTTTTGTTTCTTAGATGATTGGTTTTTATCTCCTATAAAAATTATCACGATATTCTTATTATTAAATAAAATATTAATCAAGATATTAATCAAGTTATTAAAGTTTTCATATACACGAAGGGCAATCGACACGCTGCGTCAATTTCTTTGAATTATTTTATTATTATTATTATTATTATTATTATTATTATTATTAAATTATGACTTATTTGAACAATACATTTTGTTTTATTTTTGGGTCAATTTTTAATTTTAATAATTTAATTAAACAAGTTTATTTTTGAAAATTACTTACACGCTGATATTTTATTTATCCTGTTTGTACATACATAACTAATGCGACCAATTTTTTTGCTGTTAACATGGGACGCTTAGTAATCGTGCTTAAAACCGAGTGTGCACATTCGAGCTCAAAGTGGCCCATTCCGATCTCGGGAAAATGAAGCGCGCCGCTCCGCGTCGCGCTTCATTTGCTTCCCTCGCTCGGAAATGTGCCACTTTTCGCTCGAATGTGCACATCCTCGTATTTATTGGATTTGCCTATATTAATCTTTTATCCTTCTATTAAAAAAACTATAAATCGAATAAATACACAGAAAAAGAAGTGCACTTGGTTAAAGATAAGAAGAATATTTTTAGGATCTTAAAGGAACCTCGAAAAATTTTTGAGTAAAGTAAAATAATTTCTCGAGTCAAGCGCGCTTGATATCTCAATTCGACCTCGCAACATTCTTGTGTGAAGAAAGTTTATCTGTAACACGCGCTTATAGCAACTCCGACTTTTTCGGCCATCATTTATTGTAAGATGGTTTTAATACTTTCTGTTTATTAAACGACTACTTTATATTAATAAATTGTCCATTTTTTCACAAAATAATAAATAATTATTTTACTATTTTTACTTGTTTTAAAATAAAAAATTGTTTTCTTCTAAGAATTTAATTCTTGCGTCTAAAAATTATTAAATTGATGCAAGAAACTAATTATTTTATAACAAAAAAAATTTCTTGTCTCAAGAAAGTTTTTTCTTTAGTTCAAGAATAAATTTTTTATATCAAGAAAATGAATACTTTGACTTAGTGAGTGATATCTAATTACACGAAATTTTTTTTTCATTCAAGTGCAATTTTTTATTTTAGTTCAAGAGTATAGTAACGTAGAAATTTTCTCACGTGAGCCAAGATATTCCAGTTTTCTGTGTATAGATTTATATTTTATTTGAAAAAGGTTATAGATTTTATTCATTTTAGTGATTTATTTTTAGGTGTACTTTCAAGTGTTTATAATTCGTATTTTGATCAATTAAATTGTTTATGAAACGTATCGTGTCAAGTAAAACCCTCCAGTTCAATATTTCAGGAAATTCATTCAGGAAATTCTACCAATAAATAAAACTCCCTTACCGTTTATTCTATTTAATTACGTCATTTAAAAACCTTCCAGTCAAGCATAAAACTGTCTAATGCTTGAGAATAATGCAATATTGAAATTCACATTGGAGACGTCTATACCAATCTTCTTCTTTTCAAATAAAACAATTCAATATAGCTGACTAAAATAAATCTTTTGATGCGAAAGATTGACTATTAACATAAAGAAATTACACGAATGCATGGTATGTGCACATTCGAGCGAAAAGTGGCACATTTCCGAGCGAGGGAAGCAAATGAAGCGCGACGCGGAGCGGCGCGCTTCATTTTCCCGAGATCGGAATGTGCCACTTTGAGCTCGAATGTGCACACTCTGTTTTTCACTACGATTAAAAACGATCAATTTACTAAAAAAAAAAAATATAAGTAAATCTAAAACCGTAGTTGCGCTTTTAGAATTTCTTCGTGGGACTTCCCTGATTTTGCACGTTTTCAACAATTTTTTATTTTTTTCATTAAAAATTGACCGTGCAGATAATTTGTATTTAATTACGGATGCTAGAATAGAATTCTTGTTAGAATTTCTTAACTTTTGCCATTTTAAAACGCGACAGTTTGGCGTCTCGAATGATTTCTTGGAGACAACGGGTCAGATGACCTAAAAACGGAAGAGTCCCGTTTCAAACTGCACGTATGGTCCCATTATACATAACCAGACTTTTTTTATATGTCACCTAATTGTAGGTTTCCTTTATTTATTAGAAAAATAAAACATACGTTTCTTAGAAAACATTCTGACAATAAAGAATCATAAATGCTCCTATTTTAGAACAAAAAAGAACCACCGAAAAGACGAGCGCCAATTCCACATGTCAAACAGGAAATATGCAAAAATGGTAGATCGAAAACAGTTTCATATTAAAAACCGCTGTGAGTTTTAAGGTTGAAGTGATAGCAGTATTTGCGAATCTTCCAGCTGAGATATTTGTCAATTATTCGGTTCATCGATTTTGTACCATCAACGAGCAATAAAACATTTAACGATTCAGAGGAATGTACTTCATTATATTTGTTCGTTCACTACTTTTGGAAAAACAACCCATTTTCGTTTCTCTAAATAAGATTTATTGCTAATTACGTTCGGATCGTCCCTTTCTTTCTGCGTACATTTTTTTCAACAAGATTAAGTTTTTTTTTTCATAATTTGCTTTCACTTTTTTCATGTAATGACAAATAAACCGTTTTCGAGTGTTTCGAGTATTACGAATAGAAAATCAGAAGATTAAGTTTAAGAAGGCAATTAAATAAATCGAATGCAGTTAATATAGTCGGCAAGCCAATTATTTAAATTAAAAGTCTTGTCAGTAATTAATGATTATTAATACGATATATAAATTATCTTAAACCAGATCTTCGTATTTATTAAGCTCACTTTTTCTTATTAAGTTTATTAAAAATAAGGCGACGTTAAAATATTCGTTAATTAATTATTCCTCATTTTAACAATGAAATCAAAGCAAAGATTGAATAACAATTAATTTAAAGACAGAATTTAATCACTAACATAATTCGAAAAAATCTTTCACTAATTACAATTTAGCAGTCTGTTGAAGACAGCTGCGACAGCAATATTTAATTACTTTTATTTTAGCAGGGCCGATTAGAAAAGAATAAACGACATTTTTTTTTAACAATGAATAACTTTGAATAACGAAACAAACGTAAATTTAATAATCGGTTCGGTTATTTAGCTTTGAATGGCAAAAGCTGAATGTTCAAAAATTATTTTTGCATATTCGCAAAAAAGTATACCGAAACAGCTGTTTAATTAAAAGCCTTTGTTATTAATTTTTTTCGGCTATGATGTGTCACGATTCGAGTTTTCTAAAAGTAATACAATATAAATTAAGCTGTCTTTGTTTACACACATCGAATTAATATGAATGAGAAGCTTATGTTAATTAAACTGTTTATAAGATCGCGTTAATTTAAATGTAGCAAATATCAAACGAGTATGTATTGTTATGACAGTTTAACAATTAATACCATTTAAGATAAAAACGACCTTACGTTTAGAATTTAATTGCGCTAATTGTTAATGGAATTACCTAGCTTGCTTCTTAAACAATAATGTGTAATTATCAGACTTTTAAATTTAAATTATACTACGATTTTTACTCATATGGAAGACACAACCTATTCGCCCAGTCACTTTAGACTTTACCTTTGCAAAAAGTTATAGCAGTTTTTTTTTAATGTCTAGGTATGTTTTATTATTTTAGTAAATTCCAGAAAATTGCTTATTAACTTCACAGAAATGTTATTTAGAATCAAAACCCACACATTGTTTTTTTTGAGAATATCTTGCTTGTATGTACACACTCAATTTACTTTCTAAAAAGGAAAAATTAAAAATTAAAAAACGTATTTCTACTAACGACCAAATTTCTGTTTGGATGCTCTTAAACATACAGTCGAACCTCGATAAGTCGAAGTCGAAGGGACACCAAAATTAATTCAAATTATCAATAATTTGAGTTATTAAAGAAGCTTAAAAATTAAAGATATATTTGTGTATGTATATATCTTTTATGTGAAATGGTATTTTATATAACGTAATTAGAACTGTAAGTAGTTTAAAGCATACTTTAAAAATCCCGCTTTAAATAAGTCACTGTGATTGGCTCATTTTTGATACACCATTAGGACCGTTAGCTAATTGACCAATCAGAAAGGTTAATCACTTCGTAACCATAGTTATATTAGAATAGTTTCAATTCTACCTTTTTGAAATAGGCATTTTGTCGAGAAACACTTTCCAACTTGAGTTATCAAAGAATTCGAGTTCTGGAGTTATTAAAGTTTAACTGTACATAAAATTTATTAAAGTGGTTAAGCTAAAAATTTTCATATTATTTACAACAATTATTAAATGATAAAGAAAGGTGCGTGTACTTATGCACACCCGTAAGAAGTTATACTTCTTGGCATAACTAAATTAAATGTAATCATAAATGTAAATAAATACCAGGATGTGCACATTCGAGCGAAAAGTGGCACCTTTCCGAGCGAGGGAAGCAAATGAAGCGCGACGCGGAGCGGCGCGCTTCATTTTCCCGAGATCGGAATGTGCCACTTTGAGCTCGAATGTGCACACTTCACATTAAGCACGATTCACAATACTTAACTTATTTTCTAAAAAAAATGTATTATCCTAACTAATATTATAAAATCGAAAGTAACTATGGCTGTCTGTCTATCTGTGTGTTACCTTTTCACGCCTAAATATAAATTAGTTTTTAAATCCAATTAAAGTGCCGCCGTCAAAACAGCTTATAGTATAAAAACTTTTCATAGAATAGACCTTTTAAGCAGCAATAACACCGAACCGCACCCGTCCTTAATCCTCTCTCAGGTAGCGTAATTTTTAGAAAAGTCGTAAAATTGTCAAACTTGAATTTAAAGACTTGTAAAACGCTTCGACTTATTAAATAATTCGATTTATAGAAATTCGAATTATTGACATAAAAATATTAACGTTGATATAGACAAATCTTAGAGAAACAAGTCCGAGTTCGAGCTATCAAAAATTCGTCTTATCGGCGTTCGACTTATGGAAGTTCGACTGTAGTTATTAAAAAAATTAAGACTGTAACCTATTCTGAAAATGAAATTTAAAATCTTTGCAATTTTAATTTAGAAAAGAAAAGATTAATTTGGAAAAATTCAATAAAATTAGATTTGTGCACATTCGAGCTAGAAGCGGCAGATTTCCGAGCGAGGGGAGCAAATGGAGTTGCGACGCTAGGTGGCCCGCTTTTTTCCCCCGAGATCGAAGCATGCCACGTTGAACTCGAACACACCGACTGAGTTTTAAGTACAGTTTATAATAATTAAATAACGTTTTAAAAAAGAAAAACCGGTGCGTAAACTTCAATACACGCGTTTGAAGTTATATTTTTCTGACGTAACTAAATTAAAGTGTTACAGGGCTTTTACGATAGCTATACGATGACGTCACAGTGCTATAAGGTACAGCGTTGCCAAATTGTATATTCTTTTTTGAGCACGACTCGACTAATGTTTCGGCGTCTTAATGCATTGCACAACACACCGTCAATTTATTAGTTTTGATAAAGATTTTATACGTTTTTAATGACTCTGCTACACAACAATCGAATAGGGCTGTTCTCGAGTCACGAAAACCTAAAATGGTTAATTGTCAAATATTGATTAATTTTAATGATTTAAATTCAGTAGAACGTCGCATAGTGCTGTCATACTAAAAACAAAAAAATTTCCAGTTTATCGAGAGATAACCCGATAAAAAACAGAAATGTAGGATTATTCTATTGGCTGAAGTAAATTACTAAATGTGATGTCATACTATATTTATCGTAAAAAGATTTTGCGTTTGTGTATAGCTAGACAATAGACGCAAGCTCACAGACTGGACTTTCTATGAATTAACGTAGTCAGTATGAAGAATGTACAGTTAAACTTTATTCTATTCAACACCCGCTAAACCACTTATAGTGATCGAGCTATTCCAAGAGACCTTACCAAGATCAATCTTGAATTTTTTTTCAACCATGCAGCACCAGATTTTGTGTCTTGGAATAGATCGATTACTATAAGTGGTTTAGAGGATGTTGAATAGAATAAAGTTTAACTGTACATACATTTTTTTTTATTGCTAACTTCATACTGTAGATTTTCGTTCATTGTGTGCGCACAACATCTTTTGCCTGCTAAAATTTTACTCTAAAAACGGCAAAAGAAGTATAACTTGAACGATGAGAAATTAAAGAAGTATATTTCTACTAAGAACCAAATCTATAGTTAAATGCTTTGTAAACGAAGTTTAAAACAATAGAATCTAAGTTTATTGAAATTTTAATTTATATATGGTAAGAGAAGAATAATGTTGGCAAATCCAATGAAACGAGGTATGTGCACATTCGAGCGAAAAGTGGCACATTTCCGAGCGAGAAAGCAAATAAAGCGCCATCTGTATGTGCCACTTTAACTCGCATGTATATAGTCGAGTTTTCACTTAATAGTACACAATAATTAATTCGTTTTTCGAATTTCTATCAGAGATAAAATCTTTCATTTAGTGCTTTTAAACGCACCAATACTAATAAAACTTTTATGACCTTTGACAGTGAAGGGAACACGGTGAAAACTTTACAGATAGTTTTCAAAAAGTCATTAAAAATAAAAAATAACCGCTATAGCATTCTTCCAACTTTTTTTCTTTTTGTCTAATTTAAAGAATAAATAAAAGAACATATAAAAGAAAGTAATAACAATAATAATATATAACGGTTAAAATATTACAATATTTGTATTTTACCAGCAGATCTTTTTTTGATGACGTATAAATTTAAGAAAGGGACTGTCAGACCCTATCTTGTGCTATGCAGAATATTAATAATTTGCAAATATTTCACTAGTTTACTTTATACACATAGAGAGGGCCAACTTATCCTCTGAAAGGGTTTTATATCTATGTCCGTATTTGATGCGTAAATATCTCCAAGACATTTTCAACAAGCAGCCTTGTTTACTTATGTACAAGATTTATTTCCTGCTTATTAAATTTTTAATTTTGCGAATTAATTGAGTTGGTTTATATTTCTAATGATAAATTTAATAGTCGTTAGTTTTTCAAATTGTAGGTTTAAGAGTTATTTCGGTGACACATGACTAATGTCGGAACCACAATATTCAGGGCTAAATACCTTTAAAGTTATAATTAGGTTTGTCTGTTAAAAATAAAATGTTATTTTTACATGTGGATATATTTGTGCATACGCATATACTTTTACTTCTAGTTTTTCTCATTGAAATTGCGTGTAGTTTTTGTGGAATTTTAGGAAAGACGTGGCGTTCATTAATTCTTTTAAAGAGTAGCAATTTTTTGCGAACAGTGTTACAAACAAATCTAAACATACCTAACTAATAATAATAATATTGCCAAGTTCTCAAAATAAACATTGGACATTTAAACATTCAGGTCAAGGTGAGTGGCCTATTAAATTGTTCTGAAAATTGAAATTTAAATAAATCAACCTTAACTAATTGTGCTATTTTTTAAAATAGATAATGAAAGAACGTCACGATGTTTCCTAAGTGCAAATTGAAGAATGAGTTTCAAAAATTTTTTATTGTTACAATTACTACTGACGTTTGAGAATCTAAAAAATATCTTTGAAATCGTCGTTAATAATGGTTTGTAGAGACAATAATTGTGAAATAATTGAATATTAAATAAATTCGTAAATTGTTTAAAAATATAAATAAATAAATAGGCACAATATTTATAAGGCTATTGTTACTAAATATAACATTTAATAACTATTAAATTAAAAACGTTGTTTAATTACCTATTCATTTCAAAATTAACAATTTTCTTTAAATATAATTTCATTTCTTATTATTAATAAAACATTTTTTACAATATTAAATATCAAAATAAAACTACATAACAATTGAACAGTGGCGTATCCAAAAAATTAAATTTTTTTCACAAAATTTATTTTGTGTTCTCCCAATTACTTATAGAAAGAGTTTAATTTTTTATACCAAACACAATTCTTTAAAAACGTATTTAATAGTAATTTAACATTGCTAAACCAATTATTAAATTATAACAATAATATAACAGAGGGTAAGTACTGACATAAAGTTCTTACTGCGGAAACATAATTTAGGGTGCTACAATTAACATAATTAGAATATTTTGTGGTTGTGGTTGCTGTGATTGCATAAAGCAGATGTAGTATTTGCGTGATACTTCTCGTTAGAAACTTTAAAGTAATGCTTTCTGGTACGAATAATAAAGCTATTAAAATTTAATAGGCCTCTGTTTTAAATTAATCCTAATTAAGTTTGAATTAAATATAATTATACAGGATGATTTTTAAGATTGTGGTAATTTTAAATTTGGTTCCACATTAATTTATATTTATGTTGGTCATACTGGATGAGATCTGTTGACAGGAGGTGCCAGTGGAGTCTTGAATGGGGATGATCGCTACCAGATTAATAATTTGAAAAAACCTGTATTCGTTTTTTTTTTACAAAATGCAATAAAAAGCAGTAAAATAAAAACGAGAATAAATACAAAAAATCAAGTGCAACTACTGAAATCAAAACACGAAAGCGCAAAAACTTTTAAAAAAATCCCTATGTGGACCTTGACATTTGACATCGAAAATTATCAGATTCTTACACGTTAACCACATTTCAACTATGAGATACACTATAAACTGTGGCGCCAAATGCAAAACCACCTTAATTTTGAATAATCATCTATGTATATTTGTAAAACAACTTTATATTATTTACTTATTAGGTATAAAGTATACATAAGTTGCAGTACAAGTGTTGATTTTGTTAAAGTATAGACTAACTAGATAACGTATGCATTTACTGCCTTACTTTGGGCGAAAGGAAGCTACTGCCTTATTGGGTTACGTTGCCGATTTTGTTTGTTTATACTCAGTGCGCAGGCTTCGTAAATGTAAATAAAGTAGCAAACGCATATATTATATAGTTAGTCTATACTTTAACCCGAAACGTTTTGAAACGATTTGAAGGCGTCATACTAAACGATATTTTTTATACAGGAAAAATGAAAAAACCAACCAAATGGCTTAGATTTGGTCCTTATAGGTGGTACGCCGCTTATAACGACATCAGTTAGTAAACTGATGTCGTTATAAGCGATTTCTACTGTATATATGATAAATTCCCAAAATGGTTTATATCGACCCTCAAGGGTTCACTTCCGAACTGGATGGGGTTCATGTCAGCAACAACAAAAATTGGGGGTGCATGACATGCAAATAGGGGTGCCGGAAATGGATCCCATTTAAGCAAGTCGTGTTCAAAATTTTCGCTATATAAATGGAACAATCCACATAACACAGATATTACCTATGTACTTCCATAATATTTTTAAACTCAATTGCATTTTTTCTATTGTTTTCCTGAAATTAATATACGTTTTTAAAAACATTAAAAATATTTACGTGCAATTGTTTTATCAGAGAGGACAGAATAAAGGTTTTTTAATAGGTTTCATTATATCATTAAAGTTAATTCATTTGGGGGTTCATGATTAAGTTTTTGTGATGGTAAGGGATCCATGACCAAATAAGTTTGGGAATCACTGATATATATTTTAGAATTTTTTTATATTTCCGTCAGTAGAAAATTAGATAAGATAAAATATTTTGATGTTTTAAAATTTATTGTTTCAAATTCTACAAATGCCAACCAAGCATTCCTTGTAATTTTAGTCGCTTATTACGGATTATAAAGAACGATCAAGTTTAACAATTTCGTAAATAAATTAGAAAGGCACAAAGCTGTTTCTAAAATGTTGCGTAACAAAATAATAGGCTCTACAACTGCGGAATGATGAAACAATTATTTTTCATTTAACGATAAAATTGGCATCGTATTGAATGTGATGAATACAAAGTAGGACTTAAAGCTAATGCATTTCGTTTTTGAAGTGTTAGCCGTCTAAAATAAAAGAATTTTAAATGAAAAAGGCTTTAAATGAAAAACTTTTAACACTTCTAATAAAATTACAGGCATTTGGTAATAAAATAATTAGTGTAAATATTATCAAATTTTTTATAATTCAAAATATTATTTTTAAATGGAGAAGTTTCAGAAACCCATCAAATGTTTTTTTCATAAAATGATTTGAAATATTCAAACTGACCATTATCAATTCGTCATGCTCAGATTTTAATATGATTTTCAATCTTGCAAACTTTAGAAATATACATAGGTAACAAATATTATAAGAAAATACCTTTGATACAATCTTTTTAAGCTATCCAAAGAAGTTTAGCATATCGTTTTTATTCAGGCGTATTTCAAACATATTCTCCGAGGAAAATGTTTGACAACTTTTTGAAAAGGGTCTCTTTTTCTTTATATTACAGAGTCAAATTCAATATACCAGTCAGCAAAGCTTCTTCCGACTTTAGGACGTTTAGTATTTAAGATTATTTTGGTCGGGATATTCTTTCTGAGCAAACAAAATGTTTTTTACTGATTTTGTACAAATATCAAATTATAAAATAAATGAAAATAATAAAAGTTGTAATTGCAATAATAAAATATCGTTTAAATTTAATTAATCGTACCGAAACGACAATTTTTTTGAGTTGCGGTTACAAGAGATATTAATATAGACAAATTCAATGAAAAAAAAGTATGCGCACAGTTGGCTTTAAGCGCGATTAACAATAGTTTATTTTGTAAAAAATTTTAATTAAAAATTTTAAAGCCGCAATGGCGTCCCCAAAATTTCTTCCGGAACTTCAGTTAATTTTCAATAATTATTCTTACTGTTAATTTGTATTAAATTATGAAAGATTTTGTTAAAAGGAAACGGAAGCCTTGTATGTTTTCCTCTAGATCTGCCATTGTATATAACTTCAGAAAAAAAAAGAAATGTAAATTACAGTAGAAATTTAAAATGTGTATTTACCTACATTAGAAATGTAACGATGAAACTAACTGTAACGAAGCCGAACGATTAATATAAAGAAAAATATGTAAGAATTTGCATAACGAAGTAAAGTAAAAGCTGAAATTTTAATAATAATAAAAAAAGAAAAATGTACCTAAATAATTCTCTTTAGCTAAACGAGTCTTATCTTTGTAAGAGTACTTTTACAGATTTCAACACTTCTCCATAGAAGAATAAATAATAAGCTAAATTTAGAAATCTTAATTCGTGATATTAAATAACTTCTGGAGTTGTAAATCACACTTATAAAAAAAACGTTAGCAATTCTTTTATCTATAAATAATAAAATAGTATTTTTAATTGTACTTTGTCATTATACGAAAAAATTATCACTATTTTGTAGATTCTTTTCTTATATACCTACACTATCAAAAATTTCTATTGTAATTTTACAGAACACTTTTACTGTGTTTTATTTTATTAAAATATTAACAAAATTATAATTTAATTTACCATACATATGTTTTATAAAATATTGTAAATTTACAAATATTTTTAACAGTGTAGTGTAACAAATATTTTGTTAATATCTGATACAAAAATCTTAATTCAAACTTAAGCAACATCATCCCGCATAATAGAAAATGTTTGATAATAACACATTTTCAATAGGACACGGCTCTCGTCACATCAGTTTTCAACATGAAATTTTCATAATACACATTTTATTAAAAGAAATATTAAATTGAAAACTTCCTAACTTATCGCCTAAAATATAGTCTTAATTATTAAAATAAAAATTAATCATATAATATATCGGCGTCTTTTGATTTCGCCGTGAGAATGTGATGGCTTTCGGTCGCCTAAGTACTGAAATATATAGATATGGATGTAGTGCTATCTGTTGTTGTGTATCAATGCATGCATATTACAACTTACTGGTAAATTATTAAAAGGAACTGAGGCGCAAGTAGTGTTTGGGCTGCTGCGCTAGCGAGGTTCGAATCCCTGCGCAGACCATCGAAAATTTTACGCTCCTCTTTTCTTCGCAAGGCTGAGCACTTGGCAAGAGTAAAACTGCTCAAAAATTTCTCTAGAAATCGCCGTGGTTCGGAACCCACGTAAAACTGTAAGTCCCTTGAATCTTTGAAACAGTACAACATTCACAACAAAGTTTCAAGCGGGAAAATCGCCTAAACCTGATACAGGCATAAAAAGGCAAGAAGAGGAAAGGAGGTAAATTATTATTCTGAGATGGCACTAGAAAAAACTTTTTTTGTGGGAAAACGCATTTTTTCAGCGAAGACACCTATTTGGATAAACTTAGGGAGCAAAACATTATCTAAATACCAAATTCTATCCAAATTGTTAGGAGCCGTTTCTAAAAAATCAATATACACGTACATATACTCATATAAACAAAAATAGCTCGTTTAAAGTATAACATTAATTTATTTATTTCAGTACCCAATTAAACAAAACGAACTTAAAAAAATCACAATTTAAATTTGCATTTGCAACATTTTTGGTAAGTTTTAAGTATACTAGAAATTTTAAAAAGATGAAAATGTGTACAAAAATGACACAGATAAACTGAATTTTTTATAGGTATCGTTTTTTTGTCAACACTAATTTACGTAATCCTGTCACTATCACCACGTCTAAGCTTAAAAAAGCAAGAAAAGTGGAAATTCGGCACATAAAATTCCGCCAAAACGACAGCTTTAAAACATCTGCGTTCAACTGGATGCGTATCTCCATTTAGTAACCGAATTCCTATTTTGATAAAAAAAAATAACATCGTTCAATGTATTTGAATATTGAAATATAGAATCAATGAATATGTTTTTAAAATACAAAAAGAAATATATTGCCGGTTTAATGTAATTCCGGGTTTTCCTCTATCCAAGGTTTTCTAGAACAAAGTACAAGTATTCGCTCGGTTTTTACAAAGTTTCTATTAATCTTTGACAATTGTAATTGTTTTGCTTATTTCTTTCGTATGTGTTGACAAAAAGTATTATTTGAAACCGTTTCATTAACCTCTTTTCTATATTTAAAAAATATCAAAGTGTGCTAAGGTCTCCTTGCCAAAATAATAATACAATAAAATTTGTGCAAGATGCACTAAAAACAAAAATCGATTAATTTCATTTAATATTCATACGTTCGTAAAAAAAATAGGGAATCGTCAGCTTCGTGTTAAATCATTTATACGTATTGCAGTAGGATCTCCTGTTTGTTCGTTTATTGTTCGCATTTGCAAGTATAAACTTCAATAAGAGAAGAAATGGAATTTTTAAAAACTATTAAACACAATGGTATATGTATATTTTATTTATAGTTTCTTCATAAATTTTTCATAGAAAATTCATGCGTTCTCAAAACAGTAAATGTGAAACGACAATTTTAGCATCCTGGAATCTGTATGACAAATCGAACATTATGAAAAGATGTGTATGCTAAAATATGCTGTTCAAAATGCGAATCTATATTAATTAATAAAAAATCGTTCAAAGTAAGCCAATTTATAGTTTTTTAGGTTATATTTTTTTTTGGCGCGTTGAGAGTAAAATTTTAGCAGGCAACGAAAGTTGTGCGCGCACATTAAAAAAGGACTTATTTAATAAAAAAATGGCCCATTTTCTTTACTCTTCCGGTATTGGGACTAGCCTTTTTAAACGTTCCGATAATGGGTCTTTCGTAATTTTTAGAAAAAAAATTTGTATTTGTTATAACAAAAAAGATGCGCCAAAGAAGTATAACTTCTAACGCCCGTACATAAATACGCGCACTTTTTTTTTTGTAAATTAAAATTAATTGTTGAAAATATGTGTTCAAATCAGAAAAGAATTATATTGTATTTAAAAGATTCTCAAGAATATTCATTTATGTCAAAATGTTGAAATTAAACAAACTAAAGTCGTTATAAAGCAAGAAGAACAAGGATAAACAAGTTATTAAAGAAAATTGAAGTTATTACAATTTAATAATTTCGAAAACTACCAAGTACGGTTATTTATGTTTTTTCCAACGCAGAATCTTATAAAATAATTAAAATTTATTGAGATAGGTATATAGCAAACTTCCACATAAATTTTAATCGAAGTAGCTTCCATCAAAAAGTAGAATTTCTTACTATCTATCTTTATCAGAAAATTTGACCGCTTTTTTCATACTTTCAACAATATAGTAATGGTAGCCTTGAACATAAACCGCTCTAGAAGGGGTACTTATGTGCATATTCCGTTACAGAAGTCTATCTAAATAAAAATAGGATTTACAACTTTGTATTCTTAAATCTACTTGAAAAAGTTTAAGAAATATTTTTTGATCAAAGTATTCACTTTCAAGATTATTTTCCAAAAGGGAACCCCTGTAGACTCCCACGGTTTTATATAACCACATCTGGTACATTATAAAGATTTGCCACGTATTTTTTTTATAACGAATTCAGGGAATTTATGCTCAAAAGGAATTGCCTTTAGCCGTCGCGTCAAAACAATTCATCAATAATTCCTCTCTCAAAATCAGTTTGCTGATTCGTAAATTGAAAGTGTGTAGCGTGACTATGCAGAGGATAAACTACAACCTTTGTAATTAATAATAATTGTTTGTAGTTTAACCATCCATTTGTACGTCTCATTGCTAATTTCATAACCAATTAATATTATCAAAATAAGGGAAACTTTTATGTAAGTAACTATCACAAAGAAATGATTCAATAACGAAATCAATCGTTGGAAAAATTGGCTACACGGAAAATAATTGTGGTTCTATTTACTACAAGATTGTGTTAAATGTCCGCCATATTTAGATTAGTTGTTTATTGTTTTTACATTATTTTTTATTTGTGTTTAAATCATTTATTATAAAATTAAATATTATAAAAAAAAGTTTTGTACAAAAGTAATAAAAGAATATTTTTGGAGTAATTGAATGACAAAATCTTTTTGAAATTGAAATTCTGAGTAAACTATTGAAACTAGGTAAAATTTATAAAAATACTTTTTTGTAAAAAGTTTGATTTTCTATAAAGCTGGTCCATATCAAGTTTATTGTATTGCTCATTCTTTAGACGGAATAACAATTTAATTTCGAATTAACAGTTTTTCACCATCAATTTTCACTGATTTGAGCGTATAAAATTTCTGGGGACCATTTTTATACCTAAAATATTTACAGTGTACGAAAATTTATTGAGATTTAAGTTTTTAAAAATATACTTTACAAAAAAATTCAAATTTAAATGGGAGTGAAGTTTGCGTTTAAAATACACTGTGCGAAATTTGGTAGACTTGGACCTTGAGCACCTTCATAGATCCCATATGCGATTTTATACCCGAAAGACTGCGTGCTGTTACCCGTATTGCATTCTGACCGATTAATTATTGTGTAATTTAGAGAAAATTACTTATTAAGTTAGTACATACATTTATGCATTTTATAGTGCTTTAAATGCTTTATCTAATAAGTATTACCATATGCCTGATATCCAATTATGTTTGTTTTGGCGTGTTCAAAAAAGGTAAACTGCGTACTCTTGATCTGAATGACTTTATTGTTAACAACTTATTTTAGTACACTTATTTATTAAAGTATTCTATAAAAATTTTTAATGAAGGAACGAAACGATTAGAACTTGTGAAGAAAACACGGTTTCAGTATTTTATTTTGTGTCCATAATTTTTGGGTTAAGATCAGATATCTGTGTCACATTGATCGCTGCTGAGGGATATATGTCCTAAAAGGATTAAGATGTAGTCGCATAAAAAGATAGTTTCTCCAGAGACCTTGTCTCAATCTCAATTGCTTTTAACTTTGCAGCTTTAATATAAATCCACAGAAGCACTAAACTATCTCAAGTATTTTACATTAGTAATCAGTCATTCTGCGTGCATAAATGCTGTTAAACTAATCTTTTCCAGAATTAAATTCATTAAAATTTAGACTAAGGATGTTTGATGTGATTAAATAAGTTTCTGCGATTGTGGATATTTATTAATTAAATTTTCTAAACGTAGAGAAATACTGTCTTTTTATTTTCTTTTAACTGGAAACTCTTTGATTAAGAGTTTAAAATTTAAAAATAAATTTCTCGATAAGT
The DNA here is from genome assembly GCA_036325965.1 of Sinopyrophorus schimmeli. NCBI lineage: Eukaryota > Metazoa > Arthropoda > Insecta > Coleoptera > Elateridae > Sinopyrophorus > Sinopyrophorus schimmeli. The sequence goes on along the minus strand of JARFIZ010000049.1, from coordinate 478,286 downwards.
GAACTTAAAAGTGTTTCTAACAGCCCTTGTCAAAAGTCGTTTAACTGTTATTATGAATATCAATTTTTCATCGAGAAAGTAAAATAAACCGCTTCGTTTTTTTCTGTTAAACGATTAAAATAAACCGCCAAAGATTTCTAAATATAATATTGGCCTTTTATATGGTTTTTACTTCAATTACAGGAATAAATGGGTTGAATTGACAGGGAAAAATATGTGAAAAATATTGTCAGAACAATTTGAAGCAATTTAACTTTTTTCGTTGCCGAAGTTTATAAAAACTCGAATCCAAGGGATTTTATTTAATTCTCTAACGTCCAGTTTAAATTTTTTCTTGTATTTAAACGGACGTTGATGGTTTTGTGTATTCAATAGTAGAGCAACTCTTTAAACTGGTAAATGTTGAGAGAGGATGTTTTGTAAAAGTTTTGAAACTTTAATCCGACGTGGAAAACGCGTTTTAGAATAGTTATTGTTTTCCATTTCCATTTGGATTTGTTTTTGATTGTTTGATATGAGCATTACATAGAGTTGTACGTTTTATTATTCTTAATTTTAATTGCCTTGTCAAAAGACTTTGTTGTGTTTGCTTATGTTACATAAAAACAAATAAAACGATTTTTTAAAGATTTTACAACAAGAAATGTTGGAAAGCATTTTTAATACCCTTTTGTCAATAACCAAATTTATTTAGGTTATCAATAACCGGGGTATCTGGATATAGTAGTTTCAAAATCTCGTGGCATGCAAGTTAGGCGCAAGCTGCGCGTAGGAGGAGCCCAAATTCTAAGGAAGGGCAACTTCAGTAAAAATTGAACATAATCAACACAAGAAATGCCATTCTAAAAACATCAGATGTGATATTATGTCATTTATAATTACCTTTCATTGTGTAAAATTAACCTAATTACGAGGCTCTATTCGAAATTTAGAATATTAGTAATGATAGATTAACAATTATACATTAAAGTTACAGAAGGGTACCTGGGTACCCGGTTATTAACATAAAGGCTAAATAAAAACTCTTAATTTTTACTAGTCTCCCTGCTCCAATTACGTTAAACATTTTATTTAACGTTGCTGTATTTTAAAAAACAATGTTTTTTTTACAGAATTTAAAATTATTAAAAGTGTACATAATTGTTTTAGATTTACAAGTAAAGTTAAATATTTAATTAGTATTTTAACCCTCCGCGTACTAGGTGACAAAATATCACATGCCATACTAGGTGGGGTTTGCCATACCCCAAAAATAAAATGAAATAAAATCCAAAAAATTATACTTTATGACAGTTAAATGATAAGAAATATATTTTAATAACCGATAATATATATTTTAAGTAAAACACATATTTATTTATGGGCGATTCCATGCCACATTTGATAAAGTTGCACCAGTGGGTAATTTTTGGAATAACCTTGACAGTCGTTTAGTACATATATGTCAAAATATGCCTAAATCTCGATTTTAGCTTTTCGAATGGTCACCGTTATATATAATCGCCGAATCAATTTTTCGACCAAATTTGAAAAATCCAAATACAAATTTTGAATATCGCCCATAACAATGATAAAATCGATAGTAAATTTTTTTGAAAAGACAGGAGATTGGAAATTCTTCGTAAAATTCGATGGTTTTTGAATATTTCTGATATCTCACGACGCATACGCAGTATACGCAAAAATTTGTTTTTTTTTCAAAAATTCATATCTACAAAACTGATATTTTTTTTGGCTGAAATTTTTAGAGAAGATAGATAAAAGGATGTACTTTCAAATGATTACAATGGGATTTTTGATACTTTGGGTTTAATGTGACTTATAGGCTAAATAAGCTGAAAAAATTTATTTAATAGGGATATTCCATCTCCAAACCGAAAAAAATTAGATCACATCTCACCGATTTAGTCCAAATTCGGCACGTGTTTTAGTGAAATTTCTGTTTTCCTGAGTATTGGATTTGGATTGGATTTATGGATGGGGGGGGTGAACATCAGTCCAACTGCACTTAGGCCACTTAATTGGGCCCATTGTGCTACCCCTTAGTGTGATACTCATCGCCTCAATCCCGGGTCCATCCCAACCCTTGGATAAACCCCAGGATGACTGAGGGCGAGAGATCACGTATGCTGGGCCAGCATTCTCCCAACATGGATCTTCTTATTTGGACGATTGCAGGGCAGTGACATAGTATGTGGTTCCATGGTCTCGTCCTCATGCGCATGCGCATGCACAGTAGGCACGGAAACATTTTCAACGCTACATCGTCCTTTTAGTCTACAAGGCATGTATCGATAAATATCTAGTAAATGTTACGTCAGTTTCAGTTTCTTTGGGAAATTTTGATTATATCGCTCTGAGTTCGATTTTTCATTTTTTATTTTCATTTTTTGAGATATGAGCTGAAATTTGGTACACATGATCAGCTAAAAACCGTGTGCCGAATTTGGACTAAATCGGTGAGATATGATCTAATTTTCTTCGGTTTGACATGGAATGTCCCTATTAAAAAAAATCCTATTCAGCGTATTTAGCCTATAAGTCACATTAAACCCAGAATATCAAAAATCCCGCTCTAATCATTTGAAAGTACATCCTTTTAGCTATCTTTGAAAATTTCTGCCAAAAAAAAAACAGTTTTGGAGATAAGAATTCTTGAAAAAAACACACATTTTTGCGTATACTGCGCATGCGTCGTGAGATATCAGAAAAATTCAAAAACCATCAAATTTTAAGAAAAATTTCCAATCTCCTATGTCTTTTCAAAAAATTTTACGATCGATTCTATCATTGTTATGGTCAAAATTCGAAATTTGTATTTGTATTTTTCAAATTTGGCCGAAAAATTGATTCGGCGATTATATATAACGGTGACCATTCCAAAAGCTAAAAATCGAGATTTCGGCATGTTTTGACATATACTAAACGACCGTCAAGGTTATTCCGAAAAATTTTACCCACTGGTGCAACTTTATCAAATCTGGCATGGAATCGCCCTTATGCATTAGAATAGACTTTTATTAATAAAAATACAAAAAGTTAACTTTTTCTTCAACTTATAAACTATTGTCTTTTCTTGAGTACTAAATTTCAATGACACGTGTCAATTACGATACCGAATATTAAGAAAACCTTACAAGAATTTTATTTTTGCCTCCTTATTGAAATACAAATAAGTTTCAAGGCAATTTCTGAATGATTCGCAATAATTTAGACCAATAAATTACACGAGAAATTAATTGAATAATTTTAATCGTTCCCTCTCACTTGCATTGACAAGATTATCGTATCTTCTCGTTCCTTTCCACTCATTGCTATGGTAAATACATTTTTCGAGTATAAAATCGATATTTACTAAATTAAATTAGAATTTTTGATTTGAAGGAGCGTACGGTAAATTATACTAATATAAAAAACACGAGGATGTGCGCATTCGAGCGAAAAGTGGCACATTTCCGAGCGAGGGAGGCAAATGAAGCGCGACGCGGAGCGGCGCGCTTCATTTTCCCGAGATCGGAATGTGCCACTTTGAGCTCGAATGTGCACACTCGGTTTTAAGCTCGATTGGCAAACGTCCCGTTTTAACAAAAAAAAATGTTCACGTTAGTTATACCCCACCTAGTACACGGAAGGTTAAACAAAACATAATAAAAGTGCAACTAAAGAAAGAAAAAAATGTTGGATTACCACAAAAAAGTTTTTAAACGAAAAGTAGTACCTACAATTCTGAGGAGTGAAAAATATAAATTGCCGTCCAACACTTTGTCGGTGAAAAAGAAAGAGCAGATATTATGAACTTTAAAAAGTAGACTAAAGCAAAAGAAACGCTTACAAAAAAACCACAACCTGGTAACTGGCCTTTTTTTGCCCTAACAAAATTACTTTGTAAAACATCCAAAATTAACATTTACGTGAAAAACCGGAAACCATAAATTTTATTTTCGGTTTGTTATTTTTCGAAGTGTTTTTTTTTATAATGTCTCCTAAGTTGAATGATTTATCATTCGAATTGTGCTTCCTTTTTCTATTTAAAAGGCTTGAACAAAAATCGCACGTTACTGTAAAATTTCGTTGTCGTCTGCAACAATTTAATAAACGTAATAAATACTTGCGGCTGTTGTTAAATTAACCGAGCTAGCTGTTTCCTACGCTTTTCACACTAAAACGCTTGTCCCACCTGGTATGGCTTTTTTCAAGTTCCAAAAAGATCTTTTTTAATAAGAAAATATTCTTTTTGTTTAAGAAGCAATTAATCTTATCGTTATTCTTTTAGCCGTTTAAATGGAACGAAGCGTTAATCGATTTCGTTATTTCTTTTCCGAATCAAAGCTTTAAATCTCAATAAATTTAAAATTTTCTTGATAGACTGTGTTTAACTACCATAAGCAAAGACAAATAATCAATACGGAAAGCGATTAGGAAACGCGAACAATTCGTTTTAGCCAATATAATTAGAATACAGAAACATATTAGCAACAAAGTTTTGTCGAAAAGGTGATTTAGTCAAATTTATAACACCGGCAGGTGTTAGTTCTAAAACTGTAATAGATTAGAAAGAAACTCACTAAAGCAATTTCCTTTTTTCTGATTCATTTACTAATGACGTCCTTAGGGTTCGGGGGCGTTTCGTTTAAGCCATAATTAAAACAAATTCTTGCAGTAATTTTCCAAAGAACTCAAAACGAATTTGATTGCATGCTAATCTTTTTATTTATATCAAGTTTTAAACTTATTGCTTGCGTACATGTAAATTAGGTAAAGTAGGTTACATTTTTATGAATTGCTACGACATACTAAAAAGCTAAAATGTCTAACTGGAGAAATACGTATAAATAAAATAAAAATGTAGGAAAGTGGACGGTAAAATACCTCGTAAATTTTAAACTTAAAACGGTTTTTGGATATTCCTATGTCTACTTTTTTATTGGATTATTTCGTACGATTTGTTTCAATTTGGTTATTATATGACATGTAAATCTTTTTATAAAAATAAAAAAAATTTAATAATAAATATATAAAAATGGAAATATTAAATTCATAATAAGAATATAAGTGAGAAACCTTTTTTTTCCTATTGAATAAAGAAGGAAACGAGGTTAAAATTAAAAACGACCTTTGAAAAAAGAAATAGGAAGCATTTCATGCAATAAAATATCGAAACGTATTCGATACTTCCCTGTTATTTTCATTTTTTAATAAAGGAAGTAATTCCGAAAATAATTAGAAACGTTATTAAAAAGGTTTTGAATGTCGAACCTTTTATTGGAATATTAGAAGAAAATATAAAAGCTTCATTTCATACTAAACGAACAAATTAGTAATGGTATTATTTATAATTTAGTTTTAACATACCTAATCTATATATTTTTTTCAAAATAGCATAATACTTTTTAATACAAATATAGGCTAACTAATAAAATACACTTTTGAATAAAAGCACGGAATATAAACTAAATTGTAAAAGGTGCAATTCCTACTGTATTTACTTAAAAAGCTACAAGTAAATTTATAAGATAATATTTTAAAACGATTGATATATATATATTAAATTAATTAAGTTTTTTATCATACCTGCATTTTAATCTAAACTAATTAAATTCGAAAATACAAGAAAAAAATCGGTGCATGTACTTTTATACGCGTGTTAGAAGTTCTACTTCTTTGTCGCAACTAAATTAAAGATAACCATGTGTTATGTTGCACACTTAACGTTTTTAAAGGTTATGTTGCTACGCCTCCCTTAAAAAATCTAATCTTGGTGCCCTCTCACTGTACATCTATTCCCCAATTTACACGGTAGATAGATTCCGGAGAAAACCGCGTAAATAGAAATAATTTTTTTTTGTATGGAAAATCGCGTAAATTGAAAACAAAGCCAAAAATGCATAAATTGGTCAGTTGATTTTAAAAATTAATAATTTTTTTGAAGTAAAAGTATGTAGGTATATATAATTTATAGAAATGTGTATGCTCAAAAAAAAAGTTGCAGCTCATACTAATTTTGTATCAGTGTCGATTTCAAATGAAATGATATCACTACTGATACTAATTCCGCACCAAATGTATTTTATATGGACGTTTAATATATTGTATATTATATAGGTCCAACATCAAAAGAGTTTGCAGGACTGGTATGGCTGAGAAATACATAAGACAGAATCAAATGGAGACAAGGAAAGAAAGCATATGTTCAATACTGGACGCAGTAAGAAGAATAAGAAGTAGTATACGTCAATAGAGTGTAGATATATATCAATACAGCTATAACCTATAAATGTTAATTTGTTTGTTGTTATTTAATATAAAAAATTATTTATTAATTTTTTTTGTAAATGTAAGTAAACAGAGGCGGGAAAAAGAATCTTTCAAAAATATAATACTTTTTTAATCGTAAATTTTGGTTAAAAAATTATATGTAAATATTTTAATAATTTTGTAGCTAACTTCACTACAGCTGTTCACAATCTACTCTTGTGCATGCGCGAAAACTAATACAGAATTGGTATTACTGTGATACCAATCTAAAATCAAACTTGTGTTACTTGTTTTACGTCAATGTTTTCTATATGAATTATATTCTTTTTAAATACATAGTTTTCATTTTTGAAAATTTTTAATTTTGTAAATCACATAAAGGCCAAATCGTGTAAAACAAGTAACGTGTAAATCGAGGGATAGATGTACTGTTTATTGTAGATTTTGGTTAAAAACGGTGTGTATAAATTGGTTTTGGAAAACAATGTCCTTTTCGCTCGAATGTGCACACATATATCGTTTTACTTGGGTAGATTACTGTTTTGAATATAAATCCAAAAATTAATTTAAATCAATTTTAAAATGCGAGGATGTGTACATTCGAGCGAAAAGTGGCACATTTCCGAGCGAGGGAGGCAAATGAAGCGCGACGCGGAGCGGCGCGCTTCATTTTCCCGAGATCGGAATGTGCCACTTTGAGCTCGAATGTGCACACTCGGTTTTAAGCATCATTCACAATTGTAACAATTGTAATTAAAAATTACACAACTGCATTTATATTAAAAACTACAAATCTCTGATATGGTGCTTTTAAACAGTTATTTTAGACATTTTTTTTTAACTAAAAATCTCAACGTAAGTTTTTCATTTGAAAAAGTAACAAATCCAATGGTTTCGGAATATATGCACATTCGAGCAAAAAGTGGCACATTCGCGAGATCCGAATGTGCCACTTTGAGCTCGATTGTCCGCACTTGGATGCACGTGCGCAACTTCCGTTGCCTTTTAAAATTTTACTCTCAACCCTCCAAAAGAAGTATATTATTAAAAAAACCTTTAAAAATTACAAATTATTTATAAAGCTTACGTAGGTAATTGAATAAAAAGAATGGAAATACGAAACTCAGGTGTTGAATATAATAAAATGATTTATACGTATGCATGCTCGCAATTTACAATGGGTTCAGGAAAGCGGCTATTATTAAGTAAAATTATATACCAAATTTAGTGCACAATGAAACAAATTGTACCCCATACAATGTTAATAATCCGTAACACCTGCGATGTACCAATTGCTAATGGCAAATCGAAAACTACACTACATAAAACAGCTATTAAAACTACAAATCGTAAATCAGCGAATTATTATCCTCACGAACAAGCTAATAAATTATTTTATATTGGAAATGCTGCCCACTTTTGTCACCTATGCGGAGACATAAAATTTACCTGGTTAATTTAAAATCCATTACAATTTGTTTAAATGCATATGTTGGTAACATAATAAGTAACGAAAAATTTTAAATTTTATTTTGTCTCAGTAAGCCAATTCATTTTAAATCGAATTTAAAGTTATTATGTTATTAAAGCATCTTTTACCAATTATCTTTTACACTAAAAATAAAATGTAGTTGCTACAACAACATATATAGTGGAGTTTACCACAGGTTGGCGTAAATTTGGAGTTGCCTCAACTACAACATTGTAGTAACGCCAACTGCAGTAAAAAATATGGGTCGAATGAAGAGGTCATCACAAAAACAAACGCCTATTTTGAGGGCCTTGAGAAAACCTATTATTTGAAAGGAATAAAAATTTGGAGAAACGCTGGACTAAATGTACCGAGCTAAAAAAAGACTATGTTGAGAAATACAACGTTTATTTGCCGGAAAAAATATCTTTTATTCAAAAAGTCACTGACTTATCAAACTGCCCTCGTATTTTAAAAACTTAAATTTTAATAAAATTTTATAAAATTCACTTTTATAATAATAAATATTTTAAACACATAATTGAAAAATATTGTAAACATAATAAGCAATTAATCTGAATAGGGTAAGTTCGCCGGTTGTCGGCCAGTTGAAAAACAGTTCCCGTTTTCGGCCGTGGGGGTCTAAATTTATAACAGAAAGTCACAACAGGAAGTTGAGGTATTATAATTAATACTAAATATGACTGTAACTAAATAGCGCATCACAAGTTTGTTTAACAATTTGTATTTTATTGTTTTTATTTGTTTTATTGCTGACTGGACGAGAACGAGCGCAGGCCGGCTAACCGGCGCATTTACCTATAGCGGACACGAGTACTGTGATGCCTCAACTACAACTGGTATTAGAGAAAAACACAATGTGTAGTCAAAAGAACCACAATACTGTAGGGAATCTAACTATTGTGTCTATTAACATTTGGTACATATTTATTAATCATTAGGGGAGAGTAACCTATATTGAACCGGTGCTTAAATTGTACCACTTCTGTATTTCTACCAATTAACACTATTTTTTACATTGGCAACAAAAAAAGAGGCAAACGGAGTGACATTAGCACTCTGACATTTTGTATTGACGTTTGACAATATTATATGATTGTGATAGAAAAGAGTTGGTTTTGGACTGTATTTATGTTAATTTTGGTTGTGTTGTCTAAGGAGCTTATTCATCGTAACGGAAAGTTATAATTTTATAAGACATGCTATATGAGAGTAAATTTTATGCTGTTTTGTGTACTGGTAAACGAATACAAATCTGATGAAGTTATGTTTTTATTTTTTATGACAAATTGTAAACATACCATGGTCCGTATATTGGACCGCTCCCGAGTTCCTAAATTGTACCGGTCCAATTAATGCAACTGCTTTTGTTATAAAATTTAAATTAATTTTAAATCATCTAAACCTAATAACGTACCCACGTTGAAGTTTAGCGCATCAATAGGGCATCGAGGTTCTCATGTCTTTTGTTCTTTCTTGGGTTAATCAAGTTTTGGGTATCAAAAGCGTTTCAAGAGTCGGAATTGAAAGTTTAGTGCCACAACATTGATGGCCGACCTAAAATTTATCGCATCAATAGCGCTTAAAATGTAAAATTTTTAATTTTTTGTCTGGAATAGCGTTTCAACAAGTCAGCAAAGTTATCTATATTTCAAAAATAGCATAGCGTCTCAATAGTATTTCAAAGTTGTCAAATTTTGGGTATCAAAAGCGTTTCACAGGGTGTAAAATAGAAATAACTGCACTTTTGAAACGCTAGATATCATAAAAACTGGCATTCTTTTGGTCATCATTAGCGCATCAAGCATTGCACTTTTGGAGAATATTAATGCTTTGGTAAATAAGAATTCCAAAGACTGTCTAAAGTAATATTGTTTTTTTTAAAGATTGATTACATTTAAAGAATAAATATAAGTGATAATGATCCTAAATTGTGTATTATTTTTTCTATTCTATGTTTTTTAGATGCGGTACAATTTATGATCCTGGTGGTCCAATTTAAGGTACCGGTTGCGTTAATTGGACCGAAACAGAACCTTAAATAAATAACGATTTTTTACTAATTGCGACTATGCTACAATATTAACAGATGGATATTATGTAGTTACTGAATCAAGCTTTAATGTGAACTATGTTTTATTTTTATGGCTTGAAAGAATTTGGTGATATGTACCATTATGTCAAAAGTGGTCCAATATAGGTTACTCTCCCCTACTATTCATTTAATATTTGTTACTACAATGAGATTAAACACGATCTTGTAGTAAAAATAACCACAATTTTTTACAAAAAATTAAGATATAGCATGTATAAAAATATGCTGTGCTTGAGTATCAAGAAAAGGTTTCTCATCTACTTTGAAACTTAAACTTAAATTTAGAGCAAAACATTTCCATATAATTATGTACCTATTCATAGTAATTTATAAAACTACATAAAATGAATGAAATATAATTACGAAGACCGTGCCTTAAAAAGTAAAGTAGCATAAATGGAGTTTTTCCTTTAATTGATATGAATATATTTTAATTAAGTAATTAGCGAATACATTTTATTAGACTTGAACTTTTTTGAAATTAATATGTGACTCAATAGAATTATTAATAATTCCAAATACTAGGTGCTTCAAAGTAAAATTGATATGTAAAATCGGAAGCTAAATATAGCATATTTCACGGTGGAAATATGACAAGATTTGATTATTGAAAATGGACCACTGCAATATAACGTGGACTCTGTCGACATTTCAATGAGTGTGCAGTGATGAATGAAAGAATGGATGATAGACAAGGAATGATTTTATGATAATAAAACTTGCAACCAGATATCTATTTTTAGTTCACATTCAAAAAAATATAACACGCTGATATAAATTAGTGGTGGTTAATAAATATTAACAGCCGTCAATTGAAAGACAAAATTCTGTTATTAAAATTGCAAATTTAATATAAGTGTTGCGCCCCAGTAAAGTTTTAAATATTCAACTTTAATTAATTTTTTGTACAATGCAGTTTTGTCGAATCTATTGCAACGAAATTGACTATTTGGATACACCTTCTTTAATATAAAAACATTTTGTACTCCGATTCCACTTTAATCGTTTTAATATAATTAATTATTCATTTATACAGCTACTGAAAAAACTGTGAAATATTTACATTTTAATGTAATTGCATAATTTGATCGTTTAACTACTTTATAAAATAATTTTGTACAAATTTTCTATTGAGAAAATAATAAATATTCCCTTAATACGTTCTCAATTAATAAGGTTCAACGAAAGTGTTTTAAGGTTGTCATGAAAAATTTTAATTTCGGCTGTTACTTAAACCGTACTTAAATAAAAATAATAGATTTTTATTTACAATTCTAAAGTAATGTTAAAATTGAATAAAGGCGTGTGCTCAAGAAACAACCTCCGTATGGCATTTCCTTTTCGGAATAGAATATCTAACAAGTTAACTTACTGAAACTGGATGTTCTTAGAAATGCTCTGTTGATACTTTCAAATCAAATATCATCTCCTGGCGTTTTAGATAGTTCTTTTGAAATAGATTTTGTAGAGTGGATACTTTTCCAAATTGTATTCAGAAGGTTCTGAGATCGATTACAACTCATGTTAGGTACAGCTATATTTTTATACATACAATTTATCTTGGAAAAAATATTTATATACAACACTTTTATAAAGTTTATGCTTTGTAATATAATTATTTAACATCAACGTATGATTTCCACATTTTGAACAATGAATTTAGTGACACGAGCTTATAACTCCTAATCTAATAAAAATTCAAAAAAAGTTTAGAAACTATAAGGCCGTGGCAAATATTTTTTAAAAATTATTAATTAATCAAATAATAACTTGTTATACATTTTTGGAAAGCCCTCAACCAGGTCTATCCAATTATAAAAAAAATAATATTCTTCTATTTAAGATAAGGAAGTTGACACTATTTCTTGTTAAACGGGAAGTAGAACAAAATTTATATTTATGTCATTGCATAGATCAAATAAATTAAAGAAACTTTTATATTTGTATTTTTTTTGAAATTTTTATTATTTTAGGAATTATAAGCACGTGTCACTTTAAATACTACACCCTATATAAAAAAATTGTAAACTAACAACTTTGAATTCATTTGTTACCAAAGGATAATGAACGACGAATCAAAAATGTTAAATTCACTTTAGCCTTCATCAAAATTTTAAAAATGTTATTATAGTTAGTACTAAAATTTAATTTGAATAATTCGTGACCCTTCAAGATAACAAAGCGAACTTCGTCAGCAACATGTACAAGGCATAACGAGGAAAACTAAAACTGTTCTTAAGTGTATGTTTCCCTAACTAATATACACATATCCTGCACGTTACTTTGATGAGCTTAAGTAATGCACAGGAAATAAATTATTACTCAATTCTGAAGGGTAATAAACCACTCGTATTTTTGATGTTTTTGACAAGGATAAAGTTATTCGTTAGTAATGCGATGGTAGTTCTATGGGGCTCATATTCAGAGTAAGTCAAAATAAATTTAGAGACGAATAACTAAAACCGATTCATTACCTATTAATGACATGTAAACATTCGTAAATAATTTAATAAAAGTATTTCAAAACTAAACGCTGAATTTTAAACTATTGTTACATACATTATAAGAAGCAATAATTAACGAAGTAAACGTCTTACAAGATTTATTTATTGCGGATTTTGATAAACCTAATCCTCTTATTATTAATTGCGAAGTTGGCAACTAATTAGTTTTCAGCAACAAAGAAAATGATTAATAACTGTGGTATATTTATGTGCACATTGAAGTGTAATAGGTTTTCCTAACTATCACTAATTTGCTAACAATTATTTTCCATGTCCTATTGAACGTTTTTTCTAATTGCATTTTTGGATAGTTACAGAATTGTTCGTTAATAAAATAAAGCAACCGTAGAATGAGCTCAAATGTAAAATGATGTGCTTTCAATTATTTAGCGACGTTTCATCTCGGGGCTGTTCATACAAAATAATATTAAATTAAAACATAATTAGAACAATCGGAAATTTGGTCTCTGATTGAAAAAGGGCGGTGTAATTTTTAATTAAAATTTTTTAAAAGTAAAATGAATTATTTCATATCTTGAACAAAATCGAGTATGCAATTCGAGATCAAAATGGCAGATTTCTGATCTGGGAAAATTGTCATTTTAAGCTTAAACGTGTACATATTTCGAATTCTTTATAATTCATTCAACAATGTTCTTTTTATATTAAACATAAATAAAAGTCAACAATAAAGATAATGATATATTTGAATAAATACATTTTTACCAGACTCAATTATCTTTTTTTAGTTTTGTGATATATAGATTAATACAAACTAACTCTATGTAGGGTAAATCGCCCAGTATGTGATCCCCTACCAGTAAATGACCGTTACGAGAAATAATGTTTATAACAATTAAAAAACTTAATATATATTCATGATATATTTAATTATGCAATCTTTTGTCTTTTTTTAAATTTGAGTGAAAGAAATAAAAATAATAATTAACACGAAAATACTCTTTATAGTTAATTTTACAGAGTTTGTGACTCAATTGCGATAATGTTTTCACTAATTCATAAACAAAAATAGTATCTTATTCCAACTTTAAGGGTTGTTTTGGGTTTATTAATTCGTTTACAATTTTTTATATCGAAATAATTGTTGATGGAACAAATCGGTCATTCACTGGGCGTTTTACCCCAGTTTTGTTTATATTACTACAAAAGAATTATTATTTTAATTTTGAGTTATAAACAAAGCATTAAAATGATTTTATTAGTAATTTATCTTTATTCAGAATTTCGGGCATTTATAGTTAGGCTCTATAATAGAAACACTTTTCATTTGAAGAAGATAAAATAGAAATGAAATCGAATGATTAAAATAGGATTCTTACAATTTAAAAAAGGAATTTAATCCATAAGCAATACCTACAATTGAAGATGGTAAAATACAAAATAGCTAAAAAGTGATACTCCGAATTAAATGCGTTTGTTGCAGATTGAAAAATTATTAAATATACGCAGTAAGGCGTGTTAACGATTTTCTAAAAAATTATTAATCACAGGTGTATGAGCGTGCGAAATTCGAAGCTGTAATTATTAGCAAATCTAAACTTTGAAAAAAACTCCTTTTTATAATGGTTTGAGAAAACCGTACATTAAATCTAAATTTGTTGGTTTAAATTAATTTTTTAATTAAAAAAAAAGTTTAATATAAACAAACCTACTGGTTAGCAAGTATGCGCACATTCGGACAAAAAGTGGCACATTTTGGACCTATAGAAGCAAATAAAGCGCGTTGCAAAGCGATGGCCTTTATTTTTCGAGATCAAGAAGGCGTTACTTTGAGCTTCAATTGCACACTTTGTTATTCACCATAATCTGTAATAATCAAATTGCTTTTAATAATGTTTAATGTATCATTACCAGACCAAATCTCTGATTTAGTGTTTTAAAAACTAGACAACACATAACACTTAAAAACAATTCTCAGTAAATTTTGCCATAGGTTCATAAAAAAATCATTTGTAGAAAATATCGAGGTCTCCAACTTTTTAATAACTTTTTACCTACGGTTGATAGAAAGCGAGAAATTCTCAAAAGAGGGTTTGTGACCTTTCTCTTTAAAAATTGTTGCTAAACGAATAAAGAGTAAATAGTAATAACTTTTCAGACATTTTACAATTTTATTTTAAAAACTATAAGTTGCAAAATTAAGGGCGCATTTATACACTTTGCCTAAAACGCAAAGTAACTTGACATCGGCGGTCGTTGTGTAATACCTAAATATTACCTAAGAATTGAATAACACAATTTATAATAAAATTAAAAACATGGCTTTTCACCTTTTAATTATATATAGGTTTCTCGAAAACGAGTATAACAATTTGGATAAAATTTTGTATATAGAAAATGCTTTACTGTACAAATTAATCTAGATATGTGTCATTGTCACACAAAAATTATTTTTTCCTAAACTATCTCATATAATATTAAGGTACCAGTCGGCTAAAATATTCATGTACTGATATTAGCTACTCAACAACAGATGGCACTGCATGAAATTGTTAACATGAAGTTATAAAACTTATAAATGATAATTGTAAAGTGAAAATCAATAATTACCATACCTGGTTGCCCAGGTTCATATTACTAATAGAGCTTACAAAACTCCCACTTACTTAGACAACATTAAAAACATAGTACCACTGTAAAGAAAATCAATGTAGTGAAATAAGACCGGTTAAAAATTGCATAAACACAACTAAGTGATAACTCTTACAGCTTTTTGGTAACCGCAACTACAAGTTGAATTGGTTATAGTATTTACACGAGTTGTGGTTATTCTGAATCATAATAGATACTTTGCTGAATAAGTTACCATTAAAATTAGAACGTTAGGCCATAAAATGAGGTCAATAACGGTTACTACACATAACAAGTTCGCCCTATGATTCCCAATTAAGTCTTCGACTTATTTAGATTTAGGTCAACGAAGCTAATTTCTTGAGAACACATAAATACACACATACACACACATATGCGTAATTGTTTGTTTAGAACTCACTGTTTACCTTCTAATTATTTATGATTCTATCTAAAAATTTCTAACGAATAATACGATTTGGTATTTCTTCGCGGAAATAATTTCAAAAACAAGATCGTAATTTAAATAAGAGATGTACAGATTTATCATTTCAGCATACAGATTTTTATGCAAATTGATGCAAGGGAACTATTTACCTTGAACTTTTCGCTATGGAAGTGCGTGTGAGATATAGGATATGTCAATACTTTCATATTGTTCGATAGAACAGAGCACAACAAAGACGGTGGTTGGTGCTTTCAAATCAGAACAAATTACTTTCCAAAGTTAAGTTAAAGATATAGCTATCTATTGTATAATGCAGTGCTTTTCAAACTTGTGGATTTAGAGACCCTCTAGAATTAATTTTTTTTGTGACTTCAACCGATAAAGGATAGTAAACAATAAAAAATTAAAGTTTTTGACATACGTTTTAAATAATTATAAAATTTATATTTTTTTGCTAATAAATATTTTGACGCAAGCCCTTTTGTTGTGATGCCAATATTTTGAAATTTTTATTATTGTTTTTTTACCAAAGAATTGTGCGTTCATTTATGTGAATTTTTTAATACGATTTTGAAGTTAATATTTTAGAAATATTTAATGGTTACTAAAATATGTCTAAATATTATAGTATTATAGACATTATAGGCAAATCACAATAGACATGTATAGAAAAATACGTGCTTTTTGAAGTTTGCTGTACTTAAGTATTACGGGATAGCACCGTTGCAAATAGTAAATATGTGTTTTTGAATTTTAAATCGCGTTTGATTTTGATTTTTATAGTTTAATCATTCAGTGTTCACAACTTAATTTTTAAAGGTGAGTAGGTAGCATATGTATTGGTCTTTTTATTATCAAATGGTCAAGTTTGAATTTTAATTCAAAATTTTAGGTTAGCTTAATATTATCAGAGTTAAAATATGTATATAAAATAAAGATACCTATTGCTCCAAAAAAATTACAAACGTTTAAGTTTTGTATTTTTTCAAATATTTAAATATTATTTTAGGCACTTTTTTTCTAATTTTTTTGATGCAGGTTTCCAGTAATTTCACTCCATTGCTTTGTATTTAATAAGCTAGGTCAAAAAATTTAAAAAACAGTTTTTTCTTAGAATGAGGGTATAAGTTGTAGCTTATAAATAGTAATATCTTGAGGTGTCCCATTAAATTTCAAAATTAATAATAAATTAAAATTTTTGTTTTTAAGAAAAACATTTCTTTTCAGCTTAGATTCTTTAGAAATATCTATAAATTGGTAAATATAATAATTTTCAACTCCATTTTGACTAATAAAAAATAAAGGCATTTTTTTAAAATATTTTTTTTAAAAATTACAATAATAATTATAAAAAAAAAATATATTTCAATATTTGATTAAAGGGGACACTTCACAGTCTCTAGAACAATTTTTATATATTGTATATGACAACTCATTCCAAAGTGATTTATGAAAACATGTTGATTATTCACTAATAACATTATTGTCAAAAGTTTTAAAAATAATAATAATAAATCTCTTCATTTTTAAATATTTTTTATTTATGAACATTATATTGAAAAATTGCCAATTGTTATTGATTTTTTCTCATTTTTTATTATAATTAAAAGTTAATCATTTCAAATATAATAAAAAAATATTTTGGCACAGTCAATCATGGATTATAATTAATTCTTGTGTAAAATGATCCGTAGAATCCATTTCTGAAAAGTTTGACCCAATTGCTTAAATAATAAAAAATATGCAGACACATTTGCCCAAAGTACACGCCCTGTTTTTAAATTATTTCCTCGAGCAGAGCTAAAGTGTCCTTTTTAATCAGTATTATAAAAATTAATTAATATATTCGCACGTGAAATTACCCGTTAAATTCATTTCTAAAAAGTTTAATCCAATATCTCAAGTAATAAAAGAGTTGCAAGCAATTTTTCCAGAGTTCTATCCTATTTTTAATTTAATTATGAAAAGCCGGGGAAATAATGATTTATAATAAGTTTTATTTTAAGCATTTGACATATTCTTATGTAAAATTAACTGTATTTTGGTACAGTTTGTTTCAATATCTTGTATAATAAAAAACATGCAAAAATATTTCCCGGAGTACACCCCTGCTTGCTTTGCTGTATACAAAAATTGATTTTGTTAGAACTTTATGATTATAATAATCGCGTATATAAAATTTTAAAGGTGTGGTGGAAATATCAAAGGTTCCCATGAAAATAAACCGCTTCTTTTCTTTGAAAGAAAAGAAAATATGTTTCTGTTAACAATTTTTTGGGTGAAATCTAATTTGCATTGAACTTTGCGTCAGACGCAAACTAAAGTATTTTTTTAAGAAGAAAAACACAATTTTCTTTCATGTTTAGAAAGTATAATTATTGCTGATCTTGAGTCTAATAAATTATAATGGTTTAGTTATTCGTCCAGTGCTTTTTTTAGGTTATTAAGATTTTTGTAGTGATTTTGATGTATTTTTGTAATTGTAGGTCAATAAATAGCATTTCAAAAATATTTTGTGATATTTAAAGGTAAAAATACTTTTTCACTTTTTTAAATATTTTTTTAAAATATTAGCAATCACAAATATAGCATTTTGAATTAATTTTAAATGTAAATAATTTGTATCAAAACTGTGTATATAAAACACATCATCACAATTTGTTGTTATTGTTAACATTTTCTTGATTTTGAATTCTAGTTAATTTACTTATAAATAATTAATTTTGTAATAAAACTAAAAATTATAGTTATAACTCACTCAAGTCAAAACGGATTGATGAAAAGTGTATTCTTGCGTTAAATTGATTCGGTTTCGTCAAATTCGCTGCGATAAATCCGACCCTTTGAAAGAACTTGAATATTGTACATCTCTCCTAAGTACATATGTATTATATATTTAGTATGTACTTATTTACAAATATCCGTTTTTCTTACTGGTAACTAATGAGTAATAAACAAAAATTTATTACCTAACTATTTTAACCAATTTGCACATATTGATTTGTAAAGAATGGTTAAATATAGATAATAATTAAATAATTTCTTATGTAATAGATAAAGTAGAGTATAGATGCTCTCTTTTAAACAAAATTAATAAAAATTATAGAAAAATAATTTAAACTTTATTTTTAAAAGTTTATAAACCGAAATTCTAATTTCGGTATCTAAACAATAAATTTCTGCTAATCTTAATAAATTTTGCATTTTACTTAAATTTACTTCCTACACAATAAGCCAAGACAAAATTTAGAGGTTGTTAAACTTCTATAAAACTTTTGAATATTCAAAAGAAAGTTTATTAATTACGCAACGTCGAAATGATTTATTCAGAAATAGCTTTTGGTTAACCATTTGTTTATTACACATGTACCTACATAAATAGATACAATTAATTATTTTCCCAAGTAATCCGGGCTTAATTTGACAAATCTGTAGAACAGTGATTTTAAAAATTGATGGAACCCCTCAAGATATTTAAAAAAAAATTTCCTAACATTTGTTTTTTATAAGCTACAATTTGTACCTTCAAGCTAAAAGAAAAACCAATATTTTTTTATTTGGCCCACCTTATTAGATATAGGTATCTTAGGATGGCGCAAAAAACCGACTATTTTTTTTTTGAATCTTGAGTGAAAAAATGTGAGTTTTTTATGTTTTAAGAGCTACCTCCAAAAGACAGCTCAAAAAACAATTTTTAAAAAGTCGCTCAAAATTTTTTAAAATTTCAAAATACCTATGACAAAAATCGATTTTATTTTTTACATTTTTTTTCTCGTTACAGTTTAATTTTATAGACCAACAAAAAATAAGTTTCTGAAAGTTTCAATTTAAAATTTGAATTTTAAAAGGTCTTATAATATATTTATAAATAAATTAATAAATTATAAAAAATATAAATAAAATTATCGATAATTATTTTACTTTTTTTAATATTTTCATGAATTTTGTGATTCAAATTACAATTACTCCTTAAAATAGTATAATCTAATATTGTATGAGCTTGAAACTACACAATCAAATTATATTTATTGATAAAAAATTATCATGAACTGCATTTACACGCAGTATGGTATAAAATTAAGGATTCACACCGTTCAGAATTTTATACTACACTTAGTGCGATTTTTACACCGTACGTGTTAAAAATCATATTTTCGTTAGAAAATTTGCAACAAGAATGTAAACATTCAAGTTGTTACAGGCTCAGGGAAATCTATTAAATACAATAAAATAATTGAAAATTTATCTAATTATACGGTGGATTCTATGTTAGAGAGTATTGATAAAAATGAAAATGTTTGTAATGTTAAATATTTAACGTATGGTCATCAATATAAAATTAAATATTTTATTACTGTTAGAGACAAAAATGAGTTGCTCAGATTTGTTCTTTATTTGTTTATAATAATATTCCATTTGCTGTTTGTGCGCTGTGGGAAACTGTTGATTTTAAAAATACATTCAATGCCTATTTAATTAAACAAAATAATACAGAATCTATGGTTATCGTAAATTTATCATCGTTAAGCCATGAAGAACCTTATGAAAGCCACAGGAGTATAAGTGGTAAAGGTTTATTTATAGTTTGTAAATATGTAATAATTATTTCATAATAAATAATTATAAAAATCTTAAAAGTAATTGATTGTAAATATATTTTCATAGATTAGAAACCACTAATAGTAATTTAATTGGTTAAATTATAAATAATAACACGGAACGGTGTAAAACAGTAAATTACACCGTGTGAATTTTACTAAAGTAAAAATTTTACACGAAGGCAATTTCACACCAAAATTTCACACTCACACGGCCGTGTAAAAGTCGCCGGGTCCAACTTTACACAAAATTTTTTTACTGTGTAGGTACATCACTTTGGATTTTTTCGAGCGACATTTTAATAATCAAATTAAAATTTCATACATTTTATTATTTAGTAAAATAATCAAGAAAAATTCACCACGAGCTGAACTAAAAATGAAACAAATGACAAAAAACATAATTTTATTAAACGTTTTAACAATATTTATATAAACTTTGTTGTTAATTCTAATAACAAATCTTAAATTTTGTAGGTTTTAACTTTATTTAGACTAATATCATTTATTGATTTGTTAAAGCGCGTATTAAATTTTAATTTGAATATTAAAATGTCACTCGAAAAAGTTGAAAGTGATGTAGTAATAAATAAAAAAAAATTCTGAGCTACCTTTTAAAAGTCAAATTTTAAATTGAAACTTTCAGAAACTTATTTTTTGTTTGTCTATAAAATTATACTGTAAAGAAAAAAAAATTAAAAAAAATAAAATTCGATTTTTGACGGTTTCTGAAATTTTGAGCGACCTCTTAAAAATTTTTTTTGAGCTGTCCTTTGGAGGTAGCTCTTAAAACATCAAAAACTAAAATTTTTTTACTCGAGACTAAAAAAAAAAGTCGGTTTTTTTGCGCCACCCTAAGTTACCTACTTTTATATCACAGACAGTATTTTTTTAATGAGCAGATACACCAGATAAAATTACAACTATTTTACGAAAAAAAATTAATTAACTTCTGAAAGTCCTAATTAATGCATATTTTGCCTTTTTTTTGATTTACACGGTTTTCTTTTACTTAATGTTCAAATTGGAAACTAGGTGAACAGTAGGAAGACGTCAAGATTAGATTTTAATAAAAGATGCGGAGTAACATAAAGTTTGGAAACCACTGCTTTAAAACCATAAACATTTGACATTTATTGTACAAAAAACGCTTCAATAACAAATATTATTTTAAGCGTATTTTTTCTGATGTGTAATTTTTAAATGAAATTAATTGAATCCACGTTACTCAAAAAATTTGCGTGCGTAAGTAATACAGAGAAAAAGCTTTTAGAATTTCATTCACAGGTGGTATTTTGGCTATGTGCATTTTAAAATTACGAGACGGAAATTTTATGCTCGAATGCCTCATTTACTCTTCACGTGAGAGGAAAATTGAATCTCCAATAAAAGGGACTTGCATATTATGTGCTATCACACCATTACGGAAGCAATATATTCCGTTGATAGCAAAGAACAGATAAATTTAAACCACAGCTCAAATAAAACTGTTTATTGGTAGCTCTCAAAAAGGTTGCCTATTTACTTGATTTATATTCAACTAGGAAAACTTTATCGGAAGGAGTTAAAACGATTTTATACATTCGAACTTTTTAAAAGCAATCTGAAAAAATTGCTATTTTTAATTGGATGGGATAAAAAAAGTATTCGGTACTAAAAATAGTAAATTTTAAGTTATTCTAATTAAATTAGGTACCTACGTGTGTATGCATTAACTTTATCAAAATGCAGGCAAGCAAAACTAAAATTAGTTGCACAAATAAGCTTTTATAAGTTCTCTCGCAAAGTACTAACTTCCTGAAAGCAGAGCTCGCCCTGCAGAATTCGTTTAATCCAGATTTAACATACGTATGTGTCTGTATAAAAAAAAACCAAAAGAAATTTTCATCTTTGAAGAGCTTCGATTTGCCGACCTTGCGTATTTTCCCTAACATTGTGAAAAAAATAGAATTTGGTTTATAAACGAAATTGGAGTATTCCCACCGTATTTTTTTTAATGAAGAAGTTTATTTAAAGCCTCAACTTCAACTTTCTAAATTTATTGGGTCTTTTGGTGAAAAAAGATCATGTACCGTTGGAAAAATGTTACGTATCTGATATATTACATTATCAAAAAAATTGAATAGGTGACGAGGGTTAGATATTTTAACATTCTCCTTTTATTTTTACAAAGAATTACGATTTTTAATTAAATTCTTGCCGTTTACTCTTATGTAGGTTGAACATATTGTAGAAGTTCTAATTAAATTTAAAAGATCGAATTTTTTAACCGATTTTTTGCGTTGTTAGATTTAGTCGCACGAAAGTATTATTAACACTTTCAAAAGAAATTAACTTTAACAGCTATTCAGGAAAAAACACCGTATTATGCCTAACCTTGTCTTGTTTTTTGATATGTCTACGTCTTTATTCCATAAAAAAAGTTTTGAAGTATAGTAATAATATCACAGATGAACAACTTTTATTTGATCTTTTGCCTAAAAAAGAACTTGGAAATAAACGTAATAATGATGTTATTTATTTGGTTATCTTTTCTGTATGAAACTTTGTCTTTCAATAGGTTCTAAAATATTCTACATTTTATTAAATAAACCTCTGATTTTTTAAGATGATGGTAAACATGTGTAAGTACATACATCTATAGAAATATACACACAGATATTTGTTAATTTGTAGTTTCAGAAATTTAACTATGCAACGGTTTCGTTATTTCTACATTATTATTATTGAATATTTTATGAAAAATATTTCTCTATGTAAAATTGAATTGAAATATTTATATAATCGTATTGGTTTTTTTGGAATTATATTAATTAAACGGAGAGTAATGTGAAGAATCCAAAATCAATTAATTGTGTAATTGGTTTTGCACTTTATATGATAAAGTAAAATTTATATTGCCTACCGTAGAATATAATTAAATATCATCAACCAATCGAAGTTGGCTACTGAATTATTACTGTGATAGATGTAATTGAGCATTGCCACGAATCAATTTTGATATACAAATATTGTGCTATTTAATTGTTTAATAAAAAATAATTTTAAGAAGTAAAAAGTAGTATAAATAATTTAATGTAGTTACAATTCTAAAATTGAAACTTATAAATAGTGTAAAGTGTAATCAAAAAACGATTAGAAAGAATACTTTTTGAAATTATACTACAATATATGTATAAGATTACAATCAATAATTTTTTATTTTATTTATATAAAAAATAACGCTAATTTCATGTGTGCATAAAATATAAACTATGCAAAAAGAGTAGGGGGAAAGTGGCATGAAACAGCCAAGTTTTGAAACAGCCATTATCAATTACGCGGTAGTTTTCATACGAATCGTTTATGTATTATTATTTTAAGATAGCAACACTAGCCAGATATCCCCCACAAAAATTTGACCGTTCACCGTCAATAAACGGCGCCGATACGACGTATTGAAGATTTTGTCGTCAAAAAGTAAGGTTTTGAGTTCAGTTTATTTGTTTTCTAACGCCTATACGTACAAAACTAATAATAATATGATTACACTATAATTTTATAGATATATTAGGCCTTCTAATAACGTATATATTTTGTAGACTAATCTTTGATTTCATAGTAATTTTCGAGATTTGGTTTCTTGAGAGAATATGTTTTGAAATAGCCGGACTGCAGTGTAATGAAACAGCCACCTTTTAATTCCATAAAATGCAATAATAATTGTAGTAACAGCAATCAAGAGTGGTACCGATGCAAAATTGTAATGGTTGGGCATATAAATCCTGTGGCATAAAAGGAAATTGCATTATTTTTGCTAAAAACGTTTTTAAGTTTTTGCAATGATTGATCTCAAACGTCAAATTTTTTGACAGTTTCTTAGATTTATGTAAGTAAATATTTTATCGAGAGTTTGCGTTATTTAAAACGTTTTATAATTATATAAGATCTAAAATTATAGCTTAAGATTATTATTAAATAATATCTTCGTTAATGTGCAGTTTTAATCTTGTAATAAGAACATGGCTTTTTCAAAATTGGGTTGGCTGTTTCAATACCTATAGGTTATGTAAAAGCCAAATTTTATTTTTATAAATGATTAGAAGTCGAAAATATCGTTAATTTTGAAAAATGTTTTATGACATTACGTACATAAATGCATGAACAATTACAGATTTAAAAAAAAAATTGATTTATTTATGTCCTTCTATATTATTTATCCCTGTTTTTAAAACTGGCTGTTTCATGCCACTTTCCCCCTACAAATATTTAATATTGATAAAAATTGAAGGTTAGTTAATTACTATAACAAAATATATTTAAGCTAATTGATGAATTCCAAATAATTATTTTCAAAAATTAATAAAGTATTAAAACTCAGAGAAAGAACGCTGATAAGCGTTTCTTTTATAAAAATACCGTAGACAATCTCTTTGTAGTGACAAAAAAAATAAAATTCAAGAGCAAAATTAAACGCATTGGGGAGTAAGAATAGCAAAAACAATTTTTTAATATAATTCAAGAAAATTAAAACCAAATTCAATTAAATAAATATAACAATGTATAAGTGTTTGTTTTAAATAACTAAATACAGTTGAAATATTTCGGACAAAAAAAATTTTTGTAGAGCGGTATAATGGTACCTACATAGGTAGGTAGGTACATCTATCATATTATGAATCATAAGAACTTCATTCATGATTATAAATAGTACTTGCAAACTGTCATCTATGCAGACTTCGATTGAAACACATGAAAAACACGAAGAAACTATCGTAGATTTCAATTAATAGAAACTAATTGAGTTTACTTAACCTTGAAATTAAGCTCTTTACAAAATTTCAATTCCAAGCTACATAATCCCTAAACTAAATTGATTAATAACTTCTGCAAATCTGCAAAGGAGTTATTTAAATTGTATATAAACTTGCAACGAGAATAATTTTCTTCGTACATTTAAGTAACTACAAACCAAGCCAGAAAGGTAACTATTAGAGAAATATATTATTTAAAGGACTATTTACAATTCCCTTTAAGATCATAACATGCATTATTTATCCCTTTTTAATTATTCTAATAGCATATTAACAACTGTAAAGTTAAATGTTTGATCCATTAGTTATTTTTTTTTCGTCCAGCTCGAGTTTGATTTTTCTTCTAAGTATTGGTAAATACAATTTTCATAGACATTCTAAAATTTTTATTTTCAAACATAAATTTACGATAGATCGAGTTTATAGCTATTTCCAAAAATTTTAATTAAGGTTTGTCCACGGATATTAATAAAAGCATCGTATTTAAATAAAAAGAAAAGGTGCTTCTACTTCTGTATGTACGTGCGTTAAAAATTATATTTTCTGGCGTAATTAAATTAAATTTTATATAACCACGTGTTATGTTGCGTACGTTGGGTTTGTGTATAGTTAGACGATATGCGCATGCCCGTTGGGTATACCCCTACCACGCCCACAGTCTGGGCCTTTTATTAGTTAACTTAGTCAGTATAAAAGTTATACATTCAATTTTCTTAGACGACTAACTTCATACTGTAAAATCTTTATTAGCTGTGCGCGCGCAACTACCGTTGCCTGCTAATATTTTACTCTCAAGCGGCAAAAGAAGCATAACTTCAATAAAAAATTTGTAACAACATATTGGAATATCTGATAACAAAATTTGAAATTGAAAAAATCGACGGCACCAATAAAAACTATAGGTAGTAACTCATAAATTATAATTTTGCATAAATATTTCCTTAATTTGAAGAACTGACTACTTGTGAGTTTTCGATTGGTTACATCCAGCCCAAACTCAAATATGTTTTTAGAGAAAATTTAGATAGAATATCAAAGACGGCAAACATTGTTACGCAACAATAGAACTTTATAAATTACCAAGGTTTTCGTTGGGCACATCGAAATGTATACATAATACGTTTCAGCTTTATTATAAAAATCGGAAAACAGATAATACAAGTACTTATCTAAAACATTAATAATTGAATCAATTATTGAAAAGCACATAATCATAACTTAAAAATTTAATAATTAAGTAATCAATATGTTTGGATAGTCTAGTTACATAATGTCTAATCAATTTAACTCAACCATCAACAAACGAAGTAATTATTTAGTTCCTTTCTAAAACAAACCGTCAAAGGTTCTTTGTGACGTATAAGTTTGAACGAAGAATTGTTCCTTAGAATAATACATAAAACGGAAATAAAACAAGCGCGCGACCCTTGCAGTTCACAATACATATGAAAAGTTGAGCTTTAACATGATATTTGTGCTAGAACAACTTAATGGAAATTGGTTTGTTTCTGTGCTTCGCTTGCTACAACCACTTCCAGTTCTCAATAAATTTCTATCCGAAATTGTTAAGGGGTTGATGGCCTTTATGACTTCTGAACGTTCTATCGATGCGACCCTCGTCACCGTATCCAATACAAAATAAACTTATTTGACATTAAGTTATTCCTTTGCCAATGGTATCTCATACGGACTTTTCAAACGCTTAATTGGATAGCAAACATTACTGGCTAAGCGTACAGCATGAATTTAAAAAACTAAGCCTTTCTGTTACATATAATAACAAAGGGCGCAGTTTCTAGCAGTCGTAAAATTCAGCTAGGTTTTATTTATATTTTGTCGTGGCGATAGTAAAACAGTTTTCTTGTTTTGGTTGAGCACAACTGGAAATGTAAAATTTATTGGATCTTATTAAGAAAAATGTGACGACACAGATAAAACTGATCAACGTTCTAATTTTACTTATACGTACAGTAAACCCTCTCTTAACGAACACCTGTAGTAAGCGTATTCTGCCACTGGGCAGACGTAATTTTTATAACGCCCAAGACCCAAATATTTTTGAGTTTTGACAGTAGATAGGTCAGAAATGGTTATTTATTATTATTATTTTAGGGTCACCAAATTTATATGATCAATTGTGAAGAAATTCATTTTGTCAAGTAGTTATTCACAGTTAAATCGACTCTGACAGAATTAGGCATGGTGGCGAGCAAAAGTGATTATCCCCTGAATATAAGGTTACTGTGCATAATTAAGTCAATTTGGGTCACCGACAAACAGCCAATATTATAAAAACTAATTTACAAATGAACTAAAGCAAAAAAATCGAGATACGAAAATAATTTTACTAAGAGCGGTTTTTAAAAACTGATGGATTACAAAATTTTTCAAAAAGTCAGGACGATTTTAAAGGATTAGAAATTGTTTGTAATATAGAAATATTATGTTGACAGAATATTTGAAGGCAGGTGCAAAAAATAAACCGCATTAATCAATTTTACGAAAATTAATGTATAATTAGATTGAATTTAACTACTTTCATAAATATTGTATTAAAAAATATATGTTTACAGTCTACCTATAAGAGAGTTCACTGTACATATACCATTAACACAAATTTTATAGTTTTGCTAAAATATCTGCTACCCCCAAATATAGTTTTGCCACCCCAAAATAGGTGGTAACCCACCTTTTGTAAAGTCCAGATCTACAAAAAACTACAATTAATGCGTTTAGTGGTTGATAAATAGCTGCTATCAAACAAATTAAGTTTTTATAAAACGAATAAAACTATTTTCAGTTTGCTTGTTAACTTCAAAGTTGTCGTAAAAGATATGTAGTTGTTTTAAATTTTAAAAATGCAGAAATACTTCTCTATTATTTACCCTATATTTCATTGTTCTCTTTACTTTGAATAAACAGTTCCAAGTCAGTGTTTGCAGAGTCAATTGTATGATTTTAAAACATTGATACAATTATATAAATATTTTTTTAGTATTTTCACAGAATTATTTTTAACAAGACAAAAGTATATATTTGAAAAATAACCTTTTAAATTGAAGTAAAACTTCAAACTATTGGAATAATTGTAAAATGGTATAGCTTTTAAAATTGGCATACTTTATATAATTAGAAATTTACTTTTTGTGTTTTTATATTTACTTTAAAGCAAATATTGAGTGTGACAATAATAGATATTTTCGATACATATGCGTAAAGTTAGGGATTTCGGCACGCCTTAATTTAACGACGGGAGATCAAGGTTAAGACGCATTCACTACGGGATTGAGTATGTGTAAGCGTAGGAAATGTCGTTGTGAATGTATCATAACCTAAGACAAGTGTTGTAAATTCAAGTCTACCGGGTTCCTCGTTTTACTTATACATATTGAACAATATTTTTTGTAAAAATCGCAGCAGAAGTTTGATTTGAGAGGAACACTTGTAGTACAGTAAATAATATTCAAAGAGCCAGCGCCTCTTAGGTCGATTTTTGGCCTACCGAACGGAAAAATTTCTGACTGGGCTCAAATTGTAGAGGGCAAAAAACTAATATATCGTGTATAATTTTTATTCCTTAAAAGTGCCTGAAACATAGAGTTTTAGCGACTTGAAAAATAAGCTGCGCTTGAACGGTTGAATGAGTTTTTATCGCAATTTTGACGAGGTTTTTAATTGTCACCAATTATTTAAGTTAGATATTGATGAAAAAGGTTCTAAACGAATTTTAAATAACTCGAACCTCTTTCTGGATAACTTGAATTTTTAATAAATCGAATTATTTTTAGTGTCCCTTCAACTTCGACTTATCGAGGTTCGACTGTAAAAGCATTTTGACTTGAAACATTTGTTTTCATACTGGAAAAAAATTTCTTTAAATTTTTATAAAAAAAAATTTTTGATTTTCATTAGAGTTTTTCTCAATGTTTCCAAACTTTTTTTAAACATTTTTTTTCACAAATCAATTGTATATTTCATCCTCTTTCTAATGACGCTAATAAGTAATTTTTCCATCCACTCATTCGAATTTAGGCGAACTTGTGATGAAAGAAGCGCTGGCTCTTTAATTTTTCACAAACAAAATAAAAAATAAAAAATTCTTACGAAAGAAATTGTTGATTTAACACGTTGATTACTAGTATTATTTCAATTGCTTAATTATCTAACTAAACTGGCAGTAAATACAAACACTAACTATAGCGTTTTAAAATACAGAAGGTGACAAATCGAAAAAGGAAAAGCAAAAGTACGCACTTTTCACACACGTGCAGAAAGGAATAACAAAACTATACTCTTTTATGGTATAGGAAAATCGACCACTTTCTACCGCCGCACGAAGCTGTAAAATCAAATTTTGATTGTTTGGTATTACAAAAAAATTATTTTGTAACTTCACGATAACTTTTCACATCTCCGTAGAACTTTTCGAATTGTGTTTTCTGATTATTAGCGATTTCCTTTCAATGCTTTAAAAGTTGATCGTGTAATATTCATAGTGACAAATCAACTATTATTAAGTGTTACCATTAGCGTCCCTTAATTCAGATTTCTTTTGGACAAGAAATAAATATTAAAGCTGCTATATTAACGTTGAAAAGCTCCTGTTGTGATAATATTGCTCATAAGTGTGTGGAAATTGCTCATAACTTATAGCGGAAGTAGAAACTTTGCCCACCCACTAACTAAATAATCTCTAAAAACACGGAAGTGTGAAGATATTTAGAATGAAAGGCAATGGTCAACAAAAATTTTATAGCCCGCTATTTTTAATAATGAAATAGTTCTGGCCGTTTGCGTGATAGTATAATGAACTTCGTAATCAAAGAAATTTCACTAATTCTAACAGAAAGTTAATTATATTTTCAAAGATTTTACAATGCTGACGTTTAATTAATAGAATCTTTAGTTTATTCACCCTCGTATTCAAGCGTTAAACAATAACCTTAATCGCTTTTACAATTTACTCGTAAACATGTAGGTATTACCTAGTTGTGCAATTCTGATATTGACAACGTCAAATAAAACGACATGTTAATTTAAAAACAATTGAAAGTTTCGAAAAACTTAGAATGTAATTGATATTTTGCGCAAAAAAAATCCTATTTGTTAATTACCAACAAATAGATCGTATTTATTTATATCGACTTTAAATTATTAATTTTATTAGATTAAATATTGTCAATTCATTGTTTCTTTTTGTAACAATTAATATTTTCAATAATTTATGTAAAACTATTATAAAATATGCAAAAGCCTGGGTTTCTTAAACGCCCCCATTTGCTCTCTCCGCACACCGCAGTTGTTTAATATTTAATATTGCTGTTAATTAAATTCAATTAATTTAGTAATAATAATTTTCTAATATTTGAAGTAACGAATTTTGTTAGAAAATTTTTGAAAAATAACATAAAAGTTGAAGGCTCTTCTGCCCCTAAAACTGATGTAATAAAATAGGGCATTAGAAAAATATCTTTTTTATCACAGTACGATCGAAAGTGCGGTTTCGGACCTTATTTTGCGGGACAACACTGTCACATTGTCTCCCAGCTAAATAATGAATACGCATGCTTTATATAATTGTACTACTTTTCTCACTGGGTGAGTAAAATACTAGAAATAACAAATTTATAAATTTTCAGAGTAAATGTCGCATGTATAAAATAAAAACAAAATTTTTTTTAAAATTTTAGGAAAAATGTACAAGTGACCTTTCGTACAGATCACAGCGCAAAACCCTGTCATTTCTAACAGAAGACTTAAGATCTACTTTTTAGTCAAAACGCAGTAAACGCATTTATATTATAAAAACCTAACTCTGCAAAAAAATAATGGTTAATTACATAAGTATTATCAAATTCAGATATACGAAAAGCTGAAAAGTAAAATGATTAAGCACAAATATTTATAAGACATTTTAAACGGATATATTAGTATAAAAAATGTAAAAAAACTGAAAAGATAAATAATTAATTAGAAACACATTAAAATGCAAAATGCGTTTTTTTATCTACAATTAAAGACGAATTTGTAAAAACAATTTCACACATATATGCACCTCTGTAAACGCAATGGACTCTTATCTATACATCTATACATATAAATAAAAATGAAGTGTCTGTCTGTAATTTCGAAATAAAGGCTTTTTTTAAATTTAATATAGTTATTTGATGGTTACCAAAACCAAAAATTGCGTTTTGAAAATTTTTGTCTGTCTGTCTGTTTGTCCGCCCGTATATCTTAGAAACGGCTGAACCGATTTTGACGGGACTTGAATTGACAGGTAGAGAACTTTTCATAGAGTAAGATGCTTTTTATTCCGGAAATATTTACGATTAAATTAAATTAAATTTAAATATTAAGTTTTAGATTTTAAAGTCTATTGCGGCGAATGGTTCCGCTCTCAAAGTGGTTCCCATTCTAGAGGATCGTAAATCTTATGACACTTACGTTGGGTGCTCTTCTCTCAGCCCTTAATTTAAGCATAAAATTTTTGACCGTATATCTTGGAAACGGTTGAACCGATTTTGACGGGACTTAAATTGACAGGTAGAGGACATTTCAAAGAGTAGCATGCTTTTTTATCCCTAAATATTTACTATTAAAATTAAAATTAAAATTAAATGTTAAGTTTTGGATTTTAAATTCATTGTATAGTAATTATTGTTGTGCTTTCATTTTTCAAAATTTCATTTTTCCTACGCAAAAGAATCGCTCAGTAATATAGGATATTTTATTTCAATAAAAATAATTTTTTTTAACAATACCCGAGCGAAGCCGGGCGAGCCAGCTAGTTATACATAAACTTAAAACCACTGACGCTAAAGAACAAAACTGACTTTGTAGAAAAAGTCAAAGTGCAAGTATTAAGTTAGGTTAAACTTAAAAAAAAACCAAAGACAAAATCTTCCAAGATTTGAGAAGAACCGCATAATTGATCTTTCTGTAAAGATTACGACGCAAAACGCTTTATTTCTTAAATGTCATACGCAAGAGTGACTTTTCGCTAAAAGTCGTATCGCAAAACGTAGATATTATTGCAAAAGTATAAAACTAAAGGCAACAACGCATTTCTTATAAAAACCTGAAAATTTGAGATCAATCTAAACCTCTTCTTAAGCCACACTTAAAAAGATTTATTTTTTCTTGGAAAAAAATTAATTAAAGTTTGCAGTTTATATTTTGAAAAATCTTGTTAAACGTTGCAGTATTATAAGAAAAAGCGCAAAATCTAAGGGTGCCCCAATGCCCAGCCAGCGTCGCATGGGGTGGCACATATTTACAAAAAATACACAGATATGCAACAATATGATTTTGCACAACCGCATTTAGCCCAATCTATATTTACTACAAAAAATTAAATTCAAATTTTGAATTAAAAATGAGTTAAAGCAAAAAATTGGTCGCTTAGCGAATTGTGCAAAAGTTGAGACAATAAATCGGAAATATTCCAGCCTCGTTGGATTTCGGTGTTAATAAAATATAAACAATAATATTAGCGACGGGCAAAGGGGACCTTACGAAAGACACATATGCACCGGAAACCAAAGAGTTTGAATAACTTCCGATTTGCAAGAAGTGCTTGCAGCTTTATTGTTTCAACGCAGAAGCTTTCAGAAGGTTGGAATTTATAGTTCGAGAACAATATCTTGAAAAATAATCCGTTCTTACTGAAAGCTTCCATACAGAAATATAAAAAGAAAAAAATTGCTGGGGTGAACTGATTTTTAAGTAATAATTTGAATGTTATAGATGTAATATTTCTAAAAATCATTTAAATTTGAAACACAAAACGTTTTATTCTTAAAAAGTTATCGACAAAAATTTTTATTAAATTACAAATGCGAATTTAAAAATTGAATTAAATGGCAATGAAGTAATTAAACAAATAAATTGTAAAGGTGGAATCATATGTTATTCCTAATGTTAAAAATGTCAAAGAAACTTTCTGACTGTTTGTTAAAAAGATTAAATTCCAATTAAAGCAAATTTTATGATAATACAGTCATGAAGTTTTGAGTAAAAAAAAAGGTATGGTAAACTTATAAATTTTCTAACTGCCCAAAAAGCACTCCGAGAGCAACAAAACTAAATAAATCTGACCCACCCTTAACGGCAATTTAAGTAAATTATCCCCTAAGTTAATTAAACAAAAAGTAGGACTTCACCATCCAGTTTCACCACCTGCAATGAGAAAATTTAAAAGGGTACTCGCCGAAGTGTGGCTCGTTCGTCTTCGTTCAAAGTTCCTAACGCTGGAAGAACCTACTTTATGTCCCGTTAAAGATATCTTGGCACCAGGGGGTAATTGGCTGACCTTGGTGCGTACCTCCATAATCCTCCTCTGCTAATACCATCAGCTCCTCCACGTCCCGAAGAAAACTGATTAAATGGAAACGCGCGATTTTATGATTTAAAGGACCACTACTTTTACTGGGTGGAAAACACTCGTTTAAAAGACTACGATTACCGCGGGAAGTTCAAACATCTTCATTCCATGCTAAAGGAAATCCAAAAAATTAGTTATAATTGTCACTGGGTCGTTGTGTCTAGCATTAAAAAACATTAGTTAATTAATATTTATTAGCTACAGACATAGCTAAAGTTCTAATCAAAATTAATCTAATTTTGATTACAACTCTTGGACTTGTGATTAGAAAATGTTAGTTGTCAAACACAAAAGTATTGATATATAAAATATTAATTCTCTTAAAAATTTGAAAAGACGACGAAGCAGTAAATGCATATTCAAGATTGAAATATTATTTTAAAATAAATTACTCAATTATTTAAAACAATTGAATGGGCTTCAAATACCAGAATAAAAATACCGTTAAGTCCACAGCAAACACGCATAGCGAACGTTTAGGCACAGAAGGTGTCGAAAGGTACTTCAAAAAAAATATATTTTTATTTTTGAAGGTTGAAAATTATTTAAATAACTTTTGGTTTAATGTTATCAAATCGAGAAAATCCAAATTATTCGAATTGCTTTGCATACAAAACTCTATTCGATATCAGTTTTAATTCAACCTTTCTGACTTATGAATAAATTAAAATAATCGCACCTGCAGTTGCGATGAGAAGTTTTCATTTAATTTATTGCAAAGGAAAATAGTTCTTATGACAAATATCGATAGAGGTTATAAAAGTTTTTAAAACAATCGTTAATGTATAGAAGACTACAACCTCTTTCAATTTCTGATGGTAATAAACTATTCTCCAATGTCTAATTATAACGCTCATCTTTACAAAAAAAATTAAACAATTCTTACCTTAGAATCATTGAATTGACGATGTGCTTTAAAGATGACGTCTGAGAAGTTGTCCTAAAATCTCTATCTCGAATGTTCTGCAACAAAACCAAAAGTTATTTCGAATTGTTAACTTATTGTTATCTTTTTAATTAGAAACATTAATTAGCATTTAAAATTATTTCAGAAAGACTTTTGTTTAAACTTTAAAACGAAACTCTGCGGAATACCTTTGTTTGCCTCGACCTTTACTTTCTAACTTATTACAAGCATAAAGATATCGTTATCCATTTAGTAGTTCACAAAAATCTGCACAATACAAACGCATCACGTAAAAATTATTAACGAAGCCATTTAAAATAATTGCTCGTCTACAAATTCAATTTTAATAATCAAAATTGTGTATAAGCTGGCTTGGTAAATTAAAGTCATTTAATTCAATTTGAATGTGTGTTAAGTTCCAAAGCTTTGGTACAATTTTGAATAAAAAAATAATTTAAGGAACAAGAAATGTGCTTTTACTTTAAAATAGCCGAGTAACCGGGTAAAACGCATTAGAAAACCTTCCCACTACCTTCCTCTTTGGAAAATGATTATCTCATCTAAAAAACTACATTCACTTGTAACAAAAAAAAACGATACCAGATGTAGTAATATTAATAATCAAATTTAACAATTACTTGAATTATATGATTTAAAAAAAAATGCAATTCAAACACTATAAATCAAACGTAAGTACCTACTAGTAAAAAATATTTTCTTAATGTTAACCGAAATGTTGGATAACAATATTGAACAAATTTCTTTCTTGAAACACAGTTAACGAATATTAATTGTATTGTAAGTTAACGAAAACGTTTAATGCGTTTAGCTGCATATGAACGACTAATGAATCTCGTGTTGATACGAGTTGCAAATAATCAGTGAGGTCACCTGAACACTCACCGCTTTGAAACCAAAAAATATTATCGGTTATTAGATTTGATTTACAGCAGAAAAGGTATATACAGAGTGTTTCATTTACACTATATTGTTTTTAAAAATCATTATGGTTCAATATTACTGGGTATTCCAAAATTAATGGACACATTTCAAACGCAATATTTTATGGAAAGGGTAAATAAAAAATATTGGTACTTCTACCTTGCAATTACTACGTTTCCACAGTTATTCAATACGGATTGAATACGAATTTGCGATTCAACAGGTACGTGTTTCCATAAATAGTTTTGAAGATAGTTTTGAAGATTGACTTTAAGGACATTAAGGAGTATTTATTTACCAGTGTTTATTAACGCATACAATTTTTTCAATGTTTATTTCCACAAAATACTTATTAGGTAAAGCTTATAACTTATAAGTCTTGGTGATTGTCATTTAACTGAAATATAAAATAGATTAATTTACTCGATATATATTTTCAAATATCCATTTATATTAATATCTTAATATTATACTAAAATTCATAATAAATATTTTTCTCTTTTTTCATTTCCTCAATACCTAGCGCAATATTTTATGTTTTTTGATAGATAATCTACCGTTTAAATAGTTCAAAACATTTGTGGAACCCAAAAAAATTTTTCAAAAGCTAATTTGTAACAAAATATTGTAATAAGTATGATAGATGCTCCAAAAAAGTAAAAATTTCTTAGAATTTACAATAGTTTCAACTTTGACCTTGAATAACTTTGAAGGAGTAAATTTATCAAAAATTTATAAGAGGGTTTTTTGTAGAGCATTCAATTTCCTGTAAAGGTATGGTAAGGTTTACCGATTCGTTAATTCGTTGCAGAGCTAAAAAATTCCAAACTTGAGAAATCAAATTTTCCCATGTTATTTAAATGGGAAATGGAAAATCGTGATGCGGGACATCTTAATATTAAAATTAAGAGCTGTCCGTTAAACTGGCGTATTTTTTCGGTATTCTGAACAAGATTTTCAGTATATTTTTCAAAAAAAAAAATAGTCGATTTTTTTGATACAGTCTAGTACTTATAATACATTTTGGAGTAGAAATAAAGACACGGTTTTCCCGAAAAATGTTTCTGATAAAATTGCCACAATTATTGTTGG
The DNA here is from genome assembly GCA_036325965.1 of Sinopyrophorus schimmeli. Taxonomy (NCBI): domain Eukaryota; kingdom Metazoa; phylum Arthropoda; class Insecta; order Coleoptera; family Elateridae; genus Sinopyrophorus; species Sinopyrophorus schimmeli. Next base: position 442,182 of record JARFIZ010000049.1, on the reverse strand, counting down.
ATTTTATAACTTGGAATTATCGCTGTTTATCTAAAATTACAGTAACATAATATTAGTAAATTTTATTTAAAATTGATCTCTTCAATATTAATACGTGTGAAGATAAAGTAATTCTTTAATAAAACAAAATAATACATACCTTATACTTTCAAAATCAACTTTCTAGGTTAAACTCAAAATACAGCTGTATTTCACTGACTTACAATATCCGAGCCATAAAATCGATAAAACTTTCGTTGACACGCATAAATTCAAAATTGTTTCATCCCAGGGTACAAGTACCAAAATATTTTGGTAATACATAGACGATCCTTAGGAATTTTGTTTACATCAGTCAGAATTGCGATCGAAATACTTGTAAAAAGGTCAAAATATTCAATCCAAGAGCGTATTTTTGTGCTAAAACGAAAATCACGCCCTTCAATTTTACATAAAGATTTGCGCGTGTTTAAGTATAAAATCTAACTTGTTACGGCACTGACTGATGTCAAAAAGAAGCGGGGAGTGAACTTCGCCAACAAAATACTTGTCAGAAAAGAAAATTCAGAAATCAGTTTTGACAAAATTTTATTTTCTGACGAAGTCGATTTTCACACAAATGACTATGAAAACCAGAAATGTTCCAAACCGTGACCATAAATTGGCGAAAAACGCCTAGGTGACATCAGAGGGTGTTCACTCAATGCTTTTTGATGAGACCCAATTTTGTTACTCGGTTTTGCTTTTCAATACCAACTTTAAAATTATAGTCCCGCAATTTCTACATTATTTTAGTTATGTTGTGTCCCACGTTAATAATAGCCCATATTGTAGTTATCTTGCAACTATTTTTTTTGTTTTGACAGTAGATAAGTCAGAAATTCTTATTTATTATTAGTACGTTCAAAATACTATAAGTTGGTTTATTTTATCATTAACTTTCTTGAACCCTAAACTTATATAATTTACTACATTTTAAAATAGACAAAATTTAATTTTTGGAATTAAAAAAGAAAGTAAAAGTACCCCAATTTGTGTATTTTGCCCCCATATTGCAATCACATTGTTCATGAAATAATACTTCTTGAGAAGTTATAATTGCAAATTAACACTTTTACTTGATAAATGCTTTTAATGCAAATTGAAACATGGAATATTTGATATTGTGTATGAAATAAAACTATAAAGTAATATAGATAGTTCATATTTTGTACAAACTTGTTAATTATTTGTAAGTGCTTTTCATTTAAACATTAACAAGCAGTTAGTATTGATCAATCAAAGAATCTTATGAAAAAAACTAAATACGTATAATTTAACAATTTATTTTAATAGATTCGTTAAAATAAATGTTTGTTTCATTATATGCCTTTATAAAATCTGTTTTAATTTTTACATAACAAACAGTTAGATAAATATCAGCTAGGTAAATTAAACCCCAATGTCGTTTTTATGTTTAAACATTTTTGCAAATTGAATACAGCAATAACGTTAAAATTTAACGACCATCTTTAATAATTAAACCTAAAGGTTTCATTAAAATCTGAACAGATACTTGGCCGCACAGTTTTAATTTTCAGAACGGGGTAAATTGTTTCGGACAAGATTAGCCAAATACGGGAATAAACCGAAACCATGTAACTTCCGTTTTCTCGAGTTTGTGGTGCTTTTATGATGCGGTTTAATTCTGACGATGTCATAACTTGCAAGTTGTCATGCCCGTTAACTATGCCAAACTATCTGCTATCGTTTAATTTTGTTAATTCAATTTTAATTTGTGCAATTATATTGAAAAAAAAAGAACAAGGTGTATAATTATGTGTATAATTATGATATGACCCTTTTTTACGTAATATGAGAATTGCTTAAAATGTTTATTTTTGTTTTATCTGCTATTGTTGAATTATTTACTAATACAGGTATTTTTAGATGAAATATACAAACAACGGCTTTGGAATTCTAGATTCGTTTATGAACTACCGGAAAACAAACCAATGACGCATAAAAGGCCTATTCAGAAAATGTTATGTAGTGGTAAAAAAAAGTTTTACTTATCAAAATTGAATTACATAACTGACAATTCTTGTTGTTTTACAAAGAGTGAAAATGGTTGAATCCATATCTGCAAAAATAATCTTCTGTGGTGCAATAACTACATCTTCATTAAGGAAGAAACAAAATTATACATCCGAAAATTTTAATGTTACATGCAAATTTATTGTTTACAAAGGATTATCTCCAAGTTCGTTTGCGTGGCATAAATATACATAGGTTTATTAAATTACCTCCAATTTCTACAGTTTTTCAATTTTAATGCAAAATTTTAAATATTTTGGGGATAAAAAGATGTTTAGATTGCTTTTTGAAAAGTCCTCTATATGGCTATAAAGCCATGTCAAAATCGGCAGAGCACTTTAGAAGATACACCTGGAGAAACAAAACAACAGACAGACAGACAGACAGACAATGAACAAAAAGTTTAAAACGCAGGCAAATAACCATATGAACTTAAGAAAAAGCTTTTATTGCAAAATCACAGATGGACAATTCAGTTTTATTTGTATTTATAGTTTCAAATAAAAGACATTTAAAGAGTAGTATTTTGTTTTACATATAAATTACTTAAAATAACTGACTGTCTTTTAATATTCACAACCCTAGTGTAAACCCGTGACAATAAGTAAATTTTTAGGCAGATGTTTAAACAGTTTCATATCGACGCAAAAATAAGTCGTTTGAAAACCATGAATAAACAATCTATTTTTTTATTTGCAATTGACGTCATAATATTTTGATTACGTGCATTGCTTGTTTCGTTGTCTCAACTATATGAGAAATGTAGGTTTTGTCATCGTCTTCTCTAATTTCATTAGTCATTCTATTATGTTTCCTTCCTGTTCTCCATTCCTTAATCCTATCGGAAATTTCTTTTTAAATGGAAATAATTAGAGAAAAGAATTGTAAAAATGAAAATAAGTTTTAACGTGCCATTCCTAGTGTGTCATGAAATTAGCGACAATTATGCTAAAGACTACTTATCTCAGTAGAAAACCTATATATCATCTATCATAAATTTTGGGTGAAATTATTTATAATTAGTTCATTATGTTTTATACTTATATGTACAATAAAATGGTAATCAATAAGTCTTTAATTTAAATATACAAATAATTAAGATATACTTTTTTAAACCTATGAATGTGAATATTTGAACGTATGAATGTAATTTTTGGCACCTTCCGACCTTTAAATGTAACGTTATGCAATACTCTGTAATTAAGTACTTAAATTAAATTTCTTCGGTTATATATCTATATAATATGGATATATCTTCTTCCAAATTTAATTTAATTTATTCTGATCCAGTTTAAGAATTAAATGTAATGTCTCTTTCGCAACTTTCTACATTAGCTTTCTTCACTGGCTTCAATCCAAAGCTCAATATATGGTTATTTGGTGTGATTTATTTAGAATTATACGAATTTTTTTTGATCAAACTTTGGGTTGCCAATCTTCTTGTTTTTGCCCTGAATCAAGACAATTTTGCATCTTACACGTTTTCACATACTCTGCCCTACGAATTTCGAAATTTAGATACAAATAAACTGAGAAAAAAGTTATTTTATAAATAATTTACTTAAAATTTAATTAGTCCGTTGCAAATGAGAAAGCACAACAGTACATCTCAAAAGTTCCAATTCTTTTCTAGCTACTTCTTTGCGGTCTAACATAAGTTTCTACTTCGTAAAAAAACACAGGAAATACTAAAGTTGTGACTAGTTTGATCTTTCTAACTGAGTAGATGTTCTCACTGGCACATTGGCACAGTCTAGCTGGCTGATTCATGGCTGGTTGGGACAATTTTATTTGAACTAAACATCGTAAATATATATTTTCTGAAATCATTTTTTATTTGGATTTTTTTTTAATTAATAGAATTGTTAATTTAAACAGTGGACAATTAAATCAAATCGAATTATCAAGGAATAATGATAAATAAATTGTTATTGAAAAAACTTTGGCATGGGATTACCGAATTAAAATGATATTAGCTTTTAGTTGTGGCACTCACTGTTTTCGTTTTAATAAGTACCCACCTAAATGAATCAAAAATCAAATGTCTGTTTTGATTAATTTTTTAGATAAAACATTTCAAAATATATTCAGACAGATTTTCCTTATTGTTTTTGGTTAAAGAGAATCGAAGATATTTTAGCATTTTACATGTATTTTTTGTAAATGACTACATATTGTAGAGTTACATGCAGAAAATACATTTCTAATAAAATATGAAACAAAACAGCAAATATTACTACTTAAAGACAAGTGTAAAATGTTACATTTACTTAATAAGGCTAAACGTATTCGCAATGCGGCTTCAGAATTTAAAGAGGCCAAATCAACATTAAGCAATGAAAGCAAAAATTAGACCGTTTGTTTCACTGCATTTAACAGACAGAAGACAATGGTGTATCGACAAAAGGGCTTCTTTTACTAAAAAGCGAAAGTAAATTGGCATATGAAAACATAACACAGCAAAAATTTTGTTTCAATAAAATTTAATGTGTTCATAATATTTGTTTATGATTAATAAACGGCTTTTTGCCAAAATTAATTTTGGCTATATTTGTTTGGTATTTCTATAATCCGGAAACTCTACAATCCGGACAAGAGACATATTCTATCTTTCCCATTAACGAAATTGTGCAATATGTTTATTCAAGCGGGCAGAATTAAATGAACTTTCATAATCCTTAATTTTACAATATTCTAATTACAAATAACAAAAAAATAATAAAAAGTTCGAGCATTTAATGAAAAACAACGAACGAAGCGAGCGCTCTTATAATTATGTGAAGTAGTGTAAGTACGTAAAAATAATTGTATTCCATGTTGAAATCTGCAGGCTATTCGACATAATAAATAGTACAACACTTATGAAACAATTGCGTCTCATTAATTCTACGCTTCAACAAATATTTTAATAGGTCGAATTGAAAACAGACAGTTTTAGAATCGATTTTACATGAGGCAAGTTTTAAATATTATATTTAAAATGCGAAAATACTGCAAATTATTTAAAGAACACTAATAAGTTAAATTGCAATATAAAAATCGTAAGCTTTGATATTTGACTAATAAACACGAACTACAACAGTGCAAATATTAGCCTCTAGCAACGTGAAACGTTTATAAACTAAAAGCGCTTTAGAATGACTTTTTATACCACAATTCAGAAGCAGCTAAAATCGAAACGCCAAGATGATTAATCTCTGGTTTATTTGACTAATCACAACGGCTGCACTAGTTTTCTTTACAGGACTAACAACGATAAGGCAATGAGCGGTGCACAATTAAAAAATTCGTCTTGTTTCTTTGAAATGTGTGATTTATTGTTTTTGAAGTTATACTTCTTTTTGCGCGTCTAGAGTACAATTTTAGCAGGAAACGAAAGGTCCAAATTCTCATCGATATTAGGCAACCCACTTCTCTCGGACCGCAGCCGTAAGTGACACATCTGTATCTAGCCTAATTTAGGCTAAACACAAACTCAAGTTACGCAGCATAACAAGTGGTTATATTTACTTTAGTTACGTCAAAGAAGTATAACCTCTAACGCGCGTATTTACATTAGTTTACGCACTAATCTTTTTTAATGTATTTCAGTCACATGTCTATATAAATTTTAATTACATATAGTAATAACTGATCTAATAATCAAAGTTATAAAAACAAGCATAGCTGCCTTTTTGATATTTCACAAATTATTTAATTAACTTAAAAATTTAGCAACCTCTGCTTTTAAATGTGTTATTTGATTTTAAATACGTTTTAATTTTATGTTGTAATTTGTAAACGAAAACTGAGTCAAAAGGCTAACATAAATTTAATTTTAGGGTTAATAAATTTGTTAAACTCGAATAACTCTCTTAGGAAATCTGCTGAAACAGATATCTTCAACAAAAGAACGAATAATGAATCAGATTTTAAAGAAATGGATACTAAAACTTTATGTTTGAAACTAAAACTTTATGTTTGAAATTTAATTTTAAATATAAGAAAATCAGACGTTCTATTTATATTTTAAAAAAATAAATTTAGAATGTTAAAACTACTAATAAAAATTTTAGATTTGTGAAGTGTTGAAACAATGGTCAAATCTGACTTTGATACCTCTCAACTTCAAAAAGGCGACATTTATTTTCATTTGTAAAAAATTATATCCTGTCACATATAAAATATCGTAGCATTACTATAAAAGAGATTAACTGGTAATATATTGTTTTGATCACAACCATAGATTCTCTCTATAGGGTAGATATATCAAAAATCACCCGACTGGAAACTGTCTTAGAAGATAAATAAGTTATAAATACCTAAACTATATACATATAAAAAAAAATTAGCAACAATTTTCTTTAATATATTCTAAAAATACACGTTCAACATAACTGTTTCGATATGTGTACCTATATTGTTAAAATTTTTTACGTCATTAAATTTTAGCCATAGCTGAATAACTTTAACATGTCTGCCAATAAAATATCAGCATAGTACTTAATAATACTTGAATAAACATTTAGTCTCTCTAAATTGTAATGTAATTTAAAATAAAATTAAAAAGTAATATGTTTACTTAAAGATCAATAAAAATGTCAGATCTAATTGACAAAATATGTTATTTATGAATATTACAAAAAAAATTTGGCTAAATGGCGAATGTATACGACAGTTCCTGTTAAATTGTTTATTAAAAACTATGATTTTATAATATTGAAATATTGATAATTCCAAATAAAGTAGTACAATTCGACGTGAATCTAAAACTGTACTGTAGGTCTAACGTTTTTTATTAAAACCACTTTATTTTCAAAATCTTATAAAAATTTTGTAGAGAAAATCCAAAAATTGAATTATAAAAATATTTAACGGGGTTCATCTTATTCCAGCTTTTTGAATTTAATGTGTATATATTAAATTATAATATTTGAATGCTTAATAGAGGTATTTCTAAATGCTCAAGTTGCGGAATATAGTCTACGAGCTGTAAAAAATACTCTTAGTTATTTTAATTTTCAAATACAAACTTGTACTGACATTTTTTGGATTTATTTGGCCAAATGGCTGTTTTATCGGCCAAATACAAATTATTCTGTCTTCTGGTACTACCATTATATAAATAACACGACGGCTCGGGTCGATGTGCGCGCATCACACAAAAACTACTGGACTAATTTTGATCATTTTTTTTTAGTTTTATTCCTTAGACGATTGGTCTTTATTTTAAATATAAATTGTCACAATATTTTTATATTAATATCAAGTTAATATAGTTTTTATGCACCCAAGCGATGCAGTGCGCCTAAGAAGTTTCACTTCTGACGCGTGGGAGTCTCACGCATTTCCTTTAGTAATAAACGGTTTACTTATACCAATTCAAAAATTTATTAAGTATTTTTTATAATATTACTTACGATAAAATTTTTGAAGGTTTTCTAAATGACATTCTGTGATAATATTTAAAAAAAATATTTATATTTTTTTAAAAATAGAAAAGTTACATATATGCTCCAATTTGAAATGCACCAGTGATTGAGCATTATTATTATTTCAAAATTTTAAAATCATAAGTAACATAACTTGACAATAAGGTTTGGCATACAGCGTTAAACGCTCTGTAAAGTACTCAACTTATGCACTACAAGAATTAATGACTTAAATGCTTCATTAAAACAAGCTTAAGTAAGATATAATTATATCAAAGAATAATAAAGATTATATTAGGGTTGCGTATCTTTCACTCGACGACTCAATGAAAATGGTAGAGCAAGTATTTGAAAACTTTTAACTTTAGGCTTCCAAACATCCTTTGTGGAATTTACAAAATTTACTTACTAAGTTCAATGTTTCCCGAAGGGTCATGACTTGCAACAAATTAAATTTCTTATAGTTTTTGGTTCATGATATTTAAAGTTAGATAAAGTTTAATCAACTATCACATTTTTTCTCAAATCATTACCTACTTATTGATTGTATTTTTGGGAACACTATCTTTCTATTATATGGGAATAGGTATAGTCATAACTAACTCATAACTTCATTATTCAATAATTTAGAAACATTTTTTACGAAATATTTTATTAATTAATGGGTTTACCTTGTGTCACGTTATACAATTCTCTTTTTTAAAATGAACTAAAAAAAAGTACGAGAATTAGGGAACCCAATTTATTAAAAAAATGTTTTTCTTCAAGGCATAGCAGGTAAATTGTTTCTGGATTTGCGGCAGAGCGTATTGTTTTATAAATATGAAAATATATATGTAAAGTCATAGCTTCCCCTAAATTAAATTCTATACGTACACAATCTAATATTAAATAATTTTTGGAGATTTGATTAAATTCTGAGCTTGCATTTATACCGTTTTACAGTGCTATATGTATTGACAAACTTTAAACGCATCTCAAATTTTATGCATTCGATCGTTTTTATTCAAACTATCAGCAATTGTAGATCATTTACTAATATTTTGTGAGATACTAATTAAAAATCAACCAGGCTGCCATAACTCGTAGGGAATTGCTCAATTCGACGGTCCATCGAAATTATGGTCAAGTGGGGAATAGTGCAACACGCGTCACAATGTAATATTAAGAATATCTCCGTTTCTTTGTACTTTGTCTATGGCGTCTCTTTACGTGTTTTGACAATCTTGCGCCGCCATCTTAAACAGCTATCATTAAATGTTATATTGGTAGGTAAACGGCACTATGTTCAAAATTATGTTTTGTGTAAAAAAATTGTGAAGAATTTGGCTAGTGAAGTTTTCTTTTTGTTGGAAAACAAATAGTTTCTGTTGAGTAAATACATTTTTCATACAATCTTTAATTACTTAGTTTTTAAAAGATTCACAAAGTTTATTGATATTCCTAACCTATAAAATTAAAAAAAATATTTGTTTTGTACAGTAGGACGTGGGTCATAGTGTAACATATTATAGTGTGCTCTCTTAAGTAAAACATATTGTTGAAAAATTATTGACAGACAATGAGGAAGATAAATATGAAATCAATTTTCTATGCAAAAGTGATAAAGTGATGATGTCTTTTATTTCCTTGAAAACTGGATCTTAGTACTGTCGCATTGGATGACATTAAGCTTTTATTGTCGTTAACTATATTAGAAAAAAACAAAACGATAAGCTGATTACTATTCGTTCCCAGAAAATATATTGAGGAGATTTAATCAAAGTTAGAAAAAAATGATTTTAATATTATTTTTTATTTTGTTTGGTTTATTGGGTCTTCAAAATATGTTATAGAATCATCATTTGCGTTTAAGTATTTTTATTTTTCATATTTTCCTCCGTTTAAGGTAAGTTTAGTTTACTGTTATACTGTACCCCTATGGCTGTTAAACTGTAGCCTTCCCCGAAGACACACTATAACATAATTGTAATCACAGAATACTGCCAAATTAAGTGGTTTCTAAGTATAATTTTACAATTTTTTTAAATCTTACATATAAGTACATAGGTTAAAAACTGCCGATTTTTTAGACAATAAAAATGACTTTGTCGTTACACTGTACCCCAACTGACCCAAATGTGTTGCGCATAATTTCTTGACCGATGCTCTCCCAGCCAGTGAACACTGTGGCTCCGTACCCGTTCAGAGTTCGAATCGTTACGTCGCCTCTTAATTAATTTTTAATTATACCCCATATGTGTTCTAGGGTGTTTCAAAAAATATTAATTTTTTTTCTTCACCCTCACATGTAAATATCCCAGAATATATCACAATCAAAATTATGTCTAAAGCCTAGCCCTTAATTCTAATTTTAGGAGGTCTCTTATCGAACCTAAAGATTTCCCAATTGAATAACATTTTTTAACACTATTCACTCCCACAAATTATGTAATAATTTTTTTTTTCATAAAATTAATTGATGATTTTTTTACAGCATTAAATTTTGTACAAAAAATCTTCTAGAGTCAAATGTTTATTGCTAATATTTTATATACCTAGGTACATTAGGGTGGCGCAAAAAACCGACTATTGTTTTTTTTTGAGTCTCGGATGAAAAAATGTTAGTTTTTAATGTTTTAAGAGTTACCAACAAAGGACAGCTTAAAAAAAAATTTAAGAGGTCGCCCAGAATTTTTTTAAATTTTAAAATCTTTCAAAAATCGATTTTTTTTTAATTTTTTTTCTCGTGACAGTATAATTTTATAGACATACAAAAAATAAGTTTCTGAAAGTTTCAATTTCAAATTTGAGTTTTAAAAGGTCGCTCAGAATTTTTTTTTTTATTTATTAGTGCATCACTTTGGATTTTTTCGAGCGACATTTTAATATTCAAATTAAAATTTTATACATTTTTTTTCTATTATTTAGTAAAATAATCAACAAAAATTCACCACGAGATGAACTAAAAAAATCAAACAAATGACAAAAAAACATAATTTTATTAAATCTCAATAATTTTATTTAATCAACTACAACATTTTAACAATATTTAAATAAACTTTGTTCATCTCGGGGTGAATTTTTGTTGATTATTTTACTAAATAATAGAAAAAAATATATAAAATTTAATTTCAATATTAAAATCTTACTCGAAAAAATCCAAAGTGAAGTACTAATAAATAAAAAAAATTAGAACTTTTAGAAACTTATTTTTTGTTTGTTTATAAAATTATACTGTTACGAGCAAAAAAATTTAAAAAAAATCGATCTTTGACCGTTTTTGAAATTTTAAAAAATTTTGAGCGACCTCTTAAAAATGTTTTTTTGAGCTGTCCTTTGGAGGTAGCTCTTAAAACATCAAAAACTACATTTTTTCACTCGAAACTCAAAAAAAAAGTCGGTTTTTTTGCCCCACCCTAAGGTACATACATTAGTAAAGGACCTAGAAAGTTTAAATTTGTCGATATTTCACGTTTTTTCAATTTCAAATCTAAACTATTGAAGATAGGTCAAAAAGTTAAGTACTACTAAAAAATTATATACCTACTACCCGGGACAAAATACTTTATTAAATTTTTTAAAATAAGATCTTTTGTGAAAATTTAATGCTGATAAACGATCAACCAATTAATTATATGAAAAAAATTGATTAAATATTTTGCGGAAATGAATGTTAAAAAATCATTTTCCCGCGTTATTGAAAGGGAAAATCTTTAAGTTCGATGCAAGACCTCTTAAAATTGAAATTAAAGGTTAAAAACCCATATACCGGCATATTCTGCGATATTTTCATGTGAGAGCGAAGAAAAAAAATATCGATTTTTTTGGAACGCCCTAGTTCGTTCAATCGGAGATAAATCTGGTAAATTTGTCGACCAGAAAATAACTTCAAACAATTTCATCGAAGTTTTTGACGTGCGTTTGCGCGAATTATCTTGTTGGAAAAATATTCCTCCGGGTAATGTTGATCAGCAAAAGTTATTATCTGTGTTAGACATTGTTATTAATTTAACCTTTTCCTCTAAACTATCCCGCTCAATACCCTTTGCTCACTTAAAAGGCCCGTATCGGGCCGATAACGCGTATTGCGTGGCGCACTTGTTAATTGATGTAGTTGAGCGCTGATTTATTAAAGACTTTTTAATCAAGCGAAGAAGCTGGTCGACTTGTACTTATTTTATTCTACACTCAAAAATATTTATGTTATGACTTCAGGCAAGAATCATAAGCGCATCGAAAATATTCAGTTGAATGATTTTCCCAAACCGAAAAATATGAAATTTTCGAAAATAGCAAAAATGGTAATTTTGATGCTTCATAATTATTTACGTCAAATTACTATTACAAATAAATAAATGTTTCAATATCTAAAAAGTCAAATGTAAGATAATCATAACGACAGGTAAAAAATGCGATAAAGTCGACTCGAAAATAAGCCGAGGGTCTTAGCCATTCTATGACGTATTAAAAATTAGAACCAAGGAAATTTGTTTTGGGCTTTGTGTTAAACATTTTTCAAAAATCATTACAGTGAAAACAAAACCTATTTTTTCCGAGCACGATGTTTTAATTTTTTTTTATTTTCTCATGATTTGTATCTAAGAAAAATCAAAAAAAAATAAAATAAAGTATTTAAAAATAAACTTACAACTTCGCTTTTCGTTGAAGGAGTATTCTTGAGGGTTGGAAATACTTCAATAAACACACATAAACACAAATACTAATTAATTTGAAGGAGCGCCCTTTACACTTCAACAAACGTTCCATAACTGAAGCGTGTGGGGAACGATTTATGCAGTTTGTGATAAGAAAATCCGGTTTCGTACCGCTTTATTTGTATTTAAATTTTCAGACTTAAGCTTTAATTTATTTTGGAAACTGTTGAGTATGAGATTTTTGAAGATTGCCAAAACGTTCGTGCTGATGCTTCACAATGATTTATAAGTAGAGACCGGATTTCTGTGTTATTGCACATTTTGTTTGTTTGGGTTTTGCGCCTTATAAAAGCAATATCAATCCAATTCATGACCTAAGGCAGGGGTCCCGAACCCTATGCCGTCAGGCACTATGGCGCCTGCAGACCGCTTTACGTGTGCACCTATACCCAATTTTTTTCAGCTTTTTGAAAATTTTGACTCTAATCTTATTTTTACTCTCAAATTGTGTGACATCCCGAAGAGACCAATCACGTGTTAAATAATTTCAATGTTCCCAATTAACAATAGACGCGGGCGAAGTCACCGGAAACGGCTATAGGTAAATAAAATAGAAAGCCACAAATAGTGTGATGTCGCATAAAAACTAATATTACCAAAGCGATATCATTCAAAACACCTTGCTCAAAATTGATAAGCAATCGTTGGTCCTTCGTGCATTCCTCTTACATAACCACCCAATAATTAAATATGGCCAAACGTTCAAAAACTTAGAAATCAACATAAATGAAATTATTACCCCAAGTTGACATTTTTTCAAATTCGTAATTGCATTAAAGCATAATTTGTAAAATTTATTTCAATTCTCTAAACTCTTTAAACCGGTGTTTCTTAGTCGGTGGACCTCAAAGGATTAAGATCTGCTGCTTTAAACCACCATACACAACAAAATAATCAGAAAATCACGGTATTATACAACAATCAACTTCTTTGTGTTTGATCCATTTGATTAATCAAACCATATGTTACTTAAAAGGGCACCAAATTTCAAAAATTATAAAAGTAATTAAACTGCACTAATCAAAATATCAATAAGAATAAATAAAGTTGATTGTTGTAGAGGCAAAAGATGTAAAAATGTTACCTTAGGTATTCCAATTGAAGTACCGAAACTCTGGACCGGCTCCCAATCATGGAACATAGCGCCCAACGGAAAACTGGGCGAAATTGGCACACGTGTTTTCACTGTTTAAAGGCGCAACCCATACTGAATCATTTAAATAGCAATAAATTATATGCCCATTTATTTATTAAAAACAAACAATCAAATTAAACCATGGGCCAATCACCGCACTTTGCAAATATTTGACAGGTATATCAAACACACGTGGACTCCTTGTGATGTCATAAGAACATGCTTTCTAGCGTGTTTGCAAGTTACAATTTCTGGATGTTTCCGTTTTTTTTAGCCAAGGCACCTCGAAAGTTGCACATATTTGGCTTTTAAAACGCTTATAAATTTTTACATGGAGAATATTTTCAAACACTAAATTAACAATGACTAATTTGTTTAAGCAATTAGAACCCTTTATTTTGAAGCACGAGGAAGTCAATTTTTTGCCAACACTATATTAAGTTTTCATAGCTTTGCATCTTAATACTTTTGAGAAATACAGCATTATTATTAATAAGACATAAAATCAATTATTTTCATAGATTCTGAACAGTTTATTAACGAGGTAATCCAATACCACATTTAATTGATTTTAATGGCAACACTGCATACAAACTAAGGTGCTTCGTTTTTAAACATTTTTTTAACGACCCTCAAACAAAATATTGTTTTAAACATGATGGCAAAAGTGCTAACAAAATTTTAGCCCTTAATTTTAATTCTCAGTGGTTGCTAGTTTTAAATAAACGCTACTTAACTTACCGATTCGCCTTCAAAGCGACCGATTGACGTTTTTTCTAAGTTAGGTTCCCATACAAACACTCCGCAATCGACGGGTTGGGGATTCCTGTTATAGCCTATGAAAGTTTATAACATTATTCGTTTACATTTTTTGTGGATTTATTTAATTTTAAGTTCTTTATATCGTTTGAGGTTACTTTGTACCATAAGCCATATAAAAGAGTTATGCTCGACCAACCGACGCTATTTGTCTTTTCGGGCTTTAAGCAGCAGCGTTTCTAAAGCACATGATGACAAATATCGCTATTAGTCATGTGCTTTGGAAAGTACGTTTTTGATGCAATGGTCAGCAAAGGTAATGTCACAATTTTATTAGCACTCTAAAGAAAATATTTATTAGAAACGACTTGTTAGGCATTTTCTTAGCGAAGCTGGAAAACTCATAAGACGCTCCAAATAACGATTCGAGGAGTCGTATTAAGATTGTGCCATTACATTTGATAACATCGTTTTAGATAATTTTTTTTGTAATTATTTAAGTAATACTTCATTTATTCAGTGATTTAGTTTCATTCAATCAAGTATAAATAAAATGATTTGTTTACATTGTAATATTAAATTTATATGTAAATTATTTAAACAGTACAAAGATTTGATCAAAATTGATGACTTTATTTTTCACTCTTACGTATAGTGAGACTGAAAAATAAACTTAAAAACTAAATTAATACAGGGTGTAAATAAATTGGCGCCACAGCTACACGCAACAAGTTTCTTCGTTCAGTTATAGATCGAAAATCTTAATGTTAAAATGTCGTATCACGTTTTATACGTATTCAGGATATATTAGTTTTAATAGCTTTTGGTAGAGACAGTTGAAATTTAAAATAATGAAGAAATCTTAATACAATAGTTTTGTTATAGTTTTTTTTTAATTCAAAGTTTGTTTTTAACATTTCTACAGCACCATACTTTTATGAAATAGATATTTGGCACTGTTGTAAAACAATTTTAAATCATAGCTTTAAATATAAGCATTACTGATTAATTTTGGCATCTATGTATTATTAGCGAGCCGCCCCGGCTTAGCTAGAGTAACACTAAGTGTCTACGACCGGACGACTTTTTATAAAATAAAGTTTCCCTTTGCGTTTTTCTGATGTTCTGTTTTTTTGTAAAAGCTAATCTTCGAAACGACTGTAGGAATTTTGATACGATTTCATATAATTAAAATAATTTAAGCAGGAAGCTCTCAAAATGCACTTTATTCCGACTTGATTGACAAACATTATCCTAGCTTACTCAAATTTACGCAATACTTATGAATTATCTATACATACGTTTCTCGTAAATAAGTTTATGTATTGGTAAAAATCTAAAAAAGTTCCTAAAGTAGTTTCTGAAATTAGCCTTTACAGACAGACAGGATGACAGAAAAACTTGGGCTAAACATGAATTCATAATATGTAGTAAACACAGTAAAAAAACAGTGTTGCCAAATGCATGGTAATTTTAAGTGTTTCAAGAAAAGATACAAAACATGATACAACATTGAAGCATTAGGATTCAGAACTGGACAAAGAATGTCGTTGCGGGTAGCTTTTGCGCCAATTTCTACACACCGTATATGGCATTAAAAATTTAGTAAATGTTTGTCAGCTAACAAAACTGTTAAGAAATAAATTTACTAAAAATTAAAATGCTTGTCATAACACAATATACCATATTTGACTGAAATTCATAAAACTGGAATTGATAAAGGAACCATCCGTCTATAGACAAAGCAAACTTAATTATTATTAATGTTAAACAATTTAAAAATTGTCATTGCCAATAAAATTTTTAAAACAGATATTACGAAACAGCTAAAATCCGCTCCTTAAAAGAGTGTCGAAACCGATACAGGTAATCCTTAGAACTTTCACGATTTCAGTATGAAAAGAAAACTTAAATCTATTTATTTTACATACAAAAAAGCGGATCAATATTTAGATGAAATACCCTAACCAATTCAGGTTTCATCTGCCTGCGTTCTATGCCAAGCAACGAGATTGTGGGTTATAGTTCATTTGGTTTTTATCACACTTTTGAGTATATTTTCATTTACGTTCGCTAAAGTTACGAAAGAAATAAGCTCGTTTGAAACTTAAGAAAAACGATTTTTCTAATATATAATTTAGATAAGATCTTTGAAATAACTAGATTCTGTTTTATACACTACTTCAATACCTTGCCTATAGCGTTTTAATTTAGTTTCCACAAATTTTATTTGAAAAAAAATCTAATTACTTCTTTGATGTTAGAAGAGCTCTTACGCAGTTGTAAATATAATGGGTTGGTAAGAAAGCAATTTCGATTGCCACAAATCGATGGGGTTAAAATTTTTTTGAATCACTTCGGTCAACGATAGAATTTTTTGCCTTTGACAGTTGACAGTAATGACATTTAACTTATTTTAGATAGAAATTTCTTGATTTTTGGTTTACATTTGTATATTCAGTGTCTTTAACATGAAGGGCAAAAACGAACATTTTCGTCATATTGTGTTCTTTTATTTACGCAAAGGCAACGTAGCTTCTGAGGTTCACAACGACTTCTGTGAAGTTTATGGTAATAAATGTGGAATAGAGCACACTTGTCAGAATTGGTATTAAAAAACAAATTTTGAGAATTTTTTTTTCAATGTTTAGCAACGTTCTGGTTGACAAATTGAAGTTAATAATGAATAAATCATTTTTGATTCATATCGTCATATAACTACAAGAGAGACTAAAGAGAAGTTAAATGTATGACACACAATAATCGAAAATTATTTCAAACTTCCTTAACACTAGAACCGCGGCAATTTTGAACTTACTACAACCGCGGTTACCGGTCAAATAGACTTTTAAGAAAAATTGGGTTTTTAACAATTAAATATTTATTGCAACACATTTAATGCTTTTGAACAGTTTTTAAAAACAATAAATGCCATAACTTTCACCGAATATAAAATCAAAATTGCTTAAAATTTTAATTGTTTGATTTGAAAAAAAAAAGATTTATGTAAAAATCTGATAAAAACGAAGATGTGCGCATTCGAGCGAAAAGTGGCACATTTCCGAGCGAGGGAAGCAAATGAAGCGCGACGCGGAGCGGCGCGCTTTATTTTCCCGAGATCGGAATGTGCCACTTTGAGCTCGAATGCGCACACTCGATTTTAAGCACAATTCATAAAATTTAGACTAATATATAATTTAAAAAATTAAATAAATAATTTAATCGTTTTCTCTCACTCGCACCTACTAAATTCTCGTATCTTTTTGCTCACTTCCACTCATTACTATGGTAAATACGTTTCTTGAACATAAACTTCATATTTACTTAAAATTTTTTAATTTGAAAGTGAAAAGATTAATTATGGCAAATCAAGAAAAACAAAGGTGTGCGCATTCGAGCGAAAAGTGGCACATTTCTGAGCGAGGGAAGCAAATGAAGCGCGACGCGGAGCGGCGCGCTTTATTTTCCCGAAAATGTGCACACGCCACTTTAAGCACGGTTTACAATAATTAATTCATTTTCTAAAAAAATATAATTATCCAAACTAATATTATAAAAGCAAAAGTAACTCTGTCTGTTTGTCTATCTGTCTGTCTGTTACCTTGTCACGCCTAAACCACTGAACCTGTTTTGATAAATTTTGATATAGAGATAGCTTAAACCTTGAACAAGGACATGGGCCACTGGCTACGAGCAAATATAGTGAGTGATTCCTGTTATATTTAAAATGTTAAAAACAACCATCTTCAAGAAGCTGCCTTTACATAATATTATTTGGCCATTATTTAGTTTTCGTTATAAAAAAGCAGTTTCCGGTTTCATTTTTCTATGTAATAAAGCATTTCTCTGCTGCTATAAATAATAATTATCGATAGAACCGATCAAGTAAATAACTGGAAAGAAAAAAGTATGTGTCTCCTATTAAAGGGAAAAAAATACAATTTAAAAAGAAAAACAATTATAGGACAGTAATTATCAACTAAAATTAGGAAAAGTCATGCAATGTGGCAGAAATATATTCTACTAATAAAAAGTAACAAAACGATAAAATTGCGAAACAGTCAAAATGACCGATTCCGCGATTCTAGTGTTAAGGAGTCGATATCTGGGTTCAGCACGAATTGAAAGACATTCATTTAACACAACGAATGAGTATTAGTAAGTGATATGCACCTCAAACACAGTGAAAGCGATCTTTTTTTAAAACGCATCATTACTAGTAAAAAAATTGGTTATCTACATACACGCTAGTCAAAAATGATCATGGTTCAAACCGGCTGAAGCAGCATTAACCAAATAAGAAACTGAATTACATCAACAAAATAATTAATGTTTTCAATTTGGTGAGATTATAAGAGTGTTGTGTATTTTAAGCTGCTTCCAAAAAACCAATGGATAAAAGATGTTTAGTATCAATAACTGATAAAATTGGAAAAAACAATCAAAAATAAACGCCCACTATTGGTTAATCGTAAAGGCATTACGTTCCACCATGACATCGCTCGACCTCTCACATCTTTAGTAACTCGTCGAAAATTATTAGAGATTGATTGTGAACTGATTTCACAACTCCCATATAGCCCTAACTCTGTACCGTCAGATTACTATTTATTTTGATCTTTACAAAACTCTTTAAATGGTAAAAATTTCACTAATGATGATGAACTAAAATCGCAAGTTACCACAAAGATGGCAAAAGACCATTGAATAAAATTGTACATATACAGTTTTATTTCAAACTAAAAAACCGAAAATACTTTTTTGCCAACCCGTTGAAAATGAATCTAATGGCATTTCTAACGGTGATAACTTTCTCGTTAAATCCAAAAGTGTGTTATAATCTCTTTCTAATCTTATAAATAGTTCAGCACCTCTGACAATACCAAAATAAATACTTTCAAAGTAAAGAAACTTTGTTACAGGAGTTGATATAATTTATTACCCATGAAGTGTTCACCGACTAACTTTTCTTCAGATATACCAATATTTCTCACTTAGAAAATGTACTACAGTGATTCTGCATTACAGGAGCCTTGTACAAAGTTGAATAATAAAAAAGCAGAAGCTTTAACTTTGTTTCCTAAGTAGTAAATTCTCCTGATATTTGCGGTATTTCCACTATTTCTTGCAATGTTTTACGACTAGGACTACTGCGGTTATATATTAACCCCAAAAGCTCTGGTTTCGAAACTTTTTTAAGCAGGAAAAAATATTTGTTCTGATACGATTCGACTCTCCACTTTGCAAAATAATTAAACATAGACTAAAATTACTTGTATCGGATTTAAACATTGAGTTTTATTTAAGGAAATTTATAATTAACTTTGCTCTGTTTATATAAATAAAACTTAACTGTTTTTTTAAGAAAATTAATGTTGTTTTGAAAATGTTGGTTTTATGCAATGAAAAAGTACTAAATTAAGGATTCTATGATAATACTTTTCGGAAATTTTGCTTCTAATGAATAGAAATCAAGAGTAAAAAATTCACAATGTGACCAGCGCATTTATATACGGTTTATTATCCAAAGGGTGTGAAATTCTGTAGCAAGAGATTTAAAATACACTCACGCAGCATATTAAACGGTATCTCACAAACATGTGCCTTCCAAGTATTTTCATTTTCATAAAGATGTCGTTTTATCGGCTAAGGGCTGATAGTAAGTAGTGCTTATCTTCAAAAAATAAAATATACTACTTTAATATGCTGTTTTAAATCTGATATATGAAACCAAGCAAGCTTGATCTGGCACGTACATTAAAGATATTATTCAAAAAACATCAAAAATTTTGAGGTACTAAAGAATGATTAGGATCAATATAATATTAAAAATATAAATGATTAAATGTGAAAATTAAACATTACGTTTTATTTAGTTACTTGTCGAAAAGGTTGTCTCTTTCAATGTATACAAATGCAAAAAAATAAAGTAAATTTCTCTTTAGATTTATTAACTGTTTGCTGATGATTATAGTCTAAGAACAATACTAAAATTGTATAAAAATGAATACTGTTAATTGATTTTATTAGGTCATCCAATTTATAGAAAATTTATACTAAATGAATAATTGAATGACAGGTATTACGTTTGATAATATCTACTAAATGTATTTTAATGAGCGAAGAAATAAAATTTTTAATTTTAATGTTCAAAAATAACGATAAAACCAAAATTATTAGATTCAATTACTAATTCAATAAAGATTGATCAAACAACTCGATAATTAAATTTTGGCAATAAACCTCTAATAATAGATTTGAATAACCAATAAAAAAGTAAATTTTAGATTATAATTTTTAATGAATATGGTAAATACTATCAAAACAATAATATAAAGAGTTGAATTATTTGAACTGGTGTCTAATATAGCCCACCATAACCTAAGTAAGTTTTTATAAATATACCTTGGACATAGAATCCAATTGGGCAAAGAACACCAAAATGACGACAATTCGCCAAGCCAGAGATTCTGTTAGGCAGATTTTGGTAAACTTAGGTTAATTCTAGGATCAAAAGATATACCAATAAATCTGAAACTAAACGTCTACGATCAATGTATATTACCGGTTCTTACATATGTCTTAGAAACAATGGCGTTAACACGAAAGTTCCTACACATCCTCCAAGTAACGCAACGCGCAATCATGTTCGGAATTGGTTCCAAAAATCAATTGCCAAATGAAGAGATCAGAAGAAGAACGAAAATAACAGATTGGGTAAGAAGAGCAGCACAGTTGAAATGGCGATGGACTGGCCATGTAGCGCGACAAGAGGAGAGTCAATGGACCAATAAACTGATAGTTTGGCGACCAAGAAAAACCAAGAGAAGTGTGAGGAGACCCCAGAAGAGCTGGTGAAAGGATATCCAGATACAAACAGCACAAGAATGAATGATTTCGTGCTGAATAGATTGTGAATCGTGCTCAAAATTGAGTGCGCGCATTCGAACTCAAAGTAGCCTATTCCAAACTCGAGAAATGTGTTCGGAAACGTGCCACTTTTCGCTCGAGTGCGCACATTCCCTTATTTCTCCACATTGATCTTCTCTTCTTCAATTAAATCAATTTAAATAAAGCTTGAATTAAAAAAAAATATATATTTATGTACAAAAAAAATCCAAAATCGGACACTTATTTCTTGACGAAGGACGAATTGTCCATAAACTACCATAGCAATTAAAATAAAATAAAGCTTCTTTTCTAAATAAATGAACCTTAGACAAGTAGTGCGTCCAATAAAATATTGTCGGAGCTTTACAAGACATCCTGGGCCAATTACATCTTGTCATGCTAATCCTAAGTTTTACGTTGTACAATTCTTAAAGTGGATCAGCAAAAGCTACGTCAGCAAAGAAGTACACCCTCGACAGTTACTAATCTCGCTCTTTTAACTTAGGTGATATGTGATTCGTATTCATGATACAATGAATCTTTTTATTTTAGGTCGGTCCAGTATAATAAGACGAAGTTTAGAACGAGCGCAGCTTTTTGGAAAATATTTTTCTTCAATTTTTGATCGTTTACAGAGTTAAGAAACTTTCGAAAGTAAAATTTAATTATGACAGAAAAGTTAAAATTAAGACATAATTATCTATTATGTTTTTTCCATTATTCTGATTTTAATAAAAAAAAGTTAGTACTTTTAGTTAAAGTCTTTATTTTCTTTTGTTTAATAATCTCTTTAAAATCTGGTGCTCTAGTTGAAAGTTTACCTTTTCATTCTGTTTCCACTTTTCTTGCAAATGAACGTATTGTTGGTATTAACTCAAAAGTTAAAGCAATTTGTTTTCGGGCAAAACTCAGAGTACGAAATAGTAATTAATTTTGGAGGTAAACATGTAGTGTTAAAATTTACACAACATAACTCTTAAATCTCTCCGCTATGATGTATTATTCATATTATTTAAATAAAAATAAATCTACATCAATTTGCTTTATCGACCATTTGTATTTTTTCTATCTAAAGAAAGTCTCTTTGAAAGAAAATTTAATAGATAAACATTTATTTTATTAGATTTACATCTTTTGCTCACACAATCTAATTATACGAACATATTTAATAAATGTTGGTGATTATATTTTCAGTACTAAATTTATATTCTCTTTAAACAAATTATTCATTTCTCTCCAACTGTTAGAAATTTATCTAAGCTGTCGTTTTAATTTGGTAAGACGAAAACAAAGATCTATCTTTACGACTAATAAAAATTCGATTTAGTGTGGACGAAACACCAAGCACAAGTTAAAAATATCCGGTATACTAAATATAAATACCAGAAACGTTTGCTGTTTTATATAACATTTACGTTTATGTAATTTTTAAA
This sequence comes from Sinopyrophorus schimmeli, assembly GCA_036325965.1. Lineage (NCBI taxonomy): Eukaryota > Metazoa > Arthropoda > Insecta > Coleoptera > Elateridae > Sinopyrophorus > Sinopyrophorus schimmeli. The sequence continues at coordinate 419,801 of JARFIZ010000049.1, read as the reverse complement.
GTTATACTTCTTTCGGCGCGTTGAGAGTAGAATTTAGTTGCGCGCGCACAGCTAACGAAAATTTGACAGCTGAAGTTAGCCTTCTGAAAATGTTAATTAATTATTGTAAATCGTGCCTAAAATGACTCTTTGGGTTTAAAAGAAAAATAGTAATTATTTAGAAAGTAAATTAATTGTTGTGAATCACGCTTAAAACCGAGTGCGCACATTCGAGCTCAAAGTGCCACATTCCGATCTCGGGAAAATAAAGCGCGCCGCTTCGCGTCGCGCTTCAAAAAATAATAATAATGTATTAAAATAAAACGACATAGGGTAGACGCACCGGTTTTGGACACCATACCGTTTGTGAACACTTTGTACTTTTTTTTAATATATAAAGAATGTTACAAATATTATTACTACTATAGTAAGTGTATCAACAGTGCCTTTAAATACTTTGAAAATTTATATAATGTAAATGCGAACTTTTTTCATAATATTCACCATAAAAAAAATTAAATTAAAAATATAATCAGTATTGAGTAATTCTTATCATAAGTGTTAAAAATAACCTGAGTAAGTAATTAATTATTTTGATTAATTTGTTACATATAAACTTAAAAATACTTTAATTATTAGCTCAAAATATATTTATGCCATTACAACCTAAAATAGTAAGAAAAAAATGTTCTGTCCACAAATAGTAACAACATAAAATAGATTTACTATTTTTGGACACAATGTCAAATATTTTAAAATTATATTTATTAATAATTAGTCTTAATACTGACCTAAATCCTTTAAGTGACTTTCCTTTTTAAGATTCTATCCTAAAAGTTAATAATTTCAATGTTACTGTGATTCTACAAATAAAAAATGATAGTGAATTGCCTGTCGCTACAGAACCTTTATCCAATAAAGAAATTAAAGGTCAGTCATCTAATATTCTTATGCAATCACAATCAGTTGACGAAATATTTTAATAAGTTAACTTTATGGCCAAAAAACAAAAATATTGCAAAAGAAGCCTAAGGCTGAACATTTACCTTTAGTAGTAACTGCTGATGGATGGTTAGAAATTATGGAGGCCAAAGATAAAGAAATTGAAAAAGAAAACAAAAAATAGAGAGACAGCTGAAGGCAAAAAATAAGAATGAATGAAAAAACAAAAACGTATTGAAAAATTTATAAAATTATCAATAAAAAAAAATTAAAAAGTCAATAAAATAAATAAAATAATTATTTCCTTGTTACCGACTTATTTTTCATATATTGAACATAATATTTTATATTTTTTTGAAGTACTATTAAAAGAATGAAGTAACATTGTTTTCAAAATAATGATTTTTTAAGAATTTATATTTTGTATACTTGTGTCCAAAATTAGTATTTATCCTGTCCAAAGGTTGTTCAAAGTGCCCAAAAACGGTGCAAACAGATAATGTAATGTAAATATGTTATTTTTTAAATAGGGGAAAGTGGCGTAGCCCCGGGCAGCGGGTAACCGCGGACATAAGAATTTCCAAGAATCTAATCACGTTGCATTGGTAAAATTTTCTTTAAAATAGACATCGTCTAGAGTAAAAACATATTTAATTTAGTTGTCACGTAAACACCGAGTCTGTTACAATTTAAGGAGTAGTTTGTAAAATATAAAAATTTTTTATCGCGCTCGTCAGAATTCATTTCAAATTATCAACTAGAAAACGTAAGTGTGAATACTTATTTGTTTTTAAGTTGAAGAAAATGCATTATATTTAAACTTTGTAATAGTATTTGAAATATTTCTACTACATTTTAGGAGCTCTGAATAAAAATGTTGAATATTGAGAATCCGGTACCCCCGGACACTAAAATGTCGGGTATCGCCGGACATTATTTTAGCTTAATTAATAATCTTTTTCAAAAATTACTCTATACTACAGTTGAAATAAATAACTTGTCGGTGCTTTATTATTTACTGTGATAATAAATAGTGGTTAAATTACTATACTTTAGTCAACTTTGTGTATTTTTCACATCCAGTATGAATCGCAACGGTGGTCAACATCTATACTGACCCGGTGCCTGCAATCAGCACAGCACATTTATTAAAACAACTGTTACGATTTCCTGATGCATCAAAAAGCATTTAGCAACAAAGCTCAAAAAACCCATAGGAGCAATATTTTAACATCTCCATTTAAACAAAATTTAGAGGAAAAGCGGAAAATTAAAAACAATAAATTTTTCAAAGCAAAAAAACAAAATATTGCTAAAACTATTGAAAACAAACAAAAATATTCGAAGTTTTTCTCAAAAAGACCGGGAGAAAGAAACCGAATGCATCATATGCAAAAAAAACTTTTGAAGACTGGATTCAATGTTATGAGTGCAAAGACTGGGCACATAAAAATTGTTTAAATATTAATTATTTTTGTGATGTTTATAAGGCCAAAAAACGATTGAGCCACCAATAAGTACTAGGCCGGGGCTACCCGCCATTTTTTGTATTGCCAAAAAATGAGGTCAAATTGGATTGGTCATATTTCCTAAAAAAACAAATATATCATTACAAATTTTTAATTAGTGTAAACTTAAAAGCCCCTACTTTCATTTTAAATCATAAAAAATAAATAATTTTATTTATTCATATTTTTTATTTCTAATTCTTTCAAGTGTCCGGGGCTACCCCATCTTCCCCTACTGCTATTATTATTTTGTTTATATATTTGTGCTTATATAAACAAATAATTGATTGGGCTTTATGTTATTTTATTTTATTTAAGAAATACGTTAAGTTGCGAAAAACCGGTGTTACTACCCTATATGGACATTTGTCCTGAGATCAAATCGTGCAGGCGGCAGAGCTTTGTAGTTTTTAATTTAAATTAGTTTGAAAGTAAATTACTTGTTGTGAATTACGCTTAAAACCGAGTGCGCACATTCGAGCTCAAAGTGGCACATTCCGATCTCGAGAAAATATAGCGCGCCGCTTCGCGTCGCGTTTCATTTGCTTTCCTCGCTCGGAAATGTGCCACTTTTCGTTCGAATGCGCACGATATCTTATTTATTGAATTTCTTTATACTATTTTTTTCATGTGGTTTTAATTAATTTAGTTACGCCAAAGAAGTATAACTTCTAAGGCGCGTATATAAGTACACTCGCCGTTTTTTTAGTACACAATGTCTTCTAACATCTTTTAATCGTTTCAGAGTTAAAGAATTTAAGAACCTTTATAAAAATGTTTAAAAAATCAGATTGCGTTAGCTAGTAAAATTATACCGCCCTCTCATTTACCCCAAACCAAAAAAAAACGCCCTTAATTTAATGCGTCCAAGTCTCAGCTTTACGAAATACATAATCCTTTGAAACATATTCTACAATTTTCTTGTATTACAATTTTCTAATTAAGCCTTACTAAATTTAATTTAACGTACGAAAAATGTATTAATGCTAAAACTTAGCCCAAGATATTCCTTGAAGATTAAAAATCAATAATCGAAACTTTTGTATTTATATTAAAAAAGTTTTTAAAAGCATAATCATTAAAGCCAAAACTCGAACATTCATTAATGCTAAATTAAGATAAATACTTGTTGCATCTATAAATAAAACTTTTGATTTTCTAAAATATAAAACGAGAATTTTTGTAACCGCAAAATAAAATTAATAAGAAAATTTCAACTTAATTTATTGAAATGTATTTTTGTTCCAGAAACTTTGCCAAGAAAAAATTAACACCATGGGAGGGACAGCGAAATTATTCTCTAACAAAAAAAGATTACTCAACGCTAAAATGAAAAATATCTTGAACGCCAGCATTAAGACGCCTCTGAGCCCATCAAAATTTACGAAGCCCGTTTAATTTCCAAAAAGACATCATGAGTAACTCGTCATTAATAACTGAGACGATATCAACGGAAAGTCCTTGGACAATCGGAGAAAACGATTCCTGCATCCATGAGTTTAATCCTTCGAAAGATTGTTATACATTTGTTATGAATGCTATATTATTAAACAGCATCGGACTTTTGGGGATCCTCGGAAATATAATATCTATGATAATCCTATCGAGGCCCCAAATGAAATCGAGCATAAACTACTTGCTAATTGGACTGGCGAGGGTTGATACTGTTCTAATAATGACGAGCATTTTGTTGTTTGGAATTCCAGGAGTTTATCCTTTCACTGGAATGTTCTTTACATACTTTTACGTAGTATATCCGCACATCGTTCCGGTGGTGTATCCATTATCGATGGCAACTCAAACCGCATCCGCCTACCTAACCCTCACTGTTACCTTAGAAAGATTTGTTGCCGTTTGTCATCCTTTGAGAGCTCGTTCGTTGTGCACGTATGGAAGAGCGCGAGTGTATGTGGTGGTCATTATTATCTTTTCGGTTGTGTACAATTTTCCTAAGCTATGGGAAGCTTCCGTTAAGTCACAATGGTACGAAGAAGAGAACATTACAGTATACTGTCTGAGACCTTCTAAATTAAGAACAAATATGATATACGTTAATGTATACGTGCATTGGTGTTATTTGATTTTTATGTATGTGATTCCGTTTGGCAGTTTGGCTGTGCTCAACGCCGCTATTTATCGACAAGTAAGTACAAAGATCTGCTATATCTAATTCTTAAATTACAACGTCAACTATAAAGTTTATTTTGTTTTATTAAGGACGTTGTACTAGTTTTTTTAATTTTGCAACGCCAAATTTATTTTGAGTTCGACGCAATCTAGCACATGTCCTTTATAGTTTCGGGCATGCTGAAGAAGAATCTCAAAACTGTTTTTATTGGTCTTTTGAGAAGCTTTGCAATTTGATTCTAAAGTTGTGATTTTTTTATGCTAGTCGTGGATAACCTCACTAAAAGTTATGTCATTTTAATGTTTTAATAACATTCTTAATTAAAACGGTTTTAAAGCGTTGCTTTACTAAAAGTTAATACAAAACTTTAATGTCCCTTCTAAAATATAGGTACATTCTATTACATTGACTTTAGCTCATAAAATTTCTGGTATTTGAAACAAGAATCTCAATGACAGTACTGAACCAAATAGCACATTCTTCTCGTTTTATAAGAAAATTCAAATGGTGATCGTTTTACTCAATTTCATATTTGTTGAGATGTTGTATGTATGGGTATTTCTATGTAAATCCGGCAACTTAAAAATTCAATTTATATTTTCTTTTTTTTGTAATTATTTTATTTTCTAATACTTTTGGTAGAGAATTAGGTTAGTAAAATTGTATCGAAAATACTCGGTTTATAGAATATATTTTTAAAAATTATGAAGTATTAATAAAATTGTTTCAAATTTTATTAGAAAATACCTGAATAATTCGAGTACCTAATCGAGTCTATTTAATTTATTTCGAGTTAGGATATTTTCTTACTGTGAAGTTTTTAGTGTCACTGATAGGAACTTTTCGAGCGCTCGCTTTTCGAACTAAAAAATTTGAATTGCGCGGTTACCAAGTTCAGAGGATGTGAATCTTGATAATTCTTTACGGAAAGTACAATTTTTTTTTTTAAATGTGAAGTTCTATTTATAACGACGATATTTTTTAAGTATTGTGGTCTAAATATTTTATTTTTACGTTATTATTACAGTAGAGTCTCATTAATCCGGTAGTATTTAAAACTAGGGGGTGCTGGATTATTGGAATGTTCGGATTATTGAATTGAATACAAAAATTCATAAAAAATAAAATAAAGCAGTTCATAAAGGGAATACATATACACCTATTTGTATTCATGTATTGGATTGAGTCATAAGTTCCCGCCGTTTATGTTGTGTTTAAAATTGCGCATTGAAAATAAAATTATTTAGCATAATGTTTTGTGTCAATCGAAAGAAAAATTTTTCCTCTACAAGATAGTATATTTGGTTCTTTTGTTTGGATTAATTTTTGGCAATTTTTAGATCATTTAAATTGAATGCAAGGTCGACAAAAATAAGCATTTTTGACACCATCTTCTTTTTGCGTTTAATCGAGGCGCCTAAGCCGCTCGAGAGATATGTGAAGTCTACGAAGAGGGTTCTATTGCTGAAAGAACTGCTCGGGATTGGTTCCCCAAATTTTTGTCGATTTGGCACTCCATTTAAATGATCTAAAAATTGACAAAATTAATCCGAACTAAAAAACCAAATACACTATCTTGTAGAGTAAAAATTTTCTTTCAAATAACACAAAACATTATGCCAAAAATTTTATTTTTAACGCGCAATTTTAAACACAACATAAACGGCGGGAACTTATGACTCAACCCAATACTACACGTTTTTTTATAACAGTGACATATCTTACTTAACAAATTAGTCTTAAAATAATCCTTAATTGAAGTCTGTGTTTTTACAACTTGTTGTTCTTTTTCACGCAAGTTTCGAAAAGTTATAATATCCGAAGGGTGCCGGATTATTGGAGGTACCGGACTATTAAAGGGCGGATGACTGAGACCCTACTGTTTAAGGAAAATCGTATTAGAAACATTAAATGTGATATTTTGTAAGCCTAAATGAACTAAACTTAAGGATTTACTGAAAATAAGCGTTCAATAGAAAAGTTATAATTTTATGCACTTGTATCTCGACAACTTCTTTGTATTTTCTTCACCCTTTCACACATTTTTTCACACACTATTTTCATAGTACAATTTAAAATGTTCGTTACCAAACAAAGTTTTTTCGATGAGTACACTGGACGTATTTAGCCTCATACACAGTAAAAAATTTCGGTGTAAAGTTGGACCCGGCGACTTTTGCACAGCCGTGTGAGTTTGAAATTTTGGTGTGAAATTGCCTTCGTGTAAAATTTTCACTTTAGTAAATTTCACACGGTGTAATTTACTGTTTTACACCGTTCCGTGTTATTATTTATAATTTAACCAATTAAATTACTATTAGTGGTTTCTAATCTATGAAAATATATTTACAATCAATTACTTTTAAGATTTTTATAATTATTTATTATAAAACAATTATCACATATTTACAAACTATAAATAAACCTTTACCACTTATACTCCTGTGGCTTTCATAAGGTTCTTCATGGCTTAACGATGATAAATTTACGATAACGATAGATTCTGTATTATTTTGTTTAATTAAATATGTATCTTCAAAATCAACAGCTTCCCACAGCGCACAAACAGCAAATGGAATATTATTATAAACAAATAAAGAACGAATCTGAGCAAAAACTGGTAATTCATTTTCGTCTCTAACAGTAATAAAATATTTAATTTTATATTGATGACCATACGTTAAATATTTAACATTACAAACATTTTCATTTTTATCAATACTCTCTAACATAGGATCCACCGTATAATTAGATAAATTTTCAATTATTTTATTGTATTTAATAGATTTCCCTGGGCCTGTAACAACTTGAATGTTTACATTCTTGTTGCAAATTTTCTAACAAAAATATGATTTTTAACACGTACGGTGTAAAAATCGCTCTAAGTATAGTATAAAATTCTGAACGGTGTGAATCCTTAATTTTATACCATACTGCGTGTAAATGCAGTTCATGATAATTATTTTATCAATAAATATAATTTGATTGTGTAGTTTTGGGCTCATACGATATTAGATTATACTATTTTAAGGAGTAATTGTAATTTGAATCACAAAATTCATGAAAATATTACAAAAAGTAAAATAATTATCGATAATTTTATTTATATTTTTTATAATTTATTAATTTATTTATAAATATATTATAAGTCTATAACTAGTCGTTTGAATATCGCGCCAAATAATATATTTTCATAGATTAGAAACCACTAATAGTAATTTAATTAGTTAAATTATAAATAATAACACGGAACGGTGTAAAACAGTAAATTACACCGTGTGAAATTTATTCAAGTGAAAATTTTACACGAAGGCAATTTCACACCATAATTTCACACTCACACGGCCGTGTAAAAGTTGCCAGGTTCAACTTTACACCGAAATTTTTTACTGTGTATACCTACGATATTTAATCGATTTTCATAACAATACCAGCTTTCAATGTTTAAGTCAGCGATTCTCAACCAGTGGTCTGCAGGAGCTAAAATATGGTCCGCAAAAGATTTCAAACTTTGAATGTTACTTTAGAATTTTACGATTACTTAGGTTAAACATTTCGATTAAAATTTATTTTTAGAATGATGGAGTTTATTTTTTAATCCTTGTGGTCCCTGCTAATAATAATGAAATAAAGTGGACCCTGATCAAAAAAAAGATTGAGAACCACTGGTTTAAGTCAATGTCGAAAATTCAGACGCGCCTACAATTTATGAATTTAGTAAGAGCCGCATTGTAATGTTTTGTTTTCAGGTAAGAAGAGCAAACGCTGAGCGTCAACGACTTTCAAGATTACAAAGACGGGAAATTGGACTTGCTACAATGTTGCTGTTTGTAGTACTCGTTTTCTTTATTTGCAATCTTCTGCCGCTTGTCAACAATATATTGGAATCATTCGATATTCCCGTCAGCCAGGACACTGCTGTTCACATTATTAAAACGAGCAACCTCCTTGTCACAATAAATTCTAGCGTTAATTTTATAATTTATGTTATATTTGGAGAGAAATTTAAGAGGTTATTTCTACGGCTGTTTTGTAGCCACGGGTTATTTTCGCCGACTGGGAGGGAATCCCCCGACGGAGCTACAAACGACGATAGTTTCATGTCAAATGGAGACCGACAAAGCTTACGGCTTCATCGGCAAAGCACAAGCATAAGCCGGAATGGAAACTCTGTTAGGACGAACGGCTCCGATCGACGTAGTGGACGCGTTCGAGCGCCGAGCCCCGGTCCCTGCGTATATTATCCCGCAAACAGGAAAAAAAAGGAAATCAGTGCTGTCACTTTTACCACACAGATTTCCATACCTGCGTCCGAATGGGAACAAAATTGTACCTCTACCACCAATTTCTAAATTTCTAATCCTAAGAATTAACAACTTCTAACAATCGACTGATATATGCAACCAAATTAATAATATTAATTGTTTTAAATAATCTGCTGTCCCATTTTAATAACAACATTTTCAAAAATTGATTTATTTTTGGTATTTTTGCTCTTAATAGCCTCGTCTTTATTTGACCCAAATTGATTTTTTTCCGTAGAAATATTAAATTTCTTAAACTGCATTTTTTTTCTATTTTTAAAATTCAAAACTAAAATGCAAAACGAAATTCGTCGAATACGTAAATTAAAAATAACTAATATCGTTGGATACTTGATTCTATTAATGTTATGAAAATCGAAGAAGTTTTTTGGCGTCGTTGAAAGTTAATAAAAAATTAAAAAAACTCTTAGGGTAAAACGTCCAATCATTGACCACCTACCAGTGAATGACCGCTACGAAAAATAATGTTTATAACAATTAAAAAATTAATTTTTATATTGTTTAAATATATATTTATTTATGCAATCTTGTATGTCTCCTTTTTCATTTAACCTTCCGTGTACTAGGTGGGGTATAACAACGTGATCAATTTTTTTTTGTTAAAATGGGACGTTTGGTAATCGTGCTTAGAACCGAGTGTGCACATTCGAGCTCAAAGTGGCACATTCCGATCTCGGGAAAATGAAGCGCGCCGCTCCGCGTCGCGCTTCATTTGCCTCCCTCGCTCGGAAATGTGCCACTTTTCGCTCGAATCCGCACATCCTCGTATTTATTAAATTTGTCTAATTTAACTTACGCTTCTTCAAATCAAAAAATTTAATTTAATTTAGTAAATATCGATTTTATATTCAAAAAACGTATTTACCATAGCAAATGAGTGGAAGGGAGCGAGAAAATACGATAATCTTGTCAATGCAAGTGAGAAGGAACGATTAAAATTATTCAATTTATTCTTCGTGTAAATGATTGCAAATCATTTAAAAATTTTCGTAAAATTAATTTGTGTTTCAATGAAGAGGCAAGAATGAAATTCTTGTTAGGTTTTCTTAATATTCGGTATCGTAATTGACACGTGTCATTGGAATTTAGTACCTACTCAAGAAAAGACTCAATAGTTTACAAGTTAAAAAAAAACTTAAGTTTTTATATTTTTATTAATAAAAATCTATTCTAATGCATAAATAAATATGTTTTACTTAAAGTTATCCATTATTGGTTAATAAAATACATTTCTTATCATTTAACTGTCATAAAGTACAATTTTGTGGATTTTATTTTATTTTTGGGGGGTATAGCAAACCCCACCTAGTATGGCATGTAACATTTAGTCACCTAGTATGCGGAAGGTTAAGTGCAAGAAACAAAAGTAATGAAGAAGGGTATAGCTAAAATAATTATATTTATATTGCAGTTTGCAAGATTTAAATATAATCTAAATTAATTATCAGTCATTCACTGGGCAATATCCGGGTCATTACTTAGACGAAAAGGTCATGTACTGGACTTTGTGACCAAATTGCGATAATGTTTTTATTAACAAGAATAATAAAAAAAAATAGAAACTTATTTGAACTGTAATGGTTGTTTTGGGTTTATTAATTTGTTTACTATTTTTTTACATCGAAATAGCTCCCAATGCAACAAATTGGTCATTTACTGGACGTTATACCCTAATTAATTCAATTTAATAATTACAGAAAAGTGTTGAAGAATCAGGAGCGGCGTCAGGTGTAGGTTACGTGGACCACCCCTTAGAGTCGTGCGGACCGAAGGTCCACGCACCTCGAACGTCTTTCAGCTTTTTTTAACCCCTGACAAATATTTAACTCGGACCATTAGTAGTCGTAACCACGAGCAAAGATTTTACTCATCGTAAAACAATAAATCAGAAAGCTCTTGTCTCGCTACTGTGAAGAATCAACTTTTGTTATTTTGTTCAATTATTTAATGTTAATTAATTTTTTGCAAAATTTTTTAACGTTGATTATATAGCAATTACTTTTCAAGTAAAAATTAATACTTTTTTTTAAATATTTTAATTTTTATTAACTAGGAACAACTTCAAGTGAACTCAAAACCAAAATGTTATATAGCAATGCAAATTTCAAAATAAAATGTTTCGTTTGTCAGCTTGCTCAGTTGAGCCAAATTAATAGTTTTTTTCGGGCACATCAAATTCCGCTTTATTTTTCTGTTTAGGGGTTTTCAAACGAAACAGCCGAAATATCGAAAAGCTTTTGAATTTCAGAATTTATTAAACCTAAAATTATTTAAAATTTTAATGTTCTGTAAATAATGTTAATGCATTCAAGTCTAGACAAACCTGATTTATTCTAAGAAAACTTTCTTTTTAAATTTCTTAATGGTTTTTACATTTTTGAATCAACAGAAGCCGTGTAATAAGGTATGAGAAGCAAGTCGATTATGATAATGCTTTGTTAGTCTAATTATTTTTCCATAAATAACGCCTAAAACGGACCGAATAATTGCGTTACTAAATCAACTTAAAATTTTTTAAGAGAAATAGTACAACTTAGAGAAAGATCAGAGCGTACTACAAAAAATCTTTTTAAAATGAAATTCTATTCAGAAAAAGTTCTGCAATAAAAGGAGCTAGTCTTAAAAAAGGCTTTGGTCGTAAGTACGTTGTAAGATAAAATAGCACATACAAAATTGCCTTTCTTATTTCTATTTTCTCTTATCGGCTTAAACAGAAAAAAAAGACGATTCTCGCAGTATTAAGAAGAGTAACGAATTCTTAAGCATATTTTAAATTAAAATGCAAATGTGCAAGAACATAAGTTTGTATTAACGTTTTGTTTCGTCCAAACTAAACCTGCAATTAGGTTTACGAGTTAAATAACTTCTGTTTTGCTCCTTTTTAATATTCCGTGTTTTTTAAATTTCATTTTATATGCTGGCTCTGTTAAAAAAAAGGTGGACTCATAAATTTTTTAATGAAATATTTTTATTGCGTCTGTTTTTTTTTCGAAAGATTTATGCCCAGAATTAATACACTTATAAATTGAAAAAGTGTATTGTTTAACATTATTGTATTGTTATAATTTAAAAGAAAAGAAAATAAATATTTAATTTAAAAAAATTATATTTTAATTTTGAAGCACCTACGTGTTAAAGCTAATGGAAGATCTTTATGAGATTATTAAGAGAGATAGTTGGAAATAAAATTCTCGATTTAAAGTCGAGAGAAGTAGACTTATTTCCAGGTTATTATCATTCTCATCACGCTTCTTGTAACAATCATGTTGAAACCTACAAATTTATTTCTATTTGTTATTTAGTTTGATTGCGAACTTTATATATATTTATTGTATTATATTTGATACGCCTCCGATTCCGTGGAAGATTTTAAGTAAATTAAATAAGAAAATAAATTATTTATAAAAGCAGCTCTTATTTGCTGCTGACCAATGTTTTCGAATTAGAATAAAACATTTTTAGGTTTGCTTTTCTTTGCGCGTGTTTATGAAATTCGTTATTAATTTTTATTAACCCTTAAGGACGAAAAAACAATGATTTCTGGAGTTTTGAATTTAAAACTACAACTAACTTTTTTAATTAGACTGATTTATTTATTTGCGGCAATGTCAATTCAAAAACATTCCGAGTTTAAAAAATGTTTAATATTGACCGAAGTGATTGAAAAACAGCTGTGCGTGTCCTTATGTACGCGTGTTGGAAGTTATACTTCTTTAGGGTAACTAAATTAAATATAACCACCTGTTTTGTGGCGTACCTTGCGTTTGTGTATAGCTAGCCCAGTGGTGCCCAAACTATATGTTACTGGGCTTCCCTCAATAAAATCTAATCTTATCGCCACCCCACTGTACACGTATTGCTCGATTTATACAATAGATCGTGTAAATCGAAATCATACAGGTTTTTCAAATTAAATTGACCCTTTTGCAAATCTAGTACCTACTTTCGCGTTTATGTTATATTGTAAAAACATCAAAACATTATCGAAGAAGTTTTGCAAAATCAAAATTCGCGAATTCTGTACACTTTAACCTTCCGCATACTAGGTGACTAAATGTCACATGCCATACTAGGTAGGATTTGCCATACCCCAAAATAAAATTCACAAAATTGTACTTTATGACAGTTCAATGATAATAAATATATTTTAATAATTATTAATTAATGGGTTTAAGTAAAACACATTGTATCTTCTTGCACTCTTTCACTTATTGCTATGGTAAATACGTTTTTCGAATATAAAATCGATATTTACTAAATTAAATTAGAATTTTTGATTTGAAGGAGCTTATGGTTTATGGTTTTATTATATTAATGTAATAAATACGATGATGTGCGCATTCGAGCGAAAAGTGGCACATTTCCGAGCGAGGGAGGCAAATGAAGCGCGACGCGGAGCGGCGCGCTTCATTTTCCCGAGATCGGAATGTGCCACTTTGAGCTCGAATGCGCACACTCTGTTTTAAGCACGATTACCAAGCGTCCCGTTTTAACAAAAAAAAAAATTGGTCACGTTAGTTATTCCCCTCCTCGTACACGGAAGGCTAATAAAAAATATCTCGCTTCCGAGTCGGTAAAAAAATTGTTTTTTTCTATGAGGTAAATGTCACTTAGCTCAATATCATATATCAATTTTATTAAATTCGTAAGTAAAAGAACAGTTTTGTAAAAGTGCCTGCTTCTCATTTTAAACCAGCACTAAAAATATTAAATACCAATAAAAAAGAAGTTTATTTAGTTTAAAACTATTAGCGACTCCCTACCTTAAAAAAAGAGCAATAATATATAATAAATACGTTTTTGAAAATTTCACCCCCTAAGTACTAAAGTAAAATTGTTAGATTTTAGTGCAAGGATTTTTCATAAAAAATAATTAACGAACAAATACACAACTAGCAAAATTATCTTATGAGTTATTAACAATAAATATAAATTTGGTTGCATATTTAAGTGAAAAGCGTTTTTTATGCGCTTAATGAAAAACTAAACCTTTTCAGAATGTGATATCCAACAGTAAATTTCCAAAATAATAAAACCCTGCCGGCCGCCCAAACATGTCATAAAACCAAAATGTTTTCCTCCACAACAATAACATTAAACGGACCATTACGTATAAAACATACTGTATACTGCACTATTAGACGTACAATATTTTTTTACATTCATTCTAATTTGAGGAGTTAATTTTTGTATCATCTATTCTCACAGGGTATTGATGACTGCAGCATAAACATTGTTGGTCACCAAAGAATTAGAAACTAAAATAGGAGTATTTCTGATAATTCTAGTCACTGATATAAAAAATGTTCAATTAGATGATATATTGAAATTAATTTAATATGTAGTTTTAAGACTGTGTGCAAGAATGCAATTGTGAGATAAATAATATTAGAGTATGTAGATTGTAAATCACATCTTTAAATTTTTACGACACGAACACTCATGTTATTGTTGTTTAAAATTATTAACAAATGATATTTAATTTGTAATGGAAATACAAAACGGTATTAACCAGTCTGCTTCTTGTTAAATCTACAAGAATGGGGAACGTAAACGCTACTCTCTGTAAATAGTTCTTCTTGGCTGGAATATTATCTATGAAATACATATAAAAGTTATATTTTTATATATCGTTTTAGTTTTTGTAAACATCAAATACAATCAAAATAAAACTACCCAGTTTTATTTTATAGTAGCTTAGAGAGAATTGTTATCAATTTTTTTTTCTGTTATAAAACGGGTTCGTCTATGCGTAAATATCAGATAGCTACTTATTTTAGAAATATAGACATGGACTGATTCTTATTAAGGCATTGAGTTGTTTAATTTATTTTTTAATAAATATCGATAATGTATAAGTACAATAAAAGTAAACATTCATTCCAGTTCCAATTATTTTACGCTCCAACAAAAATCATGTTTCGATTAAGAATCGAATTGCATATCCTTAAATACAACTCCGTTCCTTCAAGACGAAGAAAGATATTTTAATTTAAAATGTTTCTACCGAAAATTTACACCGAAAACACGTTAGACGGATTTTCAGCGACGCGAAAGCCAATATGATAACTAAAGCTTCGCTCAACAGCAAACCATAAAGAAAAGAGCAACGTTTCATTTTTGTTCAAGATATTTCGTTTTATCATATTAAGTTTTGATTTCCTCTACATGGATATACATGTGTAACTTTGAGTAAGAGCTATAACATTTATGTACGAGGGGAGTACGATATTAAGTGTACGAGCCCAAATTGCACTAGCATTTGCATTTAGAGAAAATATGATCTTTTACGTAGAAATGTACCCTAGTTATTACGTTTCGCGCACAGTAGCTGGCGCTACTTATTTTAAAATTACAGATTGAAAGCAATAGTTTCTATTCCTATTTTCTATCGCTTTTTTACTTCAATTTTTCGTAGACAATATTCGATAAGCAGATATTTATACATATCACACGTGCAAGTATTGGTAATGTCATGTTTACGTTAGCAACATGTAAATAAACGTTAGAAGGGTTTGCAACAAAGAATTTAATGCTGCTCTTCCTCACCAGAGGCAGCATATTCTCTACAAATATTATTAAAGCATTTTAAATACATGCATTTCTAATTGTTAAATGTTTTGTATTTAATTGTAATTTATTCAAACAATTCACAAAACTATATAAATTATTTGGTTATAAGTATTAAGTGAATTAAATTTTTTTTTAAACCAAGAGAAACGTTCAAAAATTATATTTTTGAATATTTCTTAAACCACAGTTACAATTTTTTTTAAATGTTCAAATTTTGCGTTCTATTACAATATCAAGAAGCTGTTTAAATTTCACTAATTTTGAATTTTCCGTTTTGTGACTTGATATTTGAAAATATCAGTTTTTTCTAAATATTTTGGACATAAACCACGATTTTTTTTAATTTTGGCAAAATAAACCATTCATCAATAGTAACGTCAAGAAGTAAGCCCAAATATTTCGTTTATTGTGGAATGTACCAAAGTTTTTCTTTAAATATAAATGTTGGTGTAATAAGCTTGTACCTTAATTTATCAATCTG
Source organism: Sinopyrophorus schimmeli (assembly GCA_036325965.1). Lineage (NCBI taxonomy): Eukaryota > Metazoa > Arthropoda > Insecta > Coleoptera > Elateridae > Sinopyrophorus > Sinopyrophorus schimmeli. Next base: position 403,865 of record JARFIZ010000049.1, on the reverse strand, counting down.
GTAAAACTACAAAAGTTATATAATTTCTGGTAATTAATTTACTTTAATTTTACTTTGAAACATATGCCTAGAGATTTTATTTCTATCACTCGCTAAAAATTTTATTTTAAGACCAGTAACAAAAATAGGTAAGTATATATAAATATTTTTTTCTAGTAATATGACATTTACAGTCGATTAAAGACGTTTATTTATTAAAAAGTTACTCCTGTTACATTTCCGAAGTTATATAAATTTTTTTTCTTGTGAATATTTTATTTTATATATAACACTTATTATTTCAGTTCATATAAATTTATATATACTTTCTTCTTATAGGTAAATATAATTTTGTAAAATTAAAATAATATCTATTAATAGGATATGCAAATACTTTTAATGAGCAGACATCTTTAAAAAAACACACTACAAAATATTGTTTAACAACCAGGGGTTAAATCTATACAAAAGCAATTTTTACTAAAGTAAGAAAAAACGAGACTTTTTTATGTCAATCTTCTAAATTTGTCTTATAACACAATTTTTTGCAATTTTATACAGCTTAATGCCATCACTCTGTTTATTAATAGTGCTTTCAGCGTTGAGGACAACAAAGTACTGTTGCTATTCCGCTTTTTCTCCATCACACAAAACAAAATGCTTTCGCTGAAAGTCATTTAAAAAAAACAGACACGCTTTTGAGTACTATGCCATAATTGCTTGCTTCTCAAAAATTAATCAGTCAACATCTTTTTATGACCGTAAAAAAATAATTAGTAATACATAAAACTTTAAAGATATTCAACGCATTTCTTTAAAGAAGCATCTTGGGTGTAGGTAAATAAATATGAGTAGCTACAATAAATCGCAGAAGGGTTTAAATAACTTTCAGAATTTAGCATAGTATCGTCGAAATTTTGCTTTTTTAAAATACATAATGTTCATATTACCTCTCAAGTTAATAAGAATATCTAAAAATGTGTTAATTGTAGGTAGAGGTACAGGTAGGTAAGTTAATTACAACTTTTCAAATTAAACAAACTTAATTTGAAAACTCATTAAAACTTTTTAAAAACAATTAAAAAAAATTAATAAGATTATTATTAAAAAGAGAAGAATCTGCGGTAACTGATAATTAAACCTTATAACATTATTTTTTAAATATTTAAAGATATAACACATCAAAGATTTTTAAAATACTACTACAAAATACAGTAGACGCCGTCTAATGTGATCACGGTGAATTTTATCAACCGCTTAGTGTAATTAAACTGGTTTGGAATAGGCCCATCCAATACAAAAGCATTCTTAGTTCGTTTATTATTATCAATATTTTGTTTATTGTGATCAATGTTGGGTCCGTTAGGCAATAGGACAACAGTCTCCAAACTACAGTCAAACCTCGATAAGTCGAAGTCGAAGGGACAGCAAAAATAATTCGAATTATCAAAAACTCGAGTAACCAAAAGAAGTTCAGTTAAATACTTCCGTATATATATGTATATCATTCATTTTTTATAAAAAACGGGACGCTTTGTAATCGTGCTTAAAACCGAGTGTGCACATTCGAGCTCAAAGTGGCACATTCCGATCTCGGGAAAATGAAGCGCGCCGCTCCGCGTCGCGCTTCATTTGCTTCCCTCGCTCGGAAATGTGCCACTTTTCGCTCGAATGCGCACATCCTCGTATTTATCGAATTTGCCTATACCGTCGAACCTCGATAAGTCGAAGTCGAAGGGACAGCAAAAATAATTCGTCATATCAAAAACTCGAGTTACCAAAAGAAATTCGGTTAAATACTTCCGTATATATATATCATTAATTTTTATAGAAATTAACCAAAATTGATCTACAATCATTAACATTATTTATTTTTATTAAAACCTTAAAAAATATAGTTATTTACATATTATTTACTGTTAAATTGAAAGTAATTTAAAACTAAAATGTAAAAATAGTTCCTTTTGTTATAAAAGAAACGGTAAAACCATCTTAAAACTGTTCATAAGGCATTTAGTAAATCTTGTATTGTAGTATAAAACCTTTTTGTCGTAGTTCACAATAGAGCTTTTAAAGCATCAATAACACCAAACCAAGCCGTCCTTAATCCTCTCTCAGGTACAGAAATATTTAGAAAAGTTGTAATTTCTAAGTTCGAGTCATCGACCTATTTACTAATGGAAACTTGAATTTAATGAAATGTAAAACGCTTCGACTTATTAAATAATTCGAGCTATTAAATTTCGAGATATTGACATAAAAATATTAACGTTGAGATAGGCAAGTCCTAGGGAAACTGGTTCGAGTTCGAGCTATCAAAAATTCGTCTTATCGGCGTTCGACTTATGGAAGTTCGACTGTATATGTAACCGCGCCTCCCTTAAAAATATTTAATCATATGATAGGCCTTCCAGTTTGAAAAACGCTGGATTAATCCTTTTGCTAAAATTGAGTAAAAAACAATTTAGGTAATTGATTTGTTTAAATTATTGTAGGACGTTCCTATGGATCCCAAACCAACATTACTGCAACCATTTTTCCCTGATCCCCCTGCTCCCTCTTTAACCAGCAAATTTTTTGAGAAAACTAAATAAATCGAAAAAAATACACTTGGACTAACAAAATCGATAATAGGGCGCTCATTTTAGATCTCATCGTTAAAAACGAACCGGATTCGGATTTCTGAAACTTTGTTCCATAAGATGCGTGGGAAATTGTATCTTCAATTTAATTTAAAAAATCAGTGGCCACCTGAAGAGATTGAGTAAAAAAAAATTTTTTTTTTCAAAAATGTTTATTTTTTATAAGTTACAAATTGTAGCCCCAGGCTAAGAAAAAAAAATTTTTTTTCGCTCCACCCTAATCTTCATATCAATTTTTTCGACTATGTAGTTTTGCAAAAATAGTGAAGTGACCTGTGTTTGCTTAAATTAATCATAATTTGACGTAGTTAACTTCATTAAATATTAAATTGTTAATAGAATTACTATAATTAATTTTTACTAAATTTCCAACTTTGAAATATTGTAGCTCGGTTATTTGTGAATTGATCTTTAAAAACTTTTCAGATTCTGAAAGCCCGTTTATCAGGGCGTAAGATGAGTTAAAAAAATCTAAAAGGCCCAATGGTAAGTTTGGGAGAAAAACGCGTTCGAGCTTTAAAAAGTTAAGTTTATCTTCTTTGTTGGTCTTACGCTTATTGTTATCAGTCGGTTAATGAATTTACTTTATCTAAGTCCCAAAGTAATCACATTAAGCGGCGTCTACTGTATTGTCTAACGTAAAGTGCAATATTAAATTCGTAGCACCATTTAAATAATTGAAATTGTTTTTTTTTTAATATTGGTTCTGTGTGTCTTGTTATAAATTTTAAAAATCGATTGGTTTTTTTCAAGCTTAACACTAAAATTTTAATATGAGATGAAGAAATCTTTAAATTAACAAGAATAAAATTAAAATAATTATCAGCAATCTGAGAAGCATTTAAAAACAATTTTTCTGTTTGTAGACCGCAATATTGAAGAGATTAGTAAGCTATCTGATTTGAAACCTAACTATACGGTTTTGTGTGTTGTCTATATCAAACGTTACATTTTAAAGTTTAAAATTCACACAAATTCTCCGGCATCCTAAAGATTACAGTTCTTTTAAAAACACTCTTGTCCTATATTAATTAAAAGTTTGTAACTAAGCTAATAGACGCTTATTTCGTAATAGTAACAAAAATATGCAAAACTGAATTGTTATTAAAAAAGGAATTATCTTTTTAGTTCCAGTATTTCTCGGTGCAATCACAAAACTTAACCAAAAAACTAATTTAATTTTCTTGGAATATTTTCTAGTAATATGCAACGCGAAATATTTCTTAAATCAAGTTTTCTCAACTATTTTAATACTTTTATGAAATAAGGGTAGGTGTGTATGTGATAAGAATATAAAGTGCAGTTTTGCGTAGCATTGATAAAATGGTTTGCATCATGTTTTCACATTAAACTTTATCCTTCGAGTTAGAGTTGGCACCGAAAACTTTATAGAGTACGCTTAACTTTTCCTATTATCTACAATATGATGAAGGATTTCCCGAACAGAATTTTGTCATACTAATCTCCACACTTTAAAACCTCAATTAATTGAATTAAGAATCACACGTCTATTGAATTTATGAATTACGAAAAACAACATCATCCTCCAACCGCTACGCCCGCGCTACCCTCAAACAAAATTTGTTTAACTATAGGGTTGGCAAGAAAGTAATTTTGGTTTTTCAGTTTAAAATAAAACTCAATTTTATATAAAAAAAGGATTCTAATCAACTATAAATGTAGGGTAAGTTAGCCGGTTGTGGGCATTGTCCGGTTGTGGGCACCCCCGAATAACTTTTGATCGTGAGCATATACAGTTGTTTTCACGATCGTCATTTGTTCGCAATGTCAGCACTATGTTTTATTGCTAATATAAAGCGAACAGACGCATATGCGTAGTAGCTACGCGTTATTCCATGTTTTCATCGCTAAAAATGTATCGCGATGTAATCGTTTATTGTGTTTAAAGTGCGATAAATAACAGTAACTTATTGCAAAAGGTCGGTCTAATGTAAATATATGCAGGAAATTAATTATATTTTATCATTTTAATTTCAATTCAATCAAAATCTTCGCGAAATAAATTTGCCAGTCATTTGTCGAGAGCTATGAATTTTCCAGTTGTGGGCACCTACATTTTACTAGTTGTGGGCACTTAAGTTTTTGCCATTTAAACCTTGTATTTCGCTGACAATTTGTTGAATATTGTTGTTCATGTTAACATAACCCCCCTGCGGAGTCTAGGGGTGTAGCCGCGGCCTGATTTCGAGGGGGGCGGGCAAAGACCCCGCTCGATTATCATGTACTACAAAAATGTAAAGATATCAAAACTTTTTTACAATAATTAAAAAAAATTAAACATTTTTGGTTTTGGATTTCAAACAGACTTCTTTTTACAACTCGACTATTGAAAATCAGATTTTCGATTGTCGAGCATCTTTGACAGACCAATTCATATGAGTTGAAAATTGTAAATAATATATTTACGAAATTTTTGCAGATTTTTTAGTGCACTTTTAGCCATGTCAATTTAAAAATCAATTTTGATGCGTACATTGGAGCCATTTGACGATGATCCCGTGAAGTCTACTGCGAAAGACTATTTTAAATTTTATTTTCATCTATTTTCATAACTGAAGGCTTTGAATATGAATAAATTGTGTTTTTTCTCTATATAATGGCGTTTTACTTCATATTTTCCCATTTTGAGAGAATTTTCCTGATGTGCCCACAACCGGTTAAAAAAAATTGCATGATGAAAAATGACTACTTTATGAAAAGTTAAAAATGTTTTGTTTTTAAATTGATATAAAATTAATTCCTTTGCCAGTAGTTAGCTAAGGTTTCTAGCTTCCCGATAATATGCTCATTTTGCAAAAAATATTGAGTTGGTCAAAAGTTATGCCCTAAATAGCTAACTGTGCCCACAACCGGTTAACTTCCCCTACTATTTTTTTAATGACATTTTGCTACCTTTTTGTGTAACTTTATGATTCTATGTTTGTAGTACTTCTCGTCCTTATCAGCTAAAAACTGAAACCAGTGAGATTTTAGGTCATTATAATTAAATTTTTAGCATGTAAAATGTTTTTGCAGAGATGAAAATAAACAGTACCTAATCGGATAGTGGAAGGTCAGGCTATGTGGTGGATGTAACATCTGCTCCTAACCATGCTCCAAAAATTTTTGACGAATTAGTAAAGATGTGTAAAGCCGGACGTTGTAATGGTGAAACCTAAAGTCTTTACCATTAGCTAATTCTGGTAATTTTTGATTGCTTTTTCCAAATTTGGTAGTTGTTGATATTGAATATCTGAATTGATCTTTTGGTTTCTTGAAAACATCTCAAAACACCTTTATAATTCCACCAAATTCAAAGTATGTTTTTTTTGTTGCAATTCAGCTTATGATTGGATTTGAGCTGGTTCATCACGCTTGTACCATAAGCGTTTTTGATTAATGTTATTGTAAACAACGCATTTTTATCACTTTTGATCACTAATGATATTTCAAATCAGAAAATGTTTTTGAATATTTTTCAAAAAAAAGAAAAATTGTTTTTTAGTGCCTTCTAGTGCTTGAAAATGTTTTTCATCAATTATTTGCATAAATATCATACCATTACAATGATCAAATCGTATTTTCAACGGAATTTTCAGCAAACTTTGTCCGCATCCTAGCGGTCATAATAAAATTAGTCACACTTTCGAATTAAAAATAACAGGAAATTTTGATAAATTAATTTGATACAATTATAAATCATTTAATATTAATGATTTTTTTAACATATACCTAAATGAAAATTCATACACGTGACATTTATTGTTTAAATACAAAACACAAACATGGGACTATAAAAAGACGCTCTACTAAAGATAACATTTCAAGGCAAAATTTATTTTGCGCTCCGACTCCCACTCTTCAAATGGTTACGGCATACTAACCTGAACATTATACTTTTTTTAATTGAACGTGAGTTCGTAATTTTCATTATCGCGTTATTAATAAAACTAGTAGTGTCCTAACTTAACAGTTTCTCAATAAATAAAGTGCGTCGGTTAAATCATGGACGTGGAGGGGCAAACTAGCGCCAAAGGACGCCTTCAAAAGCAACTCACGATTGAAGGAATTAAGGAACAAGTAAAGGAAAAAGCCAGCGACTGTAAGTTATAAAATTAATTCTAAATAAAATTTATGACTTTAATTTGAATATTAGCAATTTATTGTTTATTGCACTTAATTTAATTTTCTCGCCTTCATTCCACAAATTATTTCGAATAATAACAGAATAGAATTTTGAACCGTTTTTCATACACAGTTGTTTATTGCGTTTTGAAGTTATACTTCTTTTGGCGCGTTGAAAGACAAATTGTAGTAGACAAACAAAGTTGCGCGCGCACGAATAACGTAAAATCGACAGTTGGAGTAAGCCGTCTAAGAAAGTAAATTAATTATTGTGAACCGTGCCTAAAACGGAGTGTGCACATTCGAGCTCAAAGTGGCACATTCCGATCTCGAGAAAATGAAGCGCGCCGCTCCGCGTCGCGCTTCATTTGCTTCCCTCGCTCGGAAATGTGCCACTTTTCGCTCGAATGCGCACATCCTCGTATTAATTGAATTAGTCGATATTAATGTTTTCTCTTTCAAGTTCAGAAAATAATATTCATTGCAATTTTAGATTTTATATTTGGAAAAAGTTATAGTGTCTATATTTTAAAGTAAATTTGTTTAAAAAAGCTTGAACAAAGATTTAGTTTTTGTTAAAAATACGATACTGAAATTTTTTATTTAATTTTAAGAAAGGAAATTAAGGTAACCCGACCAATAGATGAACGGTTAAGCAAGTCCTTATGTTTTTTTAATGAAATATTATAGTAAAATATTAAAAAGTTATGATAAAACAAGTTATACCTATGTAAAAATGTCCAATAAATTCGAAAAAAATAATAAAACCTTGTATAAAGTAGTAGTTTATAAAAAAAAGAAAATTTTAAGAAAAAACTCATATCACTAATAGATGGACAAAACCCCCAGTAGATGGACGGCCACCCCCAATAGATGGACGCTTCTTAAAAATAATATTTTTGTTTTGTTATTTATATAAAGAATGATTAAACTTTCAAATTTAATAACTATTAACTTAACAAAAATAACCAATAAACAAATAATAGATAAGATAATAATTTTCAAAATATATAAAAAAGGAATTTTATTTTTTGAAAAATGCTTTGCTCTTATACACCACATAATATTAATTATATGTCAAAATAATAATTTTAATATATAAAATCAACAAAATACAAGGTTATAATATATTTATTTTTCTGTATCATTAATATCTTTTAGTAGATTCTTTAAAACATCAGATGAATAATAATAAACTTTGTAACATCTCTTGTTGTCAGCCATCTTTCAAAAAAATATAATTATAAATTTGTAAACATTAATAAATATTTTCGTACAATAATGAAAGTAATACATATAAGAAAAATATAAAAGATAAATTCCTTGTCTATCTATTGGATTAAGGTTAAAAATTTCTCATCAATAAATGGCATATTTTTTTGATTTTATTATTAAATGGCTCGATTTATTCAAATATAAACAAAATCATATAATGCATACCTTATGATTTAATTTAATTGTATTTATGACAGATAAAGTATACATGGAGTCTGTCAGATGCTTACTAAAAGTGGCGCTGATGAAGCAAAACATTGTGATGTTAAATAAAAAAAAATTTTTATGATATAATAAGTATATGTATAAGCAAAAAAAATATTTTTATATAATCAGAAATATGTATATTTGTAAAATAGAAAATTTATTTTACAATTTTATACTTAAATTTAATGCAATTAGTTATTAAATAAATTTTGTTCATCTGATGGGGGCGTCCATCTATTGGTCGAATTACATAAGACGTGGTTATATTTAATTTAGTCCGCCAATAAAGTATAACTTCTAACGCGCATTGTTTTTTTTTTAAATTAAGAATGCACTTTTTATTTTTGTTGCTTTAAAAGTAAATCGTAATAAAACCAAGTTGTCAAAAACACTTTAAAAATATTTCTTTCTATAAACACCACAAGTCTTTACTTTTAATTTACGATAAAAGCTTCTTCCACTTTAAAAGTTTCGACATAATTCAGACACCTTAACAGTTTTGAGATGTGCATTTGTAATTTTGAGTTGCGTCCGTTCTGAACTTTTTACTCGAGTAAATATCTTCGGAACTGTGGCAAAACCTTCTTTTTTATAAAAAAAAAATTTCCAAGAATTAAGTAATGTCTTTTATTTTATTAGAGAATTAGAACCTTAGTTTTATACATTACTCCGGGCAGAATGAAAAATTGTGGAGGAAAGATAATCCAGAAGACTACGGAGAATGAACAATTTTCGTAATTTCCTAAGACTTAAGCGAGAAAAGGTAGTTTATCTTTTAAGAAACGAAATAACATTTTAAATGTCTGCTAAAATTGCTAGAGTGAAATTAAACTAATATCAAAACTACTGTCAGAACTTATGGAAATTTTTTTAATTTTTCAGCGGCAACCAGTAGCACCTTGAGTATTTTTTTTGTGCTCAACTTGGCCATGCTAATTGTGGGAAGCATCAATCTTCATAATTGTCCAGCTCAACCTAACGTTCCTATATATTTAATTGTGGCAGGTCTGAAATTGTGTAATGTAATGAGGAAGTTATTTTATTTCATATATTTTAGGCGTTATAGGCGTTCTTTCGAAGTTGTTACCGTTCGTTAATAAAAAACTTGATTCGCAATTGCTCATATTTCTCATATCGGCGTTGTATACGTTTGAAATTATATGGATTATTGTTGGTAAGTTTTATACAGGTAGAAATCATTAATTTGTAATTGTTAACTCGTTATGTATTAGTGATGTTTATAATAATAACAAAATATTTAATATTTAATAGTTTTTAAATGAATATTTGCATAAACTAATTTACAACTTAGAATACTATGTTTCCTAACATACTTTAACACTTCCATCCCACTTAACAAAAAAAGGCAGTAGCAAATACAGTCGTGATTGTCCATAATGAATCTGGTTGCATGGAATTTTCGTTTATTAACAGCCATTTATAAAGTGCCAAATAATATTGATTTCTCACTTAATATGTTTAACAAACAATCAAAAATTTAGTTTACATGACTGTTTTAGTACTTTTTAATGGTTTTATCGGTTATAATGTTTCTTTTTTGATTGCTAGCACTTTGTGGTTCCTTATAATCGGACACTACTGTATTATTTTTAGTACTAAACATTAAAATTTTATTTTCAAAAGTATTTAAACAGAAAAAGTCAAAAGAGATAAATAAAAACATTAATAAACAAAATAGTTTATTCACTGGTTCTTGCTTTCTTATGCACGGAGCTTTTAAATTTTTTTTAGTCCACTGGTGCTGTAAAATACGCAGTGTAAATTGGCGCAAAAGCTACACAGAGCGACATTTTTCTTGTTGGTTCTGTGTCGAAAATCCAAACATTGCCAAATGTACGTAAACGTTTTAAAAACTAACTTCGAAGTTAAAAAAGAAAACTGCAACAAAACAATAGTGTCATTTTTTCTAATTATTTTCAATTACAACTATCTCTACAAAGAGCTATTGAAGCTAACAATTATTTATAAATCAAAGTCCAAATTTTGACAACCTCGTATGAAACATAATACAAAAATTGAACATCAGAATTTTCGATCCAGAACTGAACGAAGAAGGTAGCTGCGTTTAGCTTTTGGGTCAATTTATATACACCCTGTATATGCAAAAAAATATTTAATCTACAATTACCAATATTCAAATTAACACTTGATGCTTTGTTTATTTACTGATAACCTAATATTTTAAGTTTTTTTAAAAAACATGGTTTATTAATAGTTTCTTTATTGTAGGATCTGTTTGGGTGTATGGGATGAGTACCCCCGATTATCATGAAGGTGCAATTAGATATTGTGATAAAACTACATATCTTATGGCTTTTTGGCTATTAACGTTACATTGGATTCTTGTAGGATGTGCAGCTTTTGTTATAATTTGTGTGATAGGAGTAGCTGTGTTTGCAGCTTTTCGTCAGTAGATCATGTAATACATAACAAGATATAAACCATTTAATTTATACATTTTTTAATTTGTAAATTTCAGAATATTTTGTTTAAAAAAAGACACTGAAACAAATAAGCTTCTAAAGTACAGATGTACAGATAATTAACTGCATTATTTATAAAAATTCTGATAAAAGTTCTTAAATCCAAAGAAATAGATCATTTGTAATTATCGAGTAATTATTGAGTGTAAAATTGTACATTAAGCTTTAAATTTACAGATGTGATCAAAATAATAGCAGTACTTAAAAATCTGTTTATATTTATTGCTACTGAAATACAACAAATTGCAAACTATGAAAAATCAAAATAGGATAATTAAACAAAATTAGTTCACAAATCGTTTTAATAATATGACACAAGTTAATAAAGTAAAAATTATTTTACTGTAGCTTAAGAAAAATTTTGATATTCGCAGTGTATATGTTTTCGTCGTCATTTTTATGGAGCAAATAGAATTGAAACTCAAAAATACTGTGAAGTAACAGTTGATTCTAGAACCTTTATTTTTTTGAAAAAAATCTAATAATGGCTTGACTTTACTAAAATTTATTTAATTCCAGAGAAATACTTGCCCAAGCCATTAATGATAATTTTCGGAGTTGAATTGTCTTAGTTGTATATTTTGATTTATTATCTAATATTTTAATATATTGTAATAACAATAAACGTAAGGAAGTTATTGAGTACTACTATTAATTTTACCACAACTGTACTGTACTTACTAAAATAAATAAAAACATTGCAATTTTTGTATAATAAACTATGTTTTAAGTAATATTATTTTTATATTTTGAATGTATTTTTTTTTGTTTGTAAGTATTTTTTATATATCATAATACTATAATTTATTAATATTCCATAAAAGTTGATGATAGATATGTACACTTTAAGTAATTTATTATTTCAACTGTATTGGCCTCTGTTATACCCATTTTTTGTGGAAATTGAGTTTTCTAGGTGATAAACTAGAGTAATATTTCATTTTTTGAAATATGACAAATTTCTACAGTTAAAACTATATTAATGATCTATAAAAACCTCATAACCAGTGATATTTCAACCTCTTTTTTCTTAAAAGATACATTTATGTAGCACTTTTCTCGAATGTTTTTACTTTAACTTTAAGTCTCATTTTATGTTATTCTACCTATTGGCAATTAGTTTTATTAGATATTTATTTCAATAATTGAAATGTTTTATTATGAATAATAAATAGTTTGCTTTATGAATGAATTGAAATAATTTTCATTTTACAATTAAACATTATATATACAGACTGTTTCACAACAAGCTTACACTATATATTAGAAACTATTCACACAATTTTTATAAAATAACAAGTTATGGCAAATTTATGGAAAATATTTTGACTACCGATTATACCGGAAGTGAACAGCAACGTTGTTATTTTAAGTAGAACACCCTGTATATTATTACCTTTTTGGATTCTACGTTAAATTTTAATGTCACTTTATGTGAAACCCTATACCTAAAATGTATACTTTTTGAGTTTTTATTTGTTTTAATGAATAATTGACAGGTGCAGACTTTTATATTGAACATTCAATTTGAACATCCCTAATACCAAATAAAAAATATCTTATTGGGTTACTGAGTAGGAAGGCCATGTTAATTAATGACATGTCGAAAATTGCTTTATTGTATACCAACTTTTATAAAAATCGTGTGAGTAGTTTCCAATATATAGATTGTTTAGTTCCCGCCAAAATTATGATTACTTTATTGATACATTTGGAGGTCGCTGTGATTTCTAGCGTACCTGATGGACCTGCGAGTCCGATTAGACATTATTCTTTAACATACAGTTAAGCTAAGCGGCAAGATTGTCTTAGAAATAAATTTTATAATTTGAGTTTACAGTCCACTTAAATAAATAATAATTTACATTTTTATACATAATTTTGGTGCATTCGAGCCGAATTGCAACAGCAGCGCTGAGAAGCAGACGTTAATAATAAAAACCTAAGGTCAGTCTAGCCCATGCTAAGGTCAAAAGGGACATAATATTTGTTTCTTTTATAATAATAAAACAACATAATTTAATTAAAAATTTTTTGATATATTTTTAATATAATTTTTTTACGTTTCTCGCGATAATAATATTTTGTCGTTATGGAAAAACAATTATATGCTTTAGTAATGAAACGAGGCTCATTAAAGGTCAGTTGACTAGATTTGAACAATTTCTAAAAATTTGAGTGATTCCTCCGAACAGGTGGCAGAATTAGAGAGACGTTTACAAAAATTGAGTCTGTTTGGGATGATTTCAAATCACTACAATTTGAAATCGTAATGTTAGATTCTAGCGAAAATCAAACCAATGAGTACGAAGAATTTGAAAATAATTATTTTAGGATAACTGCAATCGCAGATCATTACATAGCTGTTCAGCGAGAGAAAAAACAGGTTACAGAGGTGAAGTGTCAAACATTACCTATAACACCTACAGTAGATACATTAACGGGTAACAGCATATTAAATATTAAACTTCCTGATATTAATCTTCCAGAGTTCACTGGCAACTACGATAAATGGGTACAATTTCATGATACTTTTAATGCATTGATACACGAAAATACGCAATTAACTATCATACAAAAATTTTACTATTTGCAAGCTTCGTTAAAGGGTGATGCCGCTCAAATTATAAATAATTTAGAAATTACAGATGCAAACTATCCAGTAGCTTGGAATCTGTTAAAAGAGCGCTATCAAAATAAAAAAATTATAATTCATAGCCATATGAAAAATATATTTGAGTTACCTAACGTTGTGAAGGAATCTCATACGTCATTACGACAATTTTTAGATACCTTTTTACGCCATTACAGAGCGCTTGAAAATTTAGAACAGCCTGTAGGCACATGGGATACTATTTTGATTCATTTGTTATCTTCCAAATTAGATCTTGGAACAAAGAGAGAGGGAAATAGCTACAAAAAGCGAAATATCTCCTAAAATTACAGATTTTACTAATTTTGTGCACAGCAGATGTTTACTACTAGAAACGTTAAATACGAAAATTCATAATAATCAGTTAGGGGCAAAGAGATTTGAACAAAGATCTTCTCATGCACATTTTAGTGCTGAAACAGGAAATTGTATATTTTGTAAAGGTTCTCATTTTATATCGTCATGTGACAAGTTTTTACGTTTAGAGCCAAATATACGCTTTGAACGCATAAAGGCATTAAATAAATGTATAAATTGTTTTAAAACAGGTCATTCCTCGTCAGTTTGTCGAGGTGGCACTTGCAAGATTTGTCAAAAAGGCACAATACGTTGCTTCATTTTAATAAAGACAAATCAGAAACAAATAATTTCTTTAAGGCAAAGGATAATCATAATCGCATAAATAGTACAAATGCGCAAATGGATGGTGATAATCGCAAAGCCCAGCTTGATAATACGCAAAATTCAACTTTGATTTCACAAAATTTATGTAAAAGCCTTGAGATGTCTTATCCAGATCAGGTGAACGAGAGTAACACCTCATGTTCTACTAGTTTAAGTCATTATGCACAGTCAAATCATAATTATATTTTATTATCAACCGCTATCATATATGTAATTGATGGTCAAGGTAAACCACGAAAGTGTAGAGCACTCCTAGATAGTGGTAGTCAATCAAATTTTATCACCCGACAGTTTTTTGACAAATTAAATGTAAAATCTACCAAAATAAATACGCCAGTAACGGGCATTAATCAGGTGTTAACACACATTACAAGCAAGGCGCAATGCACGATACAATCCACTCAAAACAATTTTTCGAGCAAGTTAAACCTTTTAATTATAAGCAAAATTACGGAGAGTGTGCCACAGATTTCGATTGACTGTGAATCGTTAGATATACCCGATGAATTACCTTTAGCGGATCCAGAATTTTATATTCCAGGCCAAGTGGATATACTTTTGGGTGCTGGTATTTTTTGGCATTTGCTGCGCCCTGGTCAAATAAAAATAAATAATTATAAACCAATAATTCAGCGGTCAGTTTTAGGCTGGATAATCTCCGGTCCGATAACGACTAATGCTACAACAAGTGCGATTTGTAATGTAATTACGTCACATAGAAGTTCGAACGCGCAATTAAATGTTCAGTTAGAAAAATTTTGGTTAGTTGAAAATTCGTATAATCTGCAGCACGGTAAATATAGTCAAGAAGAGAATGATTGCGAGACTCATTTTATTGATAACTTTAGTCGTGATTACCAAGGTCGATTTGTCGTAAGTTTACCTTTTCGGGAAAACAAAGAACTTGGGGAGTCAAGGAGCAAGCAATTAAGCGTTTTTATTCAGTTGAACGTAAACTACAAAATAATCCATATATATATAAACAGTACAGAGATTTCATGAAGGAGTATGAAACACTGCATCACATGAAAGAAATAAAAGAAAATGATTTGCAAGACGGTTATTATTTACCGCATCATAGTGTATTAAAAACAGATAGTTTAACCACAAGATTGCGCGTGGTGTTCGACGCATCCGCGAAAACTACCAATAATAATTCTTTAAACGATGTTCTTATGATCGGACCCTGCATACAAGATGACTTATTTTCAATATTAGTCAGATTTCGCAAACATAATATAGTTTTGGTTGCAGATGTGACTAAAATGTATCGTCAAATATCAATTAAGGAAACGGATCGAAAATTTCAAAGAATCGTTTGGCGCGCAAGCAAGGATGAAAATTTAAGACATTTTGAATTACAAACAGTTACCTACGGTACAGGACCGGCTTCATTCCTGGCAACACGTTGTCTACAGCAAGTTGCTATAGAGAATAAAAATGAATTTCCACTTGCTTATGATGTTATTTTAAATGATTTTTATATGGACGATTTGCTATCTGGCGCATGTAATATTGATGACGCCATAAAATTAAAACAAAATTTAGAAACCGTTTTAAGCAGCGCGGGATTCGAGTTGCGTAAATGGATATCAAACGATTCTAATGTGTTTCAAAATTCAAATAACGATTCAAGAGATTCAAATTATGTCATTTCGGACGAAAAAAACGTGAAGACTTTAGGAATGTCTTGGAATTCTAGAAACGATGAATTTTATTTTGCGCTAAATAATGACATAAGTAATTATGACAATATAAAACTTTCTAAAAGAACTATACTTTCCACTATAGCCAAAATTTATGACCCGCTCAGGTTACTTGCTTGCGTTATTGTTACAGCCAAGTGCATAATACAAAGTTTATGGAAAATTAATATAGGTTGGGATCAGGAATTACCTCCAGATTTGCACAATTTATGCTTGCATTTTTTCTCCCACCTTCCAATATTAAATAAAATTAATATTCCCAGACAAATTACTATTGTTAATATGTCTAATATACAATTGCACGGCTATTGCGACGCATCTGAAAAAGCTTACTGCGCTAATGTGTATTTAAGAACAATAAATGATTCCGGGCAAATTTCAGTTAACTTAGTATGTGCTAAAACAAGAGTTGCGCCTCTTAAAATCTTGACTATTCCTAAGCTGGAACTTTGTGGTGCCCTTTTATTGGCCAAATTAGTAAAAAAACGATTGCAGCCTTAAATTTAAATATAGAAGAAACCTTCTTATGGTGCGACTCCAGCATAGTTTTAGCATGGATAGCTAAGCATCCAAGTAACTGGAAAACTTTCGTTTGTAATCGGGTAGCTGAAATACAGCAATTAATTGACGGTGCCAAATGGCGACATGTTAAATCAGGAGACAATCCTGCAGATATAGGGTCTAGGGGGTGCACACCTGAACAATTACTAGAATCTAAATGTTGGTGGCACGGTCCTTCTTACCTTTTAAAGGAAATGTCGGAATGGCCGCAAAATATTCCGCGAATATCAAACGACATTCCCGAACTTAAAGCCAAAGGCCAAATTACTTTAAATACTACAATATGTTCCTTCGAATTATTCGAACAATATTCTACTTTTCATAAGTTACAACATGTAACAGCATACTGTTTGCGGTTTATTAAATTATTAAAATCAAAGGATAAAATTATTATCTCACCTTTTTTGACAGCAACTGAATTAAATAACGCTACTCTTAAATTGGTTAAGTTAGCGCAATTTAGTGCATTTTCAGCAGATATACAATCGCTTAAACGATATAAAAGGTAAATTGTAAAAGTAAGTTGGCGACACTTAACCCATTTCTAGATGAAAATGAAATAATAAGAGTAGGCGGTAGATTAACTTATTCAAATTTAAACTTTGATCACAAATACCCTATGATTCTGCCTAAGGCTCATTCATTAACAAAATTAATTATTCGTCACGAACATTATCAGAATTTACACGCGGGCCCACAATTTTTATTATCAATTATACGAAGGCAATTTTGGCCTTTAAATGGTAGACAAGCGGTTCGAAGTGTTTTAAGAACTTGCATGATATGTTTTAGGGCTAATCCTCCATCAATATATCCACAGATGGGCAACTTGCCCAACTATAGAATAACACCTTCACGTATTTTTTATTCAGTTGGTACTGATTTTGCAGGACCTTATCTAGTGAAAGATGGAAGATTAAGGAATAGGAAATTAATTAAAACCTATTTTTGCATTTTTATTTGCTTAACGACTAAGGCTGTTCACTTAGAACCTGTTGGTGATTTGTCTACTGATGGTTTTTTGAGCGCATTCAAACGGTTTATATCAAGACGAGGGTGTTGTAAACATTTACATTCTGATAATGCCACTAATTATGTAGGTGCGAATCACGAGTTGGGTAGAATTGCAAAATTAAATAATGACAAAATATTTCGTTCATTTTGGCTCAAAATCAGATCGAGTGGCACTTTATTCCAGCTCGATCGCCCCATTTTGGGGTATATGGGAGGCGGCTGTAAAGTCTGCCAAACATCATCTCAAAAGAATAATGAATACAGTACAATTTACTTATGAAGAATTTCATACCGTTTTGACCCAGGTAGAGGCTATCCTTAATTCCCGACCTCTTGTACCTCTTTCCAACGATCCAAGTGATATGGACGCTCTAACACCTGGACATTTTATTATGGGCGAGGCGTTAACTGCAATTCCGCAAGAAAACTTGCACGATGTGAAGTTTAATTGTTTATCTCGCTACAAGTATTTGCAGCAACTAACCCAACATTTTTGGACCCGCTGGTCTAATGATTACTTGCATACGTTGCAAGAACGTACAAAGTGGAAGCTTAAATCTAATGCATCTCTTTGACTGGAGCGCTAGTTCTACTTAAGGATGTGAATCTTCCTCCACAGAGATGGCGACTTGGCAGGATCACCGAACTTCATCCTGGGAAGGATGGTGTTGTACGAGTGGTGACAATTAAGACAATTATGGGTGTGGTGAAGCGCTCGGTGACGCGAGTGTGTTTGTTACCCACCGAATAAATATTGAATTTTTAATTTTATTATTATTGTTATCATTATTATTATTATTATTATTATTATTATTTTTTGAAATGTGACATTTCAACAGGGCCGGCATGTTTAGTTCCCGCCAAAATTATGATTACTTTATTGATACATTTGGAGGTCGCTGTGATTTCTAGCGTACCTGATGGACCTGCGAGTCCGATTAGACATTATTCTTTAACATACAGTTAAGCTAAGCGGCAAGATTGTCTTAGAAATAAATTTTATAATTTGAGTTTACAGTCCACTTAAATAAATAATAATTTACATTTTTATACATAGATAGTGTAAACTTGTCGTGAAATAGCCTGTATATAAAATTTTTTTTATGTGTTTATGTACGGCATAAATATAATTTTTATTTAATAAAATTTCAGAAAACTCGACAATTACGATTATGTTAATTTAAACCTCGACAATTAAATAATTGAATAATTAATCCTAAATTTAACTTATGCTTCTAAAGACCGAAAAAGACAACACAGGACAAACATTCATTAATTAAATTCCAAGGTCAATTTAGTTTTTATGGGTTACGTTATTTTATAGGTATTAAGAATAAGAATAGTGATGACCCGACATAGTGGCCTATATAGAGAAACGACTTAAATTATAGCACGCCCAGTTTTACAGCATTTCATGCATTGCGTTCTTCTATGTATTGTACAGTTTTACAACAGCAACGATAGTGAGAGTGCTTCCGTACTAAAGTAAATAAAAAACCGACCCTAAGTTGTTAAACAAATATCTACGAATATGGATTTAGAACGACAGGGAGGAAGAAACAAAGGCGATGTTTCCTTCGAATCAATCAAAGATCGTTTTAAAGAGAAAGCAAATCATCGTAAGTATCAATTTTTGATAAGTATACCTACGCAATGTTGAAAAACTTTATTTTTGTAAATCTTCTGAATGAAGTACCTTTTCAAGGTATCGACCAACGCAAAACATTTGTGATACGTTTTTGTTCAAAAACGTAAACATTAAACGAAGCATGTTTACCTGTTTTATTTATGAAAGAATCTCTTTTAGTCATTTAATTTCCATCTGCTAATTAGTTTTTCTTTTATACAGAGTTCAAATAATTGAGCAAATAAAGTAATACCATTAAATATAAGAAAAAAATAAATTATGATGTGGAATAGTTTAAATTAATGGTAAAGACTAATTGCATTGATTATAAAAATTCAAATACAACAGAGTTTGGATAAAGTGAACCTAAATATGGCGTCTAAATTGGTTCACTATATCCGATGTTCACTATACAGGAAAAATTAAATTGTTTATTTATTATTATTTTTATATTGTTACGTTTACATAAAGGACACTGTTTTAGTTTATTTTAATGTCGCGTTTACTTTAACCGGAAATTTTCTATAAGCGGGGTCACTATATCCAAATTCTAAAATATTTTGATTAGGTATAAAAAATTAATTTATAGTCCGCACTTTTAAAAAGTTTATTTGTATATAAAATTGTGATATAAAGATATATTTACTGGTTGTAAGTTATCATATATCACAAAAATTTAAATTATGTAGGTATTGTACGTGTAGTCATATATTATTCCCAATCTTCCTTTTTCAAATATTTTTTTTGGAAAAACAGATAGGTACATGATAAATTAATTTTTCTACTAGTTAACATAATTAAATAAAATTTTGTACTGGAAGTACGGATTAAGATTTATTTTAAATTATCCATTTTTGGTCATTTGTGATAAAATAAAAATTTAATAACATATAAAGATCATTCTGTTAAAATTTTTTAGCCTAAACGCATATATATTGTTACTGAATAAATGCAGTCTATACCAGCGTTTCTCAAACTTTTTGCCGCACGGCTCAACATATTTCTTTGAAGTCGTACTGCGACCCAATTGTTAATTTTCAAAATACAACATAAAATACCATCTTTACAAGCAATGATTTTATGTTGTTTTTTATGTATCAACAAGAATTTTATCATTTTTTTTGGCGCCTTTCTGTACTTCTAATTATTTAACGTGACCCAATATAAGATTGCGACTCAAAGGTTGAGAAACCCTGGTCTATACCTAATTGTTATTTTTTTTTTAATTTTTCTTACGATAAATAAAATTTGCTTTTTTTCCGGTAACCTTGCCAATAAAATAATACTACACAGGCATACATTATACAATTTTACCCTTTTGTTAATGCAAATTTTAAGCCGCGCGGATTTCAATAATATAATATAATAAGAAAAGTTGTGTGTTGGTGAAAATATTTTTTTAAATGATCCATGATTAGCATGGGTGTTAAAATTAATTACACATTACGACTTTTAACAAATTCCAGAGGACGCTAGTTCAAGAATGAGTAGGCATTGATTACAGTAGAAGCCTCCATTATGAAATTCAAGTTACGTAATATCTTTGTGGGTGATCTTATTTTCTTGATTTTATGATTTTGGATAGGATTCAATAAATTGCACATTATTTTTAGAATTGTAACGTACTCTTAACTGTCAATCAAATAATTTACGGTCAAAAGATTTATTATTGCATTATTCATAGCAATATTGGATGAAGTAATAAACTAATAACAACCTACAATACCGTTAGAGGCTGTTTTGTCTTTTTGTAATAGACACCACATTTGACGAACAGCTTGTAATTACAAGAGTTATGTATTTGCAATTCTGGGTTTGTGATGGTATTTGAATATATGAAGGCAATTAACTATGACATAAATAACTGTCGTAATACATAAAAATAAACAATTTAATTAAAATACAATGCGCAGCTCAGACAATGAACAGCTCACTGAATTAAAAGTAAAGTACGGTAAATTTCGGTTTTTAATTAAGAAATTGTATACAGAGTATAATGAAAATCAAAATTTTTGTTTGATTTAATTTTTTGACAAAAGAGGGCATAGAGGGGATAAGCATGGTGACACTACTCCCAAGGAATACTTAACGGTCACTTTGTGGATATGTAGGTACTGACGAAATACTAAGATCCTAAAAGTTTCAGATCTAAAATCCATCACTTGATTGTTTATGAGAAAAAAAAATAGCAATAAATCGTTCACTGTCATTTATAAGAAAAAAATACAGCTTGAAGCTGTTTCGAGATCGCGTCCTGTAATACATTTTTTATGACAGATTCTCTATTATTATTAATACTTTTTGTTGCTCACAGAAGTGATTGTTGATAAAATTGTCGATAAATCATATGAAAATTACTGATTAGTTGTTGGTAGAGAAATAACGACTGAGAACTCTTGATATCTAGATATCGTAGCCATATTCCAAAATCAGGCATTTTGAAAATTCCTAAACATTTTGTAAAAAGCCGGCAAAGCGTGGCTGAAGAATTTGCTTCAGGTACAGCCTGATAACTTTTAGTCATTCTATAATTAACCTAATGTAATACAATGAAAACACAATTGCGCCAAATAACGCTACGCTTTGAATTTTGGGGCACCGAGCACAAATGGTATACATATAAAAAATTAATAAACCAACAAAATCTTTAATATGTAACAATTTTGAACTAAATACTTAAATAAAGATAAACGCACTTTTAAAATGTGAATCCAATTTCGAAAGTAACGTATTGTTGAAGTTATACTTCTTTTGCCGCCTAGAGAGTAAAATTTTGACAGGCAACGGAAGTTGCGCACGCACAGCTTGCGAAAATAAGACTGTTTAAGTTATCCCAATGGATAATTGTGAATCATGCTTAAACCCGAGTTTGCACATTTGAGCTTAAAGTGGCACATTCATGCTCGGGATTAGAAAAGATAAGAAATTTGTATTAATTTTGTATTTCTTTTGGATATATTAATATTAGGTAATGTGATATAAGTTCATTATTACCATTTAGTTAAAAATTATTACGTATTAAAGATTTTGTTGGTTTATTGACTATTTGTGCCCGGTGCCTTAAAATTCAAAGCATGGCGTTATTTGGCTTAATCCTGATTTTATTATATTGCATTAGGTTAATTATAAAATAACTTAAAATTAGCAAGAGGACCCGATGCGTATTCTTCAGCTCACGTTTTGCCAGCTTTTTATAAAATTACTAAAAACATTTAGACCTAATGCGAGTCCACACTAACATATTTCAATTTAAGAGCTTTTCACAAAACGCCTACGACATAGACAATCTGATAAAAACAATATCTACAATAAAAGACTATTCTATTTTGATTCAACATCAATGCTCATTTTACACCAATACAACATTAACAAATTTCAGTGTAAACATTGCTTTCTTTTAGTATATATATTAAATCTTTTCATTAATCTACTTTAAATGTTTTGCTTCTTGTATGTAAACAAGATCTTATAAAAATCCGGGATAATCCTTATAATTGACAGTTATTTCTACTGTTAATCTACATTGAAGACAATTATAAGTAGCGTCATGTGAAGCCCGTTTTACCATTACACGAACGATGAGGATGATTAGGTAAATGACTAAAACTTCCACAATGTTAAACATTTACAAAAATTTATAATTAAATATATAAGATATAGGGGAAAGTGAGGTAGCCCCGGAAAGCGGATAACCGCGGACAGCGGGTAACCGCGGACATAAGAATTTCCAAGAACCTAATCACGTTGCATTGGTAAAATTTTCTTTAAAACAGGCGTCGTCTAGAGTAAAAACATATGCAATTTAGTTGTCACGTAAACACCGAGTCTGTTACAATTTAATGAGTAGTTTGTAAAATATAAAAATTTTTCATCGCGCTCGCCAGATTTCATTTGGAGTTATCAACTAGAAAACGTAAGTGTAAATACTTATTTATTTTTAAGTTGAAGAAAATGCATTATATTTAAACTTTGTAATAGTATTTGAAATATTTCTACTACATCTTATGTTAGGAGCTCTGAATAAAAATGTTGAATATTGAGAATCAGGTACCCCCGGACGCTAAAATGTCGGGTATCGCCGGACATTATTTTAGCTTAATTAATAATCTTTTTTAAAGGTTACTTTATTCTACAGTTAAAATAAATAACTTGTCGGTGCTTTATTATTCACTGTGATAATAAATAGTGGTTAAATTAATGTACTTTAGTCAACTTTGTGTGTTTTTCACATCCAGTATGAATCGCAACGGTGGTCAACATCTATACTGACCCGGTGCCTTCAATTAGCACAGCACATTTATTAAAACAACTGTTACGATTTCCTGATGCATCAAAAAAACATTTAGCAACGGAGCCCAAAAAACCCATAAGAGCGATATTTTAACATCTCCATTTAAACAAAATTTAGAGAAAAAGCAGAAAACTAAAAACAATAAATTAAAACAAAAAAAAAAAAATTGATAAAAATATTGAAAACAGACAAAAATATTCGAAGTTTTTCCCAAAAAGACCGGAAGAAAGAAACCGAATGCATCATATGCAAAAAAACTTTTCATGAAGACTGGATTTAATGTTATGAGTGCAAAGACTGGGGACATAAAAATTGTTTAAATATTAATTATTTTTGTGATGTCTATAAGGCCAAAAAACGATTGAGTCACCAATAAGTACTAGTCCGGGGCTACCCGCCACTTTTTGTATTGCCAAAAAATAAGGTCAAATTGGATTGGTAATATTTCCTAAAAAAACAAATATATCATTACAAATTTTTAATTAGTATAAATTTAAAAGTCCCTACTTTCATTTTAAATTATAAAAAACAAATAAATTTATTTATTTATATTTTTTATTTCTAATTCTTTCACGTGTCCGGGGCTACCCCATCTTCCCCTACGACTTTATATAATTATATATATTTTTCATAAAGTTATAGGTATTGTAAAAATTTTTTGTGCAAAATTTTCAAAAATTTATAACGTTTTTGGAAATCGAGATAAAAGTTTGAATAAAAGCAGGGGTGCGTTTTTCAAAAACGACTATAACGTATAAAAAGATTGACCAAATAAAAAATGATGAGATCTACGACCTGTGGTTTGATATGGAATGACCCATAAGACTGTGTGTCTGGTGTGTGCGTGTGTGTCTGGATAGTTTTGGTGCCGTTCAAAGGTTAGGCCCTAGGCCCGAGCCTCATTTTTACTACATGCTTTTTGTTAAAAACTTATGTAATTATAATTATTTTTCTGTTTTTTTTGTACAACTGATTTGTCGACAATTACGTTATTCGACCTATACGATTAATTCTATAAGACCCCAAAAAATATAATTAATTTTAGATAAACGAAATTGTTTGTAAACTTAATAATGTAATTTATGTATGTTAACTTTATTAAATCTGACATAATTTAATTTGGCCAGTTAAATTGGATCAAACGATGTGGTATGTCTAAAAAGTAAGAAGACTTATGATATTAAATTTTTTATAATATATTTAATTAATTTAAACTAATATCACTTCTTTTAAAATAGATTATTTTGAAACGCACGTACCATTCGAACTTATTTGCAGCCTCAATAACAATGATGGAATTTTTGAAGTAAAACTTCTTTAGGCGCGTCTTGAAAGGGCACGATCTGAAAAATTCATTTTGGGATGAGAATCGGTGTATAAGTAATACACCATTAGAGTGTTCGCCCTTTAATATAAGAAAACGGGCAATGGCCATCCAATACTTAAAAAAAAGCTTTGGAAAATTTAAACACAGCCTATATACCAATAAGTTTTTCAGTTCCGGCAGCGACGAAGCAGCTCAATTAAGAGCTTACCCTCTTACTTGTTAGATCTTTTTCGAACGGAAGTACGGTTCGGTAAAATCTATACTCTGTTTAAGGTGAAAGTGTACCCCACGACTTTTAAACTACAAGTTCAAAGTTAACCAAATTTGAATAATAGGTTACTATTGACGAATGGTTATTTCGGAAAAATTAAAAAAATCATAGCTTAAGTATTCAAAATATTTAGAAAAAACAGATATTTTTAAATGTAAAGTTATAAAACGGCAAGTTCAAAATTAGTGAATTTGAGACAGCTTGTTGATATTATAATAAAACGCAAAATTTGAAGATTTAAAGAAATTGTAGCTGTGATTTAAGAAATATTCAAAAATATAATTAAAGGCCTTTTAAAGTTGACTGTTAAAGACGCGTATTTGTTGAAGAAAGGTGTCTGTTAAGAGAGGTTTGACTGTACCTTCAAACAAGTCAGTCAGTTTTATTTAGGTTCATTAGACATTTCCAAATAGAACTTCTAATATAAGCTTATTTCCAAAAGTACGAAAATTACACTGGCACACAAAAAAAGAAAAGTGGTCAGTACTTTTGACCAGACCCACCTAGGGTTATGTATTTCGATGCCCTGAATCCGAATTGAAGGTCGGTTCACCCAATATACCTCTAAAATTTTGAGTAAATTGCAAAAAACTACAATTTTTAGCCAATTGAAGCAGTTTTTTGCAATATACTTTCTTCATTTTCATAACTGCAATTTTTAGTGGTTTTTTGCGATTTACTCAAAATTTTAGAGGTATATTGGGTAAACCGACCTCAAATTCGGATTCAGGGCATTTAAATACAAAACCCTAGGTGGGTCTGGTCAAAAGTACTGACCACTTTTTGTGCCAGTGTTATTAAACTATTGAACATTAAAATGTGAACGTTAAAAAGTATTCTTGTGATAAAAAAATCCAAAACTGCAATTTCTATTACGAGATAGATTTGACCCGCAATATCGGACTCAGGGCCGTCTTTAACCTATTTTAGGCTCTGGGCACATTAGGACATTGGGGCCCCTATGACCTTGACAGAGCACAATTTTTTTAGAGAAGACAAAGAAAGGCGATGGGCACGTGCCCAGAGTTTTCAGTGGAAAGAGGGGCCTAATCGCATTAGGCTACCTCAAAAGGTCAACATTGTGAAACTGCGATTTAATATTTAAAAGTTTTTCATCGATTATCTAAAAGTAGTTACTAGTAATTTAATTCAATACTGTCGTATTGAATTAAATTAAAACCAGAAGAATAAAGCGCAGTTCACACGATGCTTTTTTGCATGCTAGATTTATTTACTGGGCTAGATGCTTGCTGTTACGCTGACTCCTTTGCATTGGTAGCTTCACAAAAGACGAACTGTTTGACTGGATTTGTGGAAGTGACCGTTTGGATATAGATTAAAATAGACAAAAATAGCACCAGCTTTATTTTCAAAAACTACTAAGTTTGTAAGAAACGAAGCTCTCAGTGACGTCATTGTTCATCATCGCAAAGAAAGAAGTTGCCATCAGAGGTCCCAGCATGCAATCAAGCAGCAAAACAAGCGTCGTGCGATCCGGGCGTAACAGACCTTTTCTATCCTATGGGACTACTTCTACTTTCATGTAATTTTTTTTAATATATAATTTTTTTTAGCGTCTGTTAGTGGGACACTAATAATATTTCTTATAATGGATATTACTATGTTGGTCGTGGGAATTATCAAAAAGGATGATTGTCCTGTCGAAAGCAGAATACCTTTGTACCTAATTGTTGCAGGTAAACACCAATAAAACTATTTTTATATCGTAATATGATAAATTCTTTTTAGGTGCTGTTGGAATCGTATCAAAAGTACTGCCATTTATAAATCGCAAGCTGGAATTATCTCTGATAACATTTGTAATATATGCTTTATATATTTTCGAATTTGTATGGATGATCATAGGTAAGCAGCATAAGCACATCACTCAACATAAATAAACCAATATAGAGTATATTCGAAATATACAAATACGTCTCATTTAAGTAATCTGATTTATGGTTGCGAGAGGCAATAAGCATTTCTTATCTGATTTATATTTTCATCGAATGAACAGCCGGGCGAAACATCAAACACTTTACTAAGGTTTCACTTAAAATACTTCTCAAATTCAAATCACGTATCCATCCAATATATCAACGTATCTTTTATGAAAATTGAGAATTTTATTTAGAAGTGGAAGATTTCCCTTCCGTAATTTAAATTTTCGAGTTATTCTAAAGTCACCTTAGAATAGCATTGACTTTCTTTTTTGAAAACATGTTTTTCTTTAGGATCCATTTGGGTGTACAGCATTTATGAACCAAGCTATGTGGAAATACTCACAGGGTACTGCAATAAAACGGCATATCTTCTGGCATTCTGGTTACTAACTATACGTTGGATTCTCGTAGGAATTTCAATATTACTGATTATTTGCTACTGCTGTTGTGCGATGTTTGGTTCAAAGTAAATTACAATTTGTTTAACTAAAATTTCTAGTTTGCTTTCAAACAACACGTTGGCTCTGTAGTCAATCACATACACCGACTAATTGTTAAATGTAAATATAAATGTATTTTATTTATACTATTTTATAAAAAAAATATTAACATATATTCTATAGCTAAGCCTATATGTATGCATGCTTTGTTATGTTTTATGTCTGTGCAGAGCAGTTTTTTGATCTGGCACAATTTAGATTTATATTTTGAATAAACACAGTTACTTTTTAAACATGTTTAATTGCATTAGTTCTATAAGTTCTGATGTATTTTTCTTATTTACACGAATTGTTTATACTGTATTGTCGTACGATAAGATTAACCGTGTTTCCGTTACACAAATGGATTTTCCAATTCGAAATATATTATGAACTAATCATTTATAATTTGTCTTGTACTATGTATGTATTAATGTGTCCTATATTAAGATACAAGTGTTACACTTTTATATTTTGTACACTAACGCTAATTATTTTAATAAAGTTATCTTGTTGTTTATTTATCTTTTTCCTTATACGTAACCATTCACTTACGGTTCGCCTGCAGTCCAGAACTAAAAAATTGTGTATTTTTAGTTAAAATTTGTCCATATACAGCTCGTCGATAGATCCGAGCCTCGAGTTTAAGTGAATCTTACAATAATAGATTTATCTATCGATAACCTGTATGAGTATTGACTTTGACTAACCTGCAGTTCTTGACTGCAGACGAACTGTAAGCGAATAAGTACCTTAAGAAATGAACCACTAAGAGTACTGATTTGTCCTTTTTGGACATTTCATAAATTCACCGTTTTTATTAATTTGATTGTTAACGAACTGACCACATATGATTAAACAGTATTGTCTTCGGTACAAACCATGAAAACCAATCACATAAATATTAAAAACATTTTTTAGAATTTTAACAAGATATTAATTAAATTACGCTGTTTTAATTGCAACGTTGGTTACATTTTAATAAATTTAAAAAATATATAAAAAAGCATACGATTAAGTAATGCTTTCCAACAGTGTAAATAGAAGACGGCACAATTTTATATCTTACGTAGCTTATATCAAGCATTTTATGGTAATTTATAAACTCAATTTTTTTTCAGTTTTAAGTGCACGATTTTTTAATCCGTAAAAGCATTCTACAGTTCACTGTAAAGTAATTCTAAAGGTATTTTGTAAGAAAAAGGTGTGCAGTTTTCCTTACATAATAATTCAATTTGAACGTTCTCTAGACATGCAACTGCATATCGTAAAGCGTAATGTTCATCAAACTGTATAAATGATTCTCTTCAATAATAAATTATAAATTCTTATAAAATTACCAACTAATAAAAACAATATTTTAGGTGTAATTAATAGCCAATATGTATTTTATTAAAATTTTTTAAGTATTTAGTTAGTAAAAAAGCAATTTTGGTTTTTTAGTTTAAAATAAAGCTCAATGATTTATACAAAGAACGGATTTTAATCAACTATAAATTTATCATTTCTGGTAATATTATAATTCCATGTTCGTAGAACTTCTGGTCCTTATCAGCAAAAAGGTCATCATCTTTACTGAAATTTAAACCATTTAAAAAGTTTTGTAAAAATTTTAATAAACAGTAATTTGATGGTGCAAGATCAGAGCTATATGATGTACATAATAGCAGTCTCCAACAAAATGATTTTTGACGACATACTAAAAATGTGTGAGGTCGAGCGTTGTCACAGTGAAACATAATGCCTTTACGATTAATCAATTCTGACCAATTGTCTTTTATTACTTTCTACAATTTCATCAGTTGTTGTCAGAAAACATCTGAATTAAACGTTTGCTTTCTTGGAAGCCGCTCAATATACACAACACCTTTATAATCTCAACAAAATTAACGCATAATTCTTTTTTGATGCAATTTAGCTTTAAGTGAAAATTTTTAAACGAATTTTGCCATGTGCGTTCTGTTACGCATTCATCTCCATAAACTTTATATATATCCCACAACTTTTCTTTCGTTTAGGGAAAAAAAAGCAAAATATGTCGAAATTGTTCGTTTTCGTACTCCATGTTAAATTTGACACTAAACTAGCAAATGTAAATGAAATACCAACTAATTAGTTTCTAAAGTAAATTAAAAATCAGTTGTGTCAACTATCAAACGAAAAAAAAAATAACATTGACCGAAATGATTCAAATAAATTGTAACGCCATCGCTTTGTGAAAACCGAAATTACTTTCTTGTCCACCCAATAATATTAATAGAACTGCAAATAAGCGTAAAGAACTACAATGAAGCAGTTCATTATAGAAAATTCAGATATGATTAGACGTAGTAATTCTACGGATTTTAATAGGTACCATTAACACAGTTTAAAGGTCAATGTTAAACTGATAATAGTACTTCTGCTTACAGTTAATTGACATAAACCCCTGTGTAAAATTATATTCTTAGACTACTTTTCTGCACAATGCACAAGTTAATGATTACAAATTCTATATTTTATTACTGTCTAAATGAAATATTATCGAATCTGTTAAATTCCCGGACTCACTTTAAGTTTTTTGATTGTTTATACACGATGGTGATTTCTTATCGTTTCAAGAATATCGCGTAAATTCAAATAAGAAATATTGATCATATCTGTGGACTGATTAAGCATTATCGATCCAGATTACAAGCTTACCTTATCAAATTTATTGTGGTTTCCTCATAGCAAAATAATTTTAATAATTTGTTAACATATATTAATAAACCCCAAAGAAAAACCTACAAGTAATACATATTTATAATTTATATATTTATATATTTATTATTTTCTGGTGAAACTAAGAATTTCAATGAGAGCGATTCAAAAGCAATTACCAACTCGTTGTCAATGCCAATTTACTTTGTTGTTCCCTGTTTTTATATTTTTTTCTAACTACCTACATTATTTTGTGTTACATAATTTTTACGAAATAATGTAAATAAATACCTGTTATAAAATGTGGTTATAATAAAGTTAATTTTGAGACATAAGTATTGTTGCTTTAAAATTATTTTAATTATTAAAAAGAACTTCATTTGAACACAACGTTTAAAGAAACTACTATTTATATACATTTTCATGTAATTTGGAACTAGATCGTATTTAAAAAAGAGTAGAACAGTAAATTTTAAGAAGGGCTAATGAAAAGCTTTTAGATCTGAGGTCAGCAACGTTACGCCCTCGCTGGTTTTTTAATGCACGCTTGTTGGACTCAAGATTGAGAAGTTTATAAAATCGCTAAAAGCCGCTATAGAAAAAATCCAAATAATGTTAAAAAATTGAATTTTGTCTTTTCATAATTAATTGTTATTACAAAAAAAAACCCAAACATTGTTTTGTAATCGAATAATCCAGGTCGATTTTATAAATTGCTTTTAATTAAAAAAAAAACAAAAATCGAATTAATTAATATAACTTGAAACTAAGAAGTACTATAAATTGCTTAAAAGTAAATTGTGAGTATTAAGTGGCGTTCTCAAAGTCACGTTAAGGCAGAGGTCGCTAAAGGGGTCTATATAGACCCCCAGGGCTCTATTTAACAAAAATAAGGGTTTAATAAATGTTTAAAATCGTAAAATAAATATAAAAACACAGTATCTAATAGATAGTTTTATTTTAATTAACTGAAATTAACTGAAAATTACTTTTACGGTAGTCCATGGAGATTTCGAAAAATTATATAGGGGTCAATGATCAAAAAAGCTTGGCGACCCCTGCGTTAAGGGGTGCTGAAAGACAACATAATAAACACATAAATTTTTCAAAAAAATCTTTCTTAATTCAACTACCTACTATTTATGTTATGTCCTATCTTTTACTCCAATATTAAACACTTATGCTTTCATTTTGTGAATTGGTATCAAAAAATATTCTATCAATTCGATTTCTTTCAATATTATACTCAGAGTGTTTCTGTCACTATTAAAACAGTAAAAAAGTTTGAAAACCTACTATAAATAATGACTTATTCTAAATAATCATAATGATAAAGCCTTTTTCAGAAATATACGATAGAAATAAATCATGTATCAATTTAAACATTTATCGTTTTTATCAAAACAAATAAAAAGTTTTTAGCCGCCGCATAAGTGAACTGTTATTGTTTAATTATATATGTGAGTCACATTAAAAATAGATAAACGTGACGTTCATTGAATATCAAGGAGTAAACATTGAGAATTTGTTATACCATTCGCGTTGTGGCATTGCCTAAAGTTAGTTCAGCGAACGACTGAGTAACAGCACGTTTTAAACCGCAGAACGCGATAAATATAAACTTAAACTAAGTTTTTAATGTGTAATTAAAATATTATTAAGTGCGTTCTTTCTATAGTCAATTGCAATAGTCTAATTATGGATGTTGAAAGAGGTCGATATACCCAACTCAAAGAAAAGACTAACCACCGTAAGTACATTCGTTTTTGATAAACAGAACTATTGAAATGTGTTTTAAACTTTGCACTAGGGCATAGGTAATAATCTAAACGTGAATACAATTTTATTATTTGGACATCAATATCTTTGAATTTGTGTTACTGGAAATTTACTAACAATAGAATGCTGTTTGGATGTCTGCCAAATTTTGAAAATGACTTTTTTATGTATTTACATATTTTATACATACGAAAAACTATAATATAAGTAATGCCATAAACTTTGTTTACTGATTTACCATTTGGTGAAATAATTAAAATTGAAGGATGATATGGACGTAAAAATCAAAAGTTACATTACTGACATTGAACGTTTATGGTCAAGAAAGAATAGAGCACAAGGCCGGTTACACAACGTTCCACATAATAAATACAAACGACAACTTGTTTTGTAATTTTTCTGTTTATTTGGAAAGCATCTCTAATTTAGTGGTAAATAGTAAAAAAAATTGGAAATTTATAAAATTAATAAAAACCGAAATGGATCAATTTCAAAAGTATATTTTTGAGTTTTTAGGTATGCTGATAAGTATTAAGAATAGTATGCTAATTTTAGGAAATTAACACAGTAAAAAGAAAGTTTTCTTTCTAACGAAACTTATTGGAAATAATCCAAAAACCATATAACACAAACCATTCTTTTTTTATTTTAAAACATAGACCTGATGTAATTTTGTTTATTATTTTTCTTTTTTTTTGTCCTTCTAGAAAATATTTCTACAACTAATATTTACGTTTTGCCTATTTAAAAAACGCAAAATTTAATTAAACAAAAGTTTATTAAAAAATATGGCTATTTGGTAAACTGGAAGTCTTATTCACTTTGATAACGCTTACGTGATTACCTGAGAATTAATAAATTATTTAGGGAAATTGCGTTAATAGTGATGTATTAGGTAAAGACTTGAAAGGTTATAAGTAGATACCGGATACCTGTGTTATTGCACATTTTGTTTGCTTGAGTTTTGCACCTTATAAAACCAAATATCTATCCGATTCATGACATCCTGTAATTTTATTTTGCACAAAAGTGCATATTTTGCACATTTTGTGTTTAATTGCACGAATACGGCTTGCACAATGAAATAAAGTTAGCCCCAAGAAGAAATTCTGAGAGCACCACTGCGATTTTCAAATTACTTAAATTTTTTTTAAAGTAAATTGATCATTGTTAGTTGTGCTTAGAAGCCAGAGTGTGTGCATTCGAGCGAAAAGTTGCACATTTCCGAGCGAGGGAAGCAAATGAAGCGCGACGCGGAGCGGCGCGCTTCATTCTCCCGAGATCGAAATGTGCCACTTTGAGCTCGAACGTACACATACCTTGTATTCGTGGAATTTCTCTATGTTAATAATAAATTTTTCAAACCAAAAAATCTATATCTCTGCTGCATTTTATCTTTCTCAGCCTATCGACGTCCACTTCTGGATATAGGCCTCTCCTAGGGACTTCTATTGGTATCTGTCTTCCGCCCGCTGCAGCCAATCTTTTCCAGCAATCCATTTTATATCGTCGACGTAACTTTATTGTGGTCTTTCGCGGCTTCGCCTTGTTTCACGCGATCGCCATTGCAGTATTTTTATTCATCTATCTTCCGGTTGTCTGACTATTTGTCTCGCCCACTGCAATTTTAGTCTCCATATACCTACGTTCAATGACATCAACTACTTTGGTTTTTTCTCTTATCATTTCGTTTCTTACTTTATCCCTTAACGGGATTCTTAAATTTTTTTTTCCATAGAGCGTTGAGTAACACGAAGCCTATTTGCGCTGTTTGGTCATTGTTGTCGCTTCAAGACTATATGTAGCAACGGGCTAGGGTTAATAGATATTTTTCTGGTTTTTAGAATACATTGTAATTCCCAAAGCCGCTCATGTTAACTTTATTCTCATCGTTACTTTGGCTGTTTAGTTTTCTTCGTCCAGCGTCACGAGATGGCCTAGGTAGAGATATTTCTGTACCCTCTCTATATCTTCATCTTATTTGTACATTTTGGTCAAGACTGATCAGCTTGGTTTTGTTAAGGTTTATTTTAGTCCCACAGTTTTCGATGTTTTTTGGAAGTCTTGCACAATTTGTTTTATTTCTTCTGGGTCACTCGATTAGATGACGATATCATCCGCAAAGCAAAGATGGATAAGATGATATCCATCGACATTTAAATCTTGTTTGTCCCAATCTCATTTCTTGAAGATATCTTTCAAAGCTAATAAAGGGTCTTCCAACAGGGACTTCCGAACTTTGTCATTTGATAACGGCCATCTTGTTGAAGCTACATCTGTCAAATTAGTTGTCATTTATTCAGTCTGTTTTGCCAAATTACCATGAACGGATATAGCATTCAACAACATGTGCAAATAATAAAATTGTTTTATCAAAATGGGTGTTCTGATCGGGCAACGTACCGCGCGCTTCGCCCATATTACGGTCGCCATCATCGTCCTACCGAGAGGACTATTCGAATTTGGAAAGATACCAATTCACATAAAATCTAAGAGCGTCCAATGCATCCCGAAAAAGTCACTGTTTGGTGTGGATTTTGGGCTGACGGCGTTATCGGTCCATATTTCTTTAAGAACAACGTTGGCCAGGTCATCACTGGCAAAGGCGAGTGCTATAGGTCGATGATTAGCAACTTCTTTTGGCCTGAATTGGATGATCTGGACACCAACGACATGTGGTTTCAACAGGACGTCGCTACGTGCCACACAGCTCATGTCACATTGGATATTCTGCACGAGCGATTTGAGGGCATGGTCATCTCACGTGGAGGTGATGTGAACTGGCGACCGAGATTGTTTGATTTGACCTCTTGTGGGGTTTTCTTAAGTCGCAGGTGTATGCGAATAAACCACGAAACACAGCGGTCCTCAAAGCCAACATAACCCATGCCATCGGTCCAATTCAGCCTGATTTATGCGCCAGAGTCATGGAAAATTGGACATTTCGGATGCGCTCCACCCAGAGAAGCCGTGGCAGACATTTGAACGATGTTATATTCCACACATAATGGCATCGATAGGTCTTTCAAACGAATAAAAATTTCGATGATATCTCAGATACACTTTGTTTTATTTAAATTTAAAGATAGGAAGCGCTTAATGAAAGATCCTTTATAAACAGCTTTGGAGAGATACATCTTCTTGGCGCACTACTCTTCTAATGTTTATTTTTTTTGTTTTTGCGTCTTTATCGGTTGTTACTGTAATAGTTGTGTTTTTATATATGTTTTGTATGATTGTGGTATCTGGAGACGATTCTAGCGTTATTGAGTGCCTTTAGGATTGTCCACGTCTCCACAGAATCGAACACCTTGTAAATGGTGATGAACACTAGGTGAATACGAATATTGTATACGGTGGTTTTTCTTTACTATTGTGTGGTATTTGTATGTGGTCTATTGTACTAAATCCTCTTCTAAAACCGGCCTGCTCTACGGGTTGGTAAACAAAAAGTTTTTCGGTCAGACGATTAGTTACGATGCGACTGAATAGTTTATACAGATGACTCAGCAAACTTATAGGACCGTAGTTTTCTAACTTTGTTCTGTTCCTTCTGTTAGGAAAGAGTACAATTTCTGCGTTATGCCACTGTTCTGGTATTCTACTCTCACACAGGCATGCGTTTATCAGTGATTGTGTCATTTCTTCGAGACTGTTTCTTCCTAATTTCAACATCTCGACCGTGATTGCATTCTCGCCCTGACATTTCCCATATTACATCTTTTTTAGCGCATATCTCACTTCTTCTGGCGACACTTCTGGCAAATCCTCTGACCCCATATTCATTACCTGTTTTGTTGTTGTTTTTGGTTATGTCTTTATGTTATTGGATGTGTACAGGTCTCTGTAGAATAATTCCACAGCTTTTGTTATGTCATGAATATTTGTTACCATTTCTCCTTTCTTGTTTTTTGGATTTTATGCAGTCCTCAAGTGTGCCCATGGTTGGAACTATGTAATTTAAAGAGTCTCATCGCTAAAAAATCTCAAAGTCAATTTCATCAATTTTTGCATTTTTCTCACAAACGATTAGACTTACAGCAGAGACGCAAATGACAATTTTTGATGAAATTAAATTTACTACGGAAAAAGTCCGGAGCTTATAGCTACAACGCTATTACAGCACACCGAAGCAAACAAAAGGCCCGAATTATATCTGATCTAAATTTAAAAATTCGCAGCAGTAAAATCCACATCCAATCAGATCAACAGAATTGCAATCGGTACACACACTGTTAAAATCATTCACCAAAACAAATTAAAAAAGCGAACCACCTGTCCCGGACTTACCCTATTAAGGCATGAAACCGTCATTGAATGAGTATTAGTCATTTCATTGATGCCTGATCAAAATAATTCTACATGTACAAAATAAAATATTTTTATACAGAATGAATTTAAATTTTAAATGGTGACACACATACATAAATATCTATCAACTAACATAGTATATAACAAAATAAATCAAAGTTTTAAAATAGTATGACCTATATACAAACTTCTAAAATATAACTTAGAACTAAAACTACACTAAAGTTATAAAAAATGTTGATAAAATTGATAGAAAAGACTTTTATTTACGTAACAATATAAAAAAACAGAGAAATGTGTAATTTGTATCTTTACACTAAACCTAAAGGATTATGTACCAAAACGCTATTTACGTCGTCTTTGTAATTAGAATGTATGCTTTAATTTTTTATATAACTGTAGAAGGTCACAATTTAGGTTGTTTTTTATCAAATATAATAGTGTATTAATAACTAATTTATGAATTACAGAAACTTTTTAGTTATTTAATAAAACTAATTTTTTTTATGGGAAATGAATTATCCATTAAACAATATTGTCTCATAAACTCAAAAGCGACCGTACAAATTAAATTGGTAAAATCGGGTACTTCTACCAAACTTCGGCGAAAAGTGTGCAACTTTATGAGGAGGGTCTTATAAAAAAGTTTTCATCAATGTAAATAGCTAATTATTAATTTAATAACCTGCAATTAATTTATTACTTTAAACTGTAATAAGAACTTCTTATTTAAAAATTTTATGTAATATTGTCTTTTACGACAGACCGACAAGAGCATAAACATCTCATAGAAAAAAATTATATATTACATTCATAAAATGTAGACAAGTAAATACTAATTAGAGACGCGAAATTGTACCACGGATACTTTTTCGTAGAAACTAATTATCGCACCTGATATTTGCAAAAGACGGAAACAATTACAAATTTAAACAATGGAATTCCAAACCAAGGCTCGTCTTATCAATCGTCATAAATTTAAGTGTTTTAAAACCGTTTACATGATTAACATAACTTTTATGTGAATCACAATTTTATCCAATTCTGCGCCATAAATAATAAATTACAGTTCCCTATGAATACTTATTTTAAAAAATTGTATTAATTTCAATTACCTATTTGGATTATTTTTAGAAAGTAAAAAATCACAATAGCATAATTATCAATGAGCAATAAAGCACAAAAGCTATATCCAAATTTATTTTTATTATTTAATTAAAACTAATAATTTGCAAAAGAGAGCTCCTATTCGTTATTTTGCATGATGGCTCTGAGTGCCCTTGTTACGTTATAAGAAACATGTAATCAAAGAAAAGCTTTAATGTTCCTATTGAATTTAACGATAAATGCATTATACACCTTCATATAGAACTGACTTTGACAGATTTTCGTTCATAATAATTTATAGCCATCTCGAAAATGTTCCAAACTTGATAAACCTTGACATGTTTAATGTTTGGCAATCCTTTCTGTATTGTACTCCAACCGTGGAGAAAAATTTAAATGAATATTAGTAACTTCCTGAATTATGTACTATAAATTTTTTGTATCATGACTTTCAGTATAAAAAAAACTACAAAAATACAAAGTCATAAACAACAAAGTAATATGCTTATTAGAAACATATATACAGGGTGTGTATAAATTAATGCGAACTTTCACGGACCGCCATTCTTTGTAAAAATGTAAAAGGATCGCAAAACATTTTTTTTTGTGTCATCATTCAGCTGATACTCATGTCCACAAACATGATGAAATCTAATTTTGACAAAAATTTAAATCTGTAAAAATTAGTTTATTTTAAATTTTATTATTGACAGGTTGGCAAAATTGATAACCTATCTTATACTTATTTATTATTTCTTATTTCAATTTAACATTATTATTAAATTTTTTTTTTTAAAATTATATTGTCTTTTTGTTTTGATATATATTTATTTAGTTTCTCGATACGAATTTAAAATTTTTAGTGCTTTTGCATTCGATTGAACCTCTCATACATCCTTAAATGATCTAAATGTACCTATATACTCAATAATCAAACATTAGTAATATAAATCTATTTTAAAAAATCAGTGCTAGATTTACCATTATGTTAAATAAGCTAAAGTAAGTGGCCTGGACATTTAAGAGGTTTTAACACTAAGGGGACCTCTATTTTATTTTATTTTGTTTAATTTATATTGTACAGAAAAAATTAAAATAAAATCACAAAAACTTTACTAAGTATATAGTAATAACCTATGTATGTGTTTTCGTTATACAAATAAAAAAATTGGGAAAGGATTGCCCCAATTTTTCTTACATTAAAGCTTAAAAAGAAATGTAAATTTGCTCCTGTTAATAATAAAAAAAATAAGTAGATATAATTTTTTTATTTTATTGCAGCTGCTTGTACCGTCTCATTATGCCTCTTTCTGGGTTTAAACGTTTTCATGTTGGTCATTGGTATCATGAAAAAAGAAGACTGTCCCATTCAGGACAAAATACCAATATATTTAATTGTAGCAGGTAAACAATCTCAGTGATTATTACTAATATTAATTGTTGATAATAAAAACTATTGCAGGTGCCGTTGGAATTGCATCGAAAGTTTTGCCCTTTATTAACAGAAAACTGGATTGGTGTCTAATAGACCTTATAGTATCTATATTATATTTATTCGAATTCATATGGATTATTTTAGGTAAGTATCATTTAGTGTTAACATAAATTATTCTGTCGCCTTTTCGATAGGCTAATTGAAAGTAGTTTGCGCTAAAGTGTACTTCAAAAATCCATCGTCTTATTACTGAGAGCTTTCAACAGCTACTACAAAAAAATTAAACATAGACATCAAATAAACAAAAAAGTCCTTGAAAAACATTAGTAAAAACTAATAATATGTCAGTTTTTTTGATAATAATCATTCGATAAATAACACAAAATAATTAAACAAATTTACAATTGATTTTAATCTTTGTCGAATATTTGATTCGCATAG
Source organism: Sinopyrophorus schimmeli (assembly GCA_036325965.1). NCBI lineage: Eukaryota > Metazoa > Arthropoda > Insecta > Coleoptera > Elateridae > Sinopyrophorus > Sinopyrophorus schimmeli. The sequence goes on along the minus strand of JARFIZ010000049.1, from coordinate 364,822 downwards.
TTTGCAATAAATATTAATATATCATTTTTTAATTTTTAGGTTCCGTTTGGATTTATAGTATATATGAACCAAATTATGATCCATCACATGGTGCTTTTTGCAACAAAACGGCCTATCTGTTTGGATTTTGGCTGCTTACTTTGCACTGGGTGTTTTTGGCACTCACCATTGTACTAGCATGCTGCTGTTGTTGCTGCTTTGCTGCTGCCAGCAAAGAATAAATTTTATACCTTATCAACCAAACAATACATTTCTATTCATCATTTATATATACCGTTAGTTTCAGGAAAGATTGGGCTTGCGTCATAAAATTATGTTCAAGTTACGCACAACGCAGCATGTCCTGTTTTAAAGGTAGAATGAAAAAGTTTTTTAAATTATTGTCTGCGAGGAGCGTATATGGTGTCTACGTAACAGCGACAAAGATAGAGCGATGAACGCATGTTGCATGTTAACGCACGATGAGCAACGCTGACATTTTTAAGTTGACTCAATCTCAGACTTACTTTCGCCGTTTATTTCAACTCATATCGATTATGACGTAGTCCAATCTTTCTCGAATTGAACAGTAGATTTTAAATACACGCAACTGTGCAGCAAATGTTAACAGTTACTTTGTAATTTATATACAAAACACGAATTATTATTTATAATTTGTAACAGCTTATTAATACTTATATTCTTATAGAAATGAATTTTTTGTACTTATACCTATATATCTTTAGAAGGGCGTTGGTCAATTGTGTGCCGCGTTCGGTTTGCCCTTCGTTTATGGTGCCTTGTCCCAAAAGCCAAAAGAACTATTCTGCGCGGTGGTTACCTGGGTTACCTGGCATTTCTAAGAATTTTTTCTAAACGCGCATCAATATTTTGGTACAGCATCTCAAACAATATATCCCAGTCAAATATAAGCTTTTAATGTTTATATTTAGAGGTGATTATTTTTTTTTCTATTTTTTATAAACATGTGCAAGTACATAATATTAGAAAGAATTTCACGTTCTATAAACACGATAATAACGTGAAAATTGTTGCGAATACACAAAATTTACAAATTTCAAGATGATTCGATGTTTATAGGCCAATATCTCCTAATCGATTAGAGTTAAGAAAATTTTATATCAGTATTTTTTTATAGAACGTGAAATTTCTTATAAGAATCTGTATTTAGGTAATTTATAAATCTGTTAATAAGAAATAAAAATTCAAAAATGATTTGATTTCTTATGTGTTTTTGAAATAGAAAATAGAATTCATCTCTACATATCAACATTAAGAGTTTATATTTGGCCGAGATAGATTTTTTGAGATGCTCTACCAAAATTTTGATGTGAGTTTAAAATTATTTTATTTTGGAACACCCTATACCATAAGGATAGAATATTTCCAGGTCTTTCATAAATAGTCATTTGAGGGTGATTAATTGAATTAAGTTGTACAAAAATGGTACCACTACTAGATATAATTTTCTAAAGAGTACTTGTTACATATACCTATCTAAAGAAAAAATATGTTTAGTTGATTTTTGTTATTTCAAATATTATGTGTAAAACTGGACACTATTAGGCACTGCAAAATCAAGTTCGTTTTATTTGGAATCTCTTCTTTCAACAGAATAAAGTTGGTATTTATTGGGATGATAATTATTTCACTTTGCACACAACTGTCTTATACCCAAAAAGTAGCTTGTGCGTATTTGACCTATACATTATGTTTACCTGAAAAATTTTTGACCGCAGGGCGCACTTGACCCACGTCCCTTTAGAAATATGTATAAAACATACAGCAAATATAATTAAATCATTTCTTGTTTGTATTTTTTTAAATAAATATGGTAATAAAATAATTCTATTACATTTATTCAATAAAAAAAACAAGTATGAAGCAACATTTAAACGCTGATTTAATTTGCACAAATTGCCTTGTTCAAAAGAATTTTTATAAATCAATTGTATACGGGCGTATAAACAACCGCAAATTGACACGAATCAAATATTCTGGATTGAATAAAATCTGCTTTGTTAGATATTTTATTTCAAAAGTAAATTTAAATTTTATAAACTAATATGAAAAATTTCCCGATTTATATAAATAAAAAGGGAAAACATATATAAAACTCAAAGTTTTATGTCCTGGTTTAAATACCATTGGGAAAATTTGAAATACCCTAATAGTTTCAATATTATTGTAAAAAAATTGAAAGTGGCTATTTCTTTAATATCTAATAACTGTTAGTTTAGGTTTCCTTATCTAATAAAACTCGAGTATTAATAATTAAACAAAAAAGTTGTTTTGTAAAAAATAGTGTTTAATGGTTTCCATCAATAACAAATTAGAAGATTTATGATAAATAGAAACTGTTCATTTTTATAAAGACACTTTTCAATACAAATTAATATTATTATCAATTGCAGATTTTAATAAAACAATAACATTGTAAAAATCAAAATTTATCAAATGGTTTGTGAGATATTAATAATATCAGAATATATTTTTCACTAGTTATTGCACAAGCGCAAGGGTCTTTACGTTTCCATTCCGCTCAAAGGTTTTCATTCATATAAACTGTGGACTCAAAAAGCGTTGCCCATATAATTTTTACCATTCTTTAAATCTGTAAAGAACATAATTCTATGATAAGATTAATTACCTACCTACCAAATGGGTATAGGGTATTTTTTTAATAGCATAAAACTACGTAAATGGGGAATAATGTATAATATTAATAATATGTATTAATAATATATTAATAATGTATATTACAATGTTTTGAAGTTATCGTATTTAAATTCGTGTCGCAATAATCTAAAAATATATAGGTAGTGCAACCTAGTAGCGATTTTACGTACTAAGACGTAGCAACTTGCAAAAACGCATAGAAAGCTATTTCTGATTTTGCATTGTATTGAATGGAATGACTTCTTTATAAATGTACAGGTAACATTTCCGATTCAACCCTATCCTGTTATAAGGGTTGAAAAACCATTCGTTTATGTACGTAGGGTAAATTACAAGAACTGGGTCAATAATTTATGGGTGTTGGTTTACAGAAAATTCAAACATATATTTCGTAGAGGCCGCTGTGAGGTTTTATCTTCGTTTTCCGAATTACGTCACGTCATATTTACTATACACATTTTATCCATGCATGCATTAGAGTAGTGCGTTATTCAATAGAAAGTAGTTTATTCATGTGATATTTAGTACTTATTAAGTTAGTCTTTAGTGAAATGTGTGCATTCCTTGGACCAATTAATATGTTTTAATTAAAAGAAGAAAAACGCGTTAATTTAATGTTTTTTAATGGTATTGATTCAAATTCTAGTATCGATACTCAATAGTTACTCCGATAAGATACACTTTTAATGTTCGAATCAATAAATTAATTCCATAATTATCGCCCAAGGCTTTATCTTATCGCTGGTTCTCTGCACCTGACGAACAATTATTTAGCAATTAATTATGGACATAACGACAGATATCATTCCCCAGTGGAAAAGGGAGTTAATACTACGAATTCGAAGCAAAAGCAAGTGGCCCTCCGTCGTGCAACAACAGCTGTTGGCGGGGACCTCACGAAATACGTCGGTCGCAATCGGACATACGGGACAACAACCTAGCCTAACGTGTTCTTCTGTTGCAGTCCCGGTTGTTAACTCGTGTGAGGATTGTTCTTTAAAATGTAATGAAAATTCGTCAACGTGTTCAACAAAAATGGTGAAGGAACGTGTTTTATCTGATCACAACCAGTTTAACGACTATCAAACAAAGGACGTTATTGAAAATGGTGATAGTAGAAGTGTCGATTCGAGTTCGTCCGAAGAACTTCATTACGGTCCTGGAATTGTAAACAAATTAAAAAACCGTTATCTAAGTTTAGCCCTAAGGGAAAATACTATTAAGCGACGACCTTCGATTCTGAACTTGCGAAAAGCCACTTCTTTGGAAAATTTATTGGACGATGATCTTCCCAATGGCAAACCGGCTGTTACAAATTCTCGTACATACCAGTCGAGATGGAAAGAAAACAATACAAGGATTCCGACCAACAGATACAACATATCGCGCATCGGTGACTTAAAAAGGGCTCGATCTGTCGAAGCCATATCCCGAAGTGACGATCAAAATGAGCCTCTTTTAAATGGTGTTCGATCCAAACACGAATCGCTGCACGAAGATATGCTTATCGTCACGGAAGGAAGTGACAAACGTTCAGGAAAAATGTACGATAACAAAATATTGGAATTAACAGAAGCCAAGCCTTTCAGTAATGATTTACCTCATATAATAAACAGACCTAAGCGAATAACACCGATTATGAGTGAAAAAGAAAAACCTCCCGTGGATGTAGTTAAACAAACCAAGAGAATTTTCGAGGGCAAAGCCGAACAACGAACGAAACCACCACACCAAACCGGCGACGTAGCAGCCAAAGTAGCCACATACAAGAACATAATAGGTCAAACTAGAAATAATAAAAAACCACCGATTCTCAAGCAGAAACCAGATATCGGTAAGAAATACGGTTCGCCAGAACGCAAGCTTCAAAAGCCATGCAAACTTCCTTTGGTCCCTTCTGAAAATGGATGGAAGAACGACGAGAAGCAATTTTCGCCGGATGTTGCACCAATGCAAATATCAAGTCCGATACCTGACGTTTCGCAAATCACATCACCAAGCAGAGAGGATTCTTATGGCAATCACAATTTCAAGAACGGCTTAAATTTGTCAGAAACTCCCGATTTAATTTTGCATTCTAGTCCTCTTAAAAGTGTCTCTTCTCCGACATTTAAAATATCAGTTACCGACAATTTTATAAAAGCCGAGATTAATCATTCAAACACTAACAATTTTAAACTTAAATTAAATCAAGAGTTCGAGGAAAAGCAATTCTCCCCTACGGCTATTACGAATAAAGCGACGTCCCCTACGAAAGAAGAGAATAACATTGCTAAAACCATATCTCCAGAAAGTGGAAATAATATTAGGAAAGCTGGAAGTTCCGTAACTTATCATCTATCGAATTCGTCCGATACGAGATCTCATTTGCCATTAGTAAACAAAGAAGTACGCACCAATTCTAAAAACCATCAACCAACTTTAAACACGCATAAACTTAAACCCGTGGATAAGACTGCAATAAATAGCCAATTAAGTTCAAATTCTGTATCGAAACCACTTTTATCTTCACCTACGAACTTGACGCCTCAAGAAATAACAAAGAACAGTATCAATACAGCGAAAAGTTTAGAACAGTCTGTAATATTAAGTTCGCCGTTATCTGTTAAATGTGAAATTGTGAAAAAGGTAGAAGTGCCAAAGACAACGTTACCACGAGAAACTAAAGATCAAAATTCTATAGTGTTTAAATTTACGGACCGTAAAGATGTGCCAGATTATGTGGGAAATGACGGAAGAATTTGTACTGGAAAAATTGAAAAACCAAAGGTAAGTTCTTCTCGTTCTTTTTTATGTATGTGATTGATAGGTTTTTTTATTGGGAGATAACGAAATACACTAAACATGGCCTGATAAATAAAGGTACGAGAAATTGTTATCGCAATTATCTATTTACACATAAAAACGGTTCCCACAGATTTATAACACGGAACGTTAGAATAATTTTTTATGCTCGCTTTGAATTTTTTAACATCCACATACATAACTGAATTACTTAATTACAAACTGAAAATTTTTAAGTTCATTATCTTGGAAAGACGAATAATTAAGGGTCTAGGCCAGCGTTGCAAGTTTTGTTTTCGAACAAGGTGTGATTAGTAATGTTTCAAAGTAAATAAAGCGGTATTCGTTTGATAAAAAAGAGACATAAAAAAATACAAAAAATCAGTGCATTATTTATTAGGACTATGAGATCAAATTATTTTTTGTACTAGTAATAAATATGCATAATTGCACAAACGTCTAACAACTGATAAAAAGTGATAAAACTAAATTATTATTTGTATTTTTCGGATGATTTTACTTTTGATAGTTTTTTGCTTTTTAAGTTTCAAAAGGAGACGTTTGGCAATGCTGGTTTTGTTAGAATTTTTGGCTATTCACTCACTTTTAATGTAAACTTTAAAGCTATTCAAAGGCCATATTTTTGAAGATAAAAATCTGTAAATTTTGTAGAGGATTATCATCTGGTTTTATTTTAATTTGCGAATTTTTCTGAAAAAAAATTAATAAAGATCAAAACAGCTTAACTTTTATTGAATGCTCGCGCCTTTGAAAATGGTGATATTGATTTGATATTTTTATCAATCAACGAAGACTTGTGAAATTGGCGAAACGATTTCTATTTTATTGATTTTATTTTTATTAATTAGTTATAAACAATTAAAGTATGGCAGTTTTGAATGGAATTTATGGAAGGTAGAGTATTTTTCATATGGTTGACAGATTTGACCCAACTTAACTTCTGTAATATCAAATTTTATTACAAGCTCCAAATTACAATATACTGTCCAGAATGGCAAAATCTGCCAATATAAGTAGAACATACAATGACCATCTTGTTATTCTAAAGAATTCTTTGAAAATATATTCTGGGAAAATGCTCTTGTATTACTATTATATAAATACCGGGTGTCCGAAGAATAAGTATTGGAACTTAATCGACTTATAAATGACCCTAAACTGAACAAAAACTGCCCCAAGGCAAGTGACATTTTTGATTATGGTATCGTAAACTTCAATTCAAAAATCTTTAATAAATATCTTCTTATTTAAAATATTTCGAAAACAAGCATATGTCATTAAAGCTATACATAGATAATTTTTTTAAAATAAAAAAAAAACTAGAAATCGTATTTTAAATATCCCAATTAGCAATGAAGTACGTACTAAATAACCTCAGTCTCTTTTAAAAGCATATTGAATACAACACTGTGTTACCATTTATCGGAAAATTGAAATGTATTTTTCTCGATATATTTGTCTGCAAAATATTACCCGATTTTACCATTCTTGAATATATTGTAATTTCAAGCTTTTCATAGAATTTGGAATTACAGAAATTAAGTTAAATCAAAACTGTTTATTACTAATTAATGTAAAATAGATATAAAAAAAAATGGAAATGGTTATACGAATTTCACATTAAAAAAAATCAAATCGATATCTTCATTTTGAAACGTGAGAATCCAATAAAATTTAGGTTGTTTTTCTGTTATATATATTTTTTTTTAATTTATGAATTAAATAAAATCGAATATATAATATTATTCTCATTAATCAAGATGTTCTCTATCTACAAAAATTCTTCTATTTTTATCTTCAAAAATACATTAAAAGTACACAAAACGAAATTTATTAAACCCATAAACTACTGAATCGTTTTATTTAGAATAATTGAAAAGATAAGAAGAAACATAAAAATTATTTATTACAATTAAATACTTGATGGAACTATGCAACTCCCTTTAGAGTCCAATTTGTGTTAGTGTCGCATGTAAAATTATACTTATATTTTGATCTGAAATGGGTGCATAATATTTATAATGTAGCACACACGCCTTAGCGTAGCTCTTTATAACGGAAGCATTAATTGCGAACGAAAAACATGATTCTATTGTAACATTTCCGCTGTAAAAAATAATAAAACAATTATTTAAGCTACATTGGTGGTATTGTCCTTTTATATCACAACTTTATAAAGCTCGATAGAAGTTATAAACATTCACCAAATTTCATCTTTTAATTTCGAAGAAGGTATCTGAACGTCTTCTTTTCATCTCTTTCTTATTTTGATAAACTTACAAAATATACAAATTCCTCAGAAACGGTACAGTCAAACCTCGTTAGTATGTACCCTACTAATATGAACCCCTCGTTATTATGAACAAAACCTTCCGGACAAACACGTTCATAATATCGAAGTTGAACTGTATTAAAAATTTATAACTCGATTTTTTGTTGTAAAATGTTAAAAAGCTTTGCGTATTTAGATTTCTTAGCCTTTTCTCATCAAATGGGATTTAAGAACATTGTGGTCAAAAAAAATGGGAATAAATCGCATTTACACAAAAATTCATTATTCGAATCAAAATAAAATCTTCTCAAAAATTCATCATAGAATACATAACTTGATTCTTGAATATTTAGAGCAATTTTTGAAATTTGGTATCATTAATTTTTTTTTAACATTAAATGATATATTAAGACTTACACGCTGCCCATAATAATTTTGGAATAAATGCAATTGAAGAATTTTGATATTTAAAATTAAAAAAAAAACAATACAGTCCATCCTCCTTAGTATTCTGCCCCATGAGCATGATCTCCTCGTTAGTCTGAACAAAACCTTCCGGACAAACACGTTCTTAGTATCGAGGTTTGACTGTACTATAAAACTTTGAATCTAGTAATTGTTATTGGTGCCTTTTCCGGTTTCTACTATAAATTTATTTAATGACTATCATTTTAGAATAACTTAAGCGTAAAATCAGTTAAGCATAAATGTTTTTTAGGGACAGATACTTTTAAAATTTAGTAATTGGTATATTCACCTGTCGCCTAATGATTTCGGTTATTAGTATTGTCAATGAGCGACTCAAGTACGTTGTTTACATTTCGAAATTTTTAAATTATTTCCTTAATTAATGGCTTGTTAGTTACCTAAGAATTTGTTTGGGGTCATTGTGATGGTCATTGTTATATGAAATTTTTGAAATAGAATAATAATTAATTATGTATTTTTAGATGTTTCTCAATTTTTTTGGTGTAATGAATGTTTTAATAATTTAACTCTGAAGAAGTTTATAAAATTTCTGATGATTGACGTTAATCGTGGTGTTATATATAGTTTTGCGTTTAATCGTCTCTTATCTCACCGCAGATAAAAAATATATCGACATTTAGTCAAAATTTTATCTAATGTGGTAAATACATATAAACATGCAATGTCATTTTTTTACGATTCAATTAACTCGCTAAACACTGAAATTTTAACCATAAAGAACGGTATGAGATGTATTAACTTTTGTGTTCTATTCTAGGCATCGCTAATTTAAAAAAGCACACAAACAATACATTTTTGTTGTTGGCTAAATTATATGATAAATTATATAAACAATAGTTAATTAACAATATCTTAAAGAGGCATATCAACTCCATTACTTTCAATTTTATAGAAAAGCTAAAGAATTGCATACGACTACCACAATAAGATTACCTTTATTTTGCTGCGGAATAAAATAATAAATAGGAAGCAAGTTCAACTTCAGGATATCATTGATTATCGATATTTAATATTAAAAATAGAATGCTCTTCAGTCAAGTAGAATCACAGCTCCCAAAGCTACCTACACAAGATTTGATATTTAAATATTTTACTATTGCAAAATTTACATTATTACATTTTTTATACAAAGAAAACAAAAATAGTAATCAAATTAAAGGAAAGTAAAATTAATTTTCTAATCTATTTAAAAAGTAGGAGAAATTTCTACAAAATTCGTACTTAAGTACTATTAAAAAGATGAATTGTAATTTTAGCAACTTAATACTCTATTGTTTATTCTTGTTAGTTGCTGAGTAAAAATATATTATTTATACTTACGTGAGATTTCAATATATTGAATGTCTTAAGCGTGAGTTTCTGCAGAGACGTAAAAAAATATATATATAGGGTAAAAGGCTCAGTGAACGACTGATTTGTTGCATTGGGAGCTATTTTAATGTAAAAAAATAGTAAACAAATTAATAAACTCCAAACAACCGTTAGAGTTGAATAGAGATATTATTTTTGTGTACGAATTAATGAAAACATTATCGCACTTTGGTCATAAACTTTGTAAAATAACTATACAGAGTATAAAATGAGGAGTTCAGTAAATAGTCTCTTTGTGCAAATATTGACCGGGGTATAGCCCAGTGAATGACTTAATAATTGATTCACTTATCAAAAACGAGTAATTCATAAAATTTTGTAAAATTTACCTTCGTGTAGTTTTTTTATTAAAGTTTCTTTTGGTATGCTATAAATCACAGGTTTTGTTGGCGCTTAGGAGGATAAGCCCATTTTTCTTAATGGCGTCTTTCACCAATTTAATTATTATAGCTATCAATTTCATTATTACTTTTATTTCTTTTACTTAAATGAAAAACAAAACGTACAAGATTTCATAAAGAAATATATCATGAATACGTATAAATTAATTTTTTTAATTGTTATAATATTATTTCTTGTAACAGTCATTCACCGGTACGGGTCATTCACTAAAGGTTTTATCCTATATAGAAATTATTTTGTGTGAAAAATTTAGAAAGAAATTTCAATAATACTTTTTTGGTACAAATATAGGTATGTCTCCAAGCTTTATTTCCCCCTGCACGATTTTTTGTGACTGTAGGTATAGGTATTCCGAAATATCATAACGTATCATCGACAGATTTAAATACGATTTGCCTACATAATTTCCAATGTAAGAGAACGACTATAAATTAAACAGCAATCAAATATGGGAATATTGTCGTTATACATAAATTAAAATTAGACATTTTTGAGTAGGCATATTCAAAGGAAAGCGAAAATCAATAACATTTTTAAATATCATCTTTGGAGTACCTACTCATTCATTTAAATAAATATTTTACACTTTTTCTTACTATCTTGGTCGATGTCATTTACATAAGTACAAAGATACATATTTTTATATAATTAACATACAGTTTTTTTTAAAATAGGATAATGTTAATACATTTGATTATTACTAACTTTTGTTTAAACAAACAGGAAACTAAAACACTCATATCAGCAACTTATCTATGTGTATTGAAATTACCCGATAACAATTACCTCAAAGTGTACTAAAAAAATAACACGGATAAGATGATAGTATTTCCTTGAAAATTGCATATAAAAATAGTGGCATACGTCATTGTTAAATTAATGCATTAGAAATACGGATGACTCACACATTGTATGTGCATTCAAAAATTAAGTTTCTTTGTTCAAATAATTTCAATCAACCAAATTATATCTTCTTTTTTTTTAATTAAAAGTTGTAAACACAAATAAAAGCCTGAAATGTACTTTAATCAAATAGTTCTCAAATTATACACCAATTCTTATGTTGAAAAAATGTGGAAGAAAAAATTTTTTTTACAATTACTATATATAGTAATTGTAAAAAAATTGTCGCCACAATTTTCAGTGTAATTCATAGTTTGAATGTGGTTAAATTATAAGAATCGGGTATTTTTTGTTGTCAAATGTGAACTCGTTAATATTTCTAATGGGTTTTGCGTTTGTTGTGTTTTTTACGTTTATTCTCGTTTTTAATTTTACTGCTTGTTACATTTTATATGAAAACTAAGCAATCTAAAACAAGTTTTCTAAAATTATTAATTTGATCTTGACCATCCCTTTTCGCGATGCCACTGGCACCTCCTGTACAACAGATATCATCCACTAGTACCAACATAAAAAATAAACTAGTATGGCGCCAAATTCAAATCGTTCTGGATCTCAAAAATCCAGCCTTTATTTATTTATATCAATTTTGAATATAAACAAATTTTTTATTTGATTTGGCGCCGTGATTGACTAGTAGATTCTGAATTGTATTCTATTATTAATTTTCCTTTTTTTAACAGAACTAGCCTAATGATAAGTATTGCAAATCAAAAAGTTTAGCAGTCAACTTCTTCATAGTTTGATATGTGGCCAATACAAGTGAAAGATTCATTAAAATACTTCCGTTTGCTTTTTCATTTTATTTAATTTTAATTATTACATTCATGCTTTCTTGTTGCTTACTCAATTTTTCAATTTTATGTATTTTATTATTCATGTATGTGCATAGGAGTACTTTTTAAATTTTTTAAGTAAATATAACATTATCAATATGCTAATCTACTTAACTACCGGATTTTTTCTCTCTCGTTATTTCCGCCTATTTTATGCAAATAATTTAAAGCTTAGATTAAATTTGCGATGCACTTTGAATATTTGACTTTTATTTTGATGAAAATTTAAATTAAATATTAACATACTAACAGTAAAATTAAACGTTGAATTTATATTACAAAAACTATTTAACATAAAATCTTAACTGGGTATATGTTCCATTTTGCATGCGTTATAAAGTTTATTATTTTTTAATATTGTCATTCAAAATAGGTAGAAAATATGTATAAAATCTAATATTTACAGTTATAGTCAATAATATTGTATTTTTAAACATTGGGTCTGTAAGTCAACACGGTTATGAATAATGGATGTAAATGTGATGATATAACAACACACTATTAATACCTGAATACTAATCAATAAAACATAATTGTAGGGCTTATTGTCACCTCGCTTAAACACTGTTGTTAGTAAATTAATCATATGTTTGATTCTCAATTGTAATTTTGAATTTAAATTAGACAGCATAAGTAATAGTAAATAACTTATAAAGATAGACATAAATTAGAATATCTTATAGCAAAAGTGTTTTATATTCGATTATCATAGAAAAGAAGGATTTTAATGAACTTTGGTTTTTAGCTATTTCTGTTACATGATCGATCAATGTTCAACTCGTCTATTACGAAGGTAGATTTATTTGAAATAACAGATAAACAATAGTTTTTATTAATACCTACAGATTATATTAAATTTCTGTTTCTTACAAAACAGTATACAACGGTCATTAATAGTTGGATTTATAACCTGCTGGTGTCTAATATTCATAAAATATTGTTTAAAACTGATTATCTTACAATGGACATTAAGACAATTAAACAAAGCCCAACAAAAGCTTATGATTTTAACACAAATCGGAATTTAGTTCAATGTTGAAATGAATTGTGAAATTTGCATTGTTCGATCTAAGCATGTACATTTCCCACATTTTGCTTTATTTGATTTATATTTAGGCAATTTATAATTCTTTAAAATTAAAACGAATTTTATTAAAAAGCTATTTCAAAACGTAGAAATTTTTTGATCATAATAATGGCAGACTTGTATGCGATGAAAAAAAATTATAGCTTTAACAAAACCTTAACACGAAAAAATGTATGCTTACGAAGTAAAGCGGTATGACGAAAACTGTAAACCAACCAGCAATTAGTTAATATACAGGAAGTGATTTAGAATTTTTAACGAAGAAAGTAAAGAAAGTAACGCATAACAATATTCAACGTATTCATAAAGGCATGCTTTTTTCTTGAATGCATATACATTTTAAAGATGTGCAATTCACATGCAATATTGGAGAAAAGGACATTTCTGGTTGATCCTCTAATAGAAATCCACTTCCCTAATGTAAACTTTTTTAAAGTAAATCTACACAACAGTTTACATTCGATATTGCTGCATACATTAATATTAGTCATTTACCTTTTACACAGAAGTGAATTGCATAATATTCAATCTGAGAAATATGATTTGCCACACACTTTCCTATATTGGATTATGTAAAGTTATGCGTATCTGTATTTGCATTTTCTTTGAACTTTTACATCATTTTGTTTAGTATTGGAAATTTAACAATAATAAACAGTAAGGTAAACGACTATAACTTTGTGATTCGAAAAATTAATGAAATAAGGTATTTTGTAATTATAAACCATGTTTGGCAATGGGGATTAATCTTATAATTTTACTTCGAACCAGCATAAAGATGTTTAATTGATCCTATTACGTATTGTCACTAAATATCCGGATATAGCGCATAAAGAGCTGTACGGTACTAGGGGAAAGCGAAGAACAAACAAATATAATAGATAAAATAAAAACAACTATAAAAATTTTATTTTTTGGAACTGATTTATTAATAACAAAAATAACATAGGCAACGCACAATAACTAAAAAATTTATTAACTTGGTTAATATAACACGTATTAAAAGATACGATGCAATGTGATCTTGTCAAAAATACCAAATCAAGGCTCTCCTGACATTTGAACTGATGATTGACAAGGAGTAGGCACGAGGTGGCAAATTGATTTCGGGATGAAACTCGGTAGGGTGGGTGTACCAGTCCCAAACCAGGTACCAGTAGTTGACCATTCGCATGTTCGATTGAATAAATTAAGAAATGGCGGGCATTTTGAAGAATTAGACTGTTGTTACGTGGCCTAGAATGTTAACAACGTTCCAAACATATTTTAAAAATTTGGTGTTTATTTAAGAGCTATGGGCGCAGTGGTTAACCTTAGGTGCATTACCTTGTTGATATTGTTCACGAAATCTATAAAAAACTTAATATTTAGATTCAAATAATTTATCAATATTGCAGCGTTAGTAAACAATAAACAATTTTATATATACATTTCTACGTTAAAACTACATAATACCAGTTCAGAGTATTTCAAAGTCAAAATTTGTCCTTAACTGGTTTGGGACTGGTACACTCACCCTATATAAGTAGTACACCTTTAGAGTATTCACCCCCTATTATAAGAAAGCACAATGGCCAGTCAATTTTGAGAAAAAGCCTTTTGAAAATTCCTATACCGCTTATATACTCATATGTCTTTATATTCTAAAAGCGCCCTAGTAGGTCAGGACAGAGCGGACTCGCCTACGACTCAGTAGTTCCGTGTTCTATTCTCGGTCTTGGTTCAGTTTTTTTTCAAATTAGTTATTTTTAAACAAATCTATTATTTACAATTATCATTAATTTAAATACAAAAAAATTTGTTGTTTTTAAAAAAGGTATTAAGTATAACAGGATATTTAAAATAAAGAGTAATAATTGAATTTTTCAAAATACAAAATAATTAATAGGTGAGTATAATAATAATAGTTATAAATAGCCCTTATAATTAGTAAAAAGTTTACAAATGTTTTCGATTACATACAAGAACCAGAATGATAATTGTCATAAAAACATTGAAAACAATAAATTTTACAACATCTAGAACAATTAACAAAAGACGACTGTTTGCAAGATCAATGTTCTTTAAGGAGATCAATTGGGAAACAAACTTCATTAATATTTAAGAAGATTTTTCTATATTCGGAGGGTTGAGCAGCGTACGAAGTATGTGGAACCATTTTACCAAAATTTATTGTACTTATTAATTATTTTGTATTTTAAAAAATTAAATTATTATCCTTTATTTTAAATATCCTGTTATACTTAATACTTTTTTTAAAACAACAAATTTTTTTTGTATTTAAATTAATGATAATTATAAATAATAGATTTGTTTAAAAATAATTAATTTAAAAAAAAATTAACCAAGACTGAGAGATTAGAACACGGAACTACTCGGTCGTAGGCGAGTCCGCTCTGCCTTAACCTACTAGGGCGCTTTTAGAATATAAAGACTTATCTGTATACAATAAAAGCGGTATAGGAATTTTCAAAGGCCTTTTTCTCAAAATTAACTGGCTAATGCGCTTTCTTAAAATAGGGGTTAATACTCTAAAGGTGTACTACTTATATCCCGAGTTTCATCCCGAAATTAATTTTCCACCTCGTGCCTACCCCTTGTGAGTCTTGTTGTAACTTACATACAGTAGCGGACAAAATAGTTACCACTTTTTTTAATTTTCTTTTGGTTGATTTTATTAGAGTGATTTTTCAAGTTTATTATTTTTGTAAGTACCGTTTCTTATAAAAAATTTAATGCTCTTTCATAATTACACAAATTTATCAACAAAAAAAATTCTTATATTAACTCAAATTGTAACAACCGGGAAATAAGCCGGACAAAAAAGTTACCACTTTCAAAAATATCAATAAATAACAAAATAATATTAAAAATAACTAATATTTAGTGGTCTCTCCTTTTGTCTTTAGCAGTGCAGCATATCGTCTCGGCATAGAATCAATCAATTTACCAATAAAACCATTTAAAAGCTTCTGAAACAGTCAAGTACAAAACTTCGAATTTTTTAAACTTTTTTCCATTTAATGCTCTTTCAATCTTTCCTCAAATGTTCGCAATGGGATTAAGATGTGGCGACTATCGCGGCTAGTTATAATCATCATATTATTATCAGGAAACTATGCAAATAAAATCAACCAAAAGAAAATTAAAAAGAGTGGTAACTGTTTTGTCCGCTACTGTATATTTCTATCTACGTCTACTACTTTCCTCCACAAAACACAATTCTTTTGTTTTTATTAATACACAGATTTGGATAGTGTCCGGTACTAGGTGCCGTCTGGCGTAAGGGGACTTTCCTCTACTTGTAAGTTTTGGTAGTCAAGCGTATACTATAGATTTGCATTTTCAAATTCGCCTTTCCACAAAACAAATTCAATCTTATAAGCAACACTCGAGTTGAATGTGCTTTAGGAAAGGACGAAATTGTTTCGCCAAAGGGTGAATTTGGAATGCCAAATCTGTACACAATGTTGGGCTCAATTTCTGCCAAAGTTTCATTGAAATGTGTTTGCTCTAAATTTACGACTTACTGTAATAGCTACCCATAAAAAGCAATGTAGAACGAAACGAATTGTTTATCAAATAGTACTGATATAAATGCAAGGAATGCCAGAAGGTAATGTTTATTTGGTTAGTCTTTATAGAAGGGAGAGTTGTTTATACATATTTGCTTCTTTTCGAAGATAAAATAAGAACATCTGAAAATTGTTAAAAGTCTGTAAGTGTATCACGCGTACACATACCTGGGGCATATTCATAGAAATTTCTTTCTAAACGAACCGCTTTATATCGTGTCATCTTAGCGGTATTACAGTACGGTAAAGTAATTAGCGTTCCACTTTAATACGTGTCCGGATTGTTGGAGACCAACTTATGTTGCAGTCCACTGACAGTGAAACCTGCACTCATGTATATTTACAAATTGAATAACATAAAAGCATAATTAATAGTCTGCGAAAATAATAGACGCTAACTGAAAGTATTAACTAAACCGTTGTTCGACGAAATTATACCCATTTTAAAAGTATCTCAAAACTCGCTTTTCTTTTTGATTTAATAAAGAAAGTATTTCACAAATACAATTTATATAATAAATTATCGGTTTCTAATTTGAAGGAAATAAATATCTGGCCATGGTGCTGATTATTTCCTAGTTTTTAATTTCACAGACAAATTTCAATTTTACCATCCGTATCTTAATATTGTTTAGACAGTAAATGAAATTGACGATAAAAAATTAGATTACTGGTTGAAGTTACATTACAAGAACGATTACATTAATTGCATTATGATTATCAGCGAATTTAATGGAATTTATTAGTTAAATCTATTTGTTAATAAATAGTACAAAGAACACCAACAGTGATTACGGTATAAAAATACTATTCTTACTGCGCACTATGTATAGCTGTAAACGTAATTAGAAATATGCTCTACTGCATTGCTAACTAAAATTAGTTTTAAAATTATCAACCACGAAATTATTTTGGGGAAAAAACTTCGCTTTTTTACAGACCATGGATTATAAATGGCAGTTCCCGATCTGGGTGGGGGGTGGGGGCAACTTAAGGGGGAGCCGAATTCATGTTTGAAAAAAACTTGTCTCACTAAAGCGCATAGTTTTTACAATGCTGGGGGGTAGGGGCGCCAATGTAAAGTTTTTAGTCCGGCTCGGACAAATCGTAGATCCGGGGCTAATAATGGGATCAAAATTGTTCCATGCTGTTAGATCGTTTTAAAATAATTATATGCGAGGTCGGTGCAGAAAATAACCGAACTTAGTTATTTATACTTTATTATTAATTTTACATATTATTGGGCCTTATACCCTTGAAGGTACTCCTTTACCTTATTGACACACTTTTCCCAGCGGTGTTTCCATTTCGCGAAGCAGTCCTGAAAGAAGTGCGTAAACAAAAGTATTTTATTTTCTTTCTGCTATTTTCGAATGTCGCGTATACCAACAACTATTTTCAAATTATTTGAAGAGGAGTTATGATTGCAATAAATTAAAAAATTGGCACTTATTGGCACTTATGCAAATGACTTTGGATATGATAAATTGATCATATACTGCTCCCCAGACTTATAGAAATCAAGAACTTTTTGAAAATATTGATACATTTCTCCGTTTTCATCTCAGTTAAAATTATCAAATAAGTTTCACTAGGGTTTAAGAAAAACTGCCACTGTCTTTAAATATGTTCCATGATTTTGAAACACTTTATAAAATCAGCGATTCACATTTATCCAGGCTCCGTAAAGTTAAGAATGAAATGATTCTAGTTTCATTTCTTCCTAAATTAGCATTGCAGTTTATTTTTTTTGTAAAATATTGCAAATAAAGTAAACCTTCAAAAATAAATAGTATAACAAAAACTATAATTTTTTTGCACATTGTCTCAATAAGCATTATGTAATAGAAGTTATCCCAAGGTCCAAATATATCTTTAAGTACTGAACTTAAATCGTTCAATTTCAATTATATCACATTTTTATAAATCTTTACTTGTTTTATAATAACAGTCAATATAATTAAGTTTTTCTTGTGCAAAATGAATGCTTAATTTATAATGTGTAAGAACAATCTTATAATAAGTATTGCAGAAATTTAAATTTAATAAATAACACACTTTAAATAGCAAAAAAATTATTAGAAACAGTTTGTGGTTGATTAAACGTATTCAACTAACTTTTTAACTTGGTGAACCATACAAATAGTTTTCTTCAAAATAACATTACTCAACTTTCTATAAAAATATAAACAAAAATGATATTGGAATCAGTGTCAATACCTGCTTTTAGAGAAAATTTAAATATTACCTTGATCGGGTGTTGAAATTACCAGTTCCGGTGAGGTGAATCAAGGAAATAGAGCGTATCCTAATCCTAATCCTAAAAATGTGGGATGATGATTGTAAACAAAAACAAATATATTTAAATAACTTCAATTGAAAGTGAATTATTATAAAATCTGGATACAAATAATTTTATTAAAACAAATTCGGTCTAAGAATCCGTTTCATGAAAAATGTTGAACATACGTTGATTTATTTTTTATTATAAGTATTTACTAGGGGAGGCTGAATAGTTATATTCGCTTAAAATAAATTGTGACAAAATAAGTACATTTGAAAATATTTATAGTACTTATCACAAGTTTATTATTTACAATTTACTTTCATACAATTATGAACATTGTGATCAAATATTTAATTTGTTTTAATATTTAAATTTTAGGAATGGTATATTAAACGTTAATAATAACAGTCTAAAAGCTTTTTCCCCATCCAGTATAAATTTTGAAACTTTAATCTTTATTGACAACGGATTATTACTTAACATTTTTGTAGTACATTTTTTATTTTTAAGTGTTTTTTTTCTCAATCTTTATAATTACCAGAAAGGAAGCAAAGAAAAATGAAAAAAGAAACTTACAATAAAAGATTTACGGATTGGTTAAAGAAGATTTGAAAAAAAATATAAATTCTATAGGAATTAGTTTTTGTGTTAATATAGCAATAGGTATAGATCTTTCGGAATCTCGTGGCACGCGAGTTAAGCGTGAAGTTGTCGAGAAGGGCAACTTCGTTAAATATCGTACAAAATCGACACAAGAAATACCGTCCTAAAACCATTAAATTTAACGCGTTTTAATCTAGAACTTATTTTTCCATAAATAAATAAGATTTTGTGTAATTTTTTTTGTATTTTTGGGTGGAGTCCACCCAGTTCGAATACTCAAAACTAAATATCAAAAACCAGAATTCAAACAGGACAGCACCATTGAATTGCTAAGAAAAGCCAACAACGAATCACAATTTTGTTATGGTCGGGTAGTACTGTACTTTTTGAAAACTTTGAACGAGTTTACGTGGTTTACGCACTGAGTAGCTCTGAAGGTCAAGTGCCACGAGATTCCGAAACATTTGTATTACGGTAACCCAATGCCAAATATTAGACGTTTTTTAAGCAAAACTTATATAAATATTATAAAATATTTTAATTTTTTGTTAATTATATCAATAAAGTAAAAGCACACTAATTGAGTTAAATTTTTGTATCGTCGTTTAATAGTAACAGGATAAAAGAATCAAAATTGTAGTTTTAATATGATTTTATAAAGCGTGCCTTCATATACTTGCATTAACAAGTTGCATTCGCGTATGTCTAAAATCAGACATTAATTACTAGGATTGTTGTCCTTGAAAAATATTCCAGTACATATAATTTTGTCGGCAGTTCAAAATATTACTACTATTTAATAACTTTATTTTGTTTGTTGTTACTAAAATATAGTGAATTTCATTTATAACGACCTCGGTTACAACGACCTTTCCGTTATAACCACGTCATTTTGAAGTTCTTTGAATTTAAAGAATACTTTTATAGGAAATTCATTTGGATATAGCGACATTGGATATAACGCCAATTTCGGGTATACCTACTGCTTTTAGTGAGTCGTTTGTAATAATTTTCTAAAAATCCCATGCAGATATGGCGACCCAGGCGGCAAAAACACAAAGATTAATTCGTAAAAACCATAAAGTTTTCTTATCTTTTTATCTAAGCCGTTGTGTTATTATCATAATTCTTTATACCGAACCTATATAGATTTATATACTTATTTTTACACTACCTACATTCAATTCTAATTGGTTTGATATAATACATAAAGTACAGTAAATAATGTTATGTGTGTCTATAGTGTTATCACGCAGACATTATTTAAAATTTTGTTTAGTATCATTGGAATCTTCTAATGACAAAGTTTTTCTTCACCGGAAAGCACTTTTTGGTAAAATCAACAATTCATATTTCGCTTATCAACCAATTTTTATTAATTCAGACAAATCCACAAAATAGTTAGTATTGCTCGACCGAGTTAGAAGCAAACAAAAATCGTAGCTCAATAACATTGTAGTTTTTGAGTTGTTTTATAAATAAAATCGTTGTTTTTAATATATTGCCAAGTGTATTACTATACATTAACCGCTTGTAACGATTTTCAGATATAGCGACGAAATTTTATGATCCCGTCGTTGTCGTTATAACCGAAATTCACTGTATATTAAAATGCAATCTGTGATTAATTCACAACTGAGACAATTAAACTTGGAGAACTATCTCTAATACTTTCGGCAAATATTTCTCGGAAATTAATAAATGCCAAGACATTTACAAGTCATTTTCAAAATTAAGGTTTTACGACCAAGCGTTACATTATTTGCAGTTTTACTCGTTGTTCCATAAAAATTGACATGAAAAAGTAATTACTAATTTTATTGTAATTTTTCTTGAACGACTAATATTCATTTTTACTTTTCCAGATTTTATTAGTGTTTTATTTGTGGGCTAAAGTTTAATTGAGGTATTTTGATTTATCATAACTTCAATTTCGTTGTATTCAAGTAACAATAAACATTTAAAAAAATTTAAGCACAACTGTATGTGGGCACACTTGTATGTACAATTTAGGTACTATTGTAATTTTATTCAATGAGTTACTTTTGGAATTAATTTCTTTATCATTGGATATTAATTATAATACATACATATATGTAAATAATGAAATAATATTCATTTTCTTACTAATTATGAATGTGGCATTAACGGCACGTTTATCTACATATTTCTAGTTATAATGACCATTGCAGCAGTATAATCCCATTATTAAAATGTTGAAATTGTGCCTGTATTAAAGTTTTGATTGGCCATTTATTAGACTTGCTTCATATAATTAGAAACTATTCAAATTAAAAAGTTAAATTATAGATGTTATTGGTCTGCTTAGTTCACAATTAAACAAGCTTACATTTAGCGACACTAATTATGATATATTTTTAATTTAATTAAAAACATACTTCGGGTAATGATTGCTAGTAAATTATTAATGAGGCAATTTAATTGCACGGCTAACACCTAGTATTATTTTTCCAGGTTGGAGAAGGAGGAATTATATTGTTGCCAGGGGCTTCGTTGGACGAATCTATCATAGACGATGATGAAGACTGGATGCTCAGTTTAGAAGGGCCTCCTAGTCCATGCGATGTTATGTTCATTAATGACAATATTCTTATCGACGGTCGTTCTAGTCTCAGTCAGAAAAGTAAAAAATTAAAGGTAAGCTTGAATAGATTAAAATATGAATTCGTAAACAAAACTTTTGCATGTAATTTATGTGAAAGTTGAAACATTTATATAAATCAATTTGTGAATTAAAGAAAAAGTTATGCCAAATGAAGCATAAATTTCTAGTTTATCAGGTAATTGCTAAGCTTACAAATTAGAAAGTGGACAGCTTTTAGAATTAAATAAATTGACGGTACTGCAGTTTTGGACGCTAAACATTTTTTAAGATTAAGGCGTGTTATACGAACCAATACATTTATTAGATGGTAGCTGATAAAAATTGCACAGCGAAATATTCGACACTGCTAGCTTTAGATAATAACGGTATTTTATCTGCTAAACATCGTTCTTAAAATTATAATTATTATGTTTTTGTATTAAATTATATAAAGATTTTATTTGCCATTAGTTGCCATTAACCGTGATTCTAAGACTGCTCTTGCAGAAATTGTTCCATCGCATGTAATTGCATTTATTAAATAATAGACTAATTAAGGATGTTGTATCACAGCGGCCCACGATCTATTGCATCACCAATTTAATTTTAAGATAATAGGATTTGTTTATTTAGCAATACACTTATGATAATTTAACAAGTTTAACAAAGTGTGACCTATGACTATTAAACTCTTGTGTACATTTTTTTTCCTCTAATTTTATGAACTGGAGATTATATGTTAATTCAAAAGACCCAATTACCATAAGTTTTACAACCTATTCTAATTTTGGGATATGGTTTATACTAGGGTTTATTCAACCTTTTAACTTCTTTGGGTCACATTGGAAAAAGATGAGTTGTTATGGGTTCCACTTAAAATACGGAACGCTTCATTTTCTCGAGACGGGAAATGTGCCGCTATGAGTTCGAATTGCTCTCTTAAATATTTACCACTATCTCTTTTTAAAATGTTTTAATTAAAAGTTACAGGACCGTATTTTTATCGAGAACCAAATCTCTGATTTTTGTGATCTTTTTAAGGTAGTTCACTTTTGACAATCAAAGCTAAAAGTACAAGCCTAGATTGTGTACAAAAAGTTCAATATATTCAGTGACCGAACAGAGTGGAACGAACATGTGACAAGTTGGACAGAAATCGTATAGTGAGCGATAAGTCACCATGAGGAAACAGGGTTGTAGGAAGACTACGAAAAAGAGGATGAGACTCCGTATAAAATAATTGAATACTCTAGAAAAGAACAGACACCATGATAGAAGCAAGAAGAACAAGAAGAAGAAGAATTTACGAGTGAATTACTTTAACTTAGAATATTCTTGATAGGTATAGTTTAGGCAAGCCTGACTTAATTTTTTTGTGTTTAAATGTAAGAAGATTTACCAGGAATGCCAAAAATTATATCTATTTAGCCACTAATTTTTTATCACAGATAGTCGACATAATGCTTATTATTATACCAACGAAATCATCGTCTTGCAGAAGTTTTTAAAAAAAAATATTTTTGAAACTTGAATTTTCGATTCAATATAATTTTATTTAGCAGTTATTTAGAATGAAACACGTGCTTTAATTAACAAAATATGTATTTGCACTAATTTTTCGAAAATCAGCTATGAAATAAGAAGTTTTAAAGGTTTATACGGTTAGCCGATAATTTTTTGATATAACAATATAAGCATCATGTCTATCTATGGTGAAGAAAGTTGCTAAATCAAGATGATTATCGGGGTCATTCCTTGTCAATGCTCAAACACTACGTTGAGTAAAAAAAAAAATTATTGGAATATTCTAAGATGTCAACTAATTTTTAAAATTGCTAGTAAATTAAAATTTTTGATTTTCAACTTGATTTTGACTGTAATAAAAATTTAATTAAATTGAATTTTTTTTCTTTTTAAATAAGTATTTTATTTACTTTAAAGGGGAAGCTTTGCAGTTTCTAGAACAATAATTATATTTATACATATTCATTATCAATTTTAAAAATTAGTGACATTTCAAGATATTAAAGAATCACAAATAAAAAATTAACTTCATAAAAGAATTTGTATTGTAATTCCTTCACTTAAATATTATACCAGGTAACTATTTTAACAAAGTTATTATTCATATTTTAATTAGTTATAAATCTGTAAAAATAAAAGGACAGGCAAAAATTATACACAAATTCAACACATAGTGTGGATGATACAAATGGATGTCCGACAACGTCATTTTATATTCTTAAACCTTGATATTTAGTTTTAGACGAATGTTACCATATAATCATTTCCGTATGATTTTTTTTATTTGTAAGAACTTTTTTTAAATGTTTCGCTATAATTTAATTGATTTGTAAAAAATTGTTAATGTTTTTTTTTAATTTAAAGTGTTACTTTCTGAATTAAGTACTTTATAAATTGCTGTAATCAAGTTTTAAAAAAATCGTTATTTTTCTTTGTTTTTCGGTATACGGGGTGTGATTTTAGAGAAAGGGTTTCACGTTACATTATTGATATTTTTCTTCTTTTCTTTCAAATCGACATTATTTTCTTCTGATGGACACAAATCTATTTAATAATCTAAATCTAAACCATGATTAGAGCGTCAATCTCGGCATTTAGTTTGATTAACAGTCCTTAAAAATTTCAATTAAATTTAAATGCTAGGCGTGATTCGGTTTTATTTAATTAATGTCAAGTAATTGTATTTAATTTAGTCAACTTCGTTTGAAGATCAAATTTAATAAACCAAGGCACTTTGAACATAGACACAGTGTTGCACAAATATATTTTTGTACATTTACATTGTACATATTTAATAGATGAAACGCTTATGATATTATCTTCTCCTTGTTAGATAAATACTAATTGAAGGATTTTTGTGATAAGTTAAAGGTCAGTATGCATTAACGGTTAAGACAAAGAAATTTAAGATTCAGAAATCTGTACGTTCTACTTAAATGATAAAAAGGACGAGGCTCTTCCTCACAGAATAATCATAAAGCCATAATCTCTTACTTAGCTTTACATAATTCATATTCTTTTATTCTTTTAGTACGTTATTATCTATATTTTCTATAGTTTAACATTTTATGTCAATTAAAATTTTTATTTGATACCTATTTAAAAAAAAGTCTAATAAGTACTGTTCTTTTATAACATTATATTATAATCATAAAACAACTAAAATAAGAGAATACGTAAATGTAATGCTTAATTACTGTTAAAATGCTTTTTGTAATAAATCACTTGGACTAACTGGGTTCCTTTTTATGCATTTGATTACGTAAGATTAGCCCACTTAATTTGCACAATGGTTAAAAAGTGTTTAATGCTACCACCATTAGTTGTGGGCAGAATGCTTTGCGTAATTTTTTTTATTTTGCGAACTTGGACATGAATGTTAAACATCGCTACAGAACCGCTCTATTTAAACAGCACAAAAGAATGAACCTCTAAAAACACACATGACGTATTTTGATTGTTAGCGAATTATCGAAGTTACCTAATTTTGAGATTAACTTTTTTTTACGAAAGCGCTTTCTGCAATAGCTGACATTTAAAAAATGTTAAGCGTTTAATAATTTTAAAATAATTATTGAGATGCGCTTCCTGTAATTGTTTTAACTTGACATTTTAAGTTTTCGGTTGGTTCTAATCTTGATTAGGCTGAAGCAGTAAATATAAATCAAATGCATGAAAGCATGGTTTAAAAAAACCGGTGCGTGTACCTACTTATGTACGCGAGTTAGAAGTTATACTTCTTTGGCGTAACTAAATTAAATATAAGCACGTGTTAGGCTGCGTAGAGGAAGTGCAGCATATTTGGAATATCAATTTGTTTTTTAAGAATAAGTGGAAAAGAAAACGAGATGACCCAACAAAAAGTGCATGAAGTTATTGGAAAATCTTTAAACTTAAATAATACAACAAATTAAACAAAACAAAAAATAACAATCTTCTCAAAATTTGAATCAAACAAAATATCGCCAAAAGTGCAGGTAATTTGGAATATGGTATTCCTTATTGCTATATCAGCCTTTTTTTTTTTGACTAAACGCATATATTTCTTTTTATAAACTAATATTTATATTATTTTTTTTGTTTGATATTGTGTATTACAACAATGGTGTTACGTAATCAGTCTTTGTATTTGTTAAAATTTAACAAAATTACTTGTAGGAAATCACCCGAATTATACGCTTCAATTTTTAACAACTGAGGTTCTACAGATGTTGTTGAAGACTTTCTAAGTCAGAGCACAATATAATTAAAGACCTCAATAGCGTCTCGACTAGGCGATTTTTCGACAATTTGCACACATGAGACGTTATTGGGGACCTATTTTGAACAAACGGCGTCTTATTAGGACCTCAAAGGTCTTAACAATTTCTGTAGCGACTCTAAGATCCTTGAGATGCCATTGAGGACGAAATATGAATAGTTAGTGGGTCAGTAGCTACTCAAAAGGTACAATTTGAAAATAATAATAATCATAATGAGTATTTTTTCAATACTCAAATATATTTTCTCAGATTACATATTTATACATAAATACACTTAAGGTAGAAGTACCGGTTTTGGACACTGTACCAGTTGTGGACATTTTCCACTTTATTTTGACAAATGTCAAATATAAGAATTATCGCTACTTGCTATAAGTGTAATTAATGTATGTTTAACTACGATAGAAACATCAATGATGTTTTTTTTGTATTTTTTAAGGTATTTTATCAAAATTACTCAAGTGTCTAAAACTGGGCCTAACGTGTCCAAAACCGGTACTTTTACCTTATTATGACTAAAAAAATTTTAAAATGTTTTTTGACTTTCGAGAATTTACCGAACCGCTATTTTATTTAGATTTTTCAAAACAGACTCCTGAGATGCTATTTAGGAGCTAAAATGCGAATAGGACCTCGATTTTTAAACAGTTATTTTAGAAAAATAAATAAATGTTACAACGTTTTCCGAATAGAAAATTTGAATTTTATTTTTTGATTTGACGAAGAGATGATTAATATAGGCAAATCCAATAAATGCGATGTATATGTACAGTCAGTCTAAGAAGTAATCAACACCCTAAAAACAGTACTTACCGTAATCGAGCAATTCCAAGACACACGTTTTAGTTAAAAATAGTGTTAAGACCGCTTTTATAAGTACAACAAATAATTTTTTCTATTAATTGTTTAAAAAAAAGCTTTATAATCAATTTACTAAATCTTTTCTAACAAAAACGACAGCTGTCACAAATACCTTTACGTGTCTATTTAAGATTCCAAATTTACCTCTAGGTACTAAAATTACAAAGATCAATCTTAATTGTTTTTTAACCATGCAGCGCCAGATTTTGTCTCTTGGAATAGTACGTTTACTGTAGGTCTGTTTCTAGGATGTTGATTACTTCTTAGGCTGACTGTACATTTGGGCGAAAAGTGGCACAATTCCGAGCGAGGAAAGCAAATGAAGCGCGGCGCGGAGCGGCGCGCTTCATTTTCCCGAGATCGGAATGTGCCACTTTGAGCTAGAATGTGCACACTCAGTTTTAAGCGTCATTCACAATAATTAATTTACTTTCTTAACAATTTTAATAAAAAATTACAAGACTGCATGTATCAAGATACACCAAATCTCCGATTTAGTGTTTTTAAAACGTTATTTTCGAAAAATAAATAAATGCCATAGCGTATTCCTAATAGAAAATCTGAATATTCGTTTTTGATTTGAAAGAGAGATGATTGATATAGACAAATCCAATAAATACGAGGATGTGCGCATTCGAGCGAAAAGTGATACATTTCCGAGCGAGGGAGGCCAATGAAGCGCGACGCGGAGCGGCGCGCTTCATTTTTCTGAAATCGGAATGTGCCACTTTGAGCTCGAATGTGCACACTCGGTTTTAAGCGTCATTGACAATAATTAATTTACTTTCTCAACTATTTTAATAAAAAATTACAAGACTGTATTTATCAAGATACACCAAATCTCTGATTTAGTGTTGTTAAACCGTTATTTTTGAAAAATAAATAAATGCCACAGCGTTTTTCTAATAGAAAATCTGAATATTCGTTTTTGATTTGAAGGAGAGATGATTGATATAGACAAATCCAATAAATACGAGGATGTGCGCATTCGAGCGAAAAGTGGCACATTTCCGAGCGAGGGAGGCAAAGGAAGCGCGACGCGGAGCGGCGCGCTTCATTTTCCCGAGATCGGAATGTGCCACTTTGAGCTCGAATGTGCACACTCGGTTTTAAGCGTCATTCACAATAATTAATTTACTTTCTCAACAATTTTAATAAAGAATTACAAGACTGTATTTGTCAAGATCCACCAAATCTCCGATTTAGTGTTGTTAAAACGTTATTTTAGAAAAATAAATAAATGCCACAGCGTTTTCGTAATAGAAAATCTGAATATTACTTTTTGATTTGAAGAGGAGATGATTGATAGAGACAAATCCAATAAATACGAAGAAGTGCGCATTCGAGCGAAAAGTGGCACATTTCCGAGCGAGGGAGGCAAAGGAAGCGCGACGCGGAGCGGCGCGCTTCATTTTCCCGAGATCGGAATGTGCCACTTTGAGCTCGAATGTGCACACTCGGTTTTAAGCGTCATTCACAATAATTAATTTACTTTCTCAACAATTTTAATAAAGAATTACAAGACTGTATTTGTCAAGATCCACCAAATCTCCGATTTAGTGTTGTTAAAACGTTATTTTAGAAAAATAAATAAATGCCACAGCGTTTTCGTAATAGAAAATCTGAATATTACTTTTTGATTTGAAGAGGAGATGATTGATAGAGACAAATCCAATAAATACGAAGAAGTGCGCATTCGAGCGAAAAGTGGCACATTTCCGAGCGAGGGAAGCAAATGAAGCGCGACGCGGAGCGGCGCGCTCCATTTTCCCGAGATCGGAATGTGCCACTTTTCGCTCGAATGTGCACACTCGGTTTTAAGCGTCATTCACAATAATTAATTTTTTTTCCGTTGCCTACTAAAATTTTACTCTCCGCGTGCCAAAACAAGTAAAACTTCAAAATATTGGTTCAAAAAAATACTGGATATTGAAACATACGTTTTTTGACTAAATTTTTAATTTATCAACTCGTTTAAAGAATGAAAACATTGGACATCAAACTGTTGCTCAACAAAAAAAAATTAAAGAGCAATGCTTTCACGCAAGTCCTTTGTTTGGTGTTTAACCACTGTGAAATTTTGAACGCAGATGGAATTGTACATACACAGTTCTACTTTACTGAATTTTGATTTCTCGATTCCTTGTACTTTTACTGCATTTCCACTATTACATCAACAAGGACCTCTTTTAAACCGAAGTTATTAAAAGCTAATTTCACTTTCCCTATTATATTGACATTAAGTTCTTAATTTTTCAAGTTTATCGCGTTATTGTTTGTAATGAAATTTGTACTTGAACAAATTTAAACATTAGCCCACGTTTTAGTGTGTTGAATCTGTAATTTACGTTTTCTCGCCTGGCCTTTTATAAAAGTTAACAATAAATCTAAGTAAGGGAATTTATTAATTCAGGTCTTTATAAAGGAACCCTTCATTAATGCAAATGCATCTTTTTTAGAATGGCTCTCTCGAGAACCATTTATTTAGGGTCCTGCATAAGTAGTTAGCAAATTTAATTCTAGTAATATTTTACGGAATGTATTATTTTAAACCCTGACCTGTAAATTTAACTAAACAAACATAAACCTAAAATTAAAAAATCAATTAAACGTTTCACCAAACGATAAATTGGGTATTTGTATGTTAGTTTTGCACAATACTTCCTTATCATATTTAAAACCAATATGGTAATAATGTAGGACGTAGTACGTGTTTAACTCAAAGTACATATTACATTCAAATAGAATGCAAGTTCCATATTTATGTAAATATGGATTTGATAAATTATTTTATTTAGATAAACATAATGTTTTTTTTAAAAGAAGAAAAAAGAATTCATTTTTATTTTGAAAAGAATTATAACTGAAAAAAATTTATGAAAAAGTAAAACAAATACATATATATTCTAGTACAATATCTTAATTGGTAAATTATGCATTCTTTTTCTACTGATGAAAACTCACAAATAAGGTCGTTGGAAATTATGGTTAATGTAAATAAAGCCCATCAATGCGGGGTATGTGTACATTTGACCGAAAAGCGTCACATTTCGGAGCGAGAGAAACAAATGAAGCGCGCCGCTCCGCGTCGCATTATTTTCCCAAAATCGTAATGTGCCACTTTGAGCTCGAATGGGCACACTCGGTTTTAAGCATGATTCACAACAATTAATTTACTTTTGTAGATGGCTAACTTCATACTGTCGAATTTTTGATAGCTATGCGCGCGCAACTTCCGTTCCATGATAAAATTTGACTCTCAACCTTCCAAAAGAAGTATAATATCAAAAATACAAACCAAGTATTGGCTGAGAAAAATAACGGACTACGCAGAATAATAGGGATATTAAAAACTAGCATGCACCTAGTTATAAAAAAAAAAAAAGTGTATTTGTGCCCTTACACATCTCTCTCCATATAACAAAAGAAAACACTCGCCCTCTTGAGTTTCGTTATAGAGAGTTTCCACTGTATATTGTTTGAATAAACACATTTAAGAAAACCCCGGCCACAAATTATTGTTGATATTTATGTTGGGAATTTGCTTGCATTGTAAAGAGATCCTTGCTTACGAAATTATTTAAAAGATATGAACGTAGGAGTTCGTCCTTATTTTATCGTTATCTTTCTATGACTCAATGTCAGTATTGTCAAGGATTTTGTTATATCTAAAATATTTGTAAAGCCAAAATAATCTTTAAGATAATTACGTTAACTCATAACAATAAATATCAAAACTTGAGTGTAAAATTACAATTGAAAGTTGTACAACTTTCCTTACTTCATTACCTAAAATTAAATTTTAAGTAATACTTTCAATTATCACATGGAGAAATTTCATAAATAATTTATAGGAATTTATTATTAATCGGTTAAGTACTAAAATAATACATAATCTACTTTGAAAAAGTGTAAATTACCGTCGGATTACAATATAAAAATAAAAGAGGAAATTTTATATTAAATGCCCGCGTTCTAAGAAAGTCATAAAACATTTTTAAATGTACTTGATATCGCTAATAAAACAGTACATGAAAATGAAATAAATGGATAAATGATGAACTCCTGATGGATTTATGGGCACTAACTGTCAATAAATCGTAGAATCAACATCATGTATCTTCTTCAATTTAAATTTAATTCGGAGATATATAATTCCATTCTTCTTAAATCCGTCTATCTCACTTCTTCGTATAGTTGTCGCATATGTTTTTCTCGCTTTATATTAACAGCAAGCTTCTACCTTGTTACATAAATATAAAATTACATTTGCAAGTTATACTAATTAAAAGTAGGTTAATAATATGAGATATTGCTTATCAGTACTTTAAACCTTGCTTTTTAATTTTGCGTTATCAGGAATGTTTTACGTCAATTCTGAAAAGTACGCTATGCGTAAAAAATATAATTTAGCTTGGCTAGACTATTACAATTTTATAAAATAAACACACCGAAGAAAATTAATTGAACTAAGAAAAATCGTTTATTCATAATGTCATTATTGTTTCAAATTATTGAAATTTTCTTAATTCAAAAAATTACTCTTCAATCAATAAATTAGAACTGTTGTATAAAGAAGCTAAAAATTATCTATCCGAGAACTTTACTTTTCCACGAAGCATATTTCTTTTTTGAATTGAGTATTGAATAGTTTACAAAGAAGATATCTATACATATACAGGGTGTTGTACGAATAGGTACTGAAGCTTGACCGGGTGATACCTGATACAAATGTAAGCAATAAAAGTTTATATAGAATATGTCCTACATCTAAAGGATTTCGGAAAAATTGAATTTAAATGAACATTAAAACCAAGAACAGAAATTCTTAGGTCAATTTTTTTTTCTTTATAATGATTTTCTTGTTTCAAAATTATTTTGCTTAAATCCAGCTTATTTTGTTTTACGTGCACGTATGTTTGAGTAAATTTAATAGAATATAATATGTGGAAGTTCCCTTTAGTCGGGCCTTGATATACCACAAACAGCAAAGAGGCAAATAAGTGGTATGAAACGGAAGTGTTTAAAATACAATTTTTTTAAATTATTATACAGAGTAAATCCCAATGAACGGTACAATCTAAAACAGTATGCAAAAGTAATTTTTAATTAATAAAGTTCATATAAGCCCTATGTTCTAAATTGCCACAGAGCTAAAATTAACTTAATTAAAAAATATAATGTTATGCAGTAACGATGCCCAAGCGCAAAGTTTTAATTCGATGTTGTAAGAACCAACAAGTCTGAATAAAATCTGCTCGAGTCTGTGGAATG
The DNA here is from genome assembly GCA_036325965.1 of Sinopyrophorus schimmeli. Taxonomy (NCBI): domain Eukaryota; kingdom Metazoa; phylum Arthropoda; class Insecta; order Coleoptera; family Elateridae; genus Sinopyrophorus; species Sinopyrophorus schimmeli. The sequence continues at coordinate 332,487 of JARFIZ010000049.1, read as the reverse complement.
CACATACCTATTCAATAACACAGACAAGAAGCAATCGTGTTGTGTTTGACCTACCTGGAGCAAGACAGTGTTAAGTGGTCATCCACCTCTCTTAGGTGCTCGCAAAAAATAATACAATATCATAATTGACAAGTCATAATGCATAATGTAAAAGCGTTAAAGATGTTCCCATGTCCGGGATCTTCGTATTCTAAAAAAGTATTTTCCGCTTTCTCACAGCAATGCCCACGTTGCTGTACTCGCTCCGTATGACTACCAAATGTTTTACGAGAACTTACAGTTTTAATGACATCGGTTTGCCGTTCAGTTGAAATGATCACTTTTACTGCTATTTTTAATTGTCTGTTTAACAATAACTAAACAAATTTAAATCAAAATAAAACTTTTTTTAGATTAACTATTTATTAACAGTTTTTTTCTAAAAACATTGCATAAATCATAGATTGTATTTAGTTAATTTTTATTTTGTTGTTTACTTGGCTGTATTGCAAGAACCTGTCACCGGCGGATAATGAGGGGTTACTGTACTTATATGTGGCGATGTTTAGATGGCATATCTTCAAATTGCTGGTAGACTATAAAACAGAATACCAGGCGATCTCAAAGAGACAGTTTAGCACTAGAAATTGTAGAAAAATGTGCAAAAAAACTACAATATCACGCGAAAAGGAATAATGGTTATAGAAAGGTTAGTTTTAAAATCAGGAGAGATAGGTAAATAAATAAGGATAACGGTCCGCTACCCCATTAAATCGCTTCTTCAAATTGAGGCGCTATTTTAATACATTTTTTTTAAATTTTAACACTAACTTATATTACATAAAATATTATTTCAAAACTTTATTCGCCCAATAAGTTATAGCATGGCTTTTTAATTGTGGGTGATTATTATAAATCGTAGATAATAGCAAGTGTTGAATTTGAGTAAGAGGTGGTATATTTCACTCGAAAATGCACATTCTTGTGGATGCTTAAGTTGCTTATTTTATTTCTATTTTTAAAAATAAAGTTCTAATGGTTAAAGCAAATTAAAAAAAAATATATATTTAGATAATCCTAAGTTCGTAGCACATGTATGGAAGGCATTTTCAGTTTTCGGTCTTAAATTTTAAACACGATCTTATTCGTATCATAATACAACTGTTTTAATTATTATTTTAATTAAAACTATCGTTAGAGATTGATTTTCTTATAAATATTAATTAAGGAAATGTTTTGCTCAACTACTAGAATTAGAGTAAGAGAAGGTGTTGATTGCTTTTATTATACTTTTTTTAATTAAGCCATAATTGTAACAACTAAATGTATGATATTTATTTAATTTTAATTATTTTATTAAACACGCATGTTATAAATAACTAGATTTTAGTCCAAGTAGTAATTTTGCGAAAAATTCATATTATCAAAGACGAAATGTAATTGAGATTTTTTCAGGATAAATATACCTACTGTTAATTGCTTTTACAATATAGCTGCACACACTTATCACATACAAAAGTAAAGTCTTTTAGTATAACATTGTTATTTTTTCTAATAAGTAAGAATTTAACAAGTTTGTTTTAATATTAAAAAAAAATTACCTTAATCTTGAATGGGGCATCATTAAAAAGTTCAAAAGGCACACCTCTCTTTTTTAGCCAAAATTGTTTTTAGATCATTAGTGGTGGTACAGTTATTAAATATCTATATATATGATACGAATTAAAAAGTCACAGATTGTAACAAAAATGGCTTTTTAAAACGGGAACGCGTTTCGCCAAATAAAACGGCAAAAGCGGCGAAGGTAGTGATAGAAACATAAATACCTTTTAGATCTGTGGTAAGTGCGTATAATATCAGCAAGATGCATTTAACTAGACTTGTAATGAAAGCAAAGAAATGACCAAACAAAACTCTATTTCATTCAAAACGACTTTGTCATGAATGATACCATTTTCATTATTTTTTTAATTTTAATTGTTTAATACTGCTAAAAAGAACAAGGTTTTGATAATACCTGATAAATATAATTTACAATTTATGTAATTATTTTTTGCATATTACTAATATGTGTGCACAACTCAGAATTTGTAACTTTAAAAAATTGTTTCTTTTATGATACTTCTCCCTTGCAAGGCTCTCAATCTATGGCTAAGTTTATGAAACCAGAGAAAGGATTTATTAGAATTAAATTGGTTTATAAAAATTAAATTAAACATACAATTCTATTTTTCAATGCCATTTTTTAATTAGATGTGACAAATGCATTTTGTATATCCAGTTAAGAAATTAAAGCGATTCTAACTTAAAGTTTACGGTTTGATTTAAAATCAATTAAGAAGAACGATTTTGGCATGACAATGTAAATTACCAAAGTACAAACATGAGAAAGTATATAAAAGTAAGAGTAACTAGTTGTTCAATGAATTTATTCACGCATCAACTACACAGGACTGCAAATGAACTCCATACGTGCACTGTATGTTTATGAAAAGATAGCATTCTTATTATTTAAGAATGGAACGTGAGATACATGATAAATAATAACTTAATTCCTGAACAAATTATATTGAATACGCCACGTAAAGCATTAAGTGCATTGCAATTTAACAAAAATAAAACATTTTTACGTTCACTTGCTTTAATATTTAAAATTATGCAAATCGCCCTTACGTGTGGAGGAAACCATTCAACCCTTTCACTGGCAAAATAATTGCAGTAAATATTACTTCAATGAGTCATAAAACAATGCCCTTAAATGCAAGTTATACAGTAAAATATTCAGCAAATATAAAATATTTCAAAGGGTGCAACAAAATTTCATGTTTAACTACATTTTTTTTTCGTTTTTATTTTATTTAGTAAAAGCATAATTTATAAGCATATGAGTTTTTGTCGAGATACAAGGATAGATCGTTGTGTTGTCGTCGATGCAACATCCTAGACCCCTATAATTGTATTCCCCTAAATGATGGATATGTTTCTTATTGATCCACAGTCAAGAACACGAAAAGCTTAAGCACCAGAATTGATATTATTTATATTAGACCACTACTATAACATTTACAACCCACTTTGAAATCAATTTAAATTGTGATTCGGCATGAATTATTTGTCTGTAATTTTCTTTTTAACATATCTACATCTTTCTGTAAATTTTAGATGACAATTAAATTTGTGGAGGCTGTGCCTGAAATCTTTGAATACCCTTCTGAAGCTTCTCTGATGGATGAGGTACAACCAGCAACAAAAGACACTTCACCCGGTAATATTGTTCCTTCACTTTCGGGTATGTGAATTTTCTACTATTCATTATTTGTAACATACTGACTTATATTACGTTTTTCCTTAAAAATAATGCATTTCCAGAATTGATTTGCATTATTTTAAGATAGGCGACCTTTTGAAGCAACTTGTTTTACTGCTTTTGGAATTCAAATCAACTTGCTTTGGCTTATTCATGCGTTATTAATAACGCCAAGGACGTCATTTTGAGTAATTTCTAATTTTTCAAATATTCCTGCATTAGAGGATAACTGTTTTCTCAAAATTAAATTAACACTAGTAAACTTCCTAAAGACAATGTCAAGAATACTAATATAATGTGTTATTTTTTAGGTTCTACATTAGCGAATTATATACCAAAATCAGGATCTTCTGAAGACTTTCAGCTTGGAATTACTCGTGCATTACAAACAATACCAATAGTAGAAGCTAAAAATAGCGAAGCTTATGAGGAAGATTCGTTCCCAGAAATTGAAGAACCAATCCTATTTAGTGCAGGAACTAATTCGGATATTTTATTTTAAAAATTCTTGCTTTAAAAGTATGCTAAATGTAATAATCTTTGTAAGGGTAATCATCAGAAACGCACACAGAATTTTATTGGGGCGGTCCAGCGTAATCTGACGCCATAAGAAAAAATTCCATATACGACTTTTTTATATTAAGAAAAAATGTAATGTAATTTATTGTTGTTTTGATATACATATATATTTATAGTATTCAAGGGTTGGTCTGGAGCTACTGGACCGTCTACCTATGTGCGTTCCTGATAATAATTCCATTCCACATTCAAATAATTTGCGATAATAACTGCCAATTTGCATTTAGAATAAATTTTATATACATTTTTATGTACAGTTTTTCTATATCTTACAATTATAAATTTCATGGCTCAATGTATTAATTGAAAAATTAGATTATTTGGTCCAAATTTTATAGGAGAATCGTCCATGTCTAAAAAGACTGGTTAAATTTATGTGTAAAATTATACTATACAATATGCTTAATCCTATTTGATAATAAGGTATGTTTTATAGGTAAAGCATATTTTTAGAAATTCTTATTTGTATCATATTTTAATTGTGCTAGTTAAGACTGTGATTTGCTATTGGAAATGACCAACTTTAGATAAGCGAAACATTGTTAAGTATACTTATAATTATCACGTCGTACCATATATTTTTAAGAACAAACATCAAAATTCTGTGATTTGATATTTTGTTTATCATTTGAAGATAGTTATGTAATCTGAAGAATAATAATTAAACATTCGATTCATACTACATTATAACTGCTGCTCAAATCTATTAATCTGTATAATTTATACCTATTATTGGCTCAAGATGATTTTGGCGAAGTACTTGTATGTTGCATTTATTATTTCATATAAAAATGTGTTTTTGTGATGTAATATGATAACGTTCATTTAATTGCATTTTATAAATACAATAGTTACAATATGTATTAGAAAATAAGTATTAAGTGTATTATGTGTTATGTTAATATAGGCTATTTATTATGTCTATGATAATGCAAATTAATGCCTTATTATTGCTTAGTAATCGTATGAAAGAAATGTATAATTTAAAATACTTTCTTAACAGCTATATTGAGTAATAAATTAATTAGCATTCGCTTGATATATCTCCCTAACAAGTCGATCAATTTCAAACTATTGTCTACATAGTCTCAATTTGCTTTTCTAAAACTGAAGTCTCTTATATAAAAATCTACACAAAATAGTCAACAATTATTAGATAAAAATTATTTATTTATATAAAAGTAGATTTCTTAAATACATTTTAATTTATTAATTTAATAATTGTAGGAACCTGAGTGCCTGGGGTAAACAGTAGAACCATTGTGCAGTCTATCTTTAAAATTTTTTCTTTCAATGTATCAATAGCCTAAAAGAAGACATTAATTACTACTTCACACAAAATTAAAATGTTAAACCTTGATGACTGTTGCTGTTGCCTGCTCATCTTTTTCAAGAACATTATGTTTCATAGATATTAAAGCAGATGGACTAAAACCTGTGAAATTTGATATAATATCGGTGTGTATATAAGTTTCTATAGAACCTGTTTCATCTTCAATTAATAATTTTAAGTGCCATTTATCATTTGTAACAGATATTTTTTCTAAAACACTTTTATATTTAGCTTTTATTGTATATTTTATTTCAATAAGATGGTCTTTCTTTTTTAAAACGTCTTCTATAGATATAATTGGATTCTGTTCTTGTGATAATTGATCATCTAAAAGTGCTAAATCTAGATCTATATCAGTGTTTTGAAATTCCTTGTATATGTCTAGTTCTAAACTATTTCTAGATGAAGCATCACCTTTATTTACAGTCTTTAAATCTGGTATGTTTGTGTTATTTGAACCATCTCTGAGATTACTTTGTCGAATTTCTTCTTCGACTGTTATTAACATATCAATCTCTTCATCATTATCCAGTAAATTAGGAACCAAATTTGAATTATGTTTTACTTGTCTATTAGTGTTTGAAACATCTGAAAAGGCTGAACTTGCGTTATTTCTTATTTGAACATTATTTACATTATTTGTAGAATTTGATTCATGATGTACTAAGACTGATTCAAATTCATCAACAATATTAACTGAATTTTCTTCAATAACTTTAGGATTTGGATTTTCTGGCAATTTTAAAGCACGTGCTAAAACGTTTTCGACAGCATTTTCAATTAACAATTCTTCAATTTCGCCTCCTAGAATGTGAACATTTTTCTCTTCTAATAATAATTGTCCTCTTCTAGCAGTGATGGGACCAATTATTTTAATTTTAGTACCCGGTGGTAAATTGAAATGTAATGATTTTACTGGTTTATATTCAATTGCCTTAATTTCTTGAACACCATCTGTAAGAAGTAGTTGTAGTAAACGTTTAGTAGTATTATTTCTTAGCTCTGACTGATCCCTATATTGTTCGTCAACCATTAGATTACTCAAGCCTTTGCTGTTTCGTATTTTTTGCATTTGCAAGTATTTTGATGTTGATATATCCATAATTTGTAGCATTTGTAGTGAATATATGCCATTCAATATAATTTTCTTTTGTAACGATAGATTGGGAGGTAAAATAGGAATTTCTACTTCACGTAAATCCAATAACAGCCACTGTGCGTATACTTTTAATCTTAAGGTATCTAAGGGTTCCCTTGTATTTGGATTTTCTTCATGAAACCATCCAAGACAACTTTCTAACCAAAAACCCGATATAGTTATATTATGAGACTGAAAAAATTGTTTACAAGATTGTATTTCTTGTTCCATTTTAATATAAATTTTATTTTATTATTCTTCAACAGATAAACTATATTTGTTCAAAGGTTTAGAGTTCACATCATGAGGCCGCCCTTGAATCGTACCGAAATGTATGTAGGGCGTTAATTTTGTATTCCAGGTTAGTAAATTAGATAATATCAAGTGTCCAAACCATTCAAATCAAAAGATATCAGTTTTAATTTCGTTGTTTCCGAGCTAAAATTGGCCATCTTAGTCAAATAGTTGGGCTGACGTAGGTTAGATGGCGCTTTGAAATCAGCTGGAAATTTGAAAGTGCCGAACGAGTAAAGATGCGAAAAGTAAATTGGAGAAATAAAAATAATTATTCTAAGTTATTAATGATGCATTGTTATTTTCTATATTAACTCCAGGATATACTCTTTTGATGTCTGTGAAGACATGTTGCAACATATTACCTGGAGAGCGATTAAAATTTTAAGAAACATCTTGCGATATAAAAAATCCGCGATATATAAATTAGCCGCGTTGTTTTCTCTACTTCTTATACAACTCCGACAAGATTTAATACTTTTTTTCAGTTTTCGCCACTATCTTTCCTCTTTGTAGTACACACTATTTCCATACCTTCTCGAATGATTAATTACGAAATGATTCCCCATTCTGCATCAGAATCTGGTGATGGGATCAAATTCTTCCTCGATACCATTGTATCCACCCCAAGAATCAGAGTGTATGAAAGTAAGAGGCTCAACATATGTTCTAATAAGCTCATGCAATTCTGCACGATTTCTTTGTTGAATGGGCACTATAAACATATCATCCGTTTCTCTGCAAATACCACCGACACATCATAATTGTTAGCGATAGATGGGTCTTCGGTGGTATTTGCAAGTGTAAATATGCATGCAGAATTGCATGCATTACCCAGTGTGTTTATTTCGAATTCTTGTAATTAAATATAGTTTTAATTTTTTGTCATTCTTTATTATTTACAGAAAGCATGCTTTCGGGTTGTAGCAATGGAACTGTAGCATTTCTCAAAGGATATAATTGTAAAAAAGGGTACTTGTGCCTTGCAATGATTCATGAAACGCGCATTCGCGCGCTTCTCAATTTCTCGTTTCGGCAACTCCTACTAACAGTTGACCAATAAAGTAGTCAACGATTCTATTTGTTTACAAATAATACGCGTTAGATGATGCTGTAGTGTAAATTTTTTCATTAGCTACAAAATTCTTGTAAATTAATAGTTAACGCATGTTCTAATTTAAAATTAGACATCAAGAATTATAAAATTACAATCACTTTTTCCATTTTAACAAGTCTAAATACAAAAAATTAAAATCCTGAATAAGGGCCGACATTTTATAAGCTAAAAGACAACAAATTAATTTTTTGAGGTGACTCTCTGTTTTTTCCAAAACTATTACGGGAAATTTATAATGGTTTTAAAAAAAAGGGTTGGTTTTAATTTAACTATTGGTCCTCTTTTTATTTGGCGGAAGCTGTATTTTTTGGGGTGAGAAATAATTTTCTTTTATTACAGATTGTTATTTTTAATTTTAATGTTTAACCTTAAAAATTTTACTGAAAAAGATGCAGATTTTTTAGGATATTATATAATTAAGTTCATTTTGTTACAGATTTGATTTCATTGGAGCGTACAAAATTCTTGTAAATTAATAGAATTCAAGCGCATGTTCTCAATTAAATTAGACATCAAGAATTATAAAATTACAATCACTTTTTCCATTTTAATCAAGTCTCGAAATAGCACATAAATTAAAATCCTGAATAAGGGCCGACATTTTATAAGCTAAAAATGACAACAAATTAATTTGATACTTGAGGTGACATCTGCTGCTGTTTTCCAGAACTCATTACAGGAATTTATAATGGTTTTAAAAAGAAGGGTTGGTTTTTTAACTTAACTATTAAAGTGTAGCCTCTAATTGTTAGATGGCGGAAGCTGTATTATTTGGGTGTAGAAATAATTTTCTTTTATTGACAGATTGTTATTGTTTAATTTTACATGTTTAACTTTAAAAATTTTACTGAGAAAAGAGTGCATCCGATGTATGATTTAGGATATTATATCATACTTCAAGCTTCATTTTTTGTTACAGATTTGTCCTTTTGAAAACTGTGAAACTCATGAAGTAATTAAAGTTATATAGATGTTAAAAACCTGATGGAAGCAAGAAAAGAGTTTGTTCTTCTAGCAACATAATTACAATAATTTTACATCTATGTGATCTTCAAAGTTTTGTAAATACATAATAATGTATTTAAGGTGCTTTTGATTAATTTATTAATTTTGTTGTGTTAATTTTATGTATGAATATTTTAATTTTAGTGTATGTGTGTGTCCCTAATTGTTTTTGTGATCGTGGAATGATCATCTTGAATTTGAAGTTACAAACAAAGCTATGGTCTATTTTTAGTTTTATAATAAACAGCAATGGGTTCATATCGAATTTTTCTAATTAAACAGAGCTTTAACTTTGTGTCAATCGTTATTATTTATAAAACACATGCTTTCAGGATGTAGCAATAGAACTGTAGCATTTCTCAAAGGATCTAATTGTAACAAATTTAGAGAAGAAGTGGTAGTGATTCCGGGGGTCTAAGAAGTGCTTCCTCGGAGATACAAAATACAAATTCTAAATTGTTTTGGAACTGTTTAGGTATTATCATTTATGATCCTTTTCAAACATTTGCTGATGGTTTTTCTTTGAGAAGGGCACAGGACGGAACTACAAACCTGAGAATTCATTAAAGTTATATAGATGTAAAAAACCTGATGGAAGCAAGAAGAGTTTGTTCTTCTAGCAACATAATTACAATTTTTTATCTCTGTGATCTTCAAAGTTTTGTAAATAGATAATAATGTATTTAAGGTTTGCTTTTGATTACTTAATTAATTTTGTTGTGTTAATTTTATGTCTGTTCCTAACTTAAATTATGTTTCAGTAAGCTACAACAGAAGATTAATGAATTTGAAAGGATATATGATATTTACTTGTGTTTCTAACAATTTTAATTCTTCGGACAAATAATATTAGTAATAATATCAGTAATGCGATTGCGAGCTCCAAATATGCTTTATAACTTATTCAATTTAAATTATGAAATGCATTTAGTTTATTGATTTTAAAACGATTCTAACATATTTGCGCCATTAAATATCGTATTACTCTGTAAATTTGTTAGTTTTTGTTTAACAGTTATTTAACAAAGAATATTTTTTTTTTTTTAGTAATAAATTGGCAACTTAGAACTTCATTAATAATCAAAAGGATCTTGGCTACTTTTTACCTTCACCTTTAAGCAGCCTTACATCTCAGAATTGTAGTGCCGACCAAAGAACACCCTTGAAGAACAACAGCTTGCTTTATTATTTTGGGGTGAGTTTTTTTTTTAACTACTATTTTCTTTGCGAATTATCTCACATACAGAACAACAAATTAAAGCTTGTGGGGCAATGTTAATTTTTATAACAATTAAGAGTTAAAATTAGTGAATCGTTTTTGTACCACAAAATTCACATCTCGGTTACTTGTCGACGTATCTTTGAGAACTTTGTAGATTTCAAACTTATGGACTTTTTGGCTGCGGATTGGTCTATAGGTATTTAATAATAAATTTTTCTTTTTAAAAATGTAAATTTGAACACTTGATTGTTAGGCAACCGCGTATACTTCACTTTGAAAGTATTTGGAATTGCCTATCTTTTGTAGACGTATACGTCTGCCATCATGGTTATTTAACGTCAATTTAACCAATACAAGAACATTTTTCCAATATTATTAATTAAATTGATTAAATTCTTGGTGTTTTTCATATTGAACAAATATAAAACTACAATTTTAATAACTAAATGTGATAAAATCGATGTTACAATCATGTTCAATAAAAACTATTAGAATAGGATATCAAGTCTATTTACTTCATGTAGTTATTATTACATGATTGGAAATATTTATGGACAAATGATATATCAGTAAGTACACTGTTGTAAATTTAAGCATAAACTTAGTCTGTTTTCTTTTAGTTTATATCCGTGGTCGAAGCCAGGTTCAACTGTCGCAAACACTAAGTCACTCTGAAATAATGTTTTTACAGTACAAGAAGATGTACAAATTAACAGCTCGCTCATCACAGAGAACTTTTATAGCAGGAGTCTTTAGTGAAATTTATGGCTATGATTGGAATGCTCTAAGCGTAATATCTTCTTCTGAACTAACCAGGATGGTTGTGTCGTCTACATATTGCAGATTTTGAGATCTTCTGACCATATATCGATGTCATCATTCCAATTCTCTATTGCTTTACGAATACTCCATTCTCTGTAGATTTTAAATAGAATATAAGAAAGGACACAGTCTTGTCGCACTTCTTTGCTGATGGTAAAGCTCTACGATGACCTTATGTTAATAGGTATGAAGGTATTGTTTGAATAGTACACCCAAACCACACTTTAACGTTCCGAAAAAAGTTGGCTATAAAGCAAAAAGCCGTATAACAAATCAATTTAACACTTTGTTAAAAATAGCAACTGTCCATGAATGGGGATTGCTTTTAAGTACCAATAAACTAGTCTTTGGCTTCTAAAAGGGTTTTAATATATCTTAAAAGATATTTGGTTCCCCAAAATTGTATTTCTATTAAATAGTTTGTTTGTAGGTAGTATTAAACAAATTCGTTTATTTCTTTAACTTTTCGTTGCGTTTTGGAAAATATTGTTACAGCTTTTAAGGGCCAAAGGACTAGTTTTTCGCTCATGAAAGGGTTTTTCTTAACTCTTAAAATGAATAGAGATACAGGGCTGTAAAGTATATGTTTTCTTCTTACAAATAATAAGAATGGTTATTTTGCTAATTCTGAAAATGTTCTTGTTTAATTGATTTCTTTTCTTTCATAAACTAAAAATGAGTGCTTTAAAATAAAGTAGGAGCCAATATTTATGTATTACTCTGTATTTGTTCTTTCTTTTAAATTATTTATCGCTTTTGATACCTGGAAATTTTGCTTTGGGGTCAATGCGATAGCGTATATCGGCTTTTACATTAATTTCGTTTACTGACTCATTTGTGAGTGTATAGCGAAGGCAAACGGTTGTGTATTTGTATAAATAAGTGCTCCTAATTTTAATTACAACCCCTAATCTGAGGTAAATATTAATTCTAACAATTTCTCTTTCATTCTACAGCAGGGGTGCCGAAAGTACGGGAATGTTTTTCTACATAGGTGTAACCATTATTAAATTAAAGGGTTCTTAGTTTCAAAACTCGATAGTTAATTTAAACATATTTTAGTTGCTGCACTAAATTTCAGAACGGGCGGTTTAATTATATTGCGACGTTACAGGACGTTTAAACTCGTACCGACTGCTAGAATTGATTAGTGTTTATTGCTTATGATAACAAATCGAAATGTAAATTTATTAGTAGTTGAGTATTTTCTAAAAACATCCCGAGTTCTTATTAAAATTATGAAAAAAAATATGATTCTTTTAATAGAACCTGCTAAACATTTAAATAATGCTATTCAAATCTTTTGTATATTTTATAAATCTCTTTTGTTCTTAGGAGAAAGCGAGTTTCACCGGTGATCACTCGGAGGACTTGCCCAGTAAGCGAGGCACAGATATCAGTCAAAGGCATCTGCTTTTGGTGGTCGGTCTTCTTCTCATCGGATTCCCAATAACGCACGGTAAGTTTCTTTATTGACTTTTATTTGTTATTCTTTATTATTTATAAAAAGCATATCTTTGGGTTGTAGCAATGGTACTGTAGCATTTCTCAAAGGATATAATTGTAAAAAAAGTAAACTCTGGGGCTCTTAGAAGTGCTCACCAAGAAGTACAAATTAAAAATTCTAAATTGTCTTGGAAATATTTCGGTTTTATCATTTATGATCCATTTCAAACATTTGCTGACGGATTTTCTTTGAGAAGGGCACAGGACGGAACTACAAACCTGAGAATTAATTTAATTATCATTTTATGTTTTGAACATTAATAATCGGACACTGATTAAATTTTATTTGACTTCATTGGAGCGAACAAAATTATTGTTAATTAATAGAATCCAAGTGGATGTTCTCAATTCAATTAGCCATCAACAATTATAGAATTACATTCACTTTTCCACTTTAATCAAGTCCCGAAATAGAAAATAAATTAAGATCATGAATAAGGACCGACATTTTATTAGCTACAAAATGACAACAAATTAATTTGATACTTGATGTGACATCTGCTGCTGTTTTCCAGAACTTATTACAGGAATTTATAAATGGTTGGAAAAGAAGGGTTGGTTTTTAACTTAAATATTAAAGTGTAGACTCTAAATATTAGATGGCGGCAGTTGTATTATTTGGGTGCAGAAATTATTTTCTAGTATTGACAGATTGTTATTGTTTAGTTTTACATGTTTAACTTTAAAAATTTTACTGAGAAAATAGTGCATCCAATGTATGATTTAGGATATTATATCATACTTCAAGCTTCACTTTTGTTACGGATTTGTCCTTTTGAAAACTGTGAAACTCATGAAGTAATTAAAGTTATATAGATATTAAAAACCTGATGGAAGTAAGAAAAGAGTTCCTTCTTCTAGCAACATAATTACAATAATTTTACATTTCTGTGATCTTCAAAGTTTTGTAAATACATAATAATGTATTTAAGGTTTGCTTTTGATTAATTTATTAATTTTGTTGTGTTAATTTTATGTATGCATATTTTAATTTCAGTGTATGTGTGTGTCCGTAATGGTCTTTGCGATCGTGGAATGATTATCTTTAATTTGAAGTTACAAACAAAGCTATGGCCTATTTTTAGTTTTATAATAAAATGCATTGGGTTCATATCGAATCATTATAATTAAACAGAACTTTGTGTCAATTATTGTTATTTATAAGACACATACTTTCGATATGTAGCAATGGAACTAGCATTTCTCAAAGGATCTAATTGTAACAAATTCAGAAAAGAAGTGGTAGTGATTCTGGGGTCTAGAGGTACTCATTCACTTACAGTTTGCCTGCAGATTAGATAAGGTCAATTACATATACAGGCTATCGACACACGAGTCTATTGTAAGATTCAATTAAACTGAAGGCTGTAATCTATAAATGGCCTTTATGTGTAATTGCCCTTGACTGATCTGCAGGCGAACTGTAAGTGAATAGGTACCTTAAAAGTGCTCCTCGGAGATACAAAATACAAATCCTAAATTGTTTTTAAACTACTGATCGTGGAACAATTGTGTTGAATTTGTAGTTATAAACAAAGCTTATGGCATATTTTGAATTCTTCTTTATTTCAGGGATTAGGCTGTACACCCTGTTCCGACTCTCATCCCTTTCTTGGCCTTCCAGCATCCCTTTTGGTTTATAATTTGTTGAAGCTAACGGAAGCCCTATCTCTTAACATTCTGCTTTGTAATAAAACCCAGTGTTTATTTCGAATTCTTGTAATTAAACATAGTTTTAATTTTTTGTCATTCTTTATTATTTATAAAATGCATGCCTTTGGGTTGTAGCAATGGAACTGTAGCATTTCTCAAAGGATATCATCGTAAAAAAGTAAACTCTGGGGGCCTTAGACGTGCTCATCAAGAAGTTCAAATTAAAAATTCTAAATTGTCTTGGGAAATATTTCGGTTTTATCTTTTATGATCCTTTTCAAACACTTGCTGATGGATTTTTCTTTGAGAAGGGCACAGGACGGAACTACAAATCAGAATTAATTTAATTATCATTTTATTCATAATGGAACACTGATTAAATTTTATTTCATTGGAGCAAACAAAATTATTGTAATTTAATAGAATCCAAGTGGATGTTCTCAATTAAATTAGATATCAACAATTATAGAATTATAATCACTTTTCCCACTTTAATCAAGTACCGAAGTAGCAAAAAAATTAAGATCATGAATAAAGGCCGACATTTTATCAGCTAAATAATTCAACAAATTAATTTGATACCTGATGTGACATCTGCTACTGTTTTCCAGAACTTATTACAGGAATTTATAAAAGGTTTTAAAAGTAGGGTTGGTTTTTAACTTAAATATTAAAGTGTGGCCTCTAATTGTTAGATGGCGGCAGTTGTATTATTTGGGTGCAGAAATTATTTTCTATTATTGACAGATTGTTATTGTTTAGTTTTACATGTTTAACTTTAAAAATTTTACTGAGAAAAGAGTGCATCCGATGTATGATTTAGGATATTATATCATACTTCAAGCTTCATTTTTGTTACAGATTTGTCCTTTTGAAAACTGTGAAACTCATGAAGTAATTAAAGTTATATAGATGTTAAAAACCTGATGGAAGCAAGAAAAGAGTTTGTTCTTCTAGCAACATAATTACAATAATTTTACATCTATGTGATCTTCAAAGTTTTGTAAATACATAATAATGTATTTAAGGTGCTTTTGATTAATTTATTAATTTTGTTGTGTTAATTTTATGTATGAATATTTTAATTTTAGTGTATGTGTGTGTCCCTAATTGTTTTTGTGATCGTGGAATGATCATCTTGAATTTGAAGTTACAAACAAAGCTATGGTCTATTTTTAGTTTTATAATAAAATGCAATGGGTCCATATCGAATTTTTCTAATTAAACAGAGCTTTAACTTTGTGTCAATCGTTATTATTTATAAAACACATGCTTTCAGGATGTAGCAATAGAACTGTAGCATTTCTCAAAGGATCTAATTGGAACAAATTCAGAGAAGAAGTGGTAGTGATTCCGGGGGTCTAAGAAGTGCTTCCTCGGAGATACAAAATACAAATTCTAAATTGTTTTGGAACTGTTTAGGTATTATCATTTATGATCCTTTTCTAACTTTTGCCGAGGGTTTTTCTTTGGGAGGGATGCAAGACAGGATAACCTGGAAATTAATTTAGTTAACATTTCAATTCAATTCATGGGATATATTGTTTTGGAAAATACTAATCTGAGACTGATTAAATTTTAATCTTTTAATAAATATTATTGGGTATACTTTAAATAATATTAATAACAGTTAAAATCTCGATCTTGTATTATATAGGCTTTAGTAATTTTTCTTAATTTTGTTTTTTATTTTATTGCAGAGAACAGTCGTGTTGAAAAATACTTTCGGAAGCCAATGTGGATTTGTACATGTACCCTTGGTTCTTCTTCACATAAGGCAATTCAAGAGGCTTTCGGAAACCTAATCCAGCAGCACCAGCAGAATCATCAATGGAAGACTAAATCTTCAGATTTGTATATTAATTATAGTTAATCTTACAGAACGACCCTCATATTTTTGTCATTTTTTCTACATAGGATTAAGTTAGATAATCCATGTTAGCGTAGTTTTTGCTAAACTTTTACTATGTTGTAAATTTATTTTGGGAATTTTAATTACTTTTAAAACACATTTCTTTTTGCCACACTTATTTATGTTTAATTATTTATTTATAAATTGTTAAAAGAGTTGCAGTCCTATCATATTGATAAGTATATTAGTTTCGATCAAACCTCCCTTAATTTATATATTTGACACTTTGTTTAATTTGAATAGGGTTTCTTTTGAAATTAAACGACAAAAAAGGGATGCAGATTTTTATTATTTTTGGGTTTTTTAAATTGTAACAAATTGTATATCTTTTCTGTTAATCTAAGACATCATGTGCTCTGATGCGAAGGGCTTAAGTCTTCGATTAAAACTTTTGCTTTCGTTGGTTTCATACAGTGGTTACCCTTCACATCGGACCACATAATGTTTGTTGAATGATGGGGTGTTCTAAGATTGTATAATCTTAAAACATCCAATCAAGGGCTGTGCTCTATTGTAAACATATTTGAATTGTATGACCAATAATCCTCTGTTAGGCTAATTAGATGTAAAGTGGGATGTAAGGGGGGTTTTGAGAAATAAAAAAAAACTATTAACTACCTGTTGTTTCTTTTCACACTAAAAATGTAAGGAGAATGTGTCAACTGGTAACAGGGGCATAAAAGAAAAATTGCAAAAATGTGATCGCGATCTACAGTCGTAATATCACAAATCGCGAGTGACGGTCGGCCGAGTCGGCCGAGTCGGCCGAGGGTTTATCTTAGAGATTTTTAAAAATATTTTTCAAATCACGAGTATCCTACAGTCATTCGTCATTCGTCATTCGTCTCGTTCGGCTCGTTGCTCGTTGGATTTTTCTTAGAGATTTTTAAAAATTTAACTTTGACTGGTATCGAACTCGAGACCATTTGAACAAACAACCGATCCCCAACCATCTGAGCTATGGCGTTGTTATACGAAGTAAGTGTTTTAAACGTTATAAAGTACACGTCCTATAATATTAATTTAAAATTTATTTTTAAATGTTTAAGTAGTTAGGTGTAAAAGCCCACCTGACTCTTGCTCTTGCTCTTGCTCTTCCAATTAATAATTATTAAAATTCGGGTAACAATAAAGACTCTTTATTATATCTAATAATTTATACAAGTTATTTTACAGAGTTTAAATTTAACAGTTAAGAAGTTTGAATCACACATTTTTTAAGTCCGCTTCTTCAAAAATATTTAATTCAAACTTCTTATCTGTTTTAAATTATACATTATTAAAATAATTAATTAATTAAAAAAACCAAGTTTTAATATAATAAAAGTTGCAACCCTTACGATTTTTTTATTGTAATTAATTAAGAGTGATTTGCACGTCAAACTTGGGATTGCAACTTCTTTTACAATTACATTACATTACAATTACATACTATAAATAAAAGGGAAAAGGAAGGTGTTTTAAGTGTGTGTGAAAAGATAAAATAATAATATGTGGATGGAGTGGGGTTATTTTATAAAAGTATTAATAAATAAAAGTTAAGTGCCCTTCAAAGTGCTACATAAATCAAGGGAAGACAACAAAAAAGGTAAGTATTAAAAAAATAAATAAAGAAGTGAAATATTAAAAAATATTAAAAAATAATAAATTAAATAAAAAGTATAAGAAGTAGTAATTTTTACCAAATTTTGAAAAAAATCTAAGTAAACATGAATTAATTTTGCAATAAAATTCAAAAGTTATAGCAAGTTCGAAAAATAAACAAGACGGGAAAAATTAATAAGATATAAAAATCAAAAAATCAAAACGCACGGTCCAATAATTAAATGAAGAGAAGGTGGCTTTAAACTTTTATGAATTATTTAGTTTTATCGAAATTTTTATTTTAGAGGTGTAGCGCGGGGAAATGACACCGATTATAGATAGTAGGGGTACGTAGAAACGTCCCCTCGCAATATAAAGCAATTCTATTTTTTTCATATTTTGCCAAAAAGACATGGGTTAAAACCCATCGATTTTGAATTTTCAAAACGTTTTCCCAAAGCTCTGGAATAGCACGCCTATGGTTTCTTAAGCCTATCCGAAGCCAAAAAGGCTGCCAAATCCGATTCTGAATAGTTTTTAAAGATCCGTCCACAAATAACGGCGCTACAATTTTTTGAAAGTTCAAAATTCGCTCAAAATGAGCTCTAAAAATCGCAATTTTTTATTTTCGAAAAATTAACGTCGCACCCTATACATATTATACATGTATCTTATGTAAAAAAGCCTCAGGATTCCGAATCCGTGTCGTTTGTAATGATTGGATCGAAAATAAAGGGCGCTACGATTTTTTGTGAATCAAGGGGTACGTATTTCTATTCATTTAGTTTGTATCGAAAATTTTTATTTTAGAGGGGAAGCGCGGGAAATGACACCGGTTATAGTCACTAGGGGTACGTAGGAACGTCCCCTCGCAATATAAAGCAATTCTATTTTTTCATATTTTGCCAAAAGACATGGGTTAAAACCCATCGATTTTGAATTTTCAAAACGTTTTCCCAAAGCTCTGGAATAGCACGCCTATGGTTTCTTAAGCCTATCCGAAGCCAAAAGGCTGCCAAATCCGATTCTGAATAGTTTTAAAGATCCGTCCACAAATAACGGCGCTACAATTTTTGAAAGTTCAAAATTGGCTCAAAATGAGCTCTAAAAATCGCAATTTTTATTTTCGAAAAATTAACGTCGCACCCTATACATATTATACATGTATCTTATGTAAAAAGCCTCAGGATTCCGAATCCGTGTCGTTTGTAATGATTGGATCGAAAATAAGGGCGCTACGATTTTTTGTGAATCAAGGGTACGTATTTCTATTCATTTAGTTTGTATCGAAAATTTTTATTTTAGAGGAAGCGCGGGGAAATGACACCGGTTATAGTCACTAGGGGTACGTAGGAACGTCCCTCGCAATATAAAGCAATTCTATTTTTTCATATTTTGCCAAAAGACATGGGTTAAAACCCATCGATTTTGAATTTTCAAAACGTTTTCCCAAAGCTCTGGAATAGCACGCCTATGGTTTCTTAAGCCTATCCGAAGCCAAAAGGCTGCCAAATCCGATTCTGAATAGTTTTAAAGATCCGTCCACAAATAACGGCGCTACAATTTTTGAAAGTTCAAAATTGGCTCAAAATGAGCTCTAAAATCGCAATTTTTATTTTCGAAAAATTAACGTCGCACCCTATACATATTATACATGTATCTTATGTAAAAAGCCTCAGGATTCCGAATCCGTGTCGTTTGTAATGATTGGATCGAAAATAAGGGCGCTACGATTTTTTGTGAATCAAGGGTACGTATTTCTATTCATTTAGTTTGTATCGAAAATTTTTATTTTAGAGGAAGCGCGGGAAATGACACCGGTTATAGTCACTAGGGTACGTAGGAACGTCCCTCGCAATATAAAGCAATTCTATTTTTTCATATTTTGCCAAAAGACATGGGTTAAAACCCATCGATTTTGAATTTTCAAAACGTTTTCCCAAAGCTCTGGAATAGCACGCCTATGGTTTCTTAAGCCTATCCGAAGCCAAAAGGCTGCCAAATCCGATTCTGAATAGTTTTAAAGATCCGTCCACAAATAACGGCGCTACAATTTTTGAAAGTTCAAAATTGCTCAAAATGAGCTCTAAAAATCGCAATTTTTATTTTCGAAAAATTAACGTCGCACCCTATACATATTATACATGTATCTTATGTAAAAAGCCTCAGGATTCCGAATCCGTGTCGTTTGTAATGATTGGATCGAAAATAAGGGCGCTACGATTTTTTGTGAATCAAGGGTACGTATTTCTATTCATTTAGTTTGTATCGAAAATTTTTATTTTAGAGGAAGCGCGGGAAATGACACCGGTTATAGTCACTAGGGGTACGTAGGAACGTCCCTCGCAATATAAAGCAATTCTATTTTTTCATATTTTGCCAAAAGACATGGGTTAAAACCCATCGATTTTGAATTTTCAAAACGTTTTCCCAAAGCTCTGGAATAGCACGCCTATGGTTTCTTAGCCTATCCGAAGCCAAAAGGCTGCCAAATCCGATTCTGAATAGTTTTAAAGATCCGTCCACAAATAACGGCGCTACAATTTTTGAAAGTTCAAAATTGCTCAAAATGAGCTCAAAAAATCGCAATTTTTATTTTCGAAAAATTAACGTCGCACCCTATACATATTATACATGTATCTTATGTAAAAAGCCTCAGGATTCCGAATCCGTGTCGTTTGTAATGATTGGATCGAAAATAAGGGCGCTACGATTTTTTGTGAATCAAGGGGTACGTATTTCTATTCATTTAGTTTGTATCGAAAATTTTTATTTTAGAGGGAAGCGCGGGAAATGACACCGGTTATAGTCACTAGGGTACGTAGGAACGTCCCTCGCAATATAAAGCAATTCTATTTTTTCATATTTTGCCAAAAGACATGGGTTAAAACCCATCGATTTTGAATTTTCAAAACGTTTTCCCAAAGCTCTGGAATAGCACGCCTATGGTTTCTTAAGCCTATCCGAAGCCAAAAGGCTGCCAAATCCGATTCTGAATAGTTTTTAAAGATCCGTCCACAAATAACGGCGCTACAATTTTTGAAAGTTCAAAATTGCTCAAAATGAGCTCTAAAATCGCAATTTTTATTTTCGAAAAATTAACGTCGCACCCTATACATATTATACATGTATCTTATGTAAAAAGCCTCAGGATTCCGAATCCGTGTCGTTTGTAATGATTGGATCGAAAATAAGGGCGCTACGATTTTTTGTGAATCAAGGGGTACGTATTTCTATTCATTTAGTTTGTATCGAAAATTTTTATTTTAGAGGGAAGCGCGGGAAATGACACCGGTTATAGTCACTAGGGTACGTAGGAACGTCCCTCGCAATATAAAGCAATTCTATTTTTTCATATTTTGCCAAAAGACATGGGTTAAAACCCATCGATTTTGAATTTTCAAAACGTTTTCCCAAAGCTCTGGAATAGCACGCCTATGGTTTCTTAAGCCTATCCGAAGCCAAAAGGCTGCCAAATCCGATTCTGAATAGTTTTAAAGATCCGTCCACAAATAACGGCGCTACAATTTTTGAAAGTTCAAAATTCGCTCAAAATGAGCTCTAAAATCGCAATTTTTATTTTCGAAAAATTAACGTCGCACCCTATACATATTATACATGTATCTTATGTAAAAAGCCTCAGGATTCCGAATCCGTGTCGTTTGTAATGATTGGATCGAAAATAAGGGCGCTACGATTTTTTGTGAATCAAGGGTACGTATTTCTATTCATTTAGTTTGTATCGAAAATTTTTATTTTAGAGGGAAGCGCGGGGAAATGACACCGGTTATAGTCACTAGGGGTACGTAGGAACGTCCCTCGCAATATAAAGCAATTCTATTTTTTCATATTTTGCCAAAAGACATGGGTTAAAACCCATCGATTTTGAATTTTCAAAACGTTTTCCCAAAGCTCTGGAATAGCACGCCTATGGTTTCTTAAGCCTATCCGAAGCCAAAAGGCTGCCAAATCCGATTCTGAATAGTTTTAAAGATCCGTCCACAAATAACGGCGCTACAATTTTTGAAAGTTCAAAATTCGCTCAAAATGAGCTCTAAAATCGCAATTTTTATTTTCGAAAAATTAACGTCGCACCCTATACATATTATACATGTATCTTATGTAAAAAGCCTCAGGATTCCGAATCCGTGTCGTTTGTAATGATTGGATCGAAAATAAGGGAGCTACGATTTTTTGTGAATCAAGGGTACGTATTTCTATTCATTTAGTTTGTATCGAAAATTTTTATTTTAGAGGAAGCGGGGGGAAATGACACCGGTTATAGTCACTAGGGTACGTAGGAACGTCCCTCGCAATATAAAGCAATTCTATTTTTTCATATTTTGCCAAAAGACATGGGTTAAAACCCATCGATTTTGAATTTTCAAAACGTTTTCCCAAAGCTCTGGAATAGCACGCCTATGGTTTCTTAAGCCTATCCGAAGCCAAAAGGCTGCCAAATCCGATTCTGAATAGTTTTAAAGATCCGTCCACAAATAACGGCGCTACAATTTTTGAAAGTTCAAAATTCGCTCAAAATGAGCTCTAAAATCGCAATTTTTATTTTCGAAAAATTAACGTCGCACCCTATACATATTATACATGTATCTTATGTAAAAACCTCAGGATTCCGAATCCGTGTCGTTTGTAATGATTGGATCGAAAATAAGGGAGCTACGATTTTTTTGTGAATCAAGGGTACGTATTTCTATTCATTTAGTTTGTATCGAAAATTTTTATTTTAGAGGGAAGCGCGGGAAATGACACCGGTTATAGTCACTAGGGGTACGTAGGAACGTCCCTCGCAATATAAAGCAATTCTATTTTTTCATATTTTGCCAAAAGACATGGGTTAAAACCCATCGATTTTGAATTTTCAAAACGTTTTCCCAAAGCTCTGGAATAGCACGCCTATGGTTTCTTAAGCCTATCCGAAGCCAAAAGGCTGCCAAATCCGATTCTGAATAGTTTTAAAGATCCGTCCACAAATAACGGCGCTACAATTTTTGAAAGTTCAAAATTCGCTCAAAATGAGCTCTAAAAATCGCAATTTTTTATTTTCGAAAAATTAACGTCGCACCCTATACATATTATACATGTATCTTATGTAAAAAAGCCTCAGGATTCCGAATCCGTGTCGTTTGTAATGATTGGATCGAAAATAAGGGAGCTACGATTTTTTTTGTGAATCAAGGGGTACGTATTTCTATTCATTTAGTTTGTATCGAAAATTTTTATTTTAGAGGAAAGCGCGGGGAAATGACACCGGTTATAGTCACTAGGGGTACGTAGGAACGTCCCTCGCAATATAAAGCAATTCTATTTTTTTCATATTTTGCCAAAAAGACATGGGTTAAAACCCATCGATTTTGAATTTTCAAAACGTTTTCCCAAAGCTCTGGAAAAGCACGCCTATGGTTTCTTAAGCCTATCCGAAGCCAAAAAGGCTGCCAAATTCGATTCTGAATAGTTTTTAAAGATCCGTCCACAAATAACGGCGCTACAATTTTTTGAAAGTTCAAAATTCGCTCAAAATGAGCTCTAAAAATCGCAATTTTTTATTTTCGAAAAATTAACGTCGCACCCTATACATATTATACATGTATCTTATGTAAAAAAGCCTCAGGATTCCGAATCCGTGTCGTTTGTAATGATTGGATCGAAAATAAGGGAGCTACGATTTTTTGTGAATAAAGGGGGTACGTATTTCTATTCATTTAGTTTGTATCGAAAATTTTTATTTTAGAGGAAGCGCGGGAAATGACACCGGTTATAGTCACTAGGGGTACGTAGGAACGTCCCCTCGCAATATAAAGCAATTCTATTTTTTTCATATTTTGCCAAAAAGACATGGGTTAAAACCCATCGATTTTGAATTTTCAAAACGTTTTCCCAAAGCTCTGGAATAGCACGCCTATGGTTTCTTAAGCCTATCCGAAGCCAAAAAGGCTGCCAAATCCGATTCTGAATAGTTTTTAAAGATCCGTCCACAAATAACGGCGCTACAATTTTTGAAAGTTCAAAATTGCTCAAAATGAGCGTTAAAATCGCAATTTTTATTTTCGAAAATTAACGTCGCACCCTATACATATTATACATGTATCTTATGTAAAAAGCCTCAGGATTCCGAATCCGTGTCGTTTGTAATGATTGGATCGAAAATAAGGGCGCTACGATTTTTTGTGAATCAAGGGGTACGTATTTCTATTCATTTAGTTTGTATCAAAAATTTTTTATTTTAGAGGAAGCGCGGGAAATGACACCGGTTATAGTCACTAGGGTACGTAGGAACGTCCCTCGCAATATAAAGCAATTCTATTTTTTCATATTTTGCCAAAAAGACATGGGTTAAAACCCATCGATTTTGAATTTTCAAAACGTTTTCCCAAAGCTCTGGAAAAGCACGCCTATGGTTTCTTAAGCCTATCCGAAGCCAAAAAGGCTGCCAAATTCGATTCTGAATAGTTTTTAAAGATCCGTCCACAAATAACGGGGCTAGAATTTTTTGAAAGTTCAAAATTCGCTCAAAATGAGGTCTAAAAATCGCAATTTTTTATTTTCGAAAAATTAACGTCGCACCCTATACATATTATACATGTATCTTATGTAAAAAAACCTCAGGATTCCGAATCCGTGTCGTTTGTAATGATTGGATCGAAAATAAGGGAGCTACGATTTTTTTTGTGAATCAAGGGGTACGTATTTCTATTCATTTAGTTTGTATCGAAAATTTTTATTTTAGAGGGGAAGCGCGGGGAAATGACACCGGTTATAGTCACTAGGGGTACGTAGGAACGTCCCCTCGCAATATAAAGCAATTCTATTTTTTTCATATTTTGCCAAAAAGACATGGGTTAAAACCCATCGATTTTGAATTTTCAAAACGTTTTCCCAAAGCTCTGGAAAAGCACGCCTATGGTTTCTTAAGCCTATCCGAAGCCAAAAAGGCTGCCAAATTCGATTCTGAATAGTTTTTAAAGATCCGTCCACAAATAACGGCGCTACAATTTTTTGAAAGTTCAAAATTCGCTCAAAATGAGCTCTAAAAATCGCAATTTTTTATTTTCGAAAAATTAACGTCGCACCCTATACATATTATACATGTATCTTATGTAAAAAAGCCTCAGGATTCCGAATCCGTGTCGTTTGTAATGATTGGATCGAAAATAAGGGAGCTACGATTTTTTTTGTGAATCAAGGGGTACGTATTTCTATTCATTTAGTTTGTATCGAAAATTTTTATTTTAGAGGGAAGCGCGGGGAAATGACACCGGTTATAGTCACTAGGGTACGTAGGAACGTCCCTCGCAATATAAAGCAATTCTATTTTTTCATATTTTGCCAAAAAGACATGGGTTAAAACCCATCGATTTTGAATTGTCAAAACGTTTTCCCAAAGCTCTGGAATAGCACGCCTATGGTTTCTTAAGCCTATCCAAAGCCAAAAAGGCTGCCAAATCCGATTCTGAATAGTTTTTAAAGATCCGTCCACAAATAACGGCGCTACAATTTTTTGAAAGTTCAAAATTCGCTCAAAATGAGCTCTAAAATCGCAATTTTTATTTTCGAAAATTAACGTCGCACCCTATACATATTATACATGTATCTTATGTAAAAAGCCTCAGGATTCCGAATCCGTGTCGTTTGTAATGATTGGATCGAAAATAAGGGCGCTACGATTTTTTGTGAATCAAGGGTACGTATTTCTATTCATTTAGTTTGTATCGAAAATTTTTATTTTAGAGGGAAGCGCGGGAAATGACACCGGTTATAGTCACTAGGGGTACGTAGGAACGTCCCTCGCAATATAAAGCAATTCTATTTTTTCATATTTTGCCAAAAGACATGGGTTAAAACCCATCGATTTTGAATTTTCAAAACGTTTTCCCAAAGCTCTGGAAAAGCACGCCTATGGTTTCTTAAGCCTATCCGAAGCCAAAAAGGCTGCCAAATTCGATTCTGAATAGTTTTTAAAGATCCGTCCACAAATAACGGCGCTACAATTTTTTGAAAGTTCAAAATTCGCTCAAAATGAGCTTAAAATCGCAATTTTTATTTTCGAAAAATTAACGTCGCACCCTATACATATTATACATGTATCTTATGTAAAAAAGCCTCAGGATTCCGAATCCGTGTCGTTTGTAATGATTGGATCGAAAATAAGGGAGCTACGATTTTTTTTGTGAATCAAGGGGTACGTATTTCTATTCATTTAGTTTGTATCGAAAATTTTTATTTTAGAGAGTAAGCGCGTGGAAATGACACCGGTTATAGTCACTAGGGGTACGTAGGAAGGTCCCCTCGCAATATAAAGCAATTCTATTTTTTTCATATTTTGCCAAAAAGACATGGGTTAAAACCCATCGATTTTGAATTTTCAAAACGTTTTCCCAAAGCTCTGGAAAAGCACGCCTATGGTTTCTTAAGCCTATCCGAAGCCAAAAAGGCTGCCAAATTCGATTCTGAATAGTTTTTAAAGATCCGTCCACAAATAACGGCGCTACAATTTTTTGAAAGTTCAAAATTCGCTCAAAATGAGCTCTAAAATCGCAATTTTTATTTTCGAAAAATTAACGTCGCACCCTATACATATTATACATGTATCTTATGTAAAAAGCCTCAGGATTCCGAATCCGTGTCGTTTGTAATGATTGGATCGAAAATAAGGGAGCTACGATTTTTTTGTGAATCAAGGGTACGTATTTCTATTCATTTAGTTTGTATCGAAAATTTTTATTTTAGAGGAAGCGCGGGAAATGACACCGGTTATAGTCCTAGGGTACGTAGGAACGTCCCTCGCAATATAAAGCAATTCTATTTTTTGCATATTTTGCCAAAAAGACATGGGTTAAAACCCATCGATTTTGAATTTTCAAAACGTTTTCCCAAAGCTCTGGAATAGCACGCCTATGGTTTCTTAAGCCTATCCGAAGCCAAAAAGGCTGCAAAATCCGATTCTGAATAGTTTTTAAAGATCCGTTCACAAATAACGGCGCTGCAATTTTTTTAAAGTTCAAAATTGGCCAAATATGAGCTCTAAAAATCGCCATTTTTCATTTCCGAAAAATTAACGTCGCACCCTATACATATTTTACATGTATCTTATGTAAAAAAGCCTCAAGATTCCGAATCCGTGTCGTTTGTAATGATTGCATCGAAAATGAGAGCACTATTGAAACTAATTTTGAATACAAGTGAAATTTGTAATTACTTTTTCAAACGTAACGTTTTTATTAACAGATCTTAAAATAATCAAAGCCACCCCAAAGAAGAAATTTAAAGTGAGCCTCAAGAGTACACGAGTTACTCTAATTTATAAAATGTGTATGTGGGGGTTGTGTCTGTTTGTGTGGAAAGAACGTGGTGATTTCTTCTTACCATTAGCTGATCTTCAATCTTTGCCCAAGATTTGAGAGCGCATTATTTCTTTGTGTGTCAGAGGCCTTGATATTTCTTAGATGTTGTTTAATAATACTTAAATTGTAATAAATCACCCCCTCTTTATTGTTATATTTTCTAATTACAAATATCAGAATTCTTTCCCCACCCTTTGCAATGTGTATTGTGTTTAAATTGAAATTTTGATGGTATTTTTTTGATAATAAGATTGTTTTAGATTAAGTTCTTAACTGAATATAGATTTATATTAATTTCAAATGTTTACTAAAAATGTCTAATTTTAATTGAAAGAATAATAATAAAAAAACTAATTTAAAACCAAAATAATGAAAAGCATTTTAAAAGTGTGGTGTGTAATGAACTTATAAACTACCCTAACACAATGGGTCAAACAGAAGGGCCCCCGTGCACAGCATCGGTAACCACGACTGTCTTCAGCTAAGAAGAAACAACATCTAAGAATATACCATGGCCTCATTTGCAAACCGTGCTACCGTATTATTTTACTTTCTTTCGTTAAAATGAAATAACCTTCTCTGGAATGTTGTTTAAATTAATTTTTCTTTAAAACTGACCACGGTTTTTTTTTCACTTCATGAAATATAACGTGGACACACAAAGAAATAAACAAATACAATAAAGAACTTACTTACTAACACAAAAATTATTACAAGCATATAAATACAAATATAAATAATAAATTAACTAAAAGTCTATCACAGCATAGACTTGAACATGAAACGATAGCTCTTAATAAACCGAACGAAATAATTAAACAAAATTTACAAAGAACAATAAGACCCCTGTTACTCCACCTTAAATTATAGGAGAAAAAGTGGTAGAAAAAAAGGTTTCAATAAAATGTAATACAAATAAGCAAATTCATGTAAAAAATATAAAATTAAGACATTATCAAAATAAGACAATAATTAATCGTAATATTCACGTCCAATATCTTTTAATATTATTAAAAGTTAATAGAAATTGTTGGACTGCCAATAAAACAACTTTTCTTAAATATGGTAGTCCTTAGTGAGCCTGGGGGAATTCTCCTGTGTTACTTATGTCGGTGGCCTGCATTGTCCTAGAGCACTCGCTGTCTTAGATGAGGTTGTCCCCCTTTCGCCCGCCAACCTGCCAGCCATGTCGAGCCACGGGGCTTGTAGTGCCTATGGTGGTCCTTGGTGAGGATTATGTATTGTCTAAAAAGAAAGATACAATAGTTTAAATATCATAGAAGCACAGATAAAAAACATAGTGACAGTAGAGTAAACTAGTAAAAAGTTTATTAGTAATATATAGAAATACATATTTTATAAATTATATTAAATAATTAATTAAATAAATAACATTATTGCGTATATAACGTTGTTTCACTGATGACTATACACTGTCCGGCCAACAGAAATAGTTAAGCCACTCCCACAAATGTGCGCTAAATTTAAATAGAATTTTTTCTATTGGCTTAATTTTTAAAGCACGTAACACAAGTAACCATATTAGCATTTATGTCTTGCAAGAACGGGAACAAACTTGATTATTAATTTGTACCGTGTGAAACTGGGCACTGCATACATTGGTTCAATTTAGTGAGGCGTGGCTTAAATATTTCTGTTGGCCGGACAAAGTATAATATATTTATTTCCATTTCTAACACCGGCTATAGTTACGAAGGGTACGTAGAAACATCCCTTGCAATATAAAGCAATTCTATTTTTTCATTTTTGCCAAAAACATGGACTAAAACCTATCGATTTTGTTTTTCAAAACGTTTTTAAAGATACGCTCACAATTAACGAGCAACGAATTTTCAAAGTCAAATGTTCGAAAAATTATAATACAAGTCCGGAGTATCAATGTTACAAATAAAAACAATACAGAAAAAAAAGAGATATTAACAAACCCAAGTGGCTGGGACCTACCTTTGATTTCCATAAAGAGCTGGAAAACATCGTCCAACGATCCCACAGAAAGGAGTCCGCTCGCAGCAGTGGTGACTTTGGCCGACACCTCTGCGTCGCTCGCCGGGAACTGCCTTCGCGCCATCGACGGTGAAATCCGGTTTTCTCCTAAACACAAAAGAAAATAAAATTACAAGATTAATAAAACGTTTTTGGAAAAACACTAAAACACCAAAAATTTGGATTTAAAGTTATGCAAGTAATAAAGAGTTGAAACACTAATCAATTTTAAAAATCGGTGGGACTTTAAGAATTAAAAAAAAACAATCGGCCGTTTCTAGAATTTAATGAAGCGATTAAAGGATATTCAAATTAATCACCAACTATAGTAATTAACAAGCCTTTAATTTAAGAAAGGCTACCCATGGAGGAAAAAAATAAGACCTTCGTACTTACATCATTTAAAAATGTGCATCCCTTTGATGGGTTGGCTATATCCAAAATTTTACTTTTAAAGAGGGTTGAAGGTGGTGGGGCGTAATGCATGGTACCTTCGCGTTTAAATTGCTGTCTGTAAAATAAAAAAAATAATTATTAGCTGAAATCTTTTACGAAATGTGTGAATTTAGAAAGAAATCGTTAGAATGACTATTTACCTTAAATAAAGGGTTGTAATGAAAATTAGATGCACTAATTTATAATAATAATTCAGACACAACCGTACGACTTCGTTGTATATTGCAAAATGATTCAGAAATCGAAAGTTTTATGTAAGTGCTGCTATAAGTCATATCCGTAGACCCCAAAGCCAAGCTGCCCGATATCAAAAGCGATAAAGCTACCTAAACGAGCTGCGATTATTTTAAATAAAATTATCGATTTAATTAGTTCAAAGGAAAAACATAATACAGGGTATTGCAAAATATTTGTTCTTACTTTATTGTAATTTATTAAACCCTTAATTTTTAGTTTATAATCGACAAGGGGTTAACCTTTTCGTGTACGAGGTGGGGTATAACTAATGTGACCAATTTTTTTATTGTTAAAACGGGATGCTTGGTAATCGTGCTTAAAACCGAGTGAGCACATTCGAGCTCAAAGTGGCACATTTCCGATCTCGGAAAAATAAAGCGCGCCGCTCCGCGTCGCGCTTCATTTGCCTCCCTCGCTCGGAAATGTGCTACTTTTCGCTCGAATGCGCACATCTTCGTATTTATTACATTTATCTAATTTATCCTTCTTTCTTTCAAACCAATAATTTTAATTTAGTTTAGTAAATATCGATATTATATTGGAAAAATGTATTTACCATAGCAAATGAGTGAAAAGGAGCGAAAAGATACGAAAACATTGTTCTTAATCTACAAAATTGCGAGAAAAATGCATTTTGATTTTCCAGTAAATGGCAACACAGCAATGTCTCTACATTTATGTTTTTAAAAGAGAGTGAGATCATTTAGTACGTGTTCCATTGCTAATTGACATACTTGTTATACGATTCCTATGCATTTTTCGTATTTTTGTAAAAACAAATTCTACGTTCGGCTTTAATGGCATCGTTATAACAAATTTGAATAAAAATAATAAGGTATTTACCTATTACAAATTTTTGTTTGGTTTAGGGTCGTTTACAAGCGGGTTAAGTTCCAGTACTTATTCGTCCGACACCCCGTCTATTATTTTTTTTGGTTTTTTACATTACTCTATTGTTTTTGTAATTTAGTAAATTTTTATTAGTCTATTGAAACAGAAGAAAAACTAATATTCAGAAATCTTGCAAACAGGTTAATAAAAGTGGGGGGACCCATCTATCGCTAACAATTATGATGTTTCGGTGGTATTTGTAGAAAAACGGATGATATGTTTATAGTGCCCATTCAACAAAGAAATCGTGCAGAATTGCATAGGGTTATTAGAACATATGTTGAGCCTCTTACTTTCATACACTCTGATTCTTGGTATCGAGGAAGAATTTGATCCCATCACCGAATTCTGATGCGGAATGGGGAATCATTTCGTAATTAATCATTCGAGAAGGTATGGAAATAGTGTGTACTACAAAGAGGAAAGACAGTGGCGAAAACTGAAAAAAAGTATTAAATCTTGTCGGAGTTGTATAAGAAGTAGAGAAAACAACGCGGCTAATTTATATATCGCGGATTTTTTTATCGCAAGATGTTTCTTAAAAATTTTAATCGCTCTCAAGGTAATATGTTGCAACATTTCTTCACAGACATCAAAAGAGTATATCCTGGAGTTAATATAGAAAATAACAATGCATCATTAATAACTTAGAATAATTATTTTTATTTCTCCAATTTACTTTTCGCATCTTTACTCGTTCGGTACTTTTAAATTTCCAGCTGATTTCGAAGCGCCATCTAACCTACGTCAGCCCAACTATTTGACTAAGATGGCCAATTTTAGCTCGGAAACAACGAAATTAAAACTGTTATATCTTTTGATTTAAATGGTTTGGACACTTGATATTATCTAATTTACTAACCTGGAATACAAAATTAACGCCCTACATACATTTCCGTACGATTCAAGGGCGGTCTCACGATGTGAACTCTAACCGTTCAGTTAAAGCGGTTTATAGATGGTACCTGTAATTTAAATTTTCGGTTAAGCAGGGTGTTCATAGATAGCATATGCATCGATTATGTTTATATTCAAAACTTTTAGAGAAAAGGCTAAATTACCTATCTGTCTTGTTCTTGTATATAACTGACACGTGCGAATGAAGAAAATGTATACTAAATGATAATTTGCTTATATACATACAAAAACACTGCTCAGGCATTGTGGATCCATCATCTTGCAAACTGCATACTGCACCCTACATTCTGCATCCTGCACCAATGACAAGACAATAAATAATATATACTTACCTACATACTATTTATTAATTAAATAAAAGCTAGATAATTAATATTTTATTTCAAGCTAATATTAACTATTTCTTTAATTTCTACTGTAAAAACCCTACAGTATACTTGGGAGCTCGTAGTATAAACATCTTTTACAAATTGCCTTTTAAAAGCATTTTGGACAATTCTTTGGATGTTTAGAAATTTATAGAATATTATTTTTAGTCATTTTTATGTTTTGTAATTGTTTAATCACGTAAAGTGCATATGTTTAAAGTTAGAGATAAGAAAACTCGTTGTTTTACTTTTTAGTCGTTTCTAAACCACAGTGGTTAAAGCATGTCTTATATTACTATAAATTGTTTGTTCATTTAAACATTTCTTTAAATTAAAATAGTTTATTTGTATTTCAATTATAAATAAGCTCCTTTGAAGTTGTCTTGTACAAAAATTTCCAATATGTAAGTTGTACTTTTTTATGGGAATACTTTTTGGGTACTCATTTCTTTAATGCATTAATAACAATTTTATTTAAATATATTTGTTTAACAATTTCAATAATAATTAATAAGTAAATTGTTATATTATCTTATTCGAAAATGCATGGTCATATTTTTATAGTTCGGTGTTTGGATAAGAGCTAAAAAGAAAGTTATACAGGTTAGCTGTATTTTAAATAATTTTTAATTATTTTAAACCGTGTAAAAGTAAAATGGTGCAAAACAACTAGAGTGCAAATCGAGTAGTAATTGTAGTGTTTATTGTTGGTTTTCGTCTGAAATCTAAAAATTAATCCAAACTTTAATAAATACGAGTATGTGCACATTCGAGCGAAAAGTGGCACATTTCCGAGCGAGGGAGGCAAATGAAGCGCGACGCGGAGCGGCGCGCTTCATTTTCCCGAGATCGGAATGTGCCACTTTGAGCTCGAATGTGCACACTCGGTTTTAAGCATGATTCACAATAACGTTTCTTTTCTTTTCCCGTGTTGCACGTGAAAACCACGTGCCCCCCGTCACACCATCGTGGCAGACCCCCGGCGGGGCAACAGCGAAGGTGCCCGCCCTCTAGCGTCGTCGCAACACCACCTCTGGAACCAGCGGGACACAAGCCAACGTTATTGTTAAATGAAACATTCTAATATTCTTTTAGGAGAACAGTGCATATAAAATTACACAAACACATTAACTTACTGAAGTTAGAATTGCTTTATTTTTTAGAACAAATTGATTTATTAAATTATTTTAATAAAATGATTTGTATTTTGTAGAATGAATTTAGAAGGACTTTTATAATAAAGATTAAACTTGTTTCAAAATTAAATATTATTTAAAAACAATTAGTATGCACGCCTAAAAATTCATTCAAAGTTTAATTTTAATACCTTATTAAGAGCTATTAAAACAAACTATTTTGAATTAAAAATCATTTACTTACAAGTTACACTGAAATTTACAAATTAGGCAAATAAGCTGCAATTACAACACACACTTTAAATTAAAATGCATTATACAGGGTGATTCTGAACTATGCAATCAAACTTCAGTCAATAATAGAAAACATTTGAATATAAAAACCTATGTCCAAATCTCCCTAAAACACTACGGCCTTATGACGTTTTAAAACAGCAAAAATATAAAACCATTGACGTCGATTAGCACTATTTAGAACTACCAATCGGACAATATGACCGGTTTCAAAAATTCATCACAAGATTTTTATGTAAAATCTTACTTATTATTTTTTAAATATACAACAAATGTTGGTAGTTCTAGTGTTAAACAGATGCCTTTAACATTATGTATAAAAAAATTAAAACAAATTTTACTATGACTGAATAAACATTGTTGCACATACCTGTCTTAAAGCAACATAGGACCGTTGTGTCAGATAGGGAGACATTTTCGGACACGGGTTTATATACTCAAATGTCTTCTATTATTGCACTGATTAACTGCTAGAAGCTTCATCCCATAGTTTTGAATTAATAAATTTAATTATTTTAACGTTGAATTAAATAGTTATCGTTGGTTTAACTTTTTTTTTAAAAAATGTATCAAAGTTGAAAGTATTTGGAATTGTTAATGGTTTCATTTACTGTTTGATTCCTGTGAACATTAACATTGTGATTAATTAAATTTCATTTTAAAAAAACTACTTATTTTAAAACTCTTTCAAAAAATGCATAATTTATATAAATTAGCTTTGAATATTAACACAAAATTAAAACCCAATATATAATACTTATTACATTGAAATAAAATAAAGCTAAAAAATTTCAAAAAATATCAATATTTATATTTCTTCTTTTTTAATTGTTGTGTTGTCCACACATTTGCTTTAATTTGTATTGAATATAATTAATTTGGATTTAAATTAAGGTATAAGGGCTGGTCTGATGAGAACCTACACTTCGATGAGCCAGGACATGTTGGACAACAACGACCAACCCGAATATTTGCCTTTAATTTATGCGATTTCGTTTTTGCATACCGTTGTTCAGGAACGCCGCAAATTTGGACCTTTGGGTTGGAACATTCCCTACGAATTTAATTCGGCCGACTGGCTTCCTAGTTGCATGTTTGTTCAAAATCATCTGGACGATTTGGACCCAAACAGCACCATCAGTTGGAAAACCATAAGGTAACAAAATTGATGAATTTAAATAATATAAAATACGTTGAAAATTTGTTCAAAATTTTTAAATAGAATTATGCTGTGTGTCTAATTTATCCCACGTCAAAAAAACCATCACGTTGTAAATTTTTTATATTAATTTTGCAAAGAAAAAATTGTTTAAATTGTCCACCATTATTTTTTCTAACTATTTCACTAACTTGGCTTATAACTAAAAAGATAACAGAAACAATAGAGTTACGAGATGAGCAACAAGGATTTGGATGCCAGAGAGCATGTATAGATGCAATTTTTATAATACGACAAATTGCGGAAAAGGCATTAGAGTATAATAACCAGTTTTTATATGCTTTATCAAGCATTTGACAACCGACAACTCCATTACGTGATTGACACCTTTTTTGTGATTCCTTGATAGTTCTTTTTTACTAATTTGTTTAAAGGCTGTACCTGATTAAGAACTGACAATTAGTACATCAATATATTTACTTCATTGATTTTATTGTCCTTTACAGTTTGGCAAAATTTTAACGTAAAATTTGTTAGATTTTGAATTTTACTAGAAGCCGAAGGTCTTAAACGCGATAGCGTTTATCAAAAAAATACCGACAAATTTTGAATTTTTCTAGGAGCCGAAGGCCTTAAACGCGATAGCGTTTAGCAAAATCGCGAAAGCGATTTTGCCTAGAAGTTAGCCGCGAAGCGGCAAACTTCTAGTTATAATATAATAAAAACCACCTTACAAACACGCCATAAGGAATATCAAATGGGAGAATAGCAAATTCGATTAGTATTCTATGCCGACGATGCAATTCTTATTGCAAATAATGAAGATGACCACCAACGACTACTGTTTCAATTCAATAAAACATGCAATAACTATATCAGAAGATAAAACAAAATCAATGACCATATGCAAGGAGCCGCTCAGATGCAAACTGAAACTCAAGGGAAAAATTATAGGACAGGTGATGACTCTTGGATACCTGCGTGTAATTATCTCAAGCAATGGTAGTTCAACAAAGGAAGTCACACACCAAGCTTAAAAGGCATCCAAAATATCAGTCTGTCTTAACAACATTATATGGTATAATAAAAGCCTAAGGAAAAAAGCTAAAGTAAAAATATATAAATCTGTGATAAACGTTATACTAGCATACGGGGTGGAAACAAGAGTTGATACAATAAAAACGAAGCAAATTCTAGAAACAGCAGAAATGAGAACCTTAAGAAAATTTGAAGGGAAAACACTAAGAGACCAAGTGAAAAGTGAAAACATTAGGGCAAGATGTAACAGCAAAAATAGACGATTTGATACAAGTTAGGAGAAACCAAGGGAACCAACATGTCTCAGGAAAGCAAGGAAACAAAATTGATAAAATAGTCAGAGACTAACAACCAAAAGGTAGAAGATCGACAGGAAAAGATCGCAAAAGAGATGACAAGATATCTGAAATGCACAAGTTACTAGCTTATAAAACATTGAAAAAGAAGAAGAAAAAATTAGGGGGATAAATTAATATAAAATTATTTTTTTTAGATACATGCTGGGCGAAGTTCAGTATGGAGGAAGAGTAACAGACGATTACGACAAAATCTTATTAGTTACATTCGCAACCGTGTGGTTCAGCGACAGCATCTTTAGTCCAGAATTTCAATTTTATAAAGGTTATAAAATAATGAAGTACAAAGGTTTAGCTGAATATTTCGCGGCTATCGATATTATGAGTCCCACTGATCCACCTCAGGCCTATGGACTTCATCCGAACGCTGATATAACGTAAGCAATTGTCTTGTAAAGTGCCCATTTTAATATTTATAATTTTAGATATCAAACGAATACCACAACAACTATGTTATATACAATCCTATCGATTCAACCTAAATCATCTGGGGTGGCGGTGGTGAAACGAGAGAAACTTCAGTCGCCCGACAAGCTGGAGAAATGTTGAGCAAAGTTCCACCTGATTATGATCCTTATGAAGTAAAAGAAAGGTAACTTGGTTACAAAATTAAATAGATTCCACAATCTACTTATAAAATCTTTAGA
Organism: Sinopyrophorus schimmeli; assembly: GCA_036325965.1. Lineage (NCBI taxonomy): Eukaryota > Metazoa > Arthropoda > Insecta > Coleoptera > Elateridae > Sinopyrophorus > Sinopyrophorus schimmeli. Next base: position 296,176 of record JARFIZ010000049.1, on the reverse strand, counting down.
TTAAGAGTTATGGGAGTTCTAAATCCATTAAATATATTCCTAAGACAAGAAATCGATAGAATGCAAAGAGTAATCAAATTAGTTAGAGTAACCTTAAGAGATCTTCTGTTGGCCATCGAGGGAACAATTATTATGAATGAGGTACTTAAACTTTTCTTTTAAATCAAAGAAAAGCCTTATAATATTAAATTAATGAAAGGCACTTCGTGATGCTTTGGATAACATGTACGACGCAATGATTCCTACGATTTGGCGCAAAGGCTCGTGGCTGTCAAGCACGATAGGATTTTGGTTCACGGAATTGTTGGAAAGAAATGCACAATTTAGGAGTTGGTGCTTTCAAGCTAGACCTCCCGCTTTTTGGATGACGGGGTTTTTTAATCCACAAGGTTAGTTGTCGTTTATTGATAAGCATAAAGCAGAAGTTGTCAAAAAAATATTTATAATCAAAAACAGAGCGAAATTAATTGATTCCTCCGATGTTAAGTTATTTTATAATTTTATTTATAAAATACAGTCAAACCTCTCTCCAACGAACAGTCGCGGGACCAACGTTATTGTTTGTTGTAGAGGGGTGTCCGTTAAGAGAGGTTTTACTGTACTTGTATTTATTGTTATTGTTACACAAAGTTGTAAATTTTCAGTTGCTGGAATAAGTTTCAATAAAGAAACGAAACGTAGCATTTTTAACAAGATCTGATATTTATTGACAATGTCCAATTCCTGTTAACTGTAATTAATACTAAAAGATAATGAACATTAACATTATGATTATTTATATTTTGTATTCCTCTGTAATTTACTTTAATTGTAAACAGATTCGTTATTAAATACATGATTACTTATTGACTACTTGAACTATAAAAATAGATATTAAAATTTCACCTTTTGAAAATTTAATATTTAATTTGATTGACCAAGTACCCAATAACTAATCATATATACCTATATATATATTAACATGGATGATATCAATTACAATTCATTAATTATTAAATACTTTTTAGGTTTTCTAACAGCTATGAGACAAGAAGTAACTCGAGCGCACAAAGGATGGGCTTTAGATCAAGTTGTGTTGCACAATCAAGTGACCCGCAATTATCGAGAAGACATCAAAGGTTCACCGGCCGTAAGAATTTGTTTAAATAACTATTTTGGTGTGATCATTTTTTTAAAATTAATAATAAAATAATATAATTAGGCCAACATCAGCAAAAGAAGGACACGTGGCGCGATTGGAAGACAACAGATGGACGAAAGTGGTAGTGGAGTGGAGGCCGAGACAAGGTAAAAGATTCAGGGGAAGGCCCCCTATGAGATGGACAGACGACATAAAAAGAGTGGCTAACTATGACTGGATGCAGAAAGCGAAGGACAGACACGCATGGAAAATATTGGAAGAGGCCTACATCCAAGCAGGATTGAAATAGGCAGACAGACAGCAAAAGAACGAGATAAATTACCAATAAATGTTTTATTTTATTACTTAGGAAGGTGTTTATGTCTTTGGTCTATACATCGACGGTGCTGGATGGGATCGAAAAAATAGTCGATTAGCCGAGGCCATAAACAAAGTTTTGTACACTTTGGTACACGTAATTCACGTTTTTGCTATTTTCTCAACGTCGCCTAAAGATCCAGCGCTTTATCAAGTAAGACACATCGTTTATGGGGTAACTTTTATAATTAGGGTAACGTTATATTTTGTAGTGTCCCGTTTATAAAAAACCTAAGAGGACTGATTTGAATTTTATTACGCCTTTGTGGTTGCAAACAATCAAACCACCATCACATTGGACTTTGAGAGGTGTAGCACTTTTGTGCGACACCAAATAAGTTTGTGAACTTATTTTTTACATTGCAGATTGTACATATTTATGGTAATACATTTTTTATTTTTTATTCTAATTTCTCTTGTTTTGCTATGACTTCTTGCAAAACCATTGCATCTACCTCTTCTTCTTCAATTTGTCTATCTTTGTTTCTGACTTTCGCAGCCATCGTTTGTCATTTTGGAAATTAATTTTATACTACTGAGGATAACATGATGACAAACAGCTTTGAAGAAAGCTGGTCGTTTGGTAATTTTTTAAATGCTTAATCCTTTCTCGTTCATAAAGTAAAAATTAATAGTTTAATTAAAATAAAGTAGAATCAAATACGTTCGTAATACTTTTTTTTGCGACTTTGGCTGAAAAATTTAATAATTTATTAGAAAACAGATGTCCATTCATACTTATTTAAATGTTTCAGAAAAACTAATTGTATCCATTAAATAAATAGTTAATTGTGACTCCATACGTATTATTATTAAAATAACTGCTAAGAATAATTAAATTCAATCAAGTTCTTCAAGAAGAATAAAAATCAATTAACTTCAAAATTTGAATTTAATTGTTACAACACAATGTAGCCTAATCATTCAATAATTATAAATTCCCTAAAAGTTACTAAATTATTTGTATATCATTTTGACATTCTTTCCTATGTTACTCACGAGCAGTAAAGCAGTTTAGAATTTTACAAGGGGGTATTTACTACGTTGGGTTTTGTTTAAAGAATATGTGCATATAGAATATCTAAGTCATTAATACATTTGTCAAATTGAACAGACAGTAACACTTGTAATATAGGTAAGTATCTTGCAAAAGAGAGGTTATATATTGTAGGTTATGCAATTTTATTATATTCTTCTGTAGATCAAAATAATGGAAGAATACAGTAGAGAACCATGCCCATGGAGAATCGTAGATGATTGTGGTGGAGCTTTTACAATGGGTTTAATTGGAGGTGGTGTTTTTCAAAGTATTAAAGGATTTCGCAATGCTCCTTCAGGCTTTAACAGGCGTCTTGTAAGTCACATATAAAGTTTTACTTTATTTGCTACAGCTCGTAAAAATCACGAAAGAACTAAAAATTTATTAAACCAATTATTTGATTTTGAAGACATGCCAAGATAGCTACATTTTACAAGTTATAAACTGAAGTATGTGGAAAGAAGGATAAGACTAAGATTAAATAACTAAATATTGAATTATGCATTTGTAATACTTTCATTATATTTATTTTTTTAGGTAGGAAGTCTTACTGCAATAAAACAAAGATCTCCAATAATCGCTGGAAATTTTGCGGTTTGGGGTGGTATGTTTTCTACGATTGATTGTGCATTAATTCATATTAGGAAAAAGGAAGATCCGTGGAATTCTATTATAAGTGGAGCAGCAACTGGAGGAATTCTAGCCGCTAGAAATGGTTTACCTGCGATGGCTGGTAGTGCTTTTATTGGAGGCATGCTTTTAGCTTTAATTGAAGGAGTGGGAATAATGTTTACCAGACTATCAGCTGAACAGTTTCAACCCCAATTACCTCCCATGGAGGATCCCTCACAGTTAGGACCAACACAAGGGAATTCTTCTGGTTATAGCTTTCAATAGAGAAATTAAATTAGCAGTTATCTCAAATCTTATATGCTACAATTGTATAAATTTCATATGTAGCAATAAATTCTATATATTTATAGGAAAGTTAAAAGTACTGCTTACTGTGTTATAGTCATAGGATATTGTTATTAAAAATAGAATGTTAAAGTATAATTCATAATTTATTTTGCTTTACTTAAAATTATGAATAAAACTTTTTTTAAATTCCCAAGTGACAATCTTGTTAATTTATTCATTAAAGAGATTGAGTTACAAGATTGATTTTTGAAGGTATAGTTAGAATTGTACATAAAGCTTACAGTAAATGACTAATATTTGTTACTTCAAGCTTTAATTTTATACAACAGTAAGTAAACAATAAATTCCAAAGAACTATTTCGTTGTTTTAAATAAATAAAATATGTTTATACATCTATAAAAAGATGTCATCAGTTTTTTCTGTAATAGTCTTTAGTATTCGCGTCTACAATTTTCAGGCGGGATAGCTTTCTTCCAATTTATATTTTCTTTGTCATAAGCCTATTATCACAAATATAATACACAGCTTGATAAAACATTCGTATATTTTATAGTATATTAATCCTTAACATACTATGATTCCTAAAGGAAAAAAGATCATATGAACACGGATTAATTCGGCAATAATTTAATAACATCTTTATTCACACTATTTGTAAGTTTCTGGCAGAATTTATATTTAACAATTTGCACAATAACTGCAATTTGTTAATTTGAGAAGTTATTGTTATTAAACTAACTACTTTGTAATTGTTTTTATTTGGGGTGTTAAATTTAAATTCTATTACCAGAAAAAAAGCAATTATAAATATTTGTATTAATCAAATGCATTCAATCACAATCACAACAATAACAGATCAATTACACTCTATGTATTTACTTATTTTTATATACGATTCTTAGTAGCAAAAATTATAATTTAAAGTTAGTAGCAAGTTCAAGTAAGAATAGTGTTCGTCAATGGTCCAGTTTCTAAGGTTTTAATATGATATAAGAATAATAAACAAAAACTTACTCTAATAAAACACATTAATTAAAACAATATTAAACTTATACTAAAGTATATTTACAATTTGATTAATCCATTGATCAATTATTGGTTTTTTTACACTGGATGTTTAGGAAATACAATAGATCGGTTGCCGTTTTCTTCATGTAGGGAAGAGTTGCCATAAAAGGAACAATTTGCTCAATTTACAAATCCCGAGTGGTATATTAGTGATATGCAAACAACAAAAATATAAATTGTAACTATATTTATTAAGTTTTAACAAAAATTTGTGTTCTTTGCAACAATAGCAAAAAATGCAACTGAATATAATTATTAAAAACATCTCATTCATCACAGAGGTAGTGAATGGGACATAGTTTTTGTGGTGATAGAAACTAATGCTTAAAAGATCGATCTTTTAAGCATTCACTTCTCTCATCGCCTTTGCTATTTTGATTTCCTATACGCGCTCCCTTTTTTAGAAGCCGTTTCTGTGTAACTTTGTAAACTTTTAACGCTTATCCTAGAAGAAAAAAAAAGATGTTTATAGATATTTAAAAACCGTTCCAACGCCAATGATGTAAAAACAATTTTGGTCATAACATGGGGTGGTCTTTCAAAACTAGTAATGTTCGATTCAAGATTTACTTTTAGGAAATATAATACGATAAATATCACATTAAAACGTTTTACCTATTCTATTGTGAGTCAATGATAAAAAACAAAAATAACATATCAACAATACTTTGGCAATTTTAAGTGTTTGATAACACTTTTAATTATAACAAAATAGATTAAGAACAAACACGTCTAATTTATTTAGATAGTTATGTCTTCGATTCGTCCCGGTCAAAGTTGTCTCTTTCATAGCGCCTCTCCCCTATATAAATATAGGCAGATATGTAATTTAATAATTATTACTAATAAATATAGTTTAAAATTTTATAAATAAACAAAAATATTACTTACAACTAGATACCATCAATTTAACAAGACGCATGTACATTAATGTCCTCGTACAAAAGGTAAAGGTACTATATGGGGAATGACTGGATCTGATACATGTTCATCTTTATTTTCGTGTCATCTATCTGAGTCATCTATTGCAAGAGTATGTGCATGAGTTAATGCAGTCCATAAGGGAGATCTGCAATACAATAAAAACAAATATTATGTTGGATTGTTATTCGTATCCATGAATTCCCTACTTTGATATGGATCATTTTTCGAATAAAATTTATCATCTAAAATGTTAAACCAATTCCAACATCTATACTACAATTTTGTTTTGTAATTTTAAGATACAGCTTAATGGATGGAGCGTCAGATTTCAGATTTTGTACAGGTATAGAGATATTTACCTATGCTTTACAAATATTGCAACATTTTGCTTTGCTTAAGATATAGGTAAGCATCAATAATTCAGGATGATGATATTAGAATATTGGTATCGGACTTTGGATCTTATGGCTCTACGTAATAATACAATTTAGATAAAGTATTCAATGTTCTATTAAAGTCATTATAATTTTTATTATTAATGTACGCATATAATTTAGTTTGTAGGCTCAGGACTAATTATTTATTATGTACAAATTTAATTAATCCGATTGCGTTACCTGTCAGCAGCACAGATGTGCCCATCCAAATGCTAGCTGTCAGAGTCACGATCCGGTGTAACCATTTCTATAACGGTGGCTTCAGGTTCAGGATCAGATCGTTCTTCTAAAACCGTATCCAATTCTAACGATGGAAATCCTCTACTCATGGCACGTTCAGAACGCAAGGAAACTGCTCGAGAAGAACGACCTAATGTTTTTATATAATTTTCAAATGATGAACAAATTATATTGTGTTTTGGAACAACCCTTTCATTGATATGCATATGTGTACTCTTTGGAATCATTCCCTGTAATTTAACGGTGTTGTTAAATTTAATATATTCCATTTGTTTTTTCAACGTTACGAAATTTTATGTGGGCAATTTCCTTTACATAATAAAAAAGTTTGTTCCAAATATATTATTAATTTATGTACAGTACGTCCAATGAGAATATATCAGTAGGAATAACATGGCATTAAAACTTTTGCTGTAAACTGTTAAGCATTGTCCTTTTAGAATTTAAATATTATGAATTTAGCTTTAGAAATGCACAATTATATTTTGTTATGAAATTATTATTAAATAAATTTGTAAAAGTTCTAACTGGAATGACAGTATTAATTTAGAAATTCATAAAAAATTATAGTTTTATGAAATATACTTTTTCAATTAGATTACTAAAACGACTGTAAACTATGTGTACACAGTTGTTTATTAAAAAATTGCAGTTGTAAAATACGATATGGTAGTTTATAAAAATAATTGTCTCCATATGGTATATTCCAGCGGTTTTCAAAATGTATGTAACCGCGCTTCTTTTAAAAATATTTAATTAAATGACCCCCCCCCCCCCCCAATTTGATAACAATACAAACAGAAAATTCTTCAAAAATTTCAAAATTTTAATTTTGCTAAAATTTTTAATTTTCTAAATACTGTAACTCCGCTGTTTTTGCGAGTTTCGCCAAATCTTATCATTCCTGAATATTTCCAGACTTAAAACGTCAAAATCTAACGCTAACTCAAAACCCTTAAAATCGGTCAAAATCGAGAAAAAACATCGATTAACTCCTTTGCTTTTTTGGAAAAAAAAAATTTTAGGTAATGCATTTGCTTGAAATTTTCGCAAGACGTTGCTATGGACCCCAAACCAATATAACCGGAGCCATTTTTCGCTGCTCTCCATTCAACCCTCAATATTTTCAATTAATAATACGAGGTCTGTTCAGAAAATAACCAAACATTTTGAATTACGTGCCAACGGAGATATTTAGTGATATGCGGTTAGCAGCACTGACTGACGTTTAATCCCCTATTTTAAGCACATGTTTTTAAATGGTTGATATCTCGTTTAGTTTTCATGATATCGTTATTTTCGAAATTAAAATCAGAGTTGAAAGGACGCCGTTTTCAGAGTACTGATGACACCAAAGCAAATTCGTCACAGACCTTACAAGCCATCTTCACAAAGTTATCCAGAACTAGTTCGCAAAATGGTAATACCGCTAGAAAAAATGTGTCAATGGGGACCAAGAACCAATAATCTGCAAAATTAATAATAAAATTTAAAAAAAATTGGTTATTTTCTGAACAGCCCTCGTATAACAATGAATTTTACAATAGATATTTTTTTTAAGCAACAGTACTCCGATATATAACAATTTTATTTTTTCTTAAAGGAGGGCATAAAAGTAGGTATAAGGAAGTATCTTTTGTAGTTCCTATCTTGGGATTTGGTTTGTTCAAAAAAATTGTAATAATAAGAGCTTAGTTTGAAAATCAATTAAATTCATCAATGGACGTACTATGCATAATTTAAAATATTTTTTATCATTTATTTCTTATAATTAATGGACTTTGCAATTATGCTTTAAGAATATTTGAAAATAAATTATGATTTCTCAATTAAATTATATACAAATGTATGACCATATTCTTAAAACATTTTAATACAATTGTAAAATTTAACCCTTGGATGACGCACTGATTGAAAGGCTTCATGAAATACATACACGGATGTAGGTATTAATAAACATTACATAAAAAGAAACAAATCAAAAAGAATTAGCCCATTTATAAAAGAGACCAGGTGTACCTTTGGGCATTATCCAATTATGCGCTGTTGTTAATTAAATTTAATTTGAATACATTAAAATATCTTATAATGTATAATCAAGAAAAAAATTATTCGTCCAAGAGTTAAAAGTCTTAGTTGCACAAAAACTAAATTTTACCTATTATCTTTTCATTCTTTGCATACTATAAAGTCCTTAATTCTACAATTTCCTATATGAATGAATTAATGTATAATCAGAAAGAAACTGTTAAACACAATTATAAATTTAAAAAAAAATATTTATATACATCTAACGAAATATAATCGTGAAATAAATCGATGAGCATTTTATATAGGACTACATTATTACATACATGTTATCACAGCCATTCATATCTGTGTGTAGGTGTTATTAACTAAAATGTTAATATATACATAAAATAACGTAACAAAATAAACTCAGGGAACATAAAGTAAAAATACTAATTACCTAAATAGTGTATTGGGCTGAACCTGATAATAGTGAATGTACCGTGTTCAATGTCGCGTCTACGTGCTTGCTCTCTTGCCATTTTAGCTCTTTTTCTTAGGCAACAGATTACCAAAAGTGCTAATAAAGGAAACCCAAAGATGCAGGACACTATTGGTATAACAACGGTTTCTGGAGAAACTGAAACAGAAGTTAGTTTAAATATGTACTTTAATAAAAATTTAAATAACAAATTTCAACGTACGCATGCAAATAAAACAATTTTTTTTTATATTTGTACGTAACACGGTTCGGCACCTGAAACAATTTGCGATTTTTAATTTTCTAAGCGTTTCAATAAGCTCGCCGAAAAATTCAATTAAAAATTCTAAAGTTTCGTCGGGCTTCTGTCGACAAATGAAAAGTAAAATGAACTGTCCATGAATGAAAGTATACAAAGAGTTTAAGAAGTTTCTACGCGCACCATTTTACCATTTTTACTGTAAACTTTCGCTCTCAAAGGAAACTTTTCAGGAACATAATACCAATTCTTAGAGTTATTGATTAATTTTAGTGAATCTGTCTTATTGTAAGCTGTCTGATACAGGCGGAAATCGGATTGTTTCATGAAACATTTTCGAAAATAAATGTAACTCTGCTTGTTATAGCTTTTCTACGGATTTAACTCCATTCTTATCAAGTGATTTAGTGGTTTCAAAAAAAAATGTATTTCATGTTCAGCAGTCAATTAATTTAATCAAAATGGTTGTTAATTTTTTTGAAGTTATATTTCTTTTGGCCGATGGAGAGTAAAATTTTAGCAAGCAACGGAAGTTGCACGCGCATAGCTAACTAAAAGGGCGGCAGTTGAAGTTAGCCGTCTAAGAAAGTAAATAAATAATTGTGAATCATGTTTAAAACCGAGTGTACAGTGCTCGTCAAAAGAAAATGGATATGCGAATTCAACTTGGGATGATAAAGGTCTGAAAGTTAGAGGACCAATCTTACATTAAATTAAACGCCAAATTTCTGACAATAAAGTATTATATTAGATTTTAAAAGTTATAATATTTTATTTTTTATATTGGCGTTATACTAACCGTTTTTTAAAAGCTGATTGAATCTTTAATAAAATAATATTGTAGTTTTACTTCTTCACAAGATTTGTAATCAAAAAAGTAGACTCTATTGGGATTTGAATATAGGTAAACCATTCCAAGGTTGCCGGACTAGCCGACTGGGTAAATCGAACAACGACCAAATCGTTCCAACTTTAAATATACACCATGTCCCAGAACTAATAGACGCCATTGATACATCTCACTGAAAATAAAATTCTGAGACGAAAAATCCTTTGTCACTTTTTGATCAGACCCATAGATAATTAGTTATTAATAAAAATGGGTGACCAATCAGGTGCGCGTTATAGCAGCAAGAAGAAAGAGGGGGAAAGTGAGAGGTGACTGCAAGAGTGAGATAAAGGCGGGACAACAGCAGGCTCGCTCGCACGGCAGTCTACGGGAGTAAACACAGTCACTATTTAGGAGATTCAACACTCAGGTGCCTCTTCACTAAAATTAATTATTGAATTAATTTCTGGAATTTCTGGAGAGTCGAGCACATAAGAGTGAATGCTTGAACTTTTCGTCCCGTTGTTAAAGCTGCTGTCCCGCCTTCATCTCACTTTTGCAGTCACCTCTCACTTTCCCCCTCTTTCTTCTTGCTGCTATAACGCGCACCTGATTGGTCACCCATTTTTATTAATAACTAATTATCTATGGGTCTGATCAAAAAATGACAGAGGACATTTCGTCTCAGAATTGTATTTTCTGTGAGATGTATTAATGGCGTCTATTAGTACTGGGACACCCTGTATAACTAAAAGCAACATGTAAGATTGGTCCTCTAACTTTCAGAGCTTTAACTTAGCATCTTATATTCTCATGTCCATTCTCTTTTGACGAGCGCTGTACAATTTCTGGTATTTATTGGATTTGCCTATATTAATCATCTTTCTTTCAAATCAACAATTAAATTTAGATTTTCTATTCGGGAAAAGCTGTAGCGTTTATTTTTCTTAAATAACTATTTAAAAGTATTAAATCTGAGGTTTGATGTTACAGGTATAAATACAATGTTATAATTTTTAATTAAAAAATGGTTTAGAAAGTCAATTAATAATTGTGAATCGTGCTTAAAACCGAGTGTGCACATTCGAGCTCAAAGTGGCACATTCCGATCTCGGGAAAATGAAGCGCGCCGCTTCGCGTCGCGCTTCATTTGCCTCCCTCGCTCAGAAATGTGCCACTTTTCGCTCGAATGCGCACATCTTCGTATTTACTGAATTTGATTTTTACATGTGGTTGTATTTAATTTAGTTACGCCAAAGAAGTATAAATTCTAACGCTCATACATAAGTACACGCACCGATTTTTTGTGACTGGCATTACAATTTATTATTTGAAGAATTTTGTTCGCAGTAAAACGTTCCGAAACATCAATGTTTGCTGATGTAGGAGTAATGGTGTAAAATGCAGAACACTTACCAGTGGGATATATAAACGTAGGCCTTTTATTGTGAGGATTTGCATGACTGGATGTTGCAACTGTGGCCTGTACTACTCCTTTATCTGACATTTTGCAAATTTATGGCTGTAATATTTCCTGTAAAATACGAGCTTAATTAAAAACTGCAGAAAGTGGAACATAAGAATGTTTTTGCGTAAAAAAGTGTTTTCCTTGTAAAAATTACCACATCGTTTTTCTTCGAACCAACGGCTTCCTTTATACGTCTTGAAGATAAAAAAAATTGATGAATTTTACAAGTATGAATTTTGATATTGATGATAAACTTTTATAATGTAGTATTTTATCCTGAAAGCTTAAAATAGTTTCTATAAAGTTCCAAGAGAAAATGACAAGAATCCTTTGGGACGTAAAATATATTTTGTCATTCGGATAAGAGGTCATATTTTTTACGACAATGTACATTAATTTTCATGTAGCTTTCTTTTGATGATGCGAAAATTTTTTAAATTCTTAAAAATATTGTTTCGTCTTTACGAGAAATTTCAACTTTTGAAAAGAAAATAAAGCGTTCGTCTTCAAATCTGTATGAATGCTACTATGAATAAATTCCTGTTTTAGTAAATTTTATGTAAGTAAAATATTAACAATTGTTTAGTATTGTTTTATAACATCAAAAATAAATTTTATTTTTACAAATCAGCTTTGTTTTTATAACTAAATATGTTTATACAAAATTAGCAATGCTAATTGGCAAAGTAATTATCGCAAACATGACAGGTTCTAGATTCATAAATTCCACCAACAAAAGAGATCTAAAAATTTTGGCATTTTTTAACGATCTTTAAAATGTATTCTATTGGTTGATAAAAAAGTAATTTCGGATTTTACAAATGATTTTTAAAATTTTTTTGAATATGTTAATGTTATAATTTTTCCCGTTTGACAATTATGGAGTGTATTACAAAAACAGCTATAGTCTAAAAATTAGCTTTTTATATTTTGAAGTATCCAGAAACTTCTATCTGCTAGCCACATTTTGAACTATTCATTTTCTGTCACGCAAAGTATTTGTAAATAAATGTATTTAAAAAAATATTTAGATATCTTATCATATATTCCGTTTTACAATACTATAAAACATTTTTTTTTTTAATTTGCCAAAAGTTTACAATTTGAACTAAGATAAAAGTACCGGTTTTGGACACGTTAGGCCTAGTTTTAGACACTTGAGTAATTTTGATATAATACCTTAAAAAATACAAAAAAAACATCATTGATGTTTATATCGTAGTTAAACATATGTACATTAATTACACTTATAGCAAGTAGCTATAATTCTTATATTTGACATTTGTCAAAATAAAGTGGGAAATGTCCACAACTGGTACAGTGTCCAAAACCGGTACTTCTACCTTATAGCTATTTTTGTAATAAACTTCTAAATTAATAGTAGTGATTTTTACTTTAGAAACAAATTACTTGGTACTTGATTCACATTTGTTACTTCGGTCTCAAATTTAACATGGAGCCCAAAAACTAGCATTTTTGTCATATTTTGCTTTTTTTATTTCCGTAAAAGCAAGAAAACTTCTGAGGCCAATAAAGTCTTATGTAAAGTTTATCGCGATGAATGCTTAACAGAACACACGTGTTAGTATTGTTTTAAAACTTTTGTTTTGAAAATTTTTCACTTAGAGATGATCACCGTTGTGGTCGACCAACTAAAGTTAATAATGGTCAAATCAAAGCCATAATTAAATCAGATTGTTATATAATTGTGAAAACAATTGCAGGGAGGTTAAATGTATCAAGTACAACAATCGAAAGTTATTTAATATATTTTGGACTTGTTAAGAAGCTCTATATTTGGGTTCCACATGGATTGAAAAGTTTCATTTAACACAACAAACGTGTATTTGTAATACACGTCAAAAATAATGAAATCGATACCTTTTTAAAATAAATCATCACTGGTGATAAAAAATGGGTTGTTTAGAATATAAGTAATCAAAAACAATCATGGTCCATGCGTAATGAACCAGACACATCAAAAGCTCAATTCTATCAAAAAAGATCACGCCTTAAGTTTGTTAGGATTACATGTAAATATGTTGTGTATTTTGTGCTGCTTCTAAGAAACTAAACGATCAATTCAGATATTTCCTGTCAACAACTGATAAAATTGAAGGAGCCAATCAAAGATAAACGACTTGAATTGGCCAATCGTAAAGGCATTATGATACACCATGACATTGTTCGACCTCACACATCTTTAGTAACTTGTCAAAAATTATTGGAGCTTAATTTAGAACTGATGTCAGAATCAACATAAAGCTCTCATGAGAAAAAATGAAATATAGCCGCACAACCATTGCAACATCGACGCATGGGTTTTAGATGACTAACAAGGGACCCTTTTTAGTGGTCCGTGGCTTTACGCAACGAGACCTACACCATTCGATAGGGCATCAAAAACTACTCTAGAAACCGTTTTCAAATTTTGCGAAATGATTCGGGTTACTACAAGACAAGCCCCAAAAGTTTATGTTAATCTGTCAAAACTGGTGTCCGCTTTTGTACATTGCGAATTGCACTTTACATAATATGATCCGATGGTCGAATGGAGATGCATTCACTCTCGAACTTTTTGCATTTTGTCGCCCCGGGTTCGAATCTTCTAGGGAGCAAAGCGATGTTTGCAATTTTTTTTTGAAAGAGAATTGTTTATTGTTGATTATACAATAATTGGACTTCTTTTTAGACCAAAAATAGATCTATAAGCCGCACAATCCCCGGAAAATATGTAAACTAAATTTAAAAAATCCTAGTGGTAAAATATACAAGCAATCAGGTTAAGAGAATTGTATGAACAAAAGGTACACATAATAACATACCGTTGTTCTTAAAAAAACACTGGTCAAAGCAGTCTTCAAAAGACTTTTTCAAAACTGAATTAATCACAACAATAATAGAAAAAAAGCATTCCCCAACACTGCAAATCATTTTCAGTATTTGTACTTTTGGGTAAACAACCTGTTAACTATTAGGTACTAAAGATTAAAATAAAGTACAATTGTCCAATTTTGCGTAAACTATTTTGAACATAAATGCAATTTTAAAAAGACAAAAAACAATTCTTTTAAAAATTGCAAAATCGTTTTACCCTAATTGGGAACAAAATAAAAATTCGGGGGAATCTCCCACAAATATTAAAGATCTAAATGACAAAAAATTTTGAAATTAACACAAATTTTTTGCTCTAACATCTTTTCCAAAATTTGAAAACTTTTAGAGTATTTTAGCCTATCGAATAGCTGTATTTTCGTAAATCCCAGGCCCTTTAAAATTCATCGCTGCATCACTGCTGTAGGTAATATGCGAAAAATAGAATTTTGGAGTGCGGCAGAGTTGTTCGCCAAACTGCTGTAGTCCATCGGTGTTGCGACAACGTAAATACAATTTAATAAACTTTTATTTAAAAATTAAATTTTTATTTTTACTCGGACTGACGTTGCACTAAGAAGATCTATTAGATTCAGATCTATATAAAAGTCTTTCAATAGTAAAAATAGCATTAATAATAAAAAAGTTCTACGAACGTGGAATCATACCAGAAAGGTTGCAAAAACTCATTGAACAAAATGGTACATTTATAGTTGCTTATAATCTATGCTTTGTAGCAAAAAAAATGAGTTTTATTCCAAACTAACAATAAGAAAACGAAAACACATTCTTGCCAACCCTATATTTACACTGTTGAACCCCAAAATTACTTTTGCGATTGTATGCCGTAAACAGTAGGTGGTTTGTCTATCACAATTTAATTACTTCTACCGCGGCTTTCCAGATGAGAATTTATAAATAAATTTCATTTTAAACACTAAAACAATTTTAAGGGATTTTCGTAGCTTACATTTTAAATATTCAAATAGCAGACATTAATTTGCATATAAAAACAGTTTGAATGTAATTTTGTTAACATAATTACAATTTAAGACAGGTATCCCCTTACGTTACATACACCATCAGTTCAAACACAAGGTTTTGTTGTTATTTTTCACCACCAGTAACATTGTAATTTTTTGTAACACTTTCCTGGGTGGGAATAGATAATTAAATACATGAATATTTAATAATAATAATAATGTCGTAATTGAAGCGAGACACTTGTGAATTTGTTGACTATGTGTTTTATAAAAATTGTCCTAAGTGTAAATGACTTTTTATAGCCTTGATAAAGACTGAATGTACAGTCAAAACGTTGGCAATTAAAAAATTATCATTAATTGAAAACTACATGTTAATTGTTCATTAATACATTTCAATTATTATTACTATTATTATTAAATTAACGGACTGAAAAACAACTATATTAATATTTAATAACTACTCAATTTCTTTTCAGTTTTTCAATAGCTTCCTACTAACATAAAGTGTTTACTTTTTAACTAGGACTATTTGAAGGCTTCCTTATATGAAGCTTTACGTACACATTTCTGTCTAAATGAAATGTAGGAACCATTTGTTGAACGTTGAAAGTTATTTGGAAACGTTTTAGTTTTTATACATTTTCCTTCGAGTGATAGAATTGCTGCAAATTGTTCTAAAAGCTAGTACGAAAACAGCTGTACTTAAATATAGTGTTTTTTGATCGTTTCCTAATTTCTTCTTTAGTTTTTTGGTGTACAGAGAACGTTTAAGAAAGTAAATTTTCGAATGGTTTAAACGACGTTCACTTTAATACAACAAAGAATAATTAATAGATGCATATCAGCTAATTTGAACTCGCTAAGCTTTAAACAAATTTTTCAGAATTAATTTGTTAAATATTCATAAAATGCAAAATATTTCATAATTTACATATTAGATAGTCTTCATATCGATTTTATTAATTTATCTTGGGGTAAAGTTGCATGTGTGATATACCTGCCCATTGAGGAGCCGTTTCTAGGCAAAATAGCATATGTCAGCGTCCCAAACTGTAGATGGCTGCCCGGTGTCGGTACGCAGAAAAATAATGCCGATTTACAAAACATATTACATTAAGCACGTTCAATATAAAAGCCGTCACAGATATTGTCACAGATATTATAAATTAAAGTTCCCCGCCGCGTTTTTCTGTCGTTGTGTCTGTCCGTATGGGTTAATTTCAGGAACTACTGTAGGGATTGTGCTATAGTTTTTATCAATAGATAGACTGATTCATGAGGAATATTTGAGTACATAATTAATACAAATTTGTGCAAATTGGCTTATGTTTGTCGATCTTGTCCGAAAAAAAAGTGTTTTTTGAGAGTTCTCCTGGCGTACGCTGCTTAAATCGTTTAAGTTATATGGAACCGTACCAAAATCCTTTTAGGAATTTCTGAGATTAGCCTATATAGACAGACAAGATAACAAAAAAATGCGACAGGAGACTTCAATTTGTAACAAATTTTCTGACATAAATTCTAGACATGTTTTATTTTGAACAATTAAATCGTTAAAACCTTTTTGATTATAAAAAACAAAATTAAACTACCCCAAAAAAAGAGAGAATGGATGTTTATTAATTTATAGAGGTGTACGTCTATCAAACCTACCTTTCTTTTTTATTCATTAAGTATTAAAAGAATTTATCAGAAATACATTTTATACATGTTTTATGTTAAGAGGTTTAGCTTCATTAAAACCTTTTTGATCTAAATTAATAATAAGTATTTTAAAGAGGTATGTTTAAGGGTAATCTGTAAAACTACTGAATAGATTCTAAAAATTATTTCATTAATAAAAAGCTACACTATCCCTGAGTAATATAGACTATATTTTATTTCGATAAAAATAAGTTTTTAATTCGGAATCTCAATACTCGTGCGAAACCAAGACAAACCAGCTACTTACTTATAAATATATAACCTCGAGGCAGCAAAATTTAGGGGCGCCATTTTGGCTGTGAGTGTGAGAAAAATATTGATACTCAACTAATAAAAAAATTTAATATCAATTTTATCGTTCGCTAAAAATTTACGGTGCGGTAGATCGGGCACTCTATGTATAAATATTAGAATGGACCGCAAAAAAATATTGCAGAAATTACCGGTCTAAAGTCAAACAAAGTTTGGAAAATGCTAGCATATGTTAGAAATAGTATTGTGATAAGTTTTTTAATTTCTAAAAAAGAGTGCGTGATTAATATCATAACTAATACAACTTTTTAAAATACTTATTACGTTTCGGTTTTTTAAAAGTTCTACACAATAAATAACATGTTTATTTGCAACAAATATAGTACTACAACTGTACTTTAGATAGACAAAAACAATCGTCTTAAAAATTTTGAAAAATATAAGCGAACTCCAACACAAAAGGTAATAAAAACGTTTTCAAGTGTTGGCCGTTCGCCAAGTGTATAAGTTTCCGATCACAAAGTTCATCAATTTGATTTTAGAAGTAACTTATTAGTTAGCTATAAACAGCTTTTACCAAATTTATTTCCTGAAATTGCTTTAATACAAAAAAGTGTATTGTACTTCAATACTGTGCGCGTACGAAAATACTAGATTTTATATTTTCATATTGCAATTAATTTAGAACTTCATAATTAAAAAACCTAAATATAGTAAACATTAATTTCTAAAATATTTTATATAAAATGTTTAGAAATTGAATATTTATTTATAAAATAATAAAGCAATAAAAAAAATTAGTAAGAGGTCGATTATCCGGATTAATTATGAATCAAATGCTTCCGAAAAATTCATAATTAGAATAATCCATAAAACATTAAAATTTTAACAAAATATATTAAATTTAAAAATTAACATTAGATTAAAAAAAAAAAACTAATAAAATAATACCTAATTTTATTTTATAAAGTGTTTTGAAAATTTATGCATTAGATTTATTTTAAAATCCCGATCAAACGTGACCGTCCTATTTTAGTTTAATTTAATTGTTTGCACGTCTCTAAATTTCCAAAAAAAATATGTGGATATTCTCAAAATTAATCCACTTGTAGCGTATTTCTACATAAAAGGAAAGACGCCATTATCACATCCTCGACGTTATGACATTGAGTTTTACTTAACAAAATTTAGCAGAAAAAAGTATATCCAAGAGGACCATTTGCGGAGCAAAAACCTTCATAAAACGATGCTTTAACTATATTATTGTTCCTTATGAAACAATGCTCGAAAGGTTTAGCAGCATTGTTATTACGAAATTGTGTAAAAGTAGGTTGCAGCTGTACCCTAATGCTGGAAACAGTGGTTAATAATGTTTTGATTATATTAAAATTTTGTTGAAATCAAATAATATTATTTTTTTCACGTCTTCATAACTAATTTATTAGACGACTAAAATTTTCATATCGGAAGTTAGCATTTAATAAATATAATAGAAAAAGCCTTTGAATTTATTCGCAATATCCAAATTAAAGGTTGTATCGGTTATTGTACTTTTACGTAGGAAACTCAGAAAAAAGTGATGTTTCAGTCTTCTTATTTTTTCTAAAAATAGAATTTCATAATACATTTACCTATCTTTTATGTGCAAGGTATACTGTAAGGAATTTCATAAAATGTTTTTTCTGAAATGCCGCAAAAAGTTTTCTGTTTTAATATACGTTTTGAGGTGACCTGTAGTATTTTAGCAGATTTAAAGAGCGCTTTGAACTATTTTTACATTCAACAAAATAATAAATATTTCACTGTGCCATGGCAGTTTTATTCAAAGATATCTAAAAAAAAAGTTTATAATAAAATTATTAAAATTAGGTGAAATCACTTTGTTTTCAAAACAAAATTTTATCTGTATTATATTACATGTACATTACATTTACCAAATAGTGTATAGAAAACATAAAATTTGATTCATGAAAAAGCTTCTAACCCAATTTAAAAGAATTTGTTTATCCTTTAGCTTGCCAAATAACATTTAATTTTCTAAGTAGGGTAAAGATGGTATGACTAAATTTAGTATAAAGAATTGTGAAAACAAAAATTTATAAAAAATTGCCATCTTATTTGAATTCAGATAAAAATGCATCAACAGTTCATATAAATGTCAAGAACTATTAAAAAATAAAATAGAATCTACACAAAATAAATTATTACTAATTTACAAGTATAATAATTGTTAAATATGTAGCATAAGTACGTTAAACATTGAAGAAAATAATACCGCCAATATTTGCTCTGTTATTTTCTAAAACTTATCTCTACAATTTATTCGAAAGACAATAGAATACCTCAAGCAGTTCAGTAAAGGACAGTCCAAACTGTACATTCAGATACCATAGAAGTGTAAAATTTCTGAATGTATATTATTTCAAACATTTTCTTTGTTAGATTTTATTTAACCTTAGAGTACCTACTCGTTTTTATATCTTCTATAAAATTCCTTTTAGTTATATTAAAAACTTATAGGTACATTTTACATTCTCAGAAAGTAGTAATATAAACAGTAATATAAATAATGACGAAAAAAAAATGTTTAATAGGATTGTGGTTTTGTTAAAATATTCTTGATTATAATATTACAGTTATCAAAAAGACCGAAAGACAGAAATATAGGGGGTGTGCTTTAAATCAAATTTTCCTAACTTTCCCATTAATAAAAATATGGAAAAAATGCTTAAGAAATAAATTGATTCTTCGTTTGCACTTAAGGGGTATTCTAGTCTAGAAATTTAAAATAATTGAATTTTTTTTTTCATATTTCCGAAGTTTAGACATCAAAAATATGCTCTTAAAAGGATTTTTCAAAATTTCAATTATTTAAAAAGTTACAGCTATTATAAATATGTTAGTATAGCGTATCATTCTATGAGTAAAATTTCCAGAACGCGTTTTTCTCGAAACTACTTTTTTCTAGTTGGCGTACACGATATCTCAAGTTCTACTAAACAGATTTACTTATTTGAAATTTAGTGTGTACATTCTATATACATTCCTCTATGGCGTGACCCACTAAAAAGTCGATATCTTGAATTCTACTATTTTAAAAAAATTCGGAATTGTTAAAAAAAGTGCAAAAAAATGTTTATTTTTCAAACAGCCGCCATTTTGTAAAAATTTCTTTTTAAACTTGTTCATAGGTGAGCCCATAGCGACATCTTTACTAATTAACAATCCATTTGATTTTTTTGTTTTAGACGTCCAGAACGGTTTAAACCTTGTACGCCAGGACACTGTTTTGTTTTTGGGCCCTCCACTTTCCAGCTCATAACTTCTTAAATTTTAAATTTTTTTATTTCATTTATTTTTTTATGAATTCTTAAAGTATCAATAAACAAATGATACAAAAATGTATAGTAAAAATATTCTTTGTTTTATTTATGCAGAGCTTTATGCAGAGCTACCTGTGTGGGGTTGCTAGATCCCCCATCGGGCGCCTCCCCAGGTGGCGGATAGGGGAATGCTCATCAGATATGATGAGTACCGGGGAAATAAAATACCCGGAGTGGACCAAAACTAGTGCAACGTCTGGACAACGCAAATGATCCCTGATATTGGGCAGCAGCAATATCAGTTCTGACCTAAGGCCAAAGATGAATGACATCGGCGAGGCTTCGAACCAGATATCTACAGGCGGAGTTGTAACAACGGAATGGCTTTAGAACTGCGAAATGCGGAAGGCAACGGAAAACCACCGCATTTAATAAAACACTTCCAAGTATCTACATCATGGTCGAAAACAATCAAGTTATGGCCCCCAGTCCCCGGCAGAACTTTAATGTTCAGGGGGTGCTAAGAATCTCCGGGTCGATCATGAAAATAGCGACATGGAATGTAAGAACATTATATGAGGCGGGCAAATATCAAAATACAATACAGGAAATGAGTAGATTAAAAATCCGAATACTAGGGATAAGTGAACACAGATGGACTTGAACAGGACAATACGAAACAGAAAATGGAGAAGTTATATTTTATTCAGGAAACAAGGAAAACAAACACCAACACGGTGTAGCAATAATAGTTAGTAAGGAAGTAAGTAAATCCGTCAAAACTTTTAAACCATTATCAGAAAGGGTCATGCTTCTACAACTAAAAGCCCACCCAGCTGACATCAATATTATACAAGTGTATGCTCCTACCGCAGAAAAAAGTGATGAACTAATGGAAGAATTCTATGAGCAAATAAGAGAAGTTACGGAACTAACTAAACAACACCATGTAAATATCACTATGGGAGACTTTAACGCCAAAAAAAAAAGGAAAATATGGTGAACACATTAGTGAATATGGATTAGGAATCAGAAACGACAGGGGTGAAAGACTCATTCAATACTGTCAAGAAAAAGACCTTATAGCGCTTAATACAATATTTAAACTACCAAAAAGAAGGCTATATACATAGAAATCCCCACAAGATGAAAAAAAAATGGCATAGTTAGAAACCAAATACATTTTATGCTTATAAATAAAAGATTCAAGAACTGCGTAAAAGCAGTTAAAACCTATCCGGGAGCAGATGTAGGATCTGACCATAACCCAGTGGTAGCAAAAATTGCTATTAAGTTAAAAAAAGTGGATAAAAAGAAAACCAGAAAAAATACAGATATAAGAAAATTAAAACAAGAACAAACGTGTATCGATGTCAAAAGAGAAATAGAAGAAAGGCTCGCAGAATTGAAAGAAACCATAGACTTTAACGAAATAGAAACAACTTATAACAGAATATGACGAGAAATAACAGACACAACATAAAAATTCCTTAAAAGAAATAGTGAAACAAAAAGGAAGGTATGGATGACAGACGACATACTGCAGCGGATGGAGGAAAGAAAAAAATGAAAAAATAAAGATTTGAACGTATACAAACAAAAACAAAAAGTTATCAAAAAACTGATCCGGAAAGCCAAACAAAGATGGATGAATGAACAATGCAATGAAATTGAATATTTACAAAATAAACACGACACATTCAACGTACATAAAAAAATCAAGCAGATAGTAGGTATCCACCGTCAAAACTACACACCAATACTTAGAGATAATAATGATAAAATAATTATAGACATAAATGAAAAACTGAACAATTGGTGTGAATACATAAAAGAATTGTTTGAAGACCAAAGACTACCAAATTTCGAGATAGCAGGAGAAGAAACAGGCTCGGAAATACTAAAATCGGAAGTAATAAACGCAATAAAAAAAGCAAAAGAGGGTAAAACACCAGGGCCAGACGAGGTATACACAGAAATGATCAAACTATTTGAAGAAAACGGCGTGGATATCCTGTTAAAACCTTTTAACACAATATATAGTACAGGAGTTATACCTACGGAATGGTTAAAATCGACATTTATCACAATACCCAAAAAAGTACACGCTAAAAAATGTAATGAATACAGGACTATTAGCCTCATAAGTCACATCTTAAAAATTTTTCTGAAGATAATACACGGCAGAATACATAAGAAATGCGAAGAAAATATGGGGAACACACAATTTGGACTTAGAAAAGGATATGGCACAAGAGAAGCACTTTGCTGTATTCAAATATTAGGAGAAAAATGGCGCGATATGAATGTGGAACTGTACGCTTGCTTCATAGATTTTGAGAAAGCGTTTGACAGGGTGCAACATTGTAAAATAATGCAAATTCTTAATAGAAACGGATTAGATACGCGGGACATAAGAATTATTGGTAATTTTTACTGGCAACAAAAAGCAGCAGTGAAAGTTGAAGACACATTGACAACGGACATAGACATACGTCGCGGAGTCCAGCAAGGGTACATACTTTCCCCTATATTATTCAACATGTATTCGGAGGCCATATTCAGAGAGGCATTGGAAGAGGATGATGATGGAATAATCATAAACGGCCAAGTAATTAACAACATCCGTTATGCTGACGATACTGTCATACTGGCTGACAGTATGAGCAATTTACAACACCTAATGGACAAAATGAATACGGCCTGTAAAGGAAAAGGATTGAAAATGAATACTTCATAAACCAAGTTTATGATAATCAGTAAAACCAATCGTCAATTAATAACACCGTTAAAAATAGAAAATAAAGACATAAAACAAGTACATCAATATAAATATCTACGGTGTTGGTTAAATGATCAATGGGACCACTCACAAGAGATTAAAACCACAATTGAAATAGCTCGTAAGTGTTTCTTTAAAATGCGCGATCTACTTTGCAATAGAAAATTTAACTTAGAGTTAAGAATACGTATCCTAAGAAGTTATATCTTATCAGTACTACTATACGGAGTGGAAACATGGACTATGACTCAAGCCACCACAAAGAAAATAGAAGCGTTTGAAATGTGGTGCTATCGCCGAATACTGCGAATTTCTTGGGTAGATAAAGTAACAAATCACGAAGTACTGAAGCGTATGAAAAAAGACAAAGAAATGATATATACTATCAAAAAAAGAAAGTTAGAATATTTTGGACATCTAATGCGCGGAGAAAAATACGAAATTATAAAAGTGATTCTACAAGGGAAGATACAAGGAAAACGTAGTGTTAGCAGAAGAAGAATCTCTTGGTTAAAGAATTTAAGAGAATGGTTCAATTGTAGCACAAAATCCCTATTCAGAACAGCCGCCGACAAGGTCAAGATAGCCATGATGTTAGCCAACCTCCAACGAGGAGAGGAACGATGAAGAAGAAGAAGAGCTTGAAAAAACGGCCGAAATTCATGCTTCTAGACTAGAATACCCTCTTAAAGAATTATGGTTTCGTCAAGGTACAGTTGATTGTAATATTAAGCTACCTTTCAAAAATAAATTAATTTAACGTTTGTACTTACATAATTGTACTTTTGTTAAAAGAAAAAAAATCGAGCTAGAAAAGCTGTATTATAATAAAACTAACGCGGGGTGTACTCTAATAATATTTATCCAATTTTCTCATTAAATAAAATATTTATAAAAACTTTTCAGAAATAAATTGTATTAACGTGTGTAC
Organism: Sinopyrophorus schimmeli; assembly: GCA_036325965.1. Lineage (NCBI taxonomy): Eukaryota > Metazoa > Arthropoda > Insecta > Coleoptera > Elateridae > Sinopyrophorus > Sinopyrophorus schimmeli. The sequence continues at coordinate 272,149 of JARFIZ010000049.1, read as the reverse complement.
TTAATACAATTTAAATTGCGTTTACTTCAATATGTACATCGGCATTCTTCTAACATTTGGCCTAATATTTAGAAAGAGGAAAAAAGACGCAACTTTCAGAACTTTTTCTTGTTTAACGTACATAAAGTTTAATACATGTTGTAAATATTTCCACATTATAGCACAAGTTTGAAATAAACATACATGCATATGTTAACAAATAAATATTGAACTTTGCGAATATTCCAACATACTAGAACAGTTGATTTTTTCTTTTAAATTGCTTGCTTTGAAACTTGTGTCATAACTATTATATATACTATATAATATATGAAGTTTCATCTGAGTAAATAATGCTACTATGCAGATTCTATAGATCATGTTAATTAAAATTATTGAGAATTCGTTTCAAAAATAATATATAGCATTTCTAGTCATTTCAGACGCAACTATTTATGAATGTTTAATTAAGTATTTTTGTAAAAAAGTTATATATTTTTTTTTAAAATAAATCTTGTTGCTTTTATGTTAGTTTTTGAATCCATAATGAATTTAAAAAAATATAGGGTTAAAAAGCAATATAAAAAAATTCCTTTTTTCAACAAACTGCGGCAGACATATTGAAAAAGTAATTAAAAAATGTAAATAACTTTGATTGTAGAAGCAAAGTAATTATAGTTTACGTTTTATTTTGAACAATTTTATATAACTTCACTAACACTGCATGTGACACATTTTCTTTTTATTTATTATTAAAACTCTATTAACTTTGGAATTAAATACCGATTTTTAAGGCATCTGCGCTCCACTATATGCTAATCCTAAACAAAATTTATATGAAAAGATAAAATGTAAATAAAAACTACAACAGCGCATGTTCAATGTTAATAATTAATAAATAATGATTTGAGTATTTTTTTATTTAAATGTTTTCTTCGGTAGTAGCTGCCCATGAAAAAAAAATACTAAAGGATGTATTCAGATTTATTTACAGAATTTTTTTTGGAAAATTTATAAAACTGGGTTTTTAAGCTCCGGCACTTTAACGTAAACAGAAAAAGATGATATGAGAAAATCTCAAACTCATCAAATATTGATGTTGTCTTTTCCACGTTACTGTACGATCATCTTTAGTATAATAAATCTTCGTCCGAAGTCATTACTCATCTACAAGATCATAACTGAAATATTGAAGATCTATTTGTAGTTTAATAATGTAATAAGGAATGATTTAAACTTTACTACAAAAATTATAACGAGAAAATAGATAAAAGTATGTGTACGTACTTAGTATTATTTAAAGATAGCGATGTAATTTATATAATGACTCAGATATTATTTATTAAACACCAATGCAAATTTAATCACCACTAATAAATATTATCTATTTGGGTAATAATATTGATAGTCTTTGGTGTAAGGTAATTAATCTAAACAGCTCAACCGACTTGACACAAGATTCAATATGTTTAATCCATTGCTGCATAATCCTGCTTTAACACTATTGCTTTGTATACGTCAATATTAGATTATTGTCTTTTCTTCGTGTTTTGAATTATAAATTATTTAGTGCTAAGAATACAACGCAAAAAGCTGAGAATGTACAAATCCTACGTATTTACGATTTAAAGATTAAAATTCAAAGGATTTTTGTTAAAATAATAACGTTGCAGATCTCATAAAAAGCATCGATACTCCGCAATGAATGTAAGGTAACAGCTGGAAGAACTGTTCAAACAGAATAAACGCAAATCATATGCCAAATACATAAATTAAATACTGATATCGTTTAATCTTAAAATACGTCAACTACATATACTAAACTTCGAAATTACAAATGTAAATATTTACTTCGGATATGTATGTAAAATCTTCTATTTGATTAATTAAAGTTTAATATTATATCTTGAAATAAAATTTATATTTATATCCTGACATCGTAAACATAACAAATCGATATTATAAAATATCTGAAAATGTTATTCAATATTTTTGTATGTATCATCTCTAATAAGAGCAGTCTGCTATTTGTGTTTTTTATAAATAATCTTATAACGAATGCAAATCAAATAAAATAAATATCCCGATTCGCCATTTCTTGGAGTAGATTTTAAAGTAGTTCTATCGATTTGCAGGTTTAATTATTCATAAAATCCTTTAATGCATCACGTTTTGTACAATTACATTAGTGTAAAGTGCTTATAATCTCCAAGGCTAATTGTGAATAAGTAATTTGGAATCTTCCAATATGTATCAGTTCGCATGTATTTGAAGTAGCCCATTATGATTACATCAAAGAGCGTTTAATAAAGATAGCTCGTAGATCAAGACAATCAACTATAGCTAGTGCGAGAATAATTTAACATCTTCAGGAAAATAAGTGTTTGGTAGGAAGGTATTGTAATGAAATTCTTGGTTATCTAAAGTTACCAAACACTTCATGATGAAGGTCGACGTTTCAGCAGATGCTTTTGAAACGATTAATTTATTATTACATTGCATTAAGCCATCTTCCACAATTTCTATTTAATTCAAAATCTGCGTTTATTCTTTTTTCTTATCTGAAAAATTTATCATTCTTGTAGTTATTATAGGTATAAAAGCATTATACATTTAAAATAATGCACATGATGACTGTAATAAAAAATCATTAACATTATGTGTTTTTCTAAAGAAGTAGGATTCATTTTTATATTATAAGGGAAATTGATGATTTTTTTGATAAAATAAAATTACAAGAATAAGAGCGAATGATGTCACGTATTTGTAAACATGTAAAACGTTATTCTGTTTGGTATAAATTTTGACAATATGCGCACTGCTTATCTTTATTTAACAAACATTTTGTGATTCCCAACGATCAGTCACCTAGTTTTGTGTTACCAAAACCAAAATCAACATACCTTAGCCATGAAACAAGGATTTACTAATTCAAATGGCTCTTGTTTGCCTAGAATGGATTTGTTGATGTTGGGAGTGTTTTTTTGCATCAATCAAAGTCTTGTTCTAAAGCCTTGGTCTTCTTGCTCTTCATTAGGCACATGGTTTACACACACTAGTAATATTCGATCAAGTCATAACAAATCTTCCGTCTTTATCTCAGAAATTTAATTTAATTTCATTAAATAACAAAATTATATTAATTTATCATGTATTCACTATTACTGTTTTAAACCTTTTTTCGTCTTCCTGGCAGCTTATAAAATCATGCCTTGTAAAACGTGGTAGATTTGGATTAGAAGAAATTTTCGACAGCCTTACTGAATTGCTCTTTAAAATTGCATTTTGCAAGGAACAGAAAAGGTGGTAGTCTATCGGGGCACGGTTTGAGAAGTAAGGTTGATGTGGTACAACAGACTACCTAAGTCTTAGAATTTTTCTCGAGTCCACTCTTGTTGTGTGTAGTCATGCCTTCTCATGTAAAACAATGACGTTTTTGCTATTGACACGTGCAGGAAGCTTTTCATGAAGTTACTCTTTCACTCTTTGCAGCTGCTAAAAGTTAGTATCTATCCTCAGAATTAGGTAAATTTGAGTATAAGAACTACTGCCGAATTATATCTCGACAATCGCTCCTTACACCTTATAAAACCTTTTTTATATAGATGCGTGATTTCGGAACTCGTCGGGGTGATTAATTCTTGTCTAGTCGCTGTCTTTTGCGGATAATATTGTATTAGGTAACCATTTTTTTATTGCCTGTCTAAAAAATGCTCGATTTTTACTCGTGAGGACAAACTTGTGGCGATTGATATACGATCTTGTTTATTTTGTTCGTTGATATTGTTAGGTATCCACATTCCTAACTTTCAGACTTTCCCCTATTTCTCTAGGTGGCTGCAAAAAGTTGATTGTGATGTATTAAACCTATTTGTTATGTCTCTTATTAATTGACGTGGATTTGCTCTAATATAATCTTTAGAAGGTTGTCGTCAAAGTTGGAAGAATAGCCCGCCTTCAGTTCCTCTTTTTTGGCAAACCATTTTCAAACTGCCCGATTGGTTATTAATCCTCCACCGTATGCACTGCATGTTTTCCAGCTGTCATCTATGCTTTATTGCCTTATTTATATTTTCAAAGCATCACATGCCAAATATACAGTTTATCACTTTCCATTTTAAAGTTAAAGAACAGTAGTTTAATGTAACGTACATCACACAAAACAGTTGTCTGAAGACTAGCTAAACCCTTATATATTTAGTAAAAGCAAAAACTCGTTTGCCCTGGCGACTCATAGAGGAAAGAAACGAACAATAGATTCTACCTAGCTGCACTGGAAGTTATACATAGTACTACTATGTTTACTCGATTTAATAGGTTAAAAATGTAGTTTTCTTTCATTCTATTCAGATGACGAAATTCACTGTTTTCTATATTAGTTAATTTTTTTATTAATGTTATATAATTGTGGTTATTCTCTACTTTTTCTACTACATTTTTAATTTAAATATGAGTAGGCTACAATTTGTCTAAAAAATCCCATCTCTGCTGTTTCAATTTGTCTGCTTTGGTTTTTAATAAGTGCCGAATGTCAGACAGTAACGCTGTTACTGGAATCACTTTATAAAATGTTCATTATGTTTATTTGCTGGTACCATTTTAATTGTCCGTAATAAGTTAAATTATAAAAGCTTGGTTGAATCCTGAGTAAAGCGAAATTCGTTTAAGAGAAACTTAACCACGACATCAATATCTCATTATCTCAAACAATGCGTGCTTCGCATAAGGGAAAGTTTAGTTTACATATTCCTGTTTTGTTGTCCAAAACAACAACTTCCAGGTAAATAAGATGTTATATAATACTCGACGGCGAATACTTCAACAAAACTACCATAAACTCGTGATTTAACTTCTTGGAGATAATTATTTCTGATTGGTTTTCAATAATAAATTCTAATAACTCGATTAGAAATTTAATCAAGAGAAGTAGTTTGCAATAAAATAATACGTGTTATTCTAGCAATATTATTAAGTACATAGTGAATTATGTATATGGTTATCAACTAAAGCTAGTAAAATTCTAAAAAACTTATCCTATATGCTATAAATTTTAAAAATTACTGTCTGTGTAAGTAGGTGTTAAAGAATTTTGCAAAATTAGGGTAAATCGCCCAGTGAATGATCCCTACCAGTAAATGACCGTTACGAAAAATAATGTTTACAACAATTTAAAAAAATTATTTATATTTATGACATATTTATTTATGCAATCTTGTATGTCTTCTTTTTCATTTAAGTGAAAACCTAAAATTATAATGGAGTGAATAGCTAAAATAATACAATTGATGTTGCGGTTTGCAATATTTCAATATAATGTTAAATTAAAACTTTAAAAGACGCTATTACAAAAAAAGAGCGCCAACAAATCCTGTGATTTATAGAACACCAAAAAGAACTTTAATAGAAAAACTACACGAAAGAACATCTAAGCATAGTGTTTAAAGTAAATTTTACAAAGTCTTATAAATTACGTGTTTTCAATAAGCGAATTAATTAATTAGTCATTCACTGGGCCCCGGTCAATATTTGCACAAAAGTAGTTATTTACTGAACTCCTCATTTTATACCTACTGTTTATAGTTTATTTTACAAAGTTTATGACCAAATTGCTTGTTTAACTAAATTGTTGTTTTGAGTTTATTAATTTGTTTACTATTTTTTTTTACATCAAAATAGGTCTCCAAGCAATAAATCGGTCATTCACTGGGTGTTTTACCTTTATCCTTTAAAAAAACTGATAAAAAAATAGTAGTTGCAAATGTGTTTTTAATTATAAGCTTTTGCATTTACAACACAGTATTGTTTAATAGACCTATTATTTTAACAAAATTTTGTTTTATAACAATATATTTTGGAATAATATATAAATTCACCAAATTTCTAAGATGCTGCACTAGAAGTAACATTAAAATCTAAATACTACAATCAATGCTAACAATAATGAAAATAATTTGTTTAACATTATTCAATAAACAATTTAATTCAAACAATTGTGTTTGAAATAAAATCGATATATCAAATTTAAAAAAAGGAAACAGATGTGTTATTAGAAAACAGAGCCATCGATTTTATTTTTAAATTGAATTTCACTGGTTACTCAAGAGTAAAATTCGAGTTTGGATTTTAATTAAAATAAACTTGGGATATACTGCAGATTATTCACTCGATTACTATTTTAATTCTGTATTCTAATTTCGTTTACGAAATGAAATTGATATTCATTCGAAAGGTGTTAGTTTAGGTACGCTGCTATAAAAGTATGGAATGTACAGTGAATTCAAGGCACTTAAATATTGGCATTCCTGGAAGGTTAATTATGAATTCCTTTACATTCTAGAAATTATAATCGTGCTAATTTTCTATTAAACAATGAAAATGTCGATGATTCTAAATATAGACGGATAGGACATATTTCTTAATTAAACTATTCTTGTACAATAGATCGCTTCTAAAACGCTAAAATAATTTTGTAACTAAATTAAAATAAGCTAATAATACCTACACAAATAAATTTAATTATTATTCTCGAGTTTTAGGTTCGGAAAAAGTTATAGCCGTTGTTATATTTTTTTATTAACTTTGTTTCATTATATATTTTAAAAACTTATTGAAAAGTCCTTATCAATATACTTTATCGGCTGCACAAAAATATTTAGGATCAAAAGTTTTAGTTTCCGGTTTATTTCCGCTATATAAAACTGACCATTAAAAAAATCGTAGATCAGTTATTTGCGATCAGATATTTAAAAACTTTGCCAATTTAATCCCCGAACTATTTAGCCTCAAATGGGCCGAAAAAATAATAAGCGTGCTATTTCAAATTTTTGAGAAAATCGGAGTTGAAAACTTGATATTGTCTTTTATTTCATCAAAATTTGAAATTTTGTATATCGGTTATTTGTGGAGATATCTTCAAAAACCTTTCAGATTCGAAAAGCCCGTTTATTGAATCAACTGCACTTAACCCTTTCAACAGGAAATTATAGAAAAATGTCAAATTTCAAAATAACATAGGTAACTCGGCTATCTTTGAGAATGTCTAAAAAAAATTTTATTTATAAAAATATTGAACAGTAATACATAAGAAACCAGTCCTAACTCAAAATTCCCAAAATTAGCCAATATCCAGAAAAAAGGAAAAATAACACTTTTGCTTTTTTTCAAAAAAAAAATATTTTCCCAAGATCGGAATGTGTACCTTTGAGCTCGAATGTGCACACTCGGTTTTAAGCATGATTCACAATAATCAATTTATTTTTTTAAACGGCTAACTTCGACTACTGACTTTTTGTTAGCTGTGCGCGCGCAACTTCCGTTGCCTGCTAAAATTTTATTCTCAATGCGCCAAAAAAAGTATAACTTCGATAAGTAAATTTATCTAAATGATTTTTTTTTGTTTTAATGGAAGTGCTTTTGCTGAAAACCGTCAGTAACTTGCTGAAGGACTAGTTTACCGCATTCAATCCAACTTATGTTGGTGTACGATCACAATGCTTTTAGAAGCTTTTAATGATACAATACGATTTGCAAGAAAGGCAGAAACAGATAATTTTAAATACCTTTAGAAAAATTTGACAATGCCACATCTAATTTAGAAATTCGAATTAAATTTCTCGTGGAACTTCTAAACTAAATTTCAATATTCTTCGCCTCGTTATAAATTGAAAGTAAATTTTGAGACAATTTAATCCATAATATAATAAAAGTGTACCACAAGATAAAATAAGTTTTATAATTTTATATAAACTCTTGCGCGTTATGTATAACAAAGTTCGCAACTTCCTTATAACTTTATGAAAACATCGCAAAGAGATCATAAATATACGTAAATATTATATTTTAATAAAATTATGATTTAACATTTATAACGTGAATTTTTGTATTAAAATCAGATAGTAGAGCTGTTTACTTTTCGGTACTAAAGCCGTCAGCAAAATATTGATGAACTCTCAATCAATTTGTATTATTATGCAAAAGCACGCGTCATTATAATGTAGTTGATTAATTTTGTTATCAAAATTCATAAACACGCTAAACATTAATTGGAAACCCTTGCCTACAGTTTTAATAATTGACCTTCGTTTAGATAACAAATTTTTACATTTTGCACTAGTTCATTAGCAAATCCTAGTGTTATACAAAAATTATTTAAATCCAAATTTTACAAGGAATGGGTTGCATACATTACTGCCACAATGTAACCTATTATTTACAGTTCCTTTAAATGTAAGCACAATGTTGAATTAGCCATAAAATATTCTAAAAACAAGAAGGGTCTAATTTACATGCATCCGATGATCGGTTTAATGGACGGCCATAGTAACACAAATAGACTGAAAAAATTTAGTGATCGTTCATTAACATTTCAAATTTGATAGTTTGTGTTTTGCTAAAATAAACATTTAAAATAATTTATTAGGGCCTGCAGGATAATTTCGGTTTATTATAAGTGAACTAACAAATAAATGTTATTTTAATTAAATGTCGATAAAATATCTGCACAAACGTAATTCAGTGAATTAAACTAATATTTTGTTTGGTGCTAAAAGATTTATAAATATCTGATACAATAATAAGCAAATTAATTGTTAATAAATTAAAAATAAATGTAGAACAAAAAATTGGTACTTTTTTTGAAAAATATTAAATGCATAGTACAAATGTTATATTTTAATTTATTAAAATGATATATTATTAATCATGCAAACAAATAGGGAAAAGTCGTACAAAATGATTCTTCGGGGTAAAATGGCCCTGTGCAGTTCTGATGAAACTGCTAACGTTATCCAGTTAATTTTTGGGTAATATGTCAATATCAGCTTTCTTACTCGCCTGCTAAACCGGCATAGTGATGTGAGCGACAAGTATTGTGAAAGAATAAAAATTGTGTGGTGGTGATCTTTGAGGCTAGTCAGCTTTGTTGGTATTTAGTTATATGCAATGACTATTATATGTGCAGCTTCCTAAAATGTTCATCACGTTACCAATACTTGCACATGTGAAATCTATAAATATGTTTATCGAATATTGTGTACGAAAAAATTGAAGTTAGAAAAGTGATCTTCTTCTTCGGGTACCATCTCCATTACTGAAGGTTGGTAACAATAGTGATAGAAAATAAAAATAGGAACTATTGCTTTCAGTCTGTAAATTGAAAATAAATAGCGCCAGCTATTGTCCGCTAAACATAATAACTAGGGGTAAATACATTTCTACGTTAAGAGAAAAAGACTGATTTTAATAATTAGCAGTTTTCTAGTTTGTTGATCTAACAATTAAACAAAGATTGTACCAAAAACTGAATGTTAAACATCGTTCCCTTCGTATTGTGTCGATTTGGCAATTAATACCGATTACAATACTAATTAAGATTAATGACTTTCTTACCTCCCAATTGGAGTAAAAAGTACAAATCCATTTTTTGTTTGTACCTTGATTTTTTAAAAACTATTGAAACTATCTATTTTCTAAGTACAGGGGCAGTTTGATAATCAGTGACTTTTTGAATAAAAGATATTTTTTTCGGCAAATAAGCGTTTTATTTCTCAACATAGTCTCCTTTTAGCTCGAGACATTTAGTCCAGCGTTTTTCCAATTTTTTTATTCCTTCCAAATAATAGGTTTTCTCAAGGCCCTTAAAATAGGCGTTTGCTTCTTCATGTTTGGAAACATAAAATATTCGCAGGAGGCGAATATGCTGGAGGGGGTACCAGTTCATAGCCTAATTTATGGATTTTTGCCATGGTGACTACACACTTGTACACCCGTGCATTATCTTGATGGAACAGCACTTTTTTCTTCGCCAAATGCTGTCGTTTTTGCTTCAAATATATATCGAATCTGTCCAAAAGCTCTTAATAAGATTCGCCGGTGATCGTTTTACTTTTTTCTAGGTAATCGATGTAAATAACACAGCGTGCATCCCAAAAAACTGTGGCTGAGACCTTATTGCCTGACAGACCTAGCTTGACCTTGTTTGGTGCACGTTCACCCGAAGAAACCCACTGTCTTGATTGTTCCTTGATCTCTAGTGTGTTGTGATTGATCTATGTTTCGTCCACGGCAACGAAATGGCGCGAAAACTCGTTCGAATTGCGACTGAACATCGCCAAATATTTCTTTTAAGTTGTTACATGGTTGCACTTATGGTCGAGTGTGAGCAATTGTGGACCCATTGTGCGAATAACTTTTTCATGTCCAAATATTCATGTAAAATGTGATGTACTTGCTCAGTTGAGATGCCTACAGCCTCAGACACCTCACGCACTTTCATTCTCCGATTATCCAATATCATTCCATGGATTTTATCGACTGGGTCTGGCGTGACAACCTCTTTAGGGCGACCTGAACGTTCGGCATCACTTGTGCTGGTACGACCACAACGGAAATCGGCAAACAACTTTTTCACCATTGAAATTCATGGTCCAGAGTTCTCATAATATTTATCAAGTCTTTCCTTGATTTCGGTGATGGTTTTTTTCCGCAAAAAATAATGTTTAATCGGCACACGTTATTCACTTTTCTTCCATTTTCATTAAAATTCATGCGGCTGTCTGCTTACAATGGCTGCGAAACACAAACTCAATGACGCAGCATTGCTCAAACTTTGACAGTAGTCTATTCATAGATGGCGGTTGACGGGAACAGTGTTGCATTTAAAGTTACTGCGCGGCAAATTTAAATTTATCAAACTACCCTCGTATTTAAATTAAGAGCTGAGGATATAAAGTTTATTCAGTTAAATTCTCTTAGAATTAATATATTGTCTCCAGTTAGAAACCTCATAGTGCAAAATGGGACTATTAGCCCCGGCCCGCCCTACCGTATTAAATAAATTTGGACAGACAAATAAAAGAAGAGAAAACTTTTTTAATTTAAAAAATCTAATAATTCAAGAATTGCAAATTGCATTTTAAATTCGAACTCGTTTTACTGGCCAATTGTAACCAATGCGGTACAGATATTGCCATTCAGAGAATCTTTCATCGATTGCCCGTTCTAAATTTAAATACCTACTCGAACTCGACAAACAAAATAAAAGATTACTTTTTAACTGTCGTTACAATTAACAGGCAATAAACACCCTGGCAAATCCATACGGCCTTTTTATTTCCAAATAAAACTTGAAGAATATATTTTAGATTAATTTTTAGCAAGTTTAATCCTTTGCTAAAAAATGGTTCTCGCAAAATTGTAGCAATTTATTTAAGCAAAATAGACACTAATGACAAAGAAATGCTTTCTGGATTATGTTCAGAGTAATACGACTTAAAAGTAAACGATTCAATTATAATCTTTTATTTTTTCGTTAGAAAAAAAATTGGGTTAGTGGCAGCCATTCTTTAGAGACAACTTTCAGCTTGACACTTAAAAGCTTTAAAAGTAACTCAGAACTTCTTGTAGACAAAGTTAAGAAGTACTAAAAATGTGCACCTGGTTCAAACTATGCATTGTGTTTAATGGACTATTATAATTTAATCACCAATATTTATTGTAAATGCAAGTATAAAAAGTTTTAAATAACTTTCTAAAGAAAAGTTAAAGACTAGTGCTCTAATTTACAGATTATCTAAAATTCGTTTCATGTTTCAAGTTTTACTAATAAATTATATTTGGCAATAATTTCAACCTTTACCTTAGGGTAGGTTTAAACAAACACTAAATTTTGAGAAAGATGAGGCTAAAGACTGGTCCTCGTATTTCTTATTTTAGGTTTGGACTTTGAAAATTTGTATCTAGGTTAGTTGTGGAGATACCTTTTAAAAACTTGTCATATTATAAATTGTGCGTTACCAGAGCATAATAATAGTGAAAAGTATAAATAAGGTCCAATGTTAAGGCATCGAGAAAAACGCACCTGAAGATTTTCAAGTGTAACTTTTAGAAAGAATTGTATTATTTAATCTCTGCGAAATTCGCAATTTTTTTTAATTTCTGGACCTTAATGGATAAAAAACCGGTCTTAACTCAAAACAACCAAAATTGGCCAAAATAAAAAAAAAAAAGGTTAACCTATGAAGTGTAGTAAAGGAAACCTCTCTCTAATGAACACAACGTTGAAAAGGTGGTCAAATTATGTAAACAAATAAGGGTACAATAAATAACCAACGTAGCGCTGATTAATACAAAGTTGAATATTGACGTTAGTTATCCTCAGATTGAAGAACGAAAACAGTATGGAATGATAAAGAATTGTGCCGTGTGTAATATAAAAAAATCTATCAATAATTTTTTTTTGTAATTGAATCATTTAAACCATAATTACAGGATGTTATTTCCCCTTTTCTGCAGTGATTTTTCAACTTTTTGCGCAACGGCCAACACTAACATAAGATATAGCACCTTGTTTACACTACCTTTGTGGTCTTTTCAGGAAAAAAAAATTGTAAATAGATTTCCTTTAAATTATTAAAGAACGTTGCTATGAATTCCTAGGGTCCCCAGTCCGAACCATCTTTTCTCCTGCCATTACAATTAAAAAAATTTGCGAATACTAAACATTTTCAAAATTTATATTTTGACTCGGAAATACGTTATTTTGTTCCCAAGGGTCGGAAACCAGTCAAATTCTGAATTTTGAAAGCGTTTTACATAAGATCCATGTGAAAGCAGTATTAAGCGCATTGCTAATTTTTTGAGTATTTAAGGATTGAAGGTATGGGCTCATATTTACGACTCAAAATTAAAAAAAAATATCTACGTTCTTATTTGTCCACGAATCTTTAAAAACTACAGATTTAGAATCCTTGGATTTTTAAACTACGAATAGACCTAAGAAATCATAAGCATCTTAATTAAAATCTTTGAGAAAATCGTAGTTGAAGACTCAACATAGTTTTTTATTTTTTCAAAATTTGATTAACTGCGGTAGTGCAATTTTAATAAGTATGTTATTAAATTATTTTAATTACAATTGCATTCAACAAGTGTTTAAATGTTTTATTTTTGCAACTATTATTTAAGTAATTGTTTTGCATTTGAATACTTTCTGTATAAACAATTTCCGTCAATGTTTTTTTTTACTGTAATTTAATGGACTCCTACAATTTAACCGCCAATATTTACGGTAAAAAGAAAGTATCGAGAACTTTACACGACTTTAAAAAGAAACTTGAGGACTACTGTTAAAATTTACAGGTTATTTAAAAATTGTTTACCGTTTAACTTTTTGCTGATAAATTACATTTAAAAATAATTTAAACTTGTAATTTTCTAACAAATAAGTACCTACAAAGAAAAAATGTATGGCGTTTATCAGACATACTGTGTCAACGAGTTCCATAAGTGTAACGTTAATTACTATACTGTAAAGCAGGGGTTCCCAACCCTTAGCACGCCGGCACCATGGCGCCCGCGGATCGTTTTACGTGTGCCCGCAGCTGAGCGACTACGATAAAAAAATATTTAAGATTTGACTAAACGCTTATTTTGAAAGAAAAGACCCACGTGGCACTATAAATTTACTTTAAAAAAATTAATGATGCCCGCCGCCCGACCGGCTTTCTAGAATGTGCTCTTAGGAGTAAAAAGGTTGGGGACCCCTGCTGTATAGTAAATAACGCCATACTTGTTTTGACGTCCACACCAGTATGTTGATAAACGCCAAACATTTTTTTCAATGTACTACTTACGTAACACTAATAAAATATAAAGGAAAAAAAAGTCTTTTTGTATCTCTTCTTGAATTGATTTCACTTAGTTATATAAGAAAATAAAGAAAATCATTCCATTGTTTGAATTACATTGCTGCGAGTAATATTTTTTAAATTCGTATTTAAAATAGATTTCCTTTGTCGTTTTATATCGAAGTGTATGGATTTCTAATATACTGATGAAAACCTTTTAGCCTTTTTCTTTATAACAGTTCTGTGTGTGCACTGTTCTTTTACGCATTACTATTTATGTTACATTCCATGGTCCTTTATTGGGTTCGCTATGAATTGGATGTGCTACTTCTTTATTCTCTTCAGTTTCAATTTTTCCTATTTCACCTTCAGCGAAGAGGGCTTAAAATAGCTTATAGGGCATACATGTCTTATATCTCTCTTTAAATGCATTGAAGAACATTAATTTAAAAATAAATAATAGAACGTTACAATTGCAACGAAAATAAGAATAAAAACGATATCTAATCTTATAATTGAACCGAAAAATTAATAACTACGCTAAAGTTATTAAATTTCCTCGCCCAAAATTAATAATGATATTTTAATACTAATAATGGAAGTTGTCGAGTAATTAAAGTTTGTTCAAAAATAATCCCTGTAGGTGTATAAATTTAATAGAAAATGTTTCCGCAACAAAAGCTGCGATAATTAGTTTAAATTACATTGATCTATCGCTTCATGTCGATTTCATACTATAATACTTAGCGAAGCCATTTATTTAGAACATTAGGCCTTATCAGTGTAATTCGTGAAACAGTAATCGATGCGGGTTTTAAATTACAGAATATCCAGTATCCAGATTTTCTCGCTAAAGCTCATTTTTGTTGATTTTGTTATAAGGCAGCTATTTATCACGTCATTCTATCTGAAAGTTAATTAAAATTTTCAGTGCTTATTATGATAAATAAAAATGCGTATAAAAGTTACATATTTGATGTATAGGTATGATGAACGTATGTATATAAACAAACATTCTCGTTTGTATATTTTCATAAATAAATTGAAATTGAAATTTTAATATTTTTTGATTATACTAGGGTAGGTGTACCAGTCCCAAACCAGGTACCAGTAGTTGACCATTTGCATGTTCTATTGAATAAATAAAGAAATGCGGGCATTTTTGAAGAATATAACTGTTTTGTTACGTGCCCCCTAAACTGTTAACAACCTTCCAAATATATTTTAAAAATTTAGTGCTTATTTAAGAGCCATGAGTGCAGTGGTCAACCTTAGGCTTAACTGGTTTGGGACTGGTACACCCACCCTACATATTAATGGGCCTCATATTAATTTTATTTTAAGTTATTGAAATATTTGAAAAGTTGCTAATTAACTACACAGAAAGAAATGTAAGGCGTTTATCGCGGGCTCTAGTGGCAAGTCCCATAAGTATGGCGTTATTTACTAGTTATGCAGTATGGTGCGTAATGCCCATACTTATGGGACTCGTTGCTACAGTATGCGACCAGTATAGTAATAAACCGGGTAAATTTCTTTCCGTGTATGCACTCTTATCTCGTTTATTGTCTAGTTTTATAATGAAGTTTCAATATAACGAAAACTGCATTTATTACTTATAACATGTTATATTCTATCCGGCCAATAGAAATAAGTAAGCCACACCCACAAATGTGCGCTAAATTTAAATAATTTTTTTTCTATTGGCTTAATTTTTAAAGCACATAACACAAGCAACCATACGGCATTTATGTCTTGCAAGAACGGGGACAAACTTGATTATTAATTTGTACCATGTGAAACTGGACACTGCATACATTGGTTCAATTTAGTGGGGCGTGGCTTAACTA
The DNA here is from genome assembly GCA_036325965.1 of Sinopyrophorus schimmeli. Classification (NCBI taxonomy): domain Eukaryota; kingdom Metazoa; phylum Arthropoda; class Insecta; order Coleoptera; family Elateridae; genus Sinopyrophorus; species Sinopyrophorus schimmeli. The sequence continues at coordinate 256,695 of JARFIZ010000049.1, read as the reverse complement.
TTTCTGTTGGCCGGATAGAGTATAGTGCATTTTTATTAAAACTTTATTTCTTTCAACTAACATAATTTCTCTGATTTAAGAAATGACTACCATAATATAAAGGATTTTAGCTGTGCGCAACGTTAAGCATTTAATTGAATTAAATAATAAAACAAATATAATAGCAAAACGTTTTGAAAAAACCATCTCTTTACAAAAGCAATTATATAAATTTATAGTTTTTGAAAAAGCCATTAAGAATTGCTTAAATGGAGTTTGAAGCTAAGGATGGCCAGTATCAGAAGAACAAAATAACATCCATTACATTAGACAGGAAGTTATCAAAATGGCCAAATTAATAGGTTTCGAAAATAACAATAAAAGTATATTAAAAAATATGTACGTTTTTTCAGTATGATTTAGAAAACTTATTAGCAATCAAGACAAAAGAAACGAAAAAGAAATTAAGGAAGTTTTCAAAAAATGTTAACAATTCGAAATTTTAAAATGTGCTTAAATAATATTGAAAACGTTTTAGTAAAAATAGTTCTTGTTTGGCAAGAAATGTTATTGTTAAGTTATTAGTGTTGGTTTTCCTATAAATAAAAAAAATCTATTTTAGACTGGTATTTTAAAATTTATTTTACTTTTTACTTAACGTGAGTGACTGCAAAAAAAATTTGTTCATGAAAAATGGTTTGCACATTTTTTTTAAGTAGGTAGAAATGTATCCTTAATTCCACCGAAATAAATATGTTTGCCTATGGAAACCAGCAAATTAAGTTTGTAGAACACATTGTATTTGTTAATCGAGGTATAACTGTACTTGTATATAATTATCTAAGCATTTTCCACTTTGAGTTTTCTTTAGCTTCTTTCTACAGTTAAGAAATTTATATTAGAAACAAAATAATTAATTCCATATTTCTGTAATTATCGGAAAAGTTTTGTAATTCTTTAGAGCGTTGAAAATGGCATTTGGTTCGGCTTACAAGACTGTTAAATACTTTTTTCATTTAATTGTTCCTTTATCAACCGCAGTTTCCGAAATTCTATTGCTCAAAATCAAAAGAAACTCTCATTGTTTATCATTTATTAAGTCACAAAATCATGAAGTGAACGGCCAAAAACGGCATTTAAAAAAAAGCAAAATTTCCCGGTTTTTATGCCGACATTGCACCAACAATTAATATTCGTTTAAATCACATCGCGTCTCACGCGACTCCTCCGGGGTTAATGCAAACATCTCGGGGCATTTGTAATTTTACTAAAACACTTTCCAAACTAATGGCGTATAATATTTTACGTTCACCTAAACTGCGGGACGTAGTTTACAAAATTTGCAAGCTAACTGAAAGTTCTAAACTGTTTGTTTTAATTGCAGTTTGCCGGAAATATTTTATGGGAGCTTTTCCGAATTATTTTATAAAGTTTAAGCAGCAATAACAAAGCTAGACTTTCGTTTACGGTTTAATAAAAAAGAGAAAATATTATTTTTGGCTTTCTCCGGAAGGGACGTGATAAATATTTGGGGGAATTCAATAAATTCTATACAGCTGGTTTTGCGGTCGTAATAGGGGCTAGTAGGCTTGTTCCGTCCGTGTTTTATGAAGACGTGTTTTAATGTTTACGTTGGTAACAGGTGTAATAGATGGATATGTTCATACTCAAGTAATATAAATTATTATTAAGGTGCCCACACTTTCATGAAATATTTGATGGAAACCGAAGCGTTGTTGGTTTAGTGAACTGTTATTGAATTTTGCTCGAAAAAATGAAGATTTTACCGCGTTGAGAGTCAAATTTTATCTGGCAACGGAAGTTGCGCGCGCACAGCTGACTAACTGTCAGTAGTTGAAATTAGCCGTCTAAAAAAGTAAATTAATTATTGTGATTCATGCTTAAAACCGAGTGTGCGCATTCGAGCTCAAAGTGACATTCCGATCTCGGGAAAATGAAGCGCGCCGCTCCGCGTCGCGCTTCATTTGCTTCCCTCGCTCGGAAATGTGCCACTTTTCGCTCAATAGTGCACATCTTTGTATTTATTGAATTTGTTACATTAATTTTTGCTCATTTTGCTTTGCCGTTTTTTTAAACAGTTTCCTATACAATTTTTTTTTATTTACTCGGTTTACCGTGTAAATCAAGAAATAAGTGTACAGTGGGGAGTTGTAAAGACTAAATTTTTTTAAGAGAGTCACAGTAACATAGATACGAGGGCAGCCCGTGCAAACATTGTGTCAGGAATTTAATAGGGCCCTTTAATGATATCCCTTACACTTTAAAGGACCCTAAAAGAATGGTCACGCTTCTTAAAAGTGGGCTTTTAAAGGAAATCTAATGGGGGCTTTTAAGGGCAATGTAATAAGGTCCTTTAAAGTTTTTCCTTACATTAAATTTTTTTTAGCTGGTGTATAATAAGAAAATAAATTTTCATAGAATATTACAAAAGCTTAATTAAACATAAAGAAATGTTCAGCTGAGGTAAAATTCAAAACAATATATTTTTCTATTGTTAGTTCTGTATTTGTTAAAATTAAAAATAATTAATTTCTTTTTGCCTTTAGAAACCTGTTAGGATATTTCTATATAACTTCAAAACTTTTTTTTCAAACTAAAAAAATAAATTTTTTGAAAGAAAAATTTATTTGGGTTTTGTGACCTTATGTTTAACTAGTCCTTTCCTGTAACAAATACTAACAAATAAAAACCATCCCCCCCCCCCCCAGCTCCAAATAGGCTGTTATGTAATTTATGAATAACTTCTTAGTAATGTACATAAAGATATTTATCAATAATCATTACTTTTAGCTAACAAAAAAAGTATTAGGGGAGATCGGGGTTAGAAGTCACATATTTTGTTTTTTTGCATTTATAGAGCCCATGGTCTTAATTTATCAATGACATTTATATATCAATAGATAGTGTATTTATTCTAGTTTAAGAAAGAACAAATACTTTTTCTCTACCATTATCTAATGAGAACATATTATAATTTTTATGAAAAAAAAGAAGTGTAACTTTTAACCCCGTGCCTGGGGTAAGTAGTCACATAATAAATAACAAGTAAAATACAAAACGACAAAACAAATGCCTATTTTTAGTAAAGGTAAAATGTTGTTTGTAAGAAATTTTACCTAAGAAAGGAACGAAAAATATCTTATTCATAATTAAAAAAAAATAAAAAATATTTTTTGTGAGCGAATAGTAACTTCTATCTAACGAACTTAGGATATGGTATCAAAAATGACAGAAATATAATTACAGCCAATCGTTTATGTACCGTTTATGTAGAAACCAATAAAAAAGGCCGCACATATTCATAGGTGTTGCTTTGCACATGTGACAACTAGCCCGCGTTAACTTGAGACAACTTTCTACAAAACAGTTTTAGACAATTAACTCCCAAAATAAATTTAAATCAATGGTCATTTAAGAAACCATATGAATGATATCATGAAGCATATCTTAAACATCATAAATACACAAAAAGTATATCACTATGCAAAATTTAAATATACTTACGACACTCAACACAGATGACCAAAAAATTACTTTCACTGTACAAAAAAAACGAACGCATATATTTCTTGTACGGTATTTCAGAGCGAACTGAAGTGAAGTACGCAAGAAAGTATTGTGCTCGGGCTTCTTTGACAGGGGTAAACAAATTTATTAATTTATTAGGTTTGCTGTTATGGCTTTTGTGTCAACTTACCCGTGAGACAACTATACCCGGTCTCCCCTATGTATGAGTGTAAACTGTAAAACAAATAAAAAATAATAATTTAATTAATAAGATATTCAATAATTTTATTATGGACTTTTCTTCTTATGAAATCCACAAAAAAACATTTAAAGGTCCTTTAATATTTACCCTAACTAAAACCTATTAATAAATTTTTGACAAAAATTAAAAGGCCCTTTAGTGGTTACTCTGAAAGACTTCTATAAGGATTTCCTTATCATAACCCGACAATGCCTTTACTGGCTTCAAAAAGGATTTACTGAGAAATGTTTTAACGTGGAATCCACAACGTAGCATTTAAGGGCTCCTACCACTGTTAGGGCATCCATAGTAAATTTCTGCACGGGAGTTTGATAAGAAAGTTACTATTTTCAATAAAAAAATTTTTTTTTCGGCAAATATGCGTTTTATTTCTCAACATTTTTTAGCTCGATACATAATTTAGTTACGTCAAAAAAGTATAACTTCTAACCTGCGTACATACGGACACGCACCGGCTTTTTTGCAAAAGGCATGGTTTAATAAAAAATGTTTCATAAAGGCTTTATTTTTATGAGATCATTAAGGTTTTTTGTGATTAATAAATGATGTAACCTGTATGTGTGCCTGTATATAAATTTTCATTTATTTCAGTTAAAAATAGATTCTTCTATAAATAATGTATAAGTATATAAAAAGAAAGGCTTTCATAATTTATATTGAAGTTAAAAAAATGCACGCTTCTGTTTCTTAGAAAGTTTCTCAGAAAATATCCTTTGCTTTATGTTGTTGACGGCAGAAAATTTAAATTTAAAATTAGTTGTCAAGCGGTAAGGTTCGTTCTTTGCCTATTAGCCTAATACCTAAACAGTTAGTTGATTCGCAGTTTTTTGTATAAAGTTCTTCAGCTTGGGCCTTGCGGATAAACCAATAAATAACGCTAATGAAAATTATATCTTAGAAAAAATAGTTTAGTTGATTTACGGCTCGCCTGGTAAAGTTTCGAAGGTGTGTATTAAGTTATTGTTTAAAACACCTAATCTGGTTTTGCTTAATTGGAAATTCCTTCCGTTAGTTCTAACAATCGATTTTGCAGAAATGTAGCTTTATTCGATTCTCCCGGCCGCAGCCTATTTTACTTCAATCAGACGCGCACCTACCGACGCTTATAATGCATTTTTTATCGACGTTTTACTTGAAAGAGTTGAAAAGCGATGCTTTTCCTGCTAGTTTAAAAAATTTGTCAATTAATGATTTTAGTTCGACGCTGCAAAATAAAATGATGAAAACAGAGATGGATTGGAAAGCTCCGATTCCCATAGGTGCAATAATTCTTTTTACTGGGATTGATGATTGCGACTGATACACAATTGGTTCAAAAGTAATTACGTTATAAAAGAGAAACTTTTATAAATATTTGGATTAAAACCAAAATTAGAATCTCTGTTTGATTAATGCTTTTAGCTTTTGCAGTAAAAAAAAGTACAGTTGAATAGAAATTTAAATAATTTTTTTTAAACAACTATAATTTTACAAATTATTGTTAATCGTTATTTGAACAACATAATCTACAATATGTGTCTATTATACCATAAAAACAAGTAAGGTAAAACGCCCAGTGAATGACCGATTTATTGCATCGGGAAAAATATAGAAAAATATTAAATAAATTAATAATCTCAAAACAACTGTTAAAAAGAAATATTATATTTGTTAATGAATTAATAAAAACATTATCGCAATTTGGCCATAAATGTAAAATTAACTACAAAAAGTATAAAATGCGAAGTCCAGTAAATAACCACTTTCGTCTAAAGAATGACCGGGTATAGTCCAAATAATAACTGATTAATTGATTCACCTATTAAAAACGCATAATTATTAAAATTTTATAAAATTAACTTTAAACGCTTGGTAATAAGTAATTAGAAAATATACGTATAAAAAAATTGAATCTTTATCATTTTATTGAAATTACCATGCTGTCGTTTAGGAAGTTATGTCTAACCTTTTCAAGTGCTTCTTTCAAAGCTTTAACACTGTATTTTAATCGTGCATAGTTTTTTTTACAGTTTTAGCAGTACTAAACATTTTATTATTTTTTTTGTAGGCATTAGTGTTTAAACTTGTATTTTTTCCATTAAATATGTAAGGTCGACAAACAAATAAAATTGTTAATATCTCAAAATAGTCGATCATTTACTGCCCCGGTATTACAATAAAACATGCCAGTGAATGACCGACCTGATATTTTTTTTACTTGTTACAAATATTATTTTTTTTATCGGTCATTTATGGGCAGGTGGTGACAAACTGGTCGTTTTACTTTACCATTTGTTTAAATTGAACTTTTCTATTTCTTTTAATAATACGAAAAATTGTTGCAACAAATATAAAATATTATAATTAATTTAGCAGCATTAATTATAAACAATGCAGAAAAATTGATTGCTCAATTGAAAGTTTTCGCTGTCACTTTAACGGATTATTAATTTTCCCAAAAGTTTCCTTTATTGTTGTTAAGGTACACATTTCATTTAACTTTAATGCCTTCTCGACAACCATTTGTTATAATTAAAGTGTACTTGAATGGCTGTTGTTTTATAAAACACGACCGACTTTTCTTAATTTAAAATTTTCGAAGCACATTCGAGAGGAAAAAGGCGGTCCTGAAATTTTAATAAATTTGTTGGAACGATTTTGGTGTTACGGAAATTAAAGTGAGCCGCAGCGGTTGAATAAATAAAAATGTTTCAATCTTTTTTACAAATGCTATCTTTGACTTATATGGTCAACAGTAATAAATTTCAGTAGTACTGCCAAAATTATCATACTTTACGATTGCATTCCGTTTATATGTAGATACAAAAACTAGTAATAACATTACTTTTATAAATTTTGAAAAGTTAAAAAAAATTGTAAATATCAATGTTTTTTTAAATAAATAATAAATTTACATTTTATTGCTGGCTGCCTGTTGTATTTTAATTAAAGATTAGAAATAAAAACAGTAATAAAAGTGAAAAAAAAATTAATAAAATGCTATCTTTTATTTTCAATTTGCTTCGCTAAATTTTATTTAAATTAAATGTGTTTGTTGACATTTGTGATGCCAAGCAATGCAAACATTAATTTGCGAAATGTAGATCTATTGATTTCGAATTACTGTTTATTTATTATCATTTTTGCTTTTGTGCCATTGTCTATCTATTTCGAACTAATCTTTTATTAGGGATCTGCACAACATGTATATATAGCTTATGTAAATAGCAAATCGATCACATTTGATCAGTGGCGCGCTCAAGGGGAAATCTAGCTGACTGCAACCGCCTCCAGCACCATTTATATTTAAATAGAAATTAAGTCAAATTTTGGACAATTATGAAAATTAATCGTGTCTGCTGTTTTTTTTATAATTTATTAAAAAAATTTGAAAGTAAAATGATTATTGTGAATTGTGCTTAGAGTCGAGTGCGCAAATTCGTGCTCAAAGTGGCACATTCCGATCTCGAAAAATAAAGCGCGCCGCTCCGCGCCGCTTCGTGCCGCTCCGCGTCGCCCTTCATTTCCGAGCGAGAGTTATCCTCGCTCGGAAATGTGGCACTTTTCGCTTGAATGTGCACATCCTCGTATTTATTAGATGTATACTTTATTCTTTGCTTTTCAAATTCTAAAATTAAATATAGTTTAATAAATATTGATTTTGTATTCTTTACCATAGCAATGGATTGAAGGGAGCGAAAAGGTACGGCAATCCCATTAATGCAAATGAGAAATAAAGAAACGTAAGCCGAAACATATGTTTCATTAAGATGAATTTAAATATCAACGAATTGGGAAAAGCCTGTAGTGTTGATTTTTTCTAATAACATTTTTTAAAGACACTAATTTGGCGTTTCCGGTTTTAATTAAAATTTTTGTTAAAGTAAATACATTATTTTAAATTGTCGATAAAGGCGAATGTGCACATTCGAGACTCGAAGTGGCACAGTATGATCTCTGTAAAATAAAGGGCAGAAAAAGTAAGAGACCCAATACTCGATCAAGACCCAATACCTGATCACGTTGTAAAATAATTATGTGAAGACATCTACATAATAAAATTACTATAACTATTGGCAAGTTTAATTTAATAGATAATCAAATATAATGTGTGATAAAAAGTATTTAATCATTTTTGAACGAACGTCGTAAATCATATCTGTATCTACCACTTTACATGTCAAGCAATGTAAATCAGTGGGGACACCCGTCATGTGTATTTTCATATTTAACAATTGTTTATTACTCAACTCGTGAAATTATATTAATGTTTATTATTTTTAATAAGTTATTTTAACAAATAAAAAGCGTAAATATTATTTTTGTCAAAAATATAGTACAAATCGCGATCTAGTACTGGTACCTTTTCTTTGTCGAATTAATACTCGATCAACTACGATACAAATAAAACGACAAAATGAACAATAACACATAAAATAAATGACGTTTCTCAGACGTGATTGTATGTCAAAAGAATAAACTGATTTTTTTTTTCTGAATAATTTATTTGTAACTAGTAACTAAATATTTTTTATTTGAATTTAATAAATACCATTTTAAATATATAATGAAATTAAACTAATATTTTTCGTCGGTTTTCAGTGATGGAGTACTGTAGTATAGACTGATCGACTATTAATTCTATAGAATTTATTGTGAGCGATTATTGGGGTAACCGATTACTTTTAAATATTAATATTTCTAATTGTTGTCGATTTATTTAAAATTGTATTAATTTGATCTCTGAAAACCCTTATTGATCAATAAAAATTATAAAATAAAATTTTAATAGATATAAATATTAATTAAAGTTTACAGAAATTGGACTGTCAATAAAAACCATTAACTATAGTTGTTAAAATGCGAACTTGGGTTTTTTATTGAAACTTTATCAAGAAAATGAAAATTAATAAATTTGAATTCAACGTTTTCTAAAACAATAACAATAAATACAAGTATTTTCAAAATAAAATTATAAAATACCTTAACATGTTAATTAATATTTCAAACATCAAAGTTTGTACATACGTATGTTTCTAAATAAAATATTATAGTTATATAATAAAATATTTAATTTTTAATTTTAATCTTTTTGTTTTATTTTTGCCATTATATTATATAAAACTAAGGCCTAGAGTATCTAAACGTAAATTTACAGTTTTATTAAGTTTTATAAAAACCATTTCTCTTTTTCTTTTATTTTTGTTCTGTTCACATTTTAACTAAAAACTTGATCATATTGAAAATTATGTCCAACATCAATATGGTGATTAGCTTTACATCGTTCAACAAGGCAAAATAGTGATTGGGTATTGGGTTTCTTACCTTACTACGTTTTATTGGTTTGTCTTTACTAACCTTTTCAGTTTCAAATCAAAAAATTATATTTCATAAAATTTTATTGGATTTTTTTGATTGGAAATAGAGTTTAATATACGCAAACCCAATTAAACAAGGTATGTGCACATTCGAGGATAAAGTGACAAATTTCCGAGCGAACGCAGCAAATGACGCGCGATGCGGAGCGGCGCGTTTGATCTCTGCGGGATCGTAATGTGCCACTTGAAGCTTTAATGGGCACACTCAGCTTTAAGCTCGATTCACAATAATTTTTTTTTTTAATTTTAATTATTTATTACAAAAGTGTATTTTACAAGAATTTCCAAATCCCTTATTTAGTGCTTTGAATCGAATTTCTACCATCCAGTGGCTTACCCAGAGCTGCAGCCCCCAGCATAATTAAATGCAAATTAACCGAAAAGTCAATTTAATAATAAAATAATTTAAAAAAAATTATGGAAATTTATGAAAAATAATCGCAGCCATTGGACCCATGAAAAATTCGTGGGTGAGCTACTGCATTTGCTCAAACATTCCCTTAGTAAAAGCCATTAGTGCAAAGATACGTACTGTAAATATTTATTTTTAAGATGAAACGTTAATGTAGGTTAATCACACATCGAAATTGAAATTGGAATGAAGTAAAGAATATCAGTTGTGCTTTTCGTCTGCTATAATTTGATGCAGCGACTGTCAATTTTGATGTCGTTTTATTTATGTGTTTGGTTTGTGTCGCTTTGTGTACGCCGAACTTGTTAAAAGTTTTAGTGTTAATTAAATTAAACCAAAATTAATTAGAAGGCGTCGTTGCTAAAGTTTGTCATTCTAAATAAGAGCAGAAAAAAGGGCTTTTACGAATGGCGCGTCACATAGATCCAGTGGCGTAGCGCAAAATCAAGAAGCGAATCTTCGCTTAAACAACAATAAACGGAAGTAGATTACTTTTGAATAGTGTTCGGTCGGTGTTAAATTTAATTATTGGACTAATTAAATTTGGGTAGCTGGAAATTTAAGGTTTAACTATTAATAGGTAGTTCATTAGAAGGTTTGTTCTTTATTCATTAACTTTAAGCCCTAAACGTTGGTTCCGGTTATCGTTTATTGTATTAGAAGCAGAGTTATAGCAAAAGCAACTTTACGAAATTGCCGAGAGTCAAACCATGCGTGAGCTACAGAATATACAAGTAGGATTTTGTATTTATAAACAGTAATTAGTATGAACTGTAAATTTGACAAATTCAGGTAACTAGGATTCTCTATTTCCTTATTTGCTTTTATAGACACTATAAAGGACTTAAGCGTAAAGAAATAAAGAAATTAGAAATGAGAATCCCTTTACTTCTAAATTAATGTGATACTAAAGACTTTGAATTAAATTATCAAGAAAATACCCATCTATTTAAGAAAATCGTTTTTAATTAAATAAAAGATTTGTGAGTAAAAGATATTTCTTTTTAAATGTTATTAAACTTTCGAGACCAAGCCCTTCTTAAATAGTATTTAATTTTTGGAAAAATAAGTAACATAAATTCGGTACAATTATTTTCAGTGATATAAAACCTTTCAAAATTAAATATAAAATATAAAGGACAAATTTAAAAAGGAGGAAATTGTAAGAGAGCCGGCGATTTAGTTGGTTATTTTAAATGTGTAGATCTTTGCTAAGATTTTTACATTAGTGCCAGCATTAGACCACTTGGCGTTATTTCTTTTTTGTAACTTTAAGGACATTTTATTATCTCATTATTTCGTCCTTCTTTTTTTGGCTTTATTAACTTTAATATTTGAAGAAACACAAATCTTGTAAGCCACAGGCTTTATATTGCTTGGCTGTTACTTAATAAAAACGACTATCGTTATATAAAAGTGTTTATATTTTCTTAAAAAGAAACCAAAAGCTCGAATCCAACATAATTCTTTTTAAATTAGCAAACTTTAGAATTCGTTTTAAATAATTATTAAGTGCTTAGAGTTCGTCGAATTACGATTCCTTATGACGTGCCGCAGAAGCTTATAAAGCTTTACATTTTATTTAAAAAATGTAATCAAATTTCGAATAATAAAAAAACTAATTTAGATTGTTTGAAATATAAAATTTAAATATTGGAATAAAAAAGATTCTTTATGAAATTTTAAAAATTGCATTATTATTCATTATTTTGTGAACCGTTAATGATTCTGGCTGGCTTATTTTTTTAATAAATAAATCTGTGTTATAAAAACATCTTAATTTTGGGGCATTATTAAGTAAGAAATGTATGGCGTTTATTAGTACACGGAAAGAAATGTAAGGCGTTTGTCAAGGAATTTAACTTGCGAAGTTAAAGCTCTGAAAGTTAGAGGACCAATCTTACAAGCTGCTTTTAATTATACAGTAAAACCTCAATTATCCGAACTTCAGTTATACGGATTTACGATTATCCGGATTGTCAACCGCGTTCGGACTCGTTGCGAAAATTAAATATTGGTATTTCTTACTAAATATTTTATTTTGTATTTCGCACTAAACAGTGTTTTCTTGCTTTGTTGATTTTAAGATAATGTGAGACTATTTTATTTGGTGATTCATATTTGTTGCGTTTTTTGTAAACATATACCAAAAATTGACCAAGTTTTTTCCTGTTAAAACGGGACGCTTCGTTATCGTGCTTAAAACCGAGTGTTCACAATTGTGTAAATTAAAACAATATATTAATTATAAATTATAAATGCTTGTAAAAGTCGAACATTTAAAGATTTATAGTTCACTATTATTTAAATTCTAAGCATCGTTATAACCAAAAAGCACTTGTTGCTTGTTTAATTTTTTGAAATAATCTAGGTTTTAACTTACCAACAAAAAAAACAAATATTCAAAGCTAGTGTTCAACGATTAATGAGAGAAAATAAATAGCAAACATCGACAATAAAAAGACGAATTAAAAATACAAAAAAAGGATAAAAATAACGGACAGTGATGGATAAAACGCACATATATGTTATAGCCAACTTAAGGCAACGAAAAACAGTAAATTGATACAGGGCAAAATTTAAATACACTTCAATCATTCTTTATTGCCCGAGTTAAATTATAAAATATCTAAAACCTGTGTTTTACAATTAGTTTTGTTGTTACAAAAAAACTTATTACCGGCGGATCTATAAGAAAACCCATAAAAAACAAATTCTAAATCAAAAATCTTTGTTTATCTTGAATTTATATACGTAAGCTAAGTAAATTTTGTGTTATAAATTAACAGGTTTTAGCCTTTTGTTGTACATACAAATATATAGACAAATTTTAGAGGTAGCTCTGCTTTAAAAAGCACTTCACTTTAGATAAAATCATATAAGTTAATATCATCCGTTTTTAAAGAAAAGAAGGAAGTGTATACGTATTTTAAATAATTGAGTACTTTGTATAAAATTTCATCGCGTTTCAATCCATAAAAATCTTTTATAAAGAAGTACTTAAACTGTTTTAAAATTGAACTTTAAAACTGTTTAAATTGAAATTGTATACACTCGATGCATTATTTAATTAAAAAGAAATAACTATCTAACGATTTTAGCATTAAAACGTTTTTCTTTCTTTTTGTATAGTTAGTACTTGCAAAAACGAGTGCTTTATATTAAACAAATTGCAGTAGTAACTGTTATCGACAGTTTGATGCTTAACCATTGGCCTCGTAAAACGCTACATTGTAAGTTTAATTAATAAATTAATTTTAAAGTCTGCAAATTGCACGCGGTACATTGACTTTAACGTAATTTTGTTGTCAAATCGGAAAATCTATTTTTACTTTTGCAAGAAAAACTTCGAATTAGTTATTTAGTGCATTCTTTCTGAAATTGCTTTAGAAGCCATAAACACTAATTGCTATTACGCTTCAGCTGCTGAAGTCTCGGAAATGACTTTTCTAATTTTACGTTAGGGCGAAATACGTTTCGACTACTTCGTTGTTGCCTTTTTTTAAAGAAATTTTATAGGAACTTGATAATATAAATGGCTTTGTTTTTAGATTATCTAAGCTTAAAACGAATTTCTTATAATTTTTGATGCGAAAATAGGTTGACTTGTAAGTTTTTTGAGACTTACAGACGGTCCATAACAAAGCAGGTTCAACCAAAAAGTTTTTATTTTTATGCGAAGTTACGTCGTAAGAAGCAAATAATTTTTTTTCTTAAAAAACAACAATGCAAGTTCACGCTAGACAGCCTAATACTTTAGTATAAAGATAAACTATTTATTTAGAAAATAAGATAAATCAAGTTTTCCAACACAGCGTGAATTCTGTATTATTGTTCCTCAATTTTCTTTATCAAATTATTGTACTGCTTGATTATTTTTTTGCCAGTAACAATTTAAAATAATATTGCCGCAGCAGTCAGATGGTAGTCAAGCGGAAAATTTAATAGTCTTTAAATAAAGTCAATTATTTTTTAAAAATTTTCTAAGACTTTTATGTCAAATAATAAATTATAAAAAACACCCGCTGTGTATACTTATGTACGCGCGTTATAAGTCATACTTCTTTGGCGTTACTAAATTAAATATAACCACTTGTTATGTTACGCAACTTGCCTTTGTGAATAGCAAGGCTAATGGTTTCCAAATTATATGTTACTGCCTCTTCCTTGACAAAAATCTAATCATTAGGCGTCCCGACTGGACACCTATTCTCCAATTTACCCGTAGAAAACCGTGTATGTTGCACAAACATCTTATGATTCAATGTATCTCCTTTGGTCAGTGAGTATCTCCCCTGGTAGTTATTTTACCAGGGGAAATACGGAGGGAAGAGCCGTTTTTGTGACAAATTTAAAATTTTTAATTTATATAAGTTAATATTAAACGAATAATATATCACACTTTAACTATTACAGTATTGTTGAATTTAGACAGTAAATTTAATAAATTAAATGAATTTTATAAATTTTACGACTTGCCCAAGGAGAGACACAATCACCTTGCGAAACCACTGCACCACACTGTAGCGTCGTGCCAAAGACAAATGTCAGCGATTTAAGGGCTCGTGTGTTTAGTGTTATTAACTATACGTTGATACGCGCCTTTGGTCGCTTTTTTGTATAAAATTGTCTGATATTTCTGTTTGTATTAACGGATCAAAATTTGCCAGAGTAGATACGCAAAAAACAAGACCAAAATGAAGTTCGAAAATTATTAAAAAGAAACAAATATTGTTATATTTTCTCGTTATAATACTTAAGTATACTTGTTTAAATTTGTGCTAAATATACTTTAATGTGGCAACTACGTCAAATAAAGTATGTACTGTCTATATGTTTAACTAAAAACGTCATGGAGGAGAGGCCAGATTAGAGACTTTTTCAGACTTAAACATAGAATTTTAGGAAAATGTTCTTTAATTGGGCATTAAATCATAATGTTATTTATAAAATACATTAAGATGCTCTGATTTATTGCATAAAATGACAACACAGAATAAAAAGCTGTTTTATAATGATTGCCGTACACATTATCTCTTATCGTAGAATCACCCATATATTGGTCAGTTATTTTTAAAAATTAATAATTTTTTTTATGTAAAATTGTTGCAATTTTTTGAGCATTCTCTCATCAAAAAGGGACTAGGTATCTTTCATATAAAAGTGTGTATATCTAGTAGGTCATTTCAGGACTGGCTTTGCGCAAGCGTGGCCATCATGATAAAACAGCCGTAATATGAAAGTTTCGGGCACTTTTAATACAAATGGATAGACAAAAACGATCATTACATTTACTACCAGTAAAATTCTACGACAAACTAATTCTTGGTGCTTTATTAGTAGTAAAAGTGGTGTCAAAGACCAAGTTTTGAAAGAACCACGCATTTTGATTTTTATTTTAATATTTTTTTTTGTATTTATATACAATATATTATTGAGAAAACCATTAAAATATAAAAAGTATATAATTCTACAAAAGATAAGATAATAGTAATTAATTGGGCTGTACAATTTGGCCGGTTAAACCGGCTAAAAAAGTTAGCTAAGTTAATTAGCTGGCTAACTGATTAGCTTAGCTAATTTAACCGGTTAAATAAATTAGTTCAGCTAATTAGCTGGCCGTTTAACTGGCTAATTTAGCTTAGCTCAGCTAATCAGCTAACGGTTAATCGGCTAAACAGATATTTTTTTTAAACTATTTAATCATTTCTTATTCTCGGACAGGTTCAAAAAATAATTTTGATATTGCTTTTATGACAAACAAAACAACAATAGAGTAATTTATTAAGAAAATTAATATTTTACAATTTTTTTAATTAAAAACTTTTAAAAATCTTACATGTATTGTAGCTTTTAAAAAAGCTTTTAAATTAATTATTTTTTGAACCTGTCGGAGAATAAGAAATCATTAAATAGCTTTAAAAAATTAACTGTTTAGTCGATTAACCGTTAGCTAATTAGCTGAGCTAAGCAAAATTAACCGGTTAAACGGCCTGCTAATTAGCCGAGCTAATTTATTTAACCGATTAAATTAGCTAAGCTGATCAGTTAGCCAGCTAATTACCTAATTAAAGTGCTTTTAAACAGTTATTTTACAAGAGTAACAGTTATTTTACAAATAAACGCTATAACTATTTACGAATCGAAAATCCGAATTTAAGTTTAGCATTTGAAGAAGAGATGATTAATATAGACAAATTCAATAAATACAAAGATGTGCACATTCGAGCGAGAAGTGGCACATTTCCGAGCGAGGGAAGCAAATGAAGCGCGACGCGGAGCGGCGCGCTTCATTTTCCCGAGATCGGAATGTGCCACTTCTCGCTCGAATGTGCACACTCGCTTATAAGCATAATTTACAAAAATTAATTTATGTTTTTAAACGGTCAACTTCAACTGTGGAATTTTCGTAAGCAGTGCGCGCGCAATTTCCGCTGGCTGCATAAATTTTATTCTCAAGCGCCCAAAGAAGTATTACTTCGAAAATACTTAATCTTAAAATTAGATCTGCATAAAAATTTAATTTAATTTTTGATTTTTATATAAACTATATTTCGAATTAAAAAAAATAATTAGATATTTTGTAGAAAAAGCAAAAATCGCTTTTAAACGACTTGGACAGTCCTATTTGCTCTGGTACCGCGGTAGCTTCATTCAAAAATACCTCCATAAATAGATCTCGTCGAAATGTAATTTCTTTTTGGAATGAATTCATAAAATTTCTAAACATCCAAAGTAATAGGGCAAACTTTTGTGCATGACTGCTTTTATTAATTTAGAAGGAAATCCTTTCGTAGAATTTCAGAAATAATTTGTTTGTTTGTTAGGGCGCCCTCTGCAATTTAACAAAAATTCTAGTGAGCAAAGTTTTGTAGTTTAAAAAGTTTATTATCTAATGTGGATTGAATTGTCCAACAACTTGGAATTACTGAAGTGCTCGTTTTAAACAACGTCCGCAATTACTTAAAAGCGCTCCTTTTGAAATAGTTGAAGACATAATTAAGAAACTTTTCTAAAACGTAAACTTTAATTGGTTGTATTTTAAAAATCTTTATTTGCAGCGAAATTTTTTCGTTGCAGGTTATTCATTATTTTGCCCGTGTTAATTTTTCAATTAATTATAAAAGCTAGTAGCATACAAATTTAACAAATAAAGATTTTAATTTGCTAAAAAATTAAGTCTTCGTTTAATGAGAATAACAACAAAGCGAGAAAAGTTTCGAATGGACAAATAATGTTCCGCCTTTGTTGTATTTCAAGTTTAAAGTTAGCAAATTCAGCTGAAACGAAAAATTAGTTTCATAAAAGAAACGTTGAAGCACTATTGTTATTCTTTGCGTTTCGCATGTATTTGAAGAATTTTTTACCGAATGTAAACGTTTATTTAAATTTCGGAAACTTCTATCTTGCGTTGACACATTTCTCGACTGGCATCATTATTTTTCTTTCAGTTATATGAGAGGGGTTGATTCCAAACTACCAACAGAAAATATCTGACGTAAAATCTGATTCCGTTCCTTTTTCGTATAAAATTAAATTTTAGATAAGTGCATTCCTTATAAAATTGATTAAATCAAAAATAGATGTGGTCGAAATGACGTTTTTTGATTTTTGAAACTATTTAAACTTTTACTTAAATAACAAATTGTACAACTATAATTTTTATTAGATATTTTTCAAAAATAAATTAAATATGGTGGATCGTATTCGTAACATTTATTTACATTAATCTTTCTTCTATCGAATCAAAAAATTAAATTTAGTTCACCAAATTTAAATTTTATATCCAGAAAAGTTTTAGTGTTTATTCATTGTTTAAAAGCGCTGAATCGTTTCTGGTAAAAATATTGTAGCGGGCATCCAGTAGAATATTCCAGCGGTCTCTAAAGTAAGCGCGATAATACGGTAACCCTGAACACATAAGCAATAGAAGATCACACTGCGAACGAAATGTTCTGGAAAATCCAGAACATCTAAGAAGCTTCATCTTTGGCGCACATATAAGTATAGGAAGGCGCCGATCAATTAGTCTCTGTGGGAGACCCAATAGTTTCGGAAGGAGGCTCGACGGTGAAGTCTCGAAGGAGCCTAACAATTGGAGTGCTCCCGGTTGTATTGAAATCTTCTAAGTAAATACGAGCAACAGTGTAAATAAATAAAATAACCAAATAGAGTTAATTCATTATTAAATAAATTTAGTTATTATTACTTATAATAAGTAGGCAATTGTTGTTTTAGTATTCACAACGCTAGTACGAATCCCCAACGATTCCGTTACAATATAATCAAATAATTGTAAATTAATTTTTTTTAAAGTAAATAATTTACTATGAATTGTGCTTAAAGCTCAATGTGTACATTTGAGCTCGAAGTGACACATTATCAACAATTTAAAATGATTAATTTAATTTCACATTATTTTTATTAAAACGAGACATCAAATATCTAATTAATTTCTTTAAAAAATGTATTAAAACAATTAACACTATAACATTTTCCGAATTCGTTTTCAAATAATGTGGTAAATTGTCAGGGAACAAATTGAAATTCATTTCAATTTGCTGAAACATGTGTCTCAAACACATGTTTCTTTAATTGATTTCTCTATCCAAAACAATTAGGGCTTGAATAAACAAACCTTTGAATATTTGAGCTGTAGATAGGTGAACATACAAAATATATGCAAATACACGATTCTAACAGAAAATTCTCATGTTTTATAACAGTATTTTATTGTTCTTTTTATGTCATCTAATTATTTAAAAGAAATCAGACAAACATATTGTGATCTATTGAATAGTAACGTACTGATCACATTTCATATTTGAGTGATAAACTTTTCTATAAAAAAGGATATTTGATCCAATGTGAAAGTGAGAAGATTTTTGTAGACCAATCCAATGATATGAAGTAAATGAAATGCGACGCGGTGCGGCGTTCTTTATTTTTCCGAAATCGAAATGTGCCACTTTGAGAACTAAAAATTACAAAACTGTAATAGTAGGCCCTCTTGAGGTTTATATTATTGTTAAAATTTTCCAAATAGATTTTGAATTTTTTTTATTAAGGTATTCACCTAGCAGCAAGAGCATATATAATTATAGTAGGTTTTGATGGGGGACCGCAGAGCGGTAGCCCTTCACGTAAGTGCGCCACTGATTTGTATTAAATCATCTCCAAAAAAAGTCTTATTGCTTATCCTGCATATTAAAAAGAAAATGTTGGCTTCAAAAAATATACGGGAAAAATAAATTTTATATACCTAAATATAACTTTTTTTAGTTCACAAAATTAAGTCTTCCATTAATACTAATACATATAGTTAAGGTACTTATATTTTCTAATAAAAGTATTATTGGGTAAGGGAGCAACTTTTTTTTTGAACATTTTGTAAACTTTAACGATTATATTGAAATTTATTTTTAAATTTTGATTGTCTTTATATTCGAAGCACACTGTAGTAACACAATTAGGGCTTGGCTCTAATTTAATAGACTTATAATCTTGTAAAGTAATTTTAGAAACACTAAACAAACGTGAATCGCTTAAAGAAAATTGAAAACGCTTATCTACCCGAAGTTATCTATCAACTGTAATGTTGATGAAAACCTTATTTTGACAACATTAATTACTTTAATATAGTTTTTATAACAAAAAGAAAACCGATTAATGCATCGAAAGGATAATCGTAGTCGTGTAATGCGAATGGCTTGTGTATTAGAAATTTTAAAAAATTGTTATTCAATTTAACGATTACTTGCTACTTTAGAAAATAAATACAGTTTTTCTTGTAATTATCTGAATTAACCAAGTTTTAAAGTACCTTTTAAAATAATAGCGTATTGGCACATTCGAGCGAAAGGGGCACATTTTCAAGTTCGTTTCCAAATAATGTATCAAATTGCCTGGGCGCAATTTCAAATAAAGCATGTTTTTTTAATTGATTTTTGTATCCAAAATTAGAGCTTGAATAAACAAAACCTTAAAAATTTAATATTTAGACAAATAAATATAAAAAATACCGGCGCGTGTACTAATATGCGTCAGTTAGAAGTTATACTATTTTGGCGCAACTAAATTAAATTAAACCTTGTGTTAATTTTTTGTAACCATAGAAAGTTATTTGTCTAAAACAAATATAGGATTTTTAATATTTGTTATTAAAAATTGACAAATTCAATAAACTAATAAACCCACATTAAATTTAAAATTGAAGAAATACATTTTCTTTACATAAATCAAACAAAAACCAGCAAGTTAAGAAAAAGATTAAAATAAAATTAATAAAGAGCACATCACGTTTTCTTGGACACCCCCTCCACCCTTGTCACATACCATCACGCTAAGCAATACCCCCACCACGCATTTTAAAAGGTATTTTATCAAATGGTACCTTATAAAAAAAAGAAAATAACATATTATAATAGAATGACAATTACTTAATCAAAAAAAGTCATCTCCAAGCTAGTTTGAAGATCTTACAAACTGAAAATTTTTTAAATTAGATTAATTTTTGACAGTACGGGATACCACAGTGTATTATTATGCTAGATTATCTTTTAATAAAAAAAAAACTGAACGCAATGAAAACAATTTTTTTTTATCTAAAAAAATATATACAACGAATCGGACTCGCATGTTAGACTGGACTCAAAATTTTTGCCACAATATAGAGTATTTTTTTTCATAAAAAAAATGCGTCATACAATTTTAACATCTAATTTATATTGCTAAAAATGCGAAAAATATTGAATTTAACCTTTTGTTTTTGAACTTCATTTAAAGCTCAAAAAATTATCCATATTTTTCATACTTCAACGGTCAAATTTTTCTCAACCCGCCAAAACAAGTATAACTTCAAAAAAAGATCCCTGCAGATTTTAACTAAAAGTAGGTACTGCGTTTATATAAAAGTATTTTAAGGTTCTAAAATTTATTGATCTAATTATTTAAAAGAAATCCGGTAAACAAACTCATTGCGCTTTATTGAATAGTCACGTAGTGACCACATTTCATATTTGTGAGATAAACTTTTCCATAAAAGAAGATAATGGGTCTAGTGTACCAAACTTATCTTGGATTAACATGTAAAGCCACTTTGGTTTACCTCCTAATCTAACGCCTAATAGCCTGAAAACCTAACTCAAAATTTAATACTGAAGCACGTCCCAATATCGAGGGTTTTGCAATAGAACGAAGTTTTCCGTGGGGGTGTTTGTTGTGCGGCTTTTATATTATGCTTTCGACGTGGCATTTCTTAATGCTTCCTACATTTTATTAAAAGTTAAACGGCACAATTTGATTCGGCGGATGACGAAAATTTCTCAAGTTGAAACGTATCCAGCGTTCATTCGGAATGTTTAAAATAGAAATATGGAAAGTGGATGCAAAGCCTTAAAAATTGATAACCTGCGTTTGAGGTAATGCTGGATGTAACTGTATAAAAAATTTATGTTGCGGAATTGAAACGTTCGAGAGATGCTTTTGAAGCGACGGAACTGCGATGAATGCTTTGCATTTTTTCTCGGCCCTTTTTTGCACAGGGTCGTCGGTAAATTGTTTTGGGGGCTATTCATAAAATAACCCTCGCCGGCCCTGTTCTAAACCATCTGTTAACTGGTATAAAACCAAGCGTTTCATATCTGTATATCTTTTATAAACTTTTACGGCTCATCGTAGGTGTGCTTTCGAGCAAAAAGAAATAAAAATGATATGCGGTGTATTGTAAAAATTTATCTTTTCTTTTATACTTTTGTGAGCCATTCCTGTCTTTAAAGCTGTGTATCTATTTTTAGTAGTTTCGTTTTTACATATTTTTAAAGTTATACTTCTTTTGGCACATGGAGAGTAAAATCTTAGTAGGTGACGGAAGTCGCGTGCGCACAGCTCACGAAAAATCGACAGTTAAAGTTTGTCATCTGATAAAATAAATTAATCATTGTGAATCATGCTTGAAACCGAGTGTGCACATTCGAGCTCAAAGTGGCACATTTCGATCTCGGGAAAATAAAGCGCGCGCTCCGCGTCGCGCTTTATTTGCTTCCCTCGCTCGGAAATGTGCCACTTTTCGCTCGAATGCGCACATCTTCGCATTTATTCAAATTATTTATATTAATTTCTACACGTGGATATATTTAATTTAGTTACGCCAAAGAAGTGTAACTTCTAACACGCGTATACAGGGTGTCTCAAATTGAGTAGGCTAACATGGGTATTTTTCTTATAAGTGGAGATAGAAGTTTAGTTAAATGGGCAATGTTTTGCAGTTTTAGGTGCCGATTCAGATTCCGTTAAAAAAATTTAAAAATTCCGAATAGTTCCAAAGTAATTGTCAAAAAACTGAAAATCGTTATTTTCTTTAATGTCAAATAACTTTGTAATTATAAAATTTAGAAAAGAAAGTTTAATATAAAACTTACTAGGTTTTATAACATACAGATAGAAATTAAGTCAAAATTAAATTCAAAATGGCGGTTTCTAAGATTTTGATAACAACTTTCTTATTTTAAACGGACGCCGTATTATATTTGTACATAGTTAGTTCATTTTTTTCTTTTTTCAACCATGTATAGCTACCCATATTTAAATAAAAAATTATTAACAACATTAAATGTTTCTGTTTTAAATCAAGTACCATGAATTATCAAAGAACAATAAAACACCATAATACAAGCCAACTACATTATATTTATTTTTTAAATATTACAAAAACTCCTGCGTTGCTGCACAAACATACTTTAACAGTCTTCCAAAGAAAAAAGCAACCGAACGTTAAAATTTTTAAAAGATTGGATGTGAATATGCAGAAGTATGGATGTTTACAGTAACCAAATTGAAAGAATTTGGAAGATGATCTTCATCATTTTTTTTTTGGAAAAATGTTAAAGTATTTTTGTGCAGCAACGCAGGAGCTTTTGTAACATTTCATGTAGGTACAAAACATATCATACTGTGCAGTTAAAAACTTTGCAATTTTGAATTATTTATAAGGTAATAAATATTATTATTTAAAAAACTTACAATATCAGATAAAAAATAAATATAATGACCTTGACTTGTATTATGCTGTTTTATTGTTCCTTGATAATTTATGGCTACTTGATTTAAAACAAAAAAATTTAATATTGTTAATAATTTTTAATTTAAATATGGGTTGTTATACATGGTTGAAAAAAAAATACATTTAACTATGTAAAATCCAATATGGTGTCCATTTAAAATAAGACAGTTGGTATCAATATCTTGAAACCGCCATTTTGAATTTAATTTTAACGTAATTTCTATCTGTATTTTATGAAAACTAGTAACTTTTATATTAAACTTTTTTTTTTAATTTTATTGACATTATTAATTTTATTTGACATTAAATAAAATAACGATTTTCAGTTTTTTGACGATTACTTCGGAACTATTCCGAATTTTAAAATTTTCATAACAAAATATGAATCGACACCTAAAACTGCAAAACATTGCCCATTTCACCAAACTTCTATCTCCACTAATAAGAAAGATACCCATGTTAGCCTACTCAATTTGGGACACCCTGTATACGCGTGTTAGAAGTTACACTTCTTTGGCATAACTAAATTAAATATATCCACGTGTAGAAATTAATATAAATAATTTGAATAAATGCGAAGATGTGCGCATTCGAGCGAAAAGTGGCACATTTCCGAGCGAGGGAAGCAAATAAAGCGCGACGCGGAGCGGCGCGCTTTATTTTCCCGAGATCGGAATGTGCCACTTTGAGCTCGAATGTGCACACTCGGTTTTAAGCATGATTCACAATGATTAATTTATTTTATCAGATGACAAACTTTAACTGTCGAATTTTCGTGAGCTGTGCGCACGCGACTTCCGTCACCTACTAAGATTTTACTCTCCATGTGCCAAAAGAAGCGAACTTTTAAAAAATACTGCTTAATAATTCCATAATCTTTGAAATACAAACAAATTACCTCAAATATTATTTCAATATTATAACAGTAAGTACATATTTTTTAATTAAAAAAAGTTATTAAATACTTGTAGCTATAAAATAAATTAATACATTAAATTTTAAATTAATCCCTTAGCTAATTACAAATACCAAATTGGCTACTTTGCGATAACGACAAAACTACTACAAAACCCAAAGTGTTGAAATTTTTACGAAGTTCAACAACGAAAACATGCCCCAAAGCAAAATGCGGAATTGTTTGCGTTTAAAAATTGAATAAGCAAAATCGAACATTGTATCGCTTGCTACTAGGTATAAAAGCCACATAAGTGTGGATGTGTTAAAATTTGAAACGGGTTAGGTAGAGGTAGGTACAATCGGGAATACGTATCCAACGAACAATAAACAAATTATTCTTTCATAAAACTGAGAATTGCTTTTAAAATAAGCTAAATGTGGACATGGCCCGTAATTTATTTATCGACCGGGTAATTTATGGATAACTCAATGTCGTGTTTTAGCAAATTATTGGAAAATATGGTTAATTACTTCAAAGCCAAACCAATGATTTAGGTCGTTTGAATTTAAGCTTGTTGTTGATAAAAATTATAATGAAATACATTGAGGAGGTAATTAATTGCTTTATGTACTGATTTTGATACCGTTAGCAAAATAGAATGTACTGATGTTATATACATGATTCTAAAAATTTTAAAATGCAGTTCACAAGCCCAAAAATTTAATGGAAACTACGTATTCAATAAATTTAAATTGGTATATTAGAAATTACACATTTTTTTTGATAAAATTGTTGAGGATATTCTTTTTTAAAATATAAAAAAATTCCGTAGTATATATTCTTAAATACAACAAAACGCCGATTATCCGAATTTACGAAGGACCAAGTACATACGTAAAATTGATAATACCTATGATCAATAAAAAAATCAAAGTAGGTATTATATATGAAATTTTGAGATTCGGTAAACTTTATTTTACTATTTAAATTTTACAGTTTATAACTCATTGATTAAAAGTTTAAATGGAACTATGAACTTAAAATCAGCAGTTTTCAAGATACAGAGGTTGCAAAGTTGAATTTCGAACACAATTTTTTAAAATTACTAAAAATAATGTATGAACGCAGAGTAACACCAAACTGGATAAACAAAGCACAGGACAGAAGACAATGGCAGAATCTAGAGGAGGCCTATATCCAACAGTGGATGTAAAAAGGGCTGAGGGATGAGGGATGAATGTATGAATGTTATTTTTTAACGTTTATAATAAATTAGAAAAATAATTGAAAAATTCTAATTATCTCTAAGAAAAAACAGAGCCGGTATTAAATCATTTAAAAATATAAGACTTCCAAATAAATCTGTATAAAAAAGCATTTTTTTTAATTGTAAAGTAAAGGTAATTATGTATAACAGTTATATACTAGAGTATACAATAATGCAAAAAAAATAATTTAAAAAAATTAAAAAATTCTAAGTAGGTACCTTTAAGAAAAACAGCAATCATTAAAGACTGACAAATCAATCTTAGTCAAAAACTACCTAATTTCTTCTTGGGCCTTCGCCTATTTTTCATAATTTTTTTTTTATTAAGAAATTCCTGTGCAATTAATTTGTATTTCAATAAAGAGGCAAAAATGAAATTCTTGTTAGGATTTCATAATATTCGGTATCGTGATTGACAATTTTTGAAATCGGGACATTTTGGCGTCTCGAATGGTTGCTTGGGTACAGCGGGACAGATAATATGAAAACGAAACAGTCCCATTCCAAACGGGACGTATGGTCACATTAGGTATATATTGGATTAATATAATATTTTGTAATATTCCTTTTAAATAGAAGACGTAGCCTAATGAAAAGTTTCGATCTCCTATTAAGAAACCATAAGACTCTTTCAAAACTAATATAAATTCTATATAACGACTTGGTTCACACAAATCCCCAAGTAATACTAATTTTTACCAATAAATACGTCGTAACCTAAGCCCACATTTGACGCAATTAATTAAATTGCTTGCCACGTTCTACAATCAGTTTCTACAACTGATAAAAAAAAATCCTAAGGGCATATCGTCCCTTAGCTTACAACACCGCTCAAGTCGAAAATTGGCGGTTTTCACATTTTAATACCGTTAGATAGAGCTGCTCATTGCACGTCTAACCATTGGCCACATAATATAAATTTTAGTTAATCAGAGGCCGTAATTAAAAAAGTAGTGACAGCGCATACGTTGGTTGGCCTTTCAACACCGCAAAGTTTTTTTCGTCTCCTGTAAAGTTGGTAAAAATGACTTATGCGGTGTTGTAAGCTAAGGGACGATATGTATCCATTCCGCAATATAAAATAACATAATCCCACTACATCATTAAATATGCCTGTATTATATATGACGAACGTTAAGACACTACTCATGCAGGTGTAGCTTTCATAAATTTTTATGTCAAAAGCTAAGAATGAAAAGCGTCGCTTTTGAAGGTTTTCCGTGTGTAACATGCGAACCATATCAACCTTTCTAAGGTTCTTCGTGAATGTAGTTGCTAGCCGACGCGACCGTTTGTCAGCAGATTTTTTCACCGTTTGATGTAAAAGTGCAAATACGGTTTTATTCATGCAATGTCTTAATTTTTTTTAAAGGAGTGCACTTTTTGTTTTAAAATGTACAAAAGGAAAGCGTTTATATGTAGCATACCTTGTTTTTTGTTTAAATATTTAAACATTTACTTAACGTTACAGATATAATATTTATGAAGAAAATACGATGATTTTTTCTGCCCGAGAATAACGTTTTCCATTTATTCACCTACATAAATATTGAATTAACTGTTGTTTACGTTGTCATTTAACTCTTTCCTATTATGCTGGTTTATCAAGCAGAGTAAGCATCATAAAATAGACTGTGCCAACACGCCATTAGTATAAAGGGTACTTTAAAGCCTGTTTAATTAAGATATGACTTTAATAATAAGCAAAATCTGCATCTATTTTCTAAAGTAACGATCAAATATTACATCGCATAAGTTGAAAAATTTGTAATACAGAAATAATTTGCATTACACCACTTCGATTATTTGTTTGTTAAATTAATCGGTTTTTTTGTACAGTGCCATCTCTTTATTTTAGGACCTCAAAATGTTACGAATTTTAATACTTTTATGATCTTTGCTGAACCAAAAATCTCAAAAAAACTATTTCTGACTACCCAAAGTCTTGTATTGGTGCCCAATTTTATAGTGTGCGTAACTGTGCATCCGTGTAGCAAGTATCTATTTAAAATGTAATTTAAATAATTCAAGTTAACAATAAATGACAATAAATTAATGAAATTTTTATCTTAATAAAAATTTTCTATATTATACGTTTTACCTACTTTTACATACAGACTTACAAATCTTCGTATCAATACCTCGACCGAAACTAATTTTTATAATAGCCCTCAAGATTTTACGAATTCCCCAAATCCTCGTAATATACTAAATATATTAAAGTAATTAATGTTTGCAATATGCAGTTTTTGTCAACATTATAGTAGATAGTTAACTTCAGTTAGATAAGCGTTTTCAATTTTCTTTAAGTGATTCACGTTTGTATAGTGTTTCTAAAATTACTTTACAAGATTATAAGTCTATTAAATTAGAGCCAAGCCTTAATTGTGTTACTACAATGTGCTTCGAATATAAAGACAATCAAAATTAAAAATATTTTTTTTCGTTATAATGGTTAGGGTTCAAAAAAAAGTAATTGCCTTTTTACCTACTTATACTTTTATTAGAAATAAATAAATAACCTAAACGTGTGTTTAAGTATTAAAGGGAGACTACGTTTTCTTAACTAAAACAAGTTTATACTTACTTAACAAACACGCCTCGTATAGGTATAATTTATTATTCCTATTTATTTTTTATAACAAAACTTTTATTTTTACCATGCAGAAGAAGTAATAACTGCTATCTTTGTCTTTCAAGCAAAGATGATTTAATACATATCAAAAGCGCATTTGGGTGGGAAAGAAGGGGGGGGGGGGTTAAGCTACCGTTCTGTACCCCCCAACAAAACCTTCTTATACAATATACAATAACTGCAAGGTCAAACCCTTAATAAAACAATTAAAGAACATTTTTGAAAAATTTTCAAGAATAATATAAGGCCCCAAGAAGGCGTGCTATTACAGTTTTTCAATTAAAGATTCATTGTGAATTCATCTGAGGAAAATGAAGCGGCACACTCCGCGTCGCGCTCGGAAATGGGCCACTTTTCGCCTAAATATGTACACTCGGCTTTAAACATAATTCGCACTAATTAGTTTACTTTCAAAAAAATATTAATTACAAAATAAAGAAGTGTACTTTTATGAGAGATAGAAATCTCTGATTCAGTGCTTTTAAACGAAGGTATTGAACAAAATGAACACTACTTACAACTCATTTTCTCCAGACAGAAATGTGCCACCTTAAGCTCATATGTGCACAATGGGCTCTCAGATAAATATACAATAATTTATTTAATTACTAAAAAAAATTTAAAACAAATTAAAAATCACGTCTATGAGACAGGTCTGCACACCAATAATTAAATACAGATCAACTTCGGTAATAAGAAAAATAAAATAAACATTTTAAAAGTAATCCCCTCCACCAAAAGAAATTCACGGTGCGCCACTGATACACATAATTAAAAATTGATATTTAAATACTTAGGTATTTGGAAAAAAAAACGATATAAATAAAACGTAAGAGCTTTTTTATTAGATTTTTTAAAAGGAAAATCGCAAATTCATATTTTTTGCGTTTCAGCGCAAGAACGAAACCCTAATACAACGTATTCTATATCCTGCAGGACTATTATAACTTGTTGAGTAATCAAGAGAAAACTCTAGAGACTTCCGCCTATTCGAAATCCAGATTTAGAAAATTTCAAATCGATAAGTTCTTCCTTACGCCGCCATAAACCTTAAACTACCAATAAATAGTAAATAACAACCGCATTTAATAGATGGTTGACGGTTTATAGGGCACTTTTATGTTTGAATTGTCATTAAAACCATTTTAGCTTAAGTAGAAGATAGTTATATATATATTTTTACAAGCCATCAGTTACGAAAAGAACTACTTTGTTTGTCACGTTTGGCATTTGCAAACAAATTTCTCCATTTATCAAGTTACAAAATAAGTTTCTATCAGTTAAGCGATCGGATAAAAATTGTGATTTTAAAAATTGGGTGATAAATTATTTAAGCGTATCTAATCATAATTTTTCAATATATCAAAACTTTTGTAAGTTTTTTTTTTGAAAAGTGTCGTATGTAGAGGAATAAATAAAAAGCTGGTAGTTGTCAAAGTTTGCGCTTCACCATTTTTTTTTTCAAACCACCCGAGATTTTCTGTAAAATTTTTTTTAGGTCGCCGAGGTATTTCGCTGTTTAACTGGATATATACCCTGCAGATTTTAAACATGATGTATTTGCTTATAATTATATGATTCGCTTTGTTGTCCTATTTCTGAAATAGAGTGGTGCAGTATTTGTCGATTTTTGTTTTACAACTTTTTGTAGTTGAGTGGTATAATTAAGTAAGTACATTATTTAATTATTAATGTTTAAGAATAAAACAGTAGAAAAAAAAGTGAAACAGTACTTAATAAATAGCAGTCATCCACGAGTATCTTACCTATATTTTTATTTAAAAAAAAATAGAAAAAAGTGTATTTCTGGATAGTAAAAAAAATACGCAAATAATATAATTAATTTTAGAGATATCGAAAATATTACTTTGAAAGTGAGTATCTGCTATTTACAGATCTTTCAATCAAATATGAGATTCGTACAGATGCAGATATATTTTTGCAGAAGCTTCGTTCCTGAAATTTATTTTAAGAACTGATTTTCCAAGAGTGCCTTGAGGGATGTTTTGTATTACATGTAATATTATTTTACCTCTATTACATAAAAGACTATTAAATTAGTAACAAAGTAAGTTTAGAAATATTTTAATAAAATTAACGTTAGCTGGATTTTTTAAAGAATAATTCTGTTATTCCAAGCGCGCTCTATATTATCAAAAATGTCTCACAAAGGAGGAGCACCTAAGCAAGAGCAAAAATGATCGAAAGTGTCACTAAAAATTGTCGTGGTTCGAATTCCACGTAACACTCTACGTCCCTTGTACTTTTGAAACATAACTACATTCAGAACAAAAGTGCAGGCGGAAAAATTACCTCAACCTGACTACGGGCAACAAAAGATGTTATCGGTACATATAGTATGTCCTCCGAATAAGTACTGAAATTGTACCGGGCGATACCTGACACCAATCTAAACAATAAAAGTTTTTATGCAATATGTCCTAAAGCCAAGGAATTTTGAGAAAAATGCATTTTAATTTTCCAGTAAATGGCAACACAGCATTGTCTTCCTAATAAAGTCATTTAGTACGTGCTTCATTACTAATTAGTTACATTCTTTAGTTATTATGTTTCGCAATAAACGTCAATTAAGATAGTTTCCTGCACATTAATTTTATTGTTTGTGTATCATATTTCAGAACAAATATCAGCCTTTTTGAGACTTGCAATCCCCCATATAACTATTTCATAACTAAAAAAAAACAATTAAAATGTGATTAAGTTATATAAAAATGACCAATATTTCTCAGAACAACATAGTTACAAAATATTTTCAACAATAAACTCTCTTTTTTAACCCTTAATTTTTGTAATCTTGCCAGAAAAGTTCATTACATTCAAAATTTTGCCCAAATTGGTATAATAAATCTTTGTTTAAAATGAAAATATCAGATTCTTCGGAAAACAAATCACAAAAAGATAGGGCTTCGAAACATTTTTATACAGTCTAGACCAAGATTAGGCCTTAATTAAGAAACTTAATTACAACTAAACAAAGGCAATAAAGACACTGATAAACGAATGTAGAAACCGTTAGTAGCTTATAAGTAAAGTTAGATTAGCAGCAACAGCTGCAAATTCAAAACGAATCTTTCACACGAAACTCTAATTGAATTTTCATATACATTTTTTCCTAACAAACACTAAACAAACGTAATGCATTTTCATTTTCTTTTAGCATCCTCCAACTTTGCAAGTTAGAGTCAAAGAGAATCTTAGGATGTTTATTCAAAAACGAGCGCTTGTCACAAGAGTATAAAGGAAATATTTAGATGCGCTCTTTAAATAAATAAAGAATTTTCCAGTTATTAAATTTTCTAATATTAACCATATTTGAGCTTTTATACGTCTCTTACAAACGCTCTTTTCTGTAAAAATAACTAAATTAATGTTGAGTGCTCGCCAGATTAAATTCGTTCGATTGGAAAATGAAATAAATGTTCGTTTAAAGATTTTCTCGTTTATTTACAAAGCATTTAAAAACTGATTTAGTCTTATTTATTTTAGCTTAAATTTACGTCTGGTAATACTCTTCGCCTTTAATTTTGAATAAATTTCAAACTTTTGCAAGTTAGAATATGATTTGAAACTTTAATGCTGTTGGGAGTGATTTAATTAAAGCTTTTTGACATATTCTGATTGAACAGTACAAAAAGAGGTGGCGATATATTAGCTTTGACGCTAAAGCCTGCATTTGCTGATAATGCAATTACTTCTGTAATGCAATGCTAAATTTATACATTCGATGATTAGACACGAATATCGTAGTAATTCGATGTTTAATATTTAACATATAAAAGCACTTTACCTTTCTACACATTTATGCAGAAAAATAACTTGTCGGAAGACCTACCTTTAGAGGTATTATATTAGTACGGTATTTTACTGTAGTACCTTAAAAGCTTTTTCCTAAAATAACTAAAAATGATGTCGAACATTTATGCGCCGAATATGGATATTTCAAAAACATTTTATAACTAACGCTTAGCCAAATATTTATGACAAAGTAAAGATTTGGAAAATGCAGAGTTTAGCATTTGAATCATGTGCAAAATAGATAAGACAAGTTTTATGACTTTCTTGTAGAATGAAATGTCTTTGAGAACTAGGTCCTTATATCTTTGTCTGTCAACTCTTTTCTTACGATCTTATTCGAGCGAGATTTGAGAAAGGGCAATAAAAGTGGTTTTATAGAAAACCAAAATTTAGTAGACAATGTACTTTACATCAAATTTTTATTTCTTTCTATGTTTTACCGATAGAATCTTTTGAATTTTATATATCTCTTCTAGCTGCTATTGTTCTTTATAAATATATAAGCCCAAATGGCTTTATTTAAATTAGAAAATAAATTTTCTCGATCAATAAGCATTTAATAGATTAAATTGAATTATTAAGGAGATCCATTATTGTTATTACAAGCAGGCTAATTATCCAAGTAATCAGCGTAATAAAAAGTTTGCACAGCTTTGATTAAAAAAAGCAAATTAATTTTGTAATGAAAGCAAAGCAAAAATTAATTCAATTTACTTAAAGTTGAAGGTTTATGCAAACAGGCAAGACCTAAGAGGGTCTGCTTAGTAGGAGATAAAGTATTTGCTTTATAATTAACTTTCTATGAACGGTAAGTTCAATTAAAACAATGGCGTGAAAATACAACCTGTAAAATATTTTCGCTCCCAATGAAAAAGGAGAATTAAATAAGATATTTTTTTTTAATATAAAAATAATAAATTATTTTTCTCACTATTTTTTATTACAATTCATTTATTTTTTATTTTATACTAATACTAAAAAAATTAAAAACAACAATTAATGTGAAAAGCACAAAATTTAAATTTTAAAATATAAGTATCAATAAACATTTCTAAAAATGCCACAAAATGTATTCAAAATGTCCATATATGTATGTACAAATCAGCCAGTTTAAAAATTTAAGTTTTAAAAAATTCTAGCAATCTAAGGAGCAAGCGGATTAAGGGGTGAAGAAAAATTTTTGAATTTTTAAATTGTTTGCATTCATGTAGGCTTTATGTCAGAGGCCGAGGAACTTTTTTAAATATACCGGGTGTTTTAGTTAAAGTCTCCCAAGTTTCTAAACTCCTAAACTATAATATTAAAAATTTCATAAAAAGTACAAGTATAAAACTTTTTTTAATTTATATAATTATAAATATCAATTTTATACTATTTTTGATTTAATCCGAAATGGGTTCAACTTTCTTAACTCCTCGAAGACTGTACAAAAACGTATAACAAGTTACCAGTTAATTAATAAATAATTTAAATTTTTTAAATTTATTTTGGAATATAAAAGTGTTTCAGTAAATGCAACGAGCTTATAATTTCTAAATTAAAATTCAATGGTAATTTATTTTACATTTTTTCGAAAGCATTCCACGAGCTCTACCCAATTATTTAAAAAAATAAATACCCTTTTATTTAAGACTAAAAAGTTGAT
The DNA here is from genome assembly GCA_036325965.1 of Sinopyrophorus schimmeli. Classification (NCBI taxonomy): domain Eukaryota; kingdom Metazoa; phylum Arthropoda; class Insecta; order Coleoptera; family Elateridae; genus Sinopyrophorus; species Sinopyrophorus schimmeli. The sequence continues at coordinate 223,836 of JARFIZ010000049.1, read as the reverse complement.
ACGATTTGCGATTAAAGGGAAAGTAAAAGAAAATTTAATTTATGCCATTACATAGATCAAATAAATTAAAGAAACTTTTATACTTGCGCTTATTTTGAAATTATAAGCTTGTTGCACATTAAATAAAACACCCGGTATGTGTGTAAGTTAATATTACTCCCTCATTTTAAAAAAAAGAAAATCAATAGATATTAAAATTAAATCAATTGTAGCATTCTATTTGGGGTAATTTACCCCAATTGAGGTACCATTTAAAATTAAAATTAAAGGCTGAAATTTGAGATGTTCTTTTTTGATGTTTAGAATAATATTTTGTATGTGCCCCGTATGAAAAATGTTAAAAGCGAGGCATTCTCATATACGTACATATTGTTAATACATCAAAAAAGAAAAATATCAAATAATTTATTGATATTAATAAAAATTCCATTAACATAAAAGTAGACTTTTCGATCAATTTATTGTTAACTAAAATCCATGCAAACCATAAATTTTGGAATTAAGTTTATATTCGCAGCGTATGCTATAAAATTAAGCCAGGGTTTCGATAGCAGACATAAGGATGTGATAAATAGAGAAATCATTAAATTCTCTAAAACGTCCATAAATCTCCTTTGACTGCTTGATTCTGATTTACTTTCACTTACTATATTTCGTATTTATACCCCAAACTTTATGGGGTACACTTTTACTATATAAACAAAAGTTACATGTAAAAGCAATTATTTATTAATGCGATTTTAAGTGGTGCGAGGTAGTTACTAAAAATAAAATAATGTTTACATTATCCATAATGTTATTTTTATGTAATGTTCAAATTGTTTTATCAACACGTTCTACATTTTTAAATATTTACATAAAGTAATGCTATTTAAAAATGAACTAAGTTATTTGAATTCATATAAATATGAGATTAAATAAACATAAACTAAATAAAAATTCTTCTTTAATTTTGGCAATACAGTAAGACCTCGTTTAACGCGTCCTCGATTAACACTGATTGGATATCCCCCGCGTTAAGCGGGGTCTTTCTGTATTTGGCACTTGCTTAGAGGAAGATATTTGTTAACTTGAACAAAAGTCTAGCTGTAAAAAAGTCTTTTAATTATTTCTTATTGTTTCCACATAGCCGAACGAATAATTATCAAAAGAGTTTTTTAAACGAAAAACAGTTTACTTCATTTAACGTTCTTGTTTGTCTGCCATCGCCACCAACAGGAAAATATAATTACTTAATAAGGTTGAAGCGTCGTAAACATCACACCCAGTTTACGTAGGCTTCTACCAAAATAGCGATAAAAGAATATTAAAAAGAAAAGTAGTAAACCATTTTCTATTTAGTATTCAGATCGTTGTTTCTTAATATTAAAACACATAGCTTTCGACTTAAAATATTACCAGGAAGCTATAAACACATTACTGACGCAAAATATTATTAATAAAAAATAAAACGTTTCGGAATAAAAAATGGTTATGGAAAACGCAGAATAGCGACAATTTATTACAGTCATAAAAATGTAACCAGCAAGAAACAACAATAAAGAATCATTTTAAAATGCAATCTAAGGTAAGTACCTCGGAAAAGATTAGTAGCACTAAAATATTTTATATTGTGAAACATTTAATTTATTAACACTTCATGTTATAACCAATTTTTTTGTTTAATATTGTTTTAAGCAATTCAAGTTTTTAATAAAAAAAAACGGTCCGTGAACTTTTGTGTGCGCGTTTGAAGTTATACTTCTTTGGCGTAACAAAGTTAAATATAATCACGTGCAAAAGTTAATATAAATAAATTCAATAAATACGAGGATGTGCGCATTCGAGCGAAAAGTGGCACATTTCCGAGCGAGGGAAGCAAATGAAGCGCGACGCGGAGCGGCGCGCTTCATTTTCCTGAGATCGGAATGTGCCACTTTGAGCTCAAATGCGCACACTCCGTTTTAAGCATGATTGACGATAATTTTGACTTATAAATAAAAACGCAAAATTAGTTAAATAATTTTTATCGTTCCCTCTCGCTTGCACTTACGAGATTGTCGTATCTTTTCGCTCGCTTCCACTGATTTCTATAGTAAATACGTCTCTCGAACATAAAATTGATATTTAATTAATTTAATTTAATTTTTTTGATTTGAAAGAGCGAAGAATAAAATAGATATCTAAAAAATACCAAATATGTGCGTATTCGAGCGTAAAGTGGCACATTTCCGAGCGAGGAAAACAAATGAAGCGCGACGCGGAGCGGCGCGCTTCATTTTCCAGAGATCGGAATGTGCCACTTTGAGCTCGAATGTGCACACTCGATTTTAAGCATGATTCACAATAATTAATTTACTTAGACGGCTAAAACTTAAATTTTCGTTAGATGTGCGCGCGCAACTTGCGTGTCCTATTAAAATTTTACCCTCAACGGGCCAAAAGAAGTATAGCTTCAAAAATAAAAAAAATCTCGTTTGTAAAATAAGATGAGACGAAGCGCGAGAAAAACATGATGTGTTACAATGATTTATTCAGACTAAAAATAATTTCGATAATGTATTCGAAAGACTCTAGAATAACTATAGATCTGTTTTTCAACGATTGAGACGCAATTTTATTCGTTATAAATTAAACGAGTACTTAATTAAAAATTCTAAACGCTTATTAAAAAGGTGTTAAAGCAATACTGGTTAAAAAAAATTGATATCTACTTGTAAAAAACCTTTTTGTAATTCTCAAATTAATCCAAATATGAGGAATTTTTAAAATTAAAAATTATTAAATAACTTCCAATAGCTCCAAAACGAACAGAAACCGCTTTGATGTTTTTGCGAGATTTTTGCACATTTATAAAGTTTCTACATTATTTCAATTATGAAATATAAATATTAAACTTTAGCAAAACGAATAATAATTAAAAAAAATAATTTATATGTATTAGTTAATTTAGCCAAATCATTATTTTAACTGAACATCTGCAATTGACTTAAAAAATTAACGATAAAATAATTATTTGCTTAACATTCTATATAAATTATCTAAAATGGGTATTAAATATCTTTTTATTAAAACTAAAACTTGAAATTGGTTTTATTTTTTAAAATACACAATAAAAATTAGATACAGCTCATTCATGAGAAGGGAACAGGCAAAGATATCCCAGTAATTAATTCCAGAAAGGTTTTGTAAGATTGAAATTATTTTGAATTTGGCGGCGTACTAATTTATTTTTGTGTTGATAGTACTGGATGGAATCTGTTTGAATAGGAGTTGCCAGTGGCATCTCGAATACGGCTTGTCAATATCATATTAATGATTTTAAAAAACTTGCTTTAGATTTTCATACAAAGCAGTAAAATTAAAAACAAAAACAAACGCAAAAAAATACAAACGAAATTACGGAAATAAAAAGGCAAAACATTTTAGAAACATTCTGGAATTGAGTTGGTCATTTAACAGCAAAAAAAGCATATTCTTACAATTCCACCACATTCAAACTATGGAATACACTAAAACCTGCGAGGCCAAATTAAAAATGCCCTCAATCTTAAAAAAACACCTTGTATAACCAGAACGTTATATCACTAATATAAATAAGTGTAATTTTATACAGTGAAACACTATTTAGAAGAATTTAAGTAATATGTTGACCCTTTTCATACGCAATTTTGTTAGAGACGGTCGGACTGTAAATAACAACGTAACAAAATAAATTTCTCTAAAATTAATCACTTTAATATTATTTAAAGTCAACAGAAAATAGACAACAATAAAACAACTCTTGTTAAATGTGCAACGTTTCGTTTCTTTATTGAAACTTTTTCAAGCAACTTAACATCTCCAAAATGTGTTAACCATCAAAACACAAAAATTTTGATTAATTAATCACTTTGTTAATAATTGATTAAATATAATGAAATAATTTGTAACTTCAAGTTTTTTAAAACTGACGTTTTTTTACTTTGTCAAAGTCTAAAATTGCCAAAGTGTGCTGCTATTTTCTGCAGCCATATTAACGTGGAAAACATAAAAAAACTAAAAAATCTGCGGAAGTATACTTTTAAGTTGGTATTGAAAATTCAGACCGCACGAACTAAATTACCTCCCATCTCAAAGCATTGAGAGCGTACTCCCTGATATTGCCAACCTTATACAGCGATGTCATATTAACTAATTGATTGACATTATTGACAGCAATGGAAATTCAGATAACCAAAGAGCGAATTATGTCAATGGAAATCTGACAGCATTCGATCATTTTGTGACGTTATTGTATGATAAACGTGAACAAACTATAAGACAAATACATTCAAAAAGCAAAATCTTATTTTAACCTCGATAAATTACCAGATTAATTTATATTTACTGTTATAAATGTTTTTGCTTTTGCAATTATTTTTTCTGTTATCGACAAATTGGATTTTTCTTGACATCATATAACATTGAAAACGTACTTCAATTTCACTATTAATTTTTCTTGCTTAAGAAAGAAATTAATGGATTGTTTTGAGCAATTTGAGTTAAATATTGAAAACAATAATTTCAATTGAAAATGCAGAAGAAAAAAATAAAAACTGCTTAGTGAACCCAATATCTGTTTTAATTAAAAATTATTACAATTTAATATAAAAGTTGATTAGTATTTGTATTTATAATAATAATTGGGTGGTGAAAGATAACGCTAGTTATTAATCATTAGTTTACATAAACACCTAAATCTATAATTCTTATCAAGATATACCCCTACCGTTTTGATATTCATAGATTATTCAATTAGTTAAGCATCGATATAAACATTTAATATGCATAACGTTGGTTGCAGATAATTTCTTCAAATATTGTTCGTGTCATTAAATTTGAACTATCATAAATCAAAAAATTTTAATATAAAATAACATCGAATTTTATCTTTTACTACTCCACCTACACATTAAATTTAAATTATGGTAATCTCGTTAATGTATAATAAATGATCGTACCTTCTATAATGTTGATGTACGTAGAAGAACGGCTCTTCTAAATTTTAACATTCATCATAAATATTACTATTTATAAATATTAACAAAATATTACTCCAGGTTTATCAATTTCGAAAGTTCTCAACTATTCTAATACCAGAATCGCACGAAGCAAAATTAAACGTTGAACTTTCGTGAACTCAATAAAACAAATAAAAGTCTATTTTAAAACCCAAAAGTAGTTCAAAATTAAAGTACGTTATATTTTACGAGAGACCGAGCTTGACTTTGAAAAGACAATTTGCAAAATATCAACCCCGGAAGCTCAGATCGTACTGGCTGAAGCGTGAGTTGGTTTCTGTTACGAAAGCTTATTTAGTTTCCTGACGTTGAAAATATCTCTTATCTTCGTCATCGTTGCGTAAGCTCAAATCATCGCGTCTCTGTTGACGAAAGCTCATGCGCCCTGCTTTTTACTACAATAAAATAATTTTTGGATGTTTAAAATTTGTTGTACACGTCCTAATATTTAGTCGACACGATTTTAATTTATTACGACGAAATTAATAAAAAAATACACCTCAAATTTTATAATTTAAATCGTTTTCGAGATGCGATTTTTCGCATAAAGCTCGCGCGTAATAATGAAATATGCTGGCACCAGAATTTTATATTACACGTAAAATCATATTTTTTGTCCAGATAAATTATGAACGCATAAAACCAATTAAGAGAATATAAAGTTTTAAAATATTCAAGTAACTTGATTTATGTTCAGTTGTTTGGAACTCAAAGTTATCACTGTTCTAAAGTTATGTAGGAACGAATGCTTTTCAGGATGGGTTTTCTTAAAAAGTAAATCCAACTAACTAACGGCAACTTTTTCTATTTCTCTGATTCTGTTCTGATAAATTTCTTCTTGGTCCTGTAAAGAAACTTAGCGGTTCGCTTTAATAGTTGGGATTTAAAAGCGTTAACTTTACAAACGAAGGATTTAAGTAAGCACGTGCTATGGCGATGCAATGTATAAAAAGCATTCAATTATACGTTAAATTTAGAAACAACCTTTATGGATGTATAAGGGTAGGTATATAAAAATTAGCATTTAAATTACATTGTTTTCTTTTGTTCCTGTATATTTAATTTTTTTTCGGTTCGGACTCCCTTTTTGAAGGTTTATTAAATTTATATGTAATACTCGCGAATATTCATCGATTCAAAATTATTTCACTTTGTTCTGTAATTTGTTGATTGCGTTCAGAAAAACAGATTTACTGAAAGTCGCAGAATTTTTAAATTCTAACAAAAAATATTATACGATTGTTTTGTTAACTGTGTTCTTTAACATTCTTATACAGTGGAAACTCGGTTATCCGGACTAATTATTGTTACAGCTCATTCGGATAATCGAAAATTCGGTTAATTGAATGTATAGAAAAATTAACGAATTTTAGCTATATATAATGTGACCCATACTTTTTGTTTTGAATTTTAGAAATAATTTCGCAATGAAAAAAGTGATAAATTATGAAAAATAAACGAAGCCCAAAGGTAACATTTTGAGAAGGCAACTATTGTTTTAGAATTACTTGAATTTGTAATAGTAAATTGATCATTGTTAATCGTGACGTAAAGCGGAGTGTGCACATTCGAGCTCAAAGTGGCACATTCCGATCTCGGGAAAATGAAGCGCGCCGCTCCGCGTCGCGCTTCATTTGCTTCCTCGCTCGGAAATGTGCCACTTTTCGCTCGAATGTGCACATCTTCTTGTTAATTGGATTCGACTATATTAATAACAAATCTTTCAAACCCAGATTTTCTATTCGGAAAAAGTTTTCGCTTGAAAGTGCACATACCTACTCCTTAATAATTGAATTTGCCTATCTTATTCTTAAGTCTTACAAATAATATTAATTAAATCAAACTGAACTAAATGTAACACTTCTCGCTTTTCTTTTAATTAAAAATTACAGTAGGGTATTTTTCCAAAAACCACATTTCTAATTTAGTACTTTTAAACTAGACTAGATGGGATACTTCATTGTACATGAAAAAAAAATACTTTAACTTTTTCCGAATATTGACTCTTATTTCCCAACCTTTTTTTTAACATACCCCACCCAAGTCATTCTAAAATTTTGATGCACCCGCTATGTAACATATAGGTAAATAATTTTTTATATTTAAAAATTGAATTAATCTATAAATGAAGTCTAATTACAACAGTGTATACAAAATGAGCCTTAAAACTAATTTGTTTATAATTTTCAGAAAAATGAAAATTACCCAAAAATATTTGAAGACATTAATTTTGACATATAAACTTTCAAAAATCTGCAAAAGTTGATTTTTAGTGACCCACTTCAGAAAATTTGACTCACATACAATTTTAATTAATCAAAAATGCAAATTAGTAAACATTCGAAAGTACACGTGAATATATTTTTATCAAGCTCGCTACAATTAGACGTGCGGAAGAGCACCATCATAATTTATCAAAAGGAATAAAATATCTAACCTTTTTCAAACAAAAAATAGACCTAATTTATTCGACTTTTAATTTTTTGAATTGAAGAATAAAATAATAATATAGGCAAATCCGATAAATACGAGGATGTGCGCATTCGAGCGAAAAGTGGCACATTTTCGAGCGAGGGAGGCAAATGAAGCGCGACGCGGAGCGGCGCGCTTCATTTTCCCGAGATCGGAATGTGCCACTTTGAGCTCGAATGTGCACACTCAACTTCAAGCAAGCTTACAAAGTGTCCCGTTTTAACAGGAAAAAAGTTGGTCAAATTGTTAGGTATATGTTTACAAAAAACGCAACAAATATTAATCGCTATACATATAAAACAGTCGCACATTATCTTAAAATTAACAAAGCAAAAAAACACTGTTTAGTGCGAAATACGAAATAAAATATTTAATAAGAAATACCAACGTTTAATTTTCGCAACCAGTCCGAACGCAGTGACAATCCGGATAATCGTGAATCCATATAACTGAGGTCCGGATAATTGAGGTTTTACTGTAGTTTGATTTTTATTCCTATTTTTATTACCTTTTTTGCTATGGAGCTACATACAAAGTATAAGCTGAATAAGTACTGGATCTTAATCCTCTTATAGATGACCAAAACCTGAACAAAAACATACCCCCTGTCAAGTGGGCTTATACGGATAATTTTTGACTTATGATATTCTAGACTTCAATTCTACAATTTAGAATATCTCGAAAAATTTTATTCAAGTCTGTTATAACGATGCCATTAAAGCCATATATCCACCTTTTTTTTAATTAACAGAACTATAGAAATCTCAAATTAAATATGCATTGAAATATAGAAAAGAAGCAACAATGCCTCAAAATTAAAATGCGAAATAAAATTACTTATTTTAATTGATTCCCGCTAACATAAGATGTTTATAATAATAAAGTTCCTGACCAGTTTAATACAATAAAATAAGCTTGGCTTCGTAAAGAAATCTTGGGTAACACAATATCTTTAGTAGTTTAAGAAACTTTTTATAAATACATGTGTACATGCGTAGTTAATAGCTTTGTTTATTTGTTTTTTAGTGGATAGCAGGCAGTTTTACATATTATTGTGTTGAATTGCTTAAGATTTTTGGGTTTTGCAGTAGTAAGCTTTTTATAACTTTTTTCTCCAAATTACGTGGATTTATGACATATTGCATATGGACTTTTATTGTTTAGATTGGCGTCAGGTATGACCTGAGTAAATTTCAATACTGTATTTTAAAATGTATTGAATAGAACATAGATCACCAAAGTACCGCCCGCTGTTATTTATAACACACATTTAAATACATGCCAGACACTTGCAATTTACGATAAATTTTATATAGGTATTATTTTTTGTAATCCGGCCCACTTAGCAATTACAGTACGTTATGTGACCCTTTCCTTAAAAAGTTTGGAGACCCGTGGAATAGAGCACCGTTTCTTAGATTGTGTTACAATACATTATGTTTAGTGATCCAATTTTTAAATAAAATATTTTAATAATTGGTGATTAGTAAATTTAAGTGGCATAAACAGTCATACTACTTAAGGATACTATACAATACAAATTATAAATTCCAAAAGAATTACTATTTCTCCCTCTTATGGCAAATGGTTAAAAATAATACATGTTAAACAAAATACTGTAATAATTAAGGTCACGAAATGCTTTTATGATGGTACATAGATTTTTTTAATTTTTAGTTATGTAGTACAAAATTTAAATGTTTGAGGTCCACTGGAATAGAGTGTTGTAAAACTCATTTTCTTATTTAATCTTTTGGTGCAATTCTGCTTAGAAACGAACAGCTTTTATACGTGTGTAAGTATCATGTTGGAAACTTGAAGCAATGTAAAGACTCTTGTGTTAGATTCGCCAATAAATTTTAGTGGTTTCAATGAACCAGAAATCGCATCAGAGTTATTTCTATTCGCGTTCATAAAATGAAAAGTATCTGCTATTTATAAATTATATGCATATGTAATTATACTACGGTTCAATTTTAAAACTAAAAATACAACTAACTTATTCGAAAGTTGATAAAGCTATAGTGTACCGCTTAACAAAATAGTAGTTTTAGATATGAGGAATTTTTATGATTTAAAAGTTTTAAATAACTTCCCGAAGCTCAACAACCAATTAAGATCATTTTTGATTTTTTTGCTTTTTTATAAAATTCTACCTTTTTAAAATAATAAAATATATAGTGAACAAGATAATAAATTCAATGAATAACATGTGTGTTAGATCAGCGGTTCCCAAGCTGTGGGTTATGGTCTGGTGCCGGTTCGCAGGCAAAAAATTCCGGACCTCAAAAAATATTACGTTCAATATAAAGGTCGTTTTATCTTCGATCAACCTTCAGGCAACAACAAATTCTGTCAAAAAAACAATTTTAAAAAATGTTGCTTTGTCAGTGGTTGACGCACAAGTTATTATTGTCACTTACTTATAAATCATACTTTTTTATGAATATTAGGGTGGGCCGCCAATAAATTAAAAAATATATATCGGTGCCCAGTTATAAGAGTTTGGGAAACACTGTTTTAGACTACTATTTAAGACCCTGTAATTATAACCAATCGGAAAATCGGTCGCATAAATATATCCACATAAATTTTTATGAATAAGAAAACTATTATATTACACAACGTATTCATTATTATTTAATAATTATTTTTTTGCATTTAAACCAGACTTAAGTTAATTATGTTTTATCCTTTTCAATACACTATACACCAATACTGAAAAATATTTATTAGCAATATTACCTATCAATAAATTCGTTACTAAAAATGAATATTGCACAAAGACTAGTCAAAAATCGAAATTTCCATTAAATTAATATCACTTTATATACAATTACAAAGTGGATTCTCTACTAAATATCGCATATCGATTTTAACTTATTATAAAAATATTATTAGTGCAGGGGTAACGACTATTCGTTGGAAAAGATAATAAGTGACGGAGTTCATAATCACCCTTTTGCATTAAGAGATTATTTCATTTAATTCCTTAAATGTTCATCGCGAATATTACAATTGCATCGTAACTAATGTGATTATATGGATTAAAACAAAAATCCTAGATTAATCTAGACATTTCCAACTTAATTGAACTCATCCATTATCTCACGTTACTTTAAGCTTTTCATTTGTGGAATTAACTCTTTAAAAAATGATAAAAAGATGTAAAATTTAATAAACGGAGATTAATAAATGGAATTATCTTCTGAACAGCATTTAAACATTGTATGTTTATTCTTCTCAAATAGCAATTCGGAAATAAGTACCTTCTTTATGTAACAATTGAGACTTATTAAAATAAAAATTTATTTATGAAATTAGTTTGTTGCTCTTTGTATGATGAAAATCTTTTCAAATAACAACTCATTAGGTCCGACAGCGAAGAACCCCCCATTTTATGTTAGGTTTTTAGTTTAAAATATTATAATAATGCGTGCTTTGTTTTATTTATTTTTTTAGAGCACAGTGAAACACCAGTTTAAAATCTGCATTTTAACAGATTTATTTTTAATAATGTAATTTTGGTATGCATGTATATTGAATTTAAAAATAAATATCATCAAAAAATACGAAGATAGATTTAAATGTAGACTCGCTGATTGAGAATCTCGGTTAGTTAGTAGTAACCACTAATCAATTTATTTAACTAATCAGTAAAACTTTAAAGACATTTTTCTTCCGAGTATTTCTGAATAGTGCGTCGTACTGCTATGGCAAATTGATGTTGAAGTAGTAATCGTCAAATAATGTAAATACAGTGGAACCTCCATAAGTAGAACCTCGATAAGCCAAATTTTTTATAACTCGAACCTGTTTCCCTAGGACTTGCCTATTTCAACGTTAATATTTTCATACCGAAAACTCGAATTTTTGATAACTCGAATTATTTTTAGTTTCTTTTCAACTTCGACTTATCAAGGTTCGACTGTATAAACAAAGTCTGAGGTTCGGAGTTCTGAACCTCTCCTTCTAAGTTCTATACATAAATACAGCGCTCTACCATATTATAAATGCCCTCATTATTTTATTTTAACATTCAAAAAAACAAACAAGTCCGTTTTTAAAGAAAGAATAAAATATTTAAAGTAGAAAAACCTGTTGTACCTTGGTTCCTTTTTAACTAAGGCAACTTTATTTTTTTTAATATTTGCGAGCTTCCGTGACCCATAATTTTCAATATTTCAAATGCCACATTGACAGACATTAACGTAAAGTTAGCAGCAGCCGGCCAATGTACTTTGTTAATGTATGAGATCGAATGAACTTTTTAATAAAAAAAAGTAAGTCTTTTTATATTCTTTTTACTTAAATATCTTATTGATTTTTATTACCTAATAACAAATGACTCATCGTAATAGAAAGATTATTTATTAATGTTTGCATAGTAGTGGTCTGATTTTGGCTCAGCATAATCCTAAATTTTATTTTTGAGTTTAAACATCAAGGGTCGGTGTGTTGTACCTCGGTCACTGTCAATAAATTGTATCTTCGTCCTAAGATCAACGTGCAATAAATAAAAATTTAGATATTCCTTTGTTATTTTGCTTCAGATAATATGCCTTGCAAGTATTAACGAAAAATTTAAATTTTTGCAAAGTTAACCATTAAGTATGTGAAATTTTAGTATACGAGAAAAGTTTTGTTAATTTTTGAAACAATTTTAGTGTCATCTCAAAGAACAACATTAGTAGTTCTTATAATCCAAAATTAAATACATAGTTTTCATAGAACAATGGATTTTATCTTGCTTAATGTAAATAGAGCCAAGGTACATCACCTCTGTTGTACCTAGGCCATAGATTCACTAATTTTTAAATGTTATAACAATTTGAGTAAACGATTAGTAATGCTTTCAAATATTTTATGTTGAATACCTTATTAGTGTCCCACTACGATTCAATTTATTTTATCAACAAATTGTTACATATACAATTTAAAAAAAATTACAAGTGAAAAAAAAGGCCAAGGTACAACACATTCTCCTACTGTTATAATATTGAAATAATATCTGAGGTAGTGTGTATGTATTTCAAAAATTATGGAATTATTAAGCAGTATTTTTAAAAAGTTCGTTTTATAAAAAAAACTGGTGTGTGTACTTATATACGTGTGTTAGAAGTTATACTTCTTTGGCGTAACTAAATTAAATATACCCACATGTAGAAATTAATATAAATAATTTGAATAAATACGAAGATGTGCGCATTCGAGCGAAAAGTGGCACATTTCCGAGCGAGGGAAGCAAATGAAGCGCGACGCGGAGCGGCGCGCTTCATTTTCCCGAGATCGGAATGTGCCACTTTTCGCTCGAATGCGCACACTCGGTTTTAAGCAGGATTCACAATAATTTATTTATTTTCTTAGACGGCTAACTTTAACCGTCGAATTCGGTAGCCTCCTAAGATTTTACTCTCAACGCGCCAAAAGAAGTACATAAAACTTCAAAAATATGTAAAAACAAAACTACTAAAAATAGAAACACAGCTTTAAAGACGGGAATTTATTATATCAGCAAATTGTCACATATACAATTTAAAAAAAATTACAAGTGAAAAAAGGACCAAGGCACAACAGGTTTCCTAATGAATAGAAACTAAAAAATTAAATACGAATCCACTTCTTAGAAAATTAAAATTAGCTGTAACTAAGTTTCAATGGATTACACGGCAGTTATTGTAATTTCGAATTCAATTAGAAAGTTATTATATTATTCCAAGGACCTTCTTTAAACTTTCCTGCGGAACAGTTTCAAGTTGAAAAGTGAGAGTTACGTTCGAGACGCTATCATTTAAATTTTCGATTACAACGTAAAAGTTAACTTTATATCCACGATCTTCCGCTTATAAATGCCTTCCGGTGTAAAGAAGGAAATGAAAATTTTTCTAAAAAAAGGGCAGCAAAATAGATTTTGCAACGCTTGCTCCAATTAGCTTTGTCAGAAATATTAATCTAAGCATTCGTTTTAATTTCGTTGAAACTTTATTATAATAATTATGTGTAAGAGTGTACTAAAATAAATTAATCCGTTATAAAAATGTTTAGAGCAATTTAAAATAAAATTTACCATTCCTTTTCGGTTTAAACGTTGACTAGTACAAACGACCCTAAAACTGCAACGTAAAATACATTAAAAACCCATGCTAAGGTAAGGACGGTTAACATAAGAAACGGCTTTCTTTACATTTAGTTAACCCACAGTCTACAAATTTATTGTTTTTATTACCTTAACAGCTCCCAATAGCATTTCTTCGTTCTTTAGGGTGCGCTTAAATTTTAATAGTAGCATTATGTTAAAAATACATAAATCTTAAGCGAGGAGGCAAAACTATAAATTTAATAGAAATTCGCACCTGAAACTGGCAAACTGAAAAGAAGCAAATTTACAACAACGAAATGATCTTTAAATACGTATTCACTATCGCAGCATATTCGGGGCAGGTCAAATAAACACTCGGGACTCCCAAATCCAGGAGTCACACGTTAAAATTTATTTCTTGGAGAGCAAGCTTCTAACTCACGGTACCTCAGTTCTCTTTTTATACCTTATCCTTCCAGGTTTTTGTAACTTCCTTAGGGAATGCAGACTTTTCCAATGAAAGTAACAACACGATCGGATTCTCTAAAGGCTTGCTTTTCCTTTTTCTACCCTATTTTTTCGAGTAGGCGAAATTTAAACTTACAATTATTTAAATTTATTAGTTTAAACTATTGCTTAACTTTGTCGTTTTTTTTCCTTTGAGTTCTCGAAGCGTTAGTTTGCAATAAAAGCGTCATTATGTATGATTTAGGCGCTTTCTTAAATTCCATTAGTAATTCCATTCACGTCTTTCAAAGGCCATAAGGATGATTGAAGACTTAATAATGTTTGAAATAGGAATGGAAGTATATTTTCGTTTGTTAATTCGGTAAAATTCTATTCGAGTTCTTCTAGAACTTTTATAATATGCAAATATGTTTAAAGTGATACTTCTTTTGGGGCGTTGAGAGTAAAATTTTAACAGGCAACGAAAGTTGCGCACGCACCACAAACGAATTGTCAACAGTGGAAAACTTCATACGTCTTTGAAAGTTAAATTAATTACAGTCGAACCTCGATAAGTCGAAGTTGATGGGAAACTAAAAATAATTCGAGTTATCAAAAATTCGAGTTATTAAAAAAAGTCGAGTTAAATACTTTTGTGTGTATATATCATATCTATATTTTATATAAAATAACCAAGAAATATTTTTCATGCAGTGGATTTTCTTTATATTTGAAAGGGGCATTCCTATTGGTCCGTAGTGTCCATAACGGAAGTCATGTTTTTCTGCTACCCCTTTAACGTCAATAAATATTTGCATCTTAAAATGTTTCTAAAACTTTTGTTTTATTTACTTAAAAAAACAATAATTGCGCGCTTACCTTCAGATAATTCTGATTTTTAAGAGAAATTTTGATAAACCAAATACAACTGATTACTAAATAAATCAAATCATATTAATTCACACATTTGTTGAAACAAGCGCGGTTGCATGTATGTGTTATTACGGACATGCGTTTATCTTGCAACTGATCGAGTTCAAATACTTTTTTTGCATCGGTTTTTAAGTTTTTAATTAAACAAATACCTAAAAACTTTTAAGATTTTAAATATTTGTGGTAATTTATACTTTACTAACGTCAGTTAGTCTATGACTATAAAATGCTAATTTATTCAAACAAGAAACTATAAAAATTAAAAAAAACAAGGTGTCCAAATACTTTTTTTGTTCACTGTAATTATTAAAATTAATTAGGAAAAATATATTACATATTTCACAAACGTCAAAAAGCAATTGGCCCTACGCAAACGCATGCAGAAGACTGTAATTATAAACTATTCTGCTATTAAAAATTAAAATTAACACAATCAGTTGAAACAACACCATGTAATTGCACTTTTAACAAATATTCAAAGCATATAAACAATTTTAAAGTATTTAAATTTGTTAAAATAACAAGAACACAAGAATCACAAATTGACATATGAACAATTGAGAAGCACCCATCGGCCCGCGCGATAATTAACATAGTAAGCCTTCTAAGATCCTAATATAAATAACTTATTAGTGGCGGAAATAACAATTAACATTTTTAGCAATTTTATGATTTTTACTGGAAAGGGTAGGAGCGAGAGAGAAATAGTATCTAACGCATTTCAATGCATCACTCGCCTACTACATAATATGCATGTGTAACATTGGAAAAACCGAATAAAATTATTAAAAATACCTAGTTCTTTATGCACTTTGTTTAAATAAATTATATAATTCGATTATTTAATTAAGTTACTATACTTGATCATAAAGTTGCTTTTATCTTCAACAGGAGTTTTAATTTTTAAAAAGGCCAATGTTTACTCTTAATTTACAACGATAGGAACAAGTCTAAAGCTTTAAATTTTTTATGGAATAAAATCAAAAAAAAACCAATTCTTATATTTTAACTACTTGTCCGAAATAGTGCTTTCTATATTGCTTTGAAAGTCGAAATTTTCAAAAAATTAAACACAAGTTTTTTTTCTAATTAAATTTTTTATTCTGTAGGCCTACTTGAAATCAAAAATATATAGGTATAAATATACATTATAACAATTTAAACTATCAGACATGACCCAAAAGCAATTAAATTTTTTTTTTTTAATATAAATTCGAGCAATCGTATCTCATAAATCGAGGCTTACGGTTTTGGAATTAATCAGTTGAAAAATAATTTTATGAACCGTAGTTACACAAAGAAATATTGCAGTTGAACTTGTCTATTTCATTTTGTTTGTTTTCTTGTAATAAATAAATTGTTAAAAGAACTTATTTACTTTCGAACTAAAATATAATAATAAAGACACAAACCTCAGAAAAGTTATCAATTAGCCTACGTTTCAGAAAAACTTTGTTATTAGTTTTATCTTTTACTGGTATTGTTTTAGAAGTACTGCGCCGAACAAAGTATTCTATCAGAACAATTTAATTTTACGATGTAAGTACGTTATTCAGTTTTGGAAATAAATATTTATTTTTGCACAAACATCTACGAAGTAAAATTGTGCTGTTTTTATTATGTTATATTTTTTAAATAGTTTTTTTTATGGCACAGAGGCGATTTTATACGTTCTAATTTAGTAGTTATTGAAAATACAAAGTTGCTTTGGTTCGCAGCACATACATATTCGTTAATACAGCCATTCATTCGTTTATTTGTTTTGTATACAAACTCTTATCGAATTCAGCACGTTCTAACATTATCATTTGTTCTAGTTTCACCGGTAGTTTATTGTTGTTCTTTACAATTTTTAATATCTTTGTTTGATCTACGAAAATTAGATTTATAGTAAGTTATAAAATCAAAATACGTAGGGAAGTTAACCGGTTGTGGGCACAGTTAGCTATTTAAGCCATAACTTTTGACCAATTCAATATTTATGCAGAATGAGCATATTATCGGGAAGCTAGAGACCTTAGCTAACTACTGGCAAAGGATTTAATTTTATATAAATTTAAAAAAAAACATTTTTAACTTTTCATTAAGTAGTCATTTTTCATCATGCAATTTTTTTTAACCGGTTTTGGGCACAGCAGGAAAATCCTCTCAAAAGGGGAAAATATGGAGTAAAATGCCACTATATAGAGAAAAAACACAATTTATTTATATTCAAAGCCTTCAGTTATGAAAATAGATGAAAATAAAATTTAAAATAGGCTTTCGCAGTGGACTTCACGGGATCATCGTCAAATGGCTCCAATGTATGCATCAAAATTGATTTTTAAATGGACATGGCTAAAAATGCACTAAAAAATCCGCAAAAATTTCGTAAATACATATATTATTTACAATTTTCAGGTCATATGAATTGGTCTGTCAAAAATGCTCGACAATCGAAAATCTGATTTTCAATAGTCGAGTTGTGAAAAGAAGTCTGTTTGAAATCCAAAACCAAAAATTTTAAATTTTTTTAATTATTGTAAAAAAGTTTTGCTATCTTGACATTTTTGTCGTACATGATAATCGAGCGGGGTTTTTGCCCGGCCCCCTCGAAATCAGGCCGCGGCTACACCCCTAGACTCCGCAGAGGGGTTATGTCAACATAAACAACAATATTCGACAAATTGTAAGCGAAATACAAGGTTTAAATGGCAAAAACTTAAGTGCCCACAACTAGTAAAATGTAGGTGCCCACAACTGGAAAATTCATAGCTCTCGACAAATGACTGGCAAATTTATTTCGCGAAGATTTTGATTGAATCGAAATTAAACTTATAAAATATATACAATTTCCTGCATATATTTACATTAGACCGACCTTTTGCAATAATTTACTTTTATTTATCGCACTTTAAACACAATAAACGATTACATCGCGGTACATTTTTAGAGATGAAAACATGGAATAACGCGTATCTACTACGCATATGCGTCTGTTTGCTTTATATTAGCAATAAAACATAGTGCTGACATTGCGAACAAATGACAATCGTGAAAACACCTGTATCTGCTCACGCTCAAAAGTTATTCGGGGGTGTCCACAACCGGACAATGCCCACAACCGGTTAACTTCCCTTACATATAAAACAATTTTTGAAATTAATTAATAATTTTGTTATAGGTTTTAAAATAAACTTTTTTGTTTAAAAACAATTTTAAATTTACTTTTAAACAACGTTATAGTAGCTGTTGATTTAGTATCTATGAATATTACACTTTTTGACATAAGTACTAAATATGTCATCTAAAAGTAAAACTGGAAAATCTTCAGGAGGAAAATCTATTGTATCCAACCCTGAACCTCTTCCACCGGTCACACGTATTGCAACAGGAAGCGATCCCTCAGCTCTACCTTTTCCAGAATGGTCTGACCAAGAACTGAATGCAGACAAATGGGATTTACCTAAACCAAAGGTATAAGAATATGACCCTTAATTTTAAGTAAAAAATAAAAATTGGATTAATCTAATCAGGTCAATCCCCATAAACGAGTTCATCAAAATCATAAATCGATATTTAACAAAATAAACATTTTATCCAGTGTTGAATACTTGTTAAATATTTCTGCGTGCATACATACACCGAGTGATTCAGATCTTTGAAATCAAATTACTAAAGGTTTTTTGATGCAATAATAAAAGACATTTAAGTATAAAAATGCATGCCTAAGAATGTTTCCCTAAGGCACTACGGTCCTATCACGCTTTAAGATAGTTTTGTAGAAAAATGTGTTTTATTCAGTTTTAGTTAATTTTAATTTTAATTTTTTTCTACTTAATATTACTACAGTAATTGTTCAAAATGTTGTCCTTGAACTTAAAAAAAGTGCAAAACGATTATCAAAGTTTTATCCCATAGTTCTGAACCACTCTGTATAGCACTTTCTAATATATAAGGCAATTAACATTTTTTTTTAAATAATTTTTAATATAGGTATTCTGATCAAATTGCCTTAAACATTATCTAAAGTTTCTTATGTAAAAAATGAAAAAAAATTATAATCGTATTGAAAAACGAATTAAATATAAATTTATAGGACAAAGGAAAAGCAAAACCTGGCCAACCTCCCGAAAGTGAAGCTGAGGAACCATCTCAATATGTTGATCCACATTTTATTTTCATGCCATCAAGTTTACATGTAAATTTATGGAAAAGACCCTCTGATGTTTATCCTAATGTAAGTGTCGTGTATTTTATTTTATTTAAAGAGTATAATTATATCATCTTACTGCGCATAATATTCAGTAATAATACAAAAGAAGCTCTCACGAAACTAATTAAATTTTAAGTTAAAAATTAATATTAACCGTCCAGCAACATTTTTCGTTTTTCTCTCTCCATCGCCAAAAGAAAAAAATCCTAACGTTCTGCCGTCTTATAAGAAATTCATCGATATGTTTATTTACAGACAACTTTTATTATATTCAAAGAAAGTCCCGAATATCTCGATCTTATAAGTGGCAGTAAACATCTGCTTCATAGCGAATTTGTAAGAACTTTTATAGCCGCCATCAATATTTTAGAATATTTGGGCAATAGCCGTCCGTTTCCGATAGAATTTGCTTCGCCAACGTACACGCCAAATACTGAGGGCACGCCATGGAGACCTTGGCATCATATTTATTCAATGTGCAAAGCAGGAAAGGGACAAAAGCACAATCCACAAGTAAATCACTTGGGTAAGCTTTTTCATTCATTCGCATTCAGGTTTAACATAAAATTTTGCAACGCAGGAAAGTATGTCGTTCGACTATTCTGGATGGGTTGCTGGAGAAAAATTGTTATCGATGACCTTTTACCTGTTGACTTAACAAACCACGTCTTGTTACCAAGTCTGGATAAGCCTGACGAAGAAGCAAGCAAAACAACAATCCAACCAGACCCTAAAAAAGATGGAAAAACGCCAACGCCACTACAACCAGCTCAAAAAGTAATTGAGTTGTGGCCTTTTCTCTTATCTAAGGCTCTTATAAAATTAGCTAGTTTAACACGCACAGAATGTAGAGAAATGTTAGATTTTAGCATAATTCAATGTTTAACAGGGTGGTTTCTTCTAAAAGTTGATGTCAAAGGTATATTAACAAGAAAATATATAATTCTATTTTAATTGAAAAATATTAAAGATATAAACGTATTTGATATTTGGGAAATGTGTGCTGGATATTCTGATCATTACACCTGGCCCGATCCCAGTCAGTTGCAACAAAAGGACTCAAAAATGTCAAAGAGTTCGAAGAGTGCAGTGCCCAATTTTTTGGACAGCGCGGAATCTCAAATAATTCCTTATCATTTAGTAGGAAAATGTAAAGACTTGAGGTTTGACACATAAACAATTATTTATCGATTTTCAAAAACTGAAATACTTATCTTTTAGGTTTACTGATGACGGTTTGGTTCCCGATGTAACTCCTTGTTGGTCGCACTGCTTTTTAATCGACCAAACTCGCGATATTCCTTTAATTAAACCCGATCCTTTACCAGGTTAATACGTTTAATATTTTTGTTTAACTTTAAATCTCTCGATACAGAATTAGAACGCTGGAAAAGGTTCAGATGGTTAGCATGGGCAATTCGTAAAGGCATTTGGCCAGCACCTGAACTGGTGCCTCTGAAATGCTTCAAAATGGTGAGCATATTCAAAAAATGCGTTGATCACGTTGTTTATAAACCTCCAAGCAAAACTGCGATAGACATCAAAAAAAGTGTAGCCGTTATAGAAAAGCTCGCCTTAAAAATGGGCGATGGCAAAGATGGTAAAAATTTAAAATCATTATTCCAGAATATCTTTTTTAATTATTTTGCTAAACACAATGTCTAAAGGTTCAAAAGAAAGTAGTAACAAGAACGATAAAACTCCCTCGGCTGTACAAATTCCGCCCGATCCAAGTGTTTGGATAGATTTCAACAAATTAGGATTGCATATGACTTGTTTATATATTTTCTTTAAATTGTCTCAATTTAACTCCTCTGTTAAAATTACGGATATTGGGCAGCCGATCGGTAAAGATGTCGGAAAGGAAAACCCGACAAAGGAAAAAAGGAAAAGGCGATGAAGGTACAAAAATGATAATATGGCCAAATTTGGTTCTACCGAATCGCAACGAACCCATTTACTTATTTATGGATAGCATCGATTACAAATTGATCGTGATGAATTTTGCGCAAGTTGGAAACGCTAAAGTGTTGGAAATTCCCCATCCCCAAACAAAGTCTTGGTCCAATATACCTTTAGTAAGCTCGTCTTTAGAGTTCACTTTAATAAGACATGACGAACAATACGTATTGGATAATTTATTAAAGTTTGATTTATCCGAACACAAATTCGAACTAGTTAAGCCGCTCGTGCCTCTCGCCAACGTAGTAATCGAAAATTACAACTGGCAAAATGACAAAGTTGATAACGCCGTTATATTTCTTAATACCTACGGCTCCAAAACCCTGCTAATTGATGTTAAACCTGGACGTTTCGTTTTCCGAATGTGGATAAAAAGCGACACGTCGTACGTCATAAATTTAATGTCCGACTCTTCGATTGTGGCGGGCACGTTAGAGACTGTCCTGGAAAGTATGAGCCAGGAATCCGAAAGATTAATGCAAATGTGCGACAATATTTCGAGCAGCTACGGCCAACTAGTACAAAAATTTGGTACTCCACAATTTTGCGATGGATTGCGCGTCTTTTATAATTCTTATCGACCAACCCTAAAATTGAAAAAACAAGAAATGAGTATTGTGCACGACGCTTTCATGCAAGAATTTTTGAAAATAATTAAAGAGAACGTCTCCAGTGCAGAATTCAACGATCGTTTATTTGCTCTGAAAGTGTTGTTCATAAATCCTCGGTTAAGGTATAACGAAAATCAAGAAATAAAAATTGATTACGACGAAAACAGTACAATTAAAATTAAGGACGATGTACGAGAGTGGAAGAAAACGGAAAATGCGGCAGTTACGATACAAGCACTGTTTAAAAAACTTCTCGTAAAAAAACTTCGTAGTTTACATCAAGAGTCCCATGAGTGTTATATGAAAATTTTTGAAGCCCTTAAGAAGATTTACACGGATTGGTTTAGCGTGTACGGCAGAATGCTATACTGTTGTACGTTGGTACGTAATTTATTGCTGTGTAATACCGACCTAGCAAAACTGAAACCGTGTTATTCAATTATTAACGATTTGAATTCGACTATATATCTTCAACATTTCACTGGAGTAATAATGGTAACGGAGAATGCTTGGGTTCCGATTACGAGGCACGTATTTTATTGCAATTCTCCAAATCCGATTGTTATAAAAGTTTGTTTATTTTGTACGTTTCCAAAATATATGGTTAGAGTTTTCGATAACGACACCACTAAAGAAATTTACCGATTTACAAATAATGTCTCTGTGAACAGCTACGATGGGAATTTAACGGGGTACACCGTGCTGTGTTATGGTTGGGCCGACACAGCTGGCGACCATCAATGGAAATTAGATTTTGTCACGGTCAAATTAAAAGCTTCCAGTTTGCTAATTGTTCCTCCTGTTACAATTTCCAACCACGTCTTGAGGCAAAATTATAGACCAAACGCTAATAATCAAATTTGCAGATGCGTTGTTAATATAAACCACGACGTTCTTGTTACCTTCAGATTGTCGGTCAGCTACGAAAACGTCAAAATGCATTTTCGATGTCTCAACGAGGTCGGTCAAATACTCTGCGAAATTTATGGTATTCAAAATGTCATTTTGCCAGCGATTACGTTAAAACACATGGAAATAGTGGATCGCCCCGCAGAAGTACAATCAACCAGTAGTTCCTCTCTTACCACTAAAATCAGGAAAGCTTCTATAGCAAGATCTCGGAGTGGGTCGTTGACGAGGACTTCGACAAGTTCTTCGATTAAGAGAGGAGACAAGAACAGCGATAAAATTAATCACGATAAGCACTCGCCGAAAGGATCGATTGCCTCTTTAAAAAGGCGCAGATCGGTTAGCATTGAGACGGAGTCAATCAAATACAAAGATACTGTTTATATAGTTGAGGCGTTCGTGCTTGATGATTCTTGGCCTTTAACAAAGCAAGAATGGGACGTGGTAGAAGAAATTAAAAAGCAAGCCCTATTGGGACGACCGGAAACGGATAGTAACGCATCTGAAAGCCACACGAGCAGTAAAAAAATTAAGTAAGACGCCGAAGTTATTTTCTTTTAGATTTTTAATTTGAAATATTTTTCGCATGGATGTCCTTTCTATTAGACGTTCTACAGATTCTAAAAAAGCCATAGAAAAGATTAAACGAAATGATTCGTTATTTGGAGATTTACCTCTTTGCACTATCAATACAATTTCAGGCATCGATGACAATGTTAAGGCTGAAATAGATAAAAGGAGAGAAGAAGAAATTAAAAATATTAAAAGAAAATGGTATGAAAATAATTCCGGTCGATATAGAAAATCAAAAAAATAAGGTAAAAACATAATTTATCATTTTTAAATTAAACTATGATCCTGAATAAGTATAGTAAGTCATTATTATTTGTATCTTACTATTTAGCATCGATATTTAAAAAAATGTAGGTGTTTTATAAGTTTTTTAATTAACAAGGGATATAGCGTGTATTACTATTGTAATAAAAAGTATTGTCACATCACTTTGAAAGCTAAAATCTCGATAAATACTCAATGGATTTTAACTCTTCTGGTTGCGTCGCGGGGAATCGCCGCAAAGTTAATTTTCTTAGAACGTTGCCAACGACATTTTTAATTATTTGTCCTAAATTAATGTTTTATTTTTCTTTTACACAATTACACTGATGATAACCTGTTTATTTACGTCATGGATTATGAGCGTCATACGTACAATTTATTGATTTTATCTATTGTATTTTTGTATACAGTCGAACTTCTATAAGTCGAACGCCGATAAGACGAATTTTTGATAGCTCGAATTCAAACCTGTTTCTCTAAGATTTGCCTATCTCAACGTTAACATTTTATGTCAATAAATCGAATTATTTAATAAGTCGAAGCGTTTTACAATTCTTTCAATTCAAGTTTCCATTAGTAAATAGGTCGATGACTCGAAAGTTAAAATTTTTGGGACAACTTTTCTAAAAATTTTTAACCGTTTTTACCTTTGAGAAGGGATTTAAGGACAGGTGCGGTTCCAATTTTTTTGTTTTCCTTAATAGGTTTTTTCCCTTTAAATGAAAAGATTAAATACTAAAGCTGTTTTATGTTCAAGAAAAACTAATTTATTTTTAAGAGTGGAAGAGGAAAAAACAGAAAGACAGACAGGAGAAAAACGATTAAATTTTTTAAATTTAAAATTTTTGAAAAAATTTAAGCCTAAATTTTGTGAATGGTGCTTAAAATGAGTGTGCACGTTCGAGCTTAAAGTGGCACATTCCGATCTCGGAAAATGAAGCGCGCCGCTCCGCGTCGCGTTTTCATTTACCTCCCTCGCTCGGGAATGTGCCACTTTTCGCTCGAATGTGCACATCCTGGTATTTATTTACATTTAATTTAGTTATGCCAAGAAGTATAACTTCTAACGGGCGTGCATAAGTACACGCACTTTTCTTTATCATTTAACAATTGTTGTAAGTAATATGAAAATTTTCAGCTTAACCACTTTAATAAATTTTATGTACAGTTAAACTTTAACAACTCCACAACTCGAAGTCTTTAATAACTCAAGTTGGAAAGTGTTTCTCGACAAAATGCCTATTTCAAAAAGGTAGAATTGAAACTATTCTAATATAACTATGGTTACGAAGTGATTAACCTTTCTGATTGGTCAATTAGCTAACGGCCATAATGGTGTATCAAAAATGAGCCAATCACAGTGATTTATTTAAAGCGGGATTTTTAAAGTATGCTTTAAACCACTTACAGTTCTAATTACGTTATATAAAATATCGTTTCGCATAAAAGATATATACATACACAAATATATATTTAATTTTTAAGCTTTTTTTACTCATTCGAATTATTGATAATTCGAATTAATTTTGGTGTCCCTTCGACTTCGACTTATCGAGGTTCGACTGTATTTCGCAACGTTGAAGGTAAAATTTTACTACCTAATTTGGTCGCATTAACGAGTAATCGCCGAAAGTTCGCCATCTTTCAACATTGATTATTTAATATTTAATTAATGAAAATAATTATAGCTTAAAAAACTTTTTAATGAATGCTACAAAGATCAAAGAAGGAATAGCTAAATTGCCAAAAGTGTAAAAAATATTTTTCATTATGACTGAATAAAAAAAACCGAGAAATCGCTTATAGTGCGGCCCACGAAAGATTAATCAAACTAACTTCGGATTATTAGACAATGTATTTTTACAAGTTCATGAATAATTTTATAATTTTTTAACAAGGCGTTAATTAGTTACCCCAATTTTATATTCAAAAAATTATTTTTTACTCATATTTTACAATTGTCTACATTTAATATTTAATGACTACAAAAGTATGCATCGGAACCAAATCATATTTATGTATATGATAGATCTATCCTTTTAGTGTAATTTTATTAAAAATTTATAGTATTGCAATAGTTGAAAAAAGAGTTATAGTTTGATTCTACGTCAATTCCCTTATTTAAAAAGATTTTTGTAAATGTTGGTTGGATATTAAAAGAGAATATAAAACTACTTACTCGGTAGTATTGTTAATAAAAATTAAATTATATTAAGTCTTAAAAATTTTAAATTATGTTACGAGAAAAAGAGATACGGTCGCTTAAGGTGCGTAAAAAAGTGTGGGATTCGACTCGACACCACCCAGTACTTCTATTATTATGAAGCGGCCTAAATACAGTTAAATTATATTGAAATCATACTTTACATTTTACAAACATTATTTTATTTAATAACTTCAATAAGTTCTTCGCCGAAATCAACATCACTATCATCTTTACCTTACAAATTAATAATTTCCGGTTCTAGGGCATTTTACTTCAAAAATGACTTTTTTTTATACACATATATGACAAACACAACCAGCTATTTTTTCGCGTTTATGCTTCTAGAAAATTTTGAATAAAGGAGTACAACACGAATATTATTATTATTACAAAATCTAAAAACAATTTCCAATTATATTCATGTGGGTACTTAAATATCAAATTAATAAAAAAATGCAATATATATTTTGAAAACAAAAATGGTAAATAATTCGATATGATGTTTGCCGCTTACCGCGTAGCATGATACGGATGATGGAGAGCGGTGCTTTGCACATCTCGCTTTAATAATAACTTAGCATTAAATTTGCTATAAAACAATAATGACATATCAATTAAGCAAAATAATAAAACAATTATTGTAAAATAACTTAAGTTTATTACATAAAACATTTTTTTTATTAGATGCTTTATATTACTAATAGCGACTACTTGACATCTTGTTATCTACAAAAACGAACTAACTGAAATCTAATGTATATTATCTCTTCAAGAACGTCTCAGTTATTTTATTTCAAATAGCATATCATTCGCTTTAGAAATAGTTGTTTTATAACATATAAAATTACACAAAATAATAAACGTACGTATGGGAGTTTTTTAATAGGTCTTACATTAAAAAATTTAGCAACATCAAATTGACACTTTAAAACAATAAAGAGTCCATAGATAAGCTGTTAAATTTTTATAAAATTCTGCCTTTCTGTTTTGCAAATACGACCTTTTAAAACTAGGTGACAATACTTTTTACTTCAATAGTAGTCAAACTAAAAGTAAATCTATAAAATTTTAATGACTCAACCACTTCGAATTTTAAGTTGAATAAAGTTATTTTATCGTAAAACTTTATTTTATTCTTTAAAAAAATATCTCGAAAGTTGTAGAGGTTTTAAGGATACAAAAATTATTTTCTTGCAAATATCTTTTATCACCTCATTACAAAATTATAGATTTCTATAGAAAAATGATTCTCATGTATATTAATTTAGACACTTGATTTCTGGTAGCAATGCGGTCTTGAAACTTTTAAATAAAATAATTGAAAAATATATCGATTCTCGGAGAACGCAGTGAAGAACCGAGTGTGCAATTTGAGCTTAAAGTGGCATGTACCATTTTTTGCTCAAATATGCACGGTACATATACTTCGTATTGATCGAATTTGTGAATATAATCATCTTCTCTCTTAAAATTAAAAAAAAATTGAATTGAATTCGGAAACATGAATTTCTTTCAGCCACAGCTGCAGCCATTCACCATTTCTACCATTTACCAGACACTAGCTGTTGTTGCAAAAAAGTCAATTTGCCATAATCCATAGTTTACGGTATTTCCTATGCAATTATTAGTTTTTTTTTGGCTCCTATTAAAAGTATTTATAAGAATAAAAGTTTCCTATATTTTAAAATTTTTGATAGACTTTTTTCTAGTTTAAGTAGATTTTCATGTTTAAAAACAAAAATATAAAACCCACTTGTGACTTAAACTGTATATAATCTACGTAAGTATGTTTGCAAATTATCAACATTAGAATACTATAACACAACCCCTTTTGGATTAAAGGACGTACTTAATGCGTTTACCCTCATTACATTTAGGACATTCAATCCGATTTCTAACAACCTATTCCAAGTAAAGTCTTTATTGCACCGCTGTGCATAATGAAATAGTAATCAATGTTCATTAGTAATTGTCAATTATCGGTTAGTCTACGAACTGATTTGTATACATAATTAATTTTATACATCATCCAAAACAGAGGTATTGTTCAATAAATGTTATAGGCCAGCGATTTCTAAGATTGAAAATGTTTACATTATTCTTTATTCTCCTTTTAGGCAACAATATTTGGAATCCCATTATATAAAAGTGGAAACAGCATCCCTATCTTCAGAGTTTATTAAAGAAGAGAGTCTAGATTCCCAAACCACTATGGAATCTGAAAACTCAATCGAAAGGCCCAAAACGATCAGTATATCTAAAATATTACCTTCGATATTAGATATTCAAGAAAACAACAAAATTCGATCAAATGATACCCTACAAAATGGACAACTGTCTTCCTTAGGCAGTATCGATAGAAATATCCGAACGCAAAAGAGACCATCATCTACGATTAAAGTACTGCCATCATTGAATTTAGAACATTACACGCGTAGTTCTTCCGATATCAGTTTAACCGCAAGATCTTTGTCGCTTACGATTGGAAAACAAGAAAAGTGAAATATTTGTAAATATAATTAAAATGATTTTATAAATGATTTTTATATAGATACGTCAAAACCGCTGAAGACGAAGAAAAGCTTAAAGAATTAAGAATTAAAAAGATGGCAGATTTTGAAGTGAGTCAAACTCAATTTGAACATGACATGTATTTGTATATCACCTCGCAAATAGGAAGAAATAAAATATTGGATGTGTTTTATAATGGTAAATATTTCTATTTTTAATAACAGAAAATAATTTAAGTATAGAGAACACTATTGGGCACGTTTAAAATTAGATCATCGAAAAGTGTTACTAAATTTATTAATTTAGTTTAATTAAGTGTTGCATAATTATAGAAGAAGTCGAAAGGAATTTATTTATTGCTTAGTAAACCAATGGTTCGATGCAGAATTATTTCAATAGTAATTTGTTTAAATTTCATAAAAATCCTACGAAAATGCATTTGGTGGTACAACTACCTTAAAAAAATCCACAATTTTTTAAATTTATTTTCTTGTAGATGACTGCTAAACTATTTAAATACATATTCTTATAGGATATTTTATGCTTTCTAAAAAAGTACTGACATGAGATAAAATTTTCCTATCTCTAACTGATTAAGAGATGTTCGACTATAAATATTAAGTCATTTTAAAATTTGCAATGTTTGTGAATGCACAACAGTTTAATCGTTAATTTAACATCTTAATAAATACTTATTTTTTGATAATCTGTTAACTTTCTCAAAAAAATATCATTATATAGTACCTATATTAAATCTAATACCTATACGGGGTGTTTCATTTAAGATGGCCCAACCTTATACTTCCTAAACTAATAAGAATTCAAAGAAAGTATAAGTATAAAAGTTTCTTTAATTTATGCGATCTATTCATTAGTATAAATATAAAATTTGTTCTACTTCCGATTTAAATGGAAACAGTGTAAATTTTGTTATCTTAAATAGCAAGATATTATTTTTTTTAAGTTAGATAAAGCTTGTCAAAAGCTTTCTAAATATGTATAATATGTTACCATTTGGTTGATAAGGAATAATTTATTATTAATTTTTGAAAAAATTTTGGCAAAAATATATTTAATAAATAAATTATTCTATATCAACCAAATGATAATCTAATATACATTTGTAAAAAACCCTTCTCAATTTAAAAAAAAAATCTTGTTATTTAGGATGAGAAAATTGACACAATTTCCAGTTAGACAGGAAGTAGAACAAAATTTATATTTATGTTAATTGTGGAGAGATGTGCTTTTTTTGACGATAAAAAATTGTAAAATATATTGTCTTTAAATTTTTACAAGACTTTACTACCCCTAATGTCTAAAACTTAAATTATTATATCCTGTTACACTTCCTACGCCAAAAACTCGCAATAAAACTAAATTTTTTTGCAAAATGTACGCTTTGATTCTGAAATAAAGTCGTAGCTCTCTTATTTTTTATTTTCAATTGTAAAAAACGACAAAGATTTGGTATTCTGAGATTTTCCTATAAGATACGTGCAATGTCAACTTAGGGCGCAATATTAATTTTCCGAATAATTAAGTTTTGAAGTCATTTGTTTATTTTCCCAAAATTATACCTTGTTTGTTTGTTAAATGATCATTAAAAACTTTACTGTTTTAGAATTCTCGAACTATTTAGCTTTGGATAAGCTTAAATTGCCATAGGCATCACCTTTAAAATTATTTCAAACCTCGGGGTTGAAGACTTTTACATACATTGTATTTCTAAATTTCAAATTTAAAAATTTGTATCTTGTCTATTTGTGCAATCACTAAACACGATAGAATACATAAAATTATAAAAAACATACAACAATTTAGTAACGTTGGTTGCATATATAAAGTCAAAACTTACATTTCAGTTATTTAATAATAATTTGCATGTTGAAATATGAGAGACTTGAATTACTGTTTCAATTTATAACAGGAAGAATATTTAAAATTTTCTATTAAAAATTTAATTAAAGTCTTTCATCTTTCGTAAGAATTCTTTTTAAAATAGTATTTATTTAATATTATTCTAGATTGTAGAACGTCGTCAAAGAATTTAATGACACAAGCGTATTTATTAAGAGATAAAGTAATAGATACCATAATTGAGGAAAACGCCGCCAATCAACCTCCCCCAGTTGAGAAAAATGTAAAAACCAAGGGGAAAAAATAAGCCTTTCTTTTAAGAGTTGTTTTCTTATCATTTATTATGTATTTTGTTTTTTAATTTTTATATAAAGTAATTCTATAGTTAATCCTTTACAATAAAGGACTGTATCATTTAGTATTTAGAAGTTTTGTAAATTATTTATATGCAAAGCAACAGAAAGCACGTTTGCGACGCCTTTTGAAAATTTAAAAATTGTAAAGAAAAACTGTGGTACGTAATCGGTGTAGCATAATTATATGTAACAGTACTGTAACACTCTTGAACTATTTTAAACAAGTGTAAAAATGTAACGCGATATATAACCCAGACGATAAACTACCTTAATGTTATACTCTCACGGAACTAAGGTAATTATATAAATAAGTTAATTACCTAAGAACCACAAAGAGCTTGTTCCAAGATTTACAATCGCTTCGGTCAGAATGCATGAGCTTTGATTATAAATTCAGCATAGGGTTGTTGCATTAAGATAATGGTTAATTTGATCAAACTGTATACTGGCTAATTTTGTTAATAAATATGAAAATAAACCACCGAGCAATTTAATATTTTATAATTACATAAAGTTGTAGGTGAATTTTCTCACATGTAATATGCGCCTTCTTTGTTCTGAAACTTCCTCGTTCCTCAATAAATCTTCTCAAATGTACGTTAATTTTATAATGCGCAAAACTATGAAATAAAATGGTTGTAATGTTTTAATTCTCTACAAATTTTTATTAAACCAAAACAGTAATAAAAGATAAAAAGTTTTAATGTTTACGATGGAGATGGTTGGTGGAAATCAATTTAGTAGAGCTGTATCAATTATGGTAATTCTTACTCAACCAATGTTTTTCAATGTATGTAGGTTTAATCCAGATAAATATAATCAAACAGTGGCGCGCTCATGTTTTTGTTTGGGGAGGGCTACGATTATTTTGCATACATTTCCAAAATTTGTCTTTCGGTTCTTTTATTGTAAAATTTGTCTTGCAGTTGACTTATATTTAATTATGCGGGACTGCAGCCCTGAATGGCTAAAATATGGTGCTTAATTATCGATTAATTTTTTTTAGAAAATATAAAAAATATTGTGCATCGAACTTAAAGCCGATTGTTCACATTTATAACTTTCAATATTTAAAAACAATAATTAAGGGCGCCGCTGGTAATAAGGGCCCGGAATGGTAATAAACTTGCTTGTATTTTTTGCTCTATCTAAGCTTTTCGAAACATTGTTGCACTATCCATGCATTAATAATAAAACTACCTTCTAATCGATTTCTTGCTGGTGTATATAAAATTAGCGTTCTTGCAATTAAGACTAGTTATTTAGGCTGTAGTAAAAGTTATAATATTTATCATACGTTTTCGAAATTAAAAAAGTGGTAAAATGCCAATCTTCATTGAGGTAAGTTCTAGTACAATTCATATAACATAAATCAAATATTTAAATTGCCACTATTGGGTTGTAATTATATTAAAAGTAAATGATGTTGCATAAGGGTAATAAAGCCCACAAAATATGAGATGGGGCCGAGTTAAAAAAAATGAATTTTTTGAAATTTTACAAATATTCATACTACTTCTAGTAAACAATCTGCACAGAAGAAAATTATTGGGAGAAAAGCATTAAATTATAAAGCACAGGAAGTGATCGAAAATATTTAAGGTTGGCATCCAAATGCATGCCATATTTGAGTGCTATAACACGAAACACTGCAAATCATGAATACACAAAGACTGCCTAGGGTTTAGCAGAGATGGCACAGAAGAAAGCTATTGTCTGGAATGCAGTGTCATAATTATTCAGTATGAAATTAAAGTGAGCCTTATATCCTACTACAGTAAGTAATAAAACCCAAAATTAAATTGTTGTTTATGTTTTATTTTTTAGAAAATCGTTTATTTTTGTTTACCTTCCTTTTATAGTGAATAAGCCTTTATGTTAATAGTTTCTACTACAATCATTTATTTGTCAAAATAAAAATGATTTATACGTTTCCATTTTATGTTAACTGAAAGTGGACCTTATTACCCCAGGGGACCTCATGAAACTCAATGTAACTGGTGTAATATTGAATTAAAATTTTTTTTTTCAAAATTCACCTAATCTACAACTAGTGAAATACGTAGCGGATTTTAAACACATTGATTTTTGTGTACCTAATTAGCGAGTATATAAATAAAAAACGTTTAATTTTCGACAAAAAAGGGCAAGCATTTGTTAATTAATAATGTTTAAATTAACTTATCGAAAATTCAGTACATAGTTCACTTTATAATGGTATCTTAAAGATATTGTTAAGATTTTGAATGAAGAGAATAAAAATTGTTGGGAGTTGCGCTGCCTGACGGTTTGAAAAACCATAACTCGAAAAAAACGCGTTTAAAGTTTTGAAATGTGTTAAAGATATGGAAAAATGAAAAATCCGATTTTTTAATTTATTATTAATTTGCTATCCCGGGATCTTAAAGCTGTCCCTTTAATAAAAAAAAAATAATTTTTTGAAAAAATTACAGTGGCGTTACTCCTTAAAAATTATAAAACTGCAGTAGCGCACCTTTTTGAGACTTCTATTATTTTGTATAATTTTTTTTTAAATCACTTTATCCATTAAAAAATTCATCTAGCAATTAATTTGTATTGAATTATAAAAAATAGTTGAGGGGGCTGCAAACCGTTGCCCTCTTACTGTGCGCGCCACTGTAAGTAAATCTTTTCATTTAATTATGTTACAATATCTCTAAATATACATTAAATTAATTTCTTTAAAATTAACTACGATTATTAATGAATGCTACTTCAAAACGAAGCATTGCAAATAAGAATTATATTCAAAAAATGTCATCTTATGTGAATAGTTAATGCTTGCATTTTTGTAATTGACTATTATAAATCATTCAAATAAAAATTGGAAAATTCCATTCACGAAATAATTTTATGGGACTCGGGGCCCGAGGGCAGCAAGCCCGATAGTCCTAATTTGAATGATGTGGCACGTAAAGTTAGCAGCGTGTTTTTGCCATGTTCAACATTTTTTAAAAAATGTAGGCAATAAATTAAAGTAATTCAATGTGAGATATGAAAGTTATTATGGCAGTTGAGTACAACATTCAGGTATAACGTTTCGTTTAATTATTTAATTTGTAATTATGTTAAATTTAGCTAAAATTATTACTACGTGCCCAACCTCTTTTCTAATTTTCATAATGCTCTGTTTAGTTACACGTTTCCATGCGAGAAAACGTTACAGTGTTTTAATAATTAACTGCATCGAGTAAATAATTACCATCAACTATATATCTGCAATTTTCAAATTACCTGACGCACAGATCATAATATCCTTAGTTGCCTTAACGGCACTTATAATTACTGTCTAAATTACACTACACGAAACAGCTAAACAATAATTAACTAAATAATGTTAATCATCTGAAAATATGGCTAAAACAACTAAAGTCATTTAAAATTATTCGTGCCAGCAAAGTTTGTTTGCATTTCTCTTTTTATAACTGTTAAAAAGACACCTTATGTGTTTTTCGTCCTTAGACTACAATTTAAATTGTTCATTTGAAAAAGATAACTTAATTTAACAAGTTTCATTTTTATTGTTAAATAATGTTTCTCTTTCCATTCGATTAAATAGCAGTAAAAATTTAATTGTTAGTTTATCTACAACTTTATAATTTAAAGGGGCTTAAGATGTAATTTTATTTCTACCAACGTTAAAAAACGATGCAGTTTATATGTAAATAATACCCATTTTTTCTAAAAATTGCGTAAATGGTCTGAATTAACGATGTCAATCAAATCAGTTTAAGGCATATGTAAAGTAACCGTACAATAAAATAATTAATAGAAAGGTTTCGGAATTTAGCATTTGCCATCTGGCGTGGACAATGACCCAAAATGATGTTACAATGTTACTGAAATAATAAATGGCAATTTAATAGTGCTTTATCAGTTTACTTTTAAACGTTCTTACAATAAGGCGTGACCCACATAGAGCTAAACCAGACTTATTTAGTACTCCACAAATATTTGAAAATATAACGATAAATAATAATGTTTGATTATAAATAATAGCTGTTGTGAACCTGCGGTAGTTTGCGAACCACATGCGGCTCACGACACCCATATATGGAGTGTGCAGTTCGAACACGAGCAATACAATTATAAGAATACCCAACGCTAACTATATACTTGTTAAAGTGAGGCATGCTTAAGATGTTGCATAAAGTTCAATTGTAAATAAAAAAGTAATATAATATTCAAACATTTTTTAGAATCATTTATATATCTATTTATTTTTATAAAATAGCGATTTTAATAATTTTGATTGGTTTTAAAAATTGATTTAAATATTTCTATGCAATGGAATATCGCCATTAAAAATAAAATAAACTTTTTACATCTGTGAAAATAAAACAGGGTCCTTATTTAAAATAATAAATTTGGGGCCAAAATAAGAACAAATGACCCGAATAATTTTTTTTTGATTTTACCATATTAAAATACGCAAACAACTAAAAGTTTTTACAGAATAGATTTATTTCAACTATTATAGTTCGACATTAGGTTGGCGCAAAAAAACCGACTATTTTTTTTTTTAAGTCTTGAGTGAAAAAATGTTAGTTTTGATGTATTAAGAGCTACCTCCAAAGGACAGAACAAAAAAAAATTTTTAAGAGGTCGCACAAAATTTTTTAAAATTTCAAAAATCGCCAAATATCGAAGTTTTTTTCATTTTTTTCTTGTTACAGTATAATTTTATAGACAAACAAAAAATAAGTTTCTAAAAGTTTTAATTTAAAATTTGAGTTTTAAAAAATCGCTCAGAATTTTTTTTTATTTATTAGTACATCACGTTGGATTATATCCCAATGCTAATAAAGCAAATTTAATACGCACTTTTTAATAAGATTATGTTTTTTTTGTCATTTGTTTCATTTTTAGTTCATCTCGTGGTGAATTTTTGTTGATTATTTTACTAAATAATAGAAAAAAAATGTATAAAATTTTAATTTGAATATTAAAATGTCGCTCGAAAAAATTCTGAGCGACCTTTGAAACTCAAATTTTAAATTGAAACTTTTAGAAACTTATTTTTTGTTTGTCTATAAAATTATAATGTAACGAGAAAAAAAAATAAAAAAAAAATTGATTTTTGACATATTTTGAAATTTTAAAAAATTTTGAGCAACTTCTTAAAAAATTTTTTTGAGCTGTGTTTTGGAGGTAGCTCTTAAAACATCAAAAATTAACATTTTTTCAATCGAGACAAAAAAAATCGTTTTTTTTTACGCCACCCTATTGGACACATATGTCCAATGCGATTTTTGCAAAAATGCTTTCTTTTTCAATGTCGTCTTTATTTTTAAAAATTTCCTTAAACTGCTTCATATCATTTGAATAGTTAAAAAAATACATTTCTTAATGAACCCAAAATACCGTGCATGCTTGATATAACAAAGTTCGTGCCAATACCGGCACAACCAAAGACTGAAAAAATTTGAAGTTTAACTGGTAATTTTCTTTTTGATTTGTAACGTACGTGTAAAGATTTGTTTCAAAAAAAACCGTCATCTTTTTTTTTCTTTGGTTAAATTTAATTTTTTTGACGTATAATTAATCTAAATTACAAACAGAAAAAAAATTAACCAGACAACTTTACAGCGAAATTTAATCTTTCTTTGCGTCCTCAACCAAACCATTATTGCATTATTTAATTATGTGCATTAATTAATCAAATTTTAAGTAAGACTGGCTAATCTTGTTAAACTTTTAAGTGAAATACGGTCAGAAAGTTCTATATTCTGAAAACATTTTTTAGTACTACAAATTCGATTCGCAATAAATAAATTAAACAATCGACCTAATTATAATTTTTTTAATATTCCTTTATAATATTCATCGATATTATTATACATTATAAAATATCATTTTACTAAATGTACAAGAAAATTTTTCTCAATTCTAAATGAAGTAAATTATTGATGATTTTTCTAAGGAACTTTTACGTGAAACTTTTTTTATCGGTGGTTTTATCCCTTTTGACCCTACTTAACATTGAAGTTCGTAATTAAACAACTTTGACAGGTCCTAAGGTGTTTTCATGATTTGAATTTAAATTAAAAACAAACTTAGCTCTAGCTTATTATAAAAGCTAAAAAAATACCTTCTTTTGAGTGGTTAGGTATTTTTAAAGCCTACACGTTATAATTAAAATTATGAAGAATATTAATTATAAAAAGTTAAAAATTTTTTAGTAATAAAATTTCAAAAAGAAACACTCAGAAAAAAGACTAAAATAATTTATTACGCTTCATATGTATGTTGATCAAATTTTGTTCTAATGAGAGTATTCTTTGAGATCGCTGCAAGAAATTTGTATTGAGGATTAACAGTAATGCGTTGATAAAAAAAGACAATCCATTTATATCCATCAAAGCTAACCTACAATAATTGATAGTTATTTAAGTGCCATAGACAACTATTTGTTTTTCGATTTATAATCAATTAAGAAAAAAATGTTTCGAGAACATTTGCCATCTTCCAACATGATTTTGAGGCATTTAGGGTCAAAAGCTAAAAACTTTTCTCACGACGATTAACTAACCGTTTAATAAATAATAATGATGGATGACATTGCAGAATTACGAATTACATTCTATGCTCACGATATGTCAATTCGACATTGTTTTGGAATCAATGAATTGTAAAATTTCACATTCACGATTTGTTATATCAACTTATCGATATTTAACTTGCATAACGTTTAATACTAATGGTACTTACACAGACCATTTAATACAATGATCGCTGAACTATTATTAACATCGAATTTAAGAGATTTTATTACAGGTATTTACTTTCTTAATGGCTTACTAATTTTCATATTGCTTAGTCAATTATGGTAACTGACATTTTCAGTTTAAAACTGTGTTTTATGAAAATTAACGTTTCGTTATTTATCAATGCGTTTTATTTTTGTAATTGTCTTTTGGTTGGTACCACGTGCATCCCCTTAACCGCAACCACCTATACTTAACAAGCCGTGTACCGGGAAATCTGGCAAACCAGCAAATTGTCCGAATTTCGAATGACAGACAGTTTCAGGTTGTATAAAATTTGATAATTTCTGTAATCAGGAAAATGTGTTACTATGCAAACGATCAAAAATATAATAAGCAACGTGTGTACGGCATTTTTAGACATTATTTAAGTAGGTGATGGTTGTGAGAAAATTAACAACAGGTAATGCTTTCTGAACCTTAAATGTTAGAATGATTTTTTATTTTATTTCTAGACATTATTTTGGAAATTTAAAACATAGAAGGGCTTTAAAACGCTATTCAGCTTGTCTTGCAAAGAAGTTTTCAAGAGTGTTCTACTATTAGTTTGACTTGATAAACTGTTATATAATTCTTCTATTCATAATCCACAAAATATTGATTTTTTGTTTTGAAAACAGTAAGATCTAAGGCTATCTAAAATACAAAATAAATTTCGTGGAGTATGTAAATTAAAAAAAGATGATTTTATTGAAAAATTGATTCCATTAATACTAGAAAAATGAAGAATTTTTTGGGCATCGTTGAAAGTTAATGAAAATCAAAAGACTTAATTTATTCAGTTGAAAAATAAACTTGTGTTATTTTCTTCACTTATTTATATTATTTAATTTTGTGCATAATTTATTTACGATCATTATACAGCAATTATTTATAAAGTAAGAAAAGTAATAGGTATACATAATTTAATTAAATTTTGTTTTAGCTAAGTCAATTTTAAGTGAACTAATCTTCCAAACCAACTCCTTCAAAAAAAAGTTTTTACCTATTTCTTTGTGTTAACTTAAAAAAAAAACGTATTTGAATAAATGCGTTACGCAACTTCAAAAACAGTTGTGAATTACAAAAAAAAACAACGAAGAAAACTAGAATAATTTTTTATTATTTTTCATTTTTTAATTAAAAAAATTAAAATTTTTAATCAGAATTTAAAATATAATGAAAATATTAAATATTTGATTTTATTAACTTTAAAACTAGTTTCCATTAATTTTTTCATTAAATTACCGTTTGAAAAATCAAGTAAAAACTTATACTGTATTTTGAATTGGTCAAAAAATTAATAAGTAAGTATACTATTTTACAATTTTCATCTTAATAAGTGCAGTATTACTTATATTTAATAATTATAGTGTTTATAATACAGAAGAAAAACAAAGTGGAAGAGAGAAAAGCGAAAGTACCCACTTTCCACATATGTGCAGAAATTTAATGACGAAAGTAAACTCCATTCAACATAGGGAAATCGATCACTTTACTACCGCCGTACACTGCTCGAAAATCAAACTTTCGCAGCGGGTATTACAAAAAAATCATTTTAGGTTGAAAGTGGTACAACCAAATTCATAGCAAGACTTGTTAACTGTAGGTAGTTGAGCCTTAACACATAAATAGACGCAAAGGTTTCAAAATAATGCTCTTGTTATATCGTATGACCTAAACTGTTGTGAGCACATTAATGTAAATGTAAATTAAAAAAGGACATATAATTTTTTGTGTAGAATTTGTATGAATACAATTGACGATAAATTGAACTAATCAGAAAATATAATTGATTTCTGTTCTTCCTTAAACCGTTCTCCATTCGATTACCTAAGTGGTAATTACATATCAACTTTGTGGCAGATTGATTTCCGAGCCAAACGCTTTAATTATAATTCAGGTCATGAACTGTGGAAATTGTGTCTAAAGCAATTTATTGTATCAGCTGTTACAATCGATGACAGCCTAATAAGAGAATTCTATAGATCTGATTTAAAGCTACCCAGAGATAAGATTTCTACGAAAATCATTTCCACTTAATTAAATTATTTGCGTAGATAAAAACGTCGCCGTAAAAAATAAAACGATATAAAGCGTCGTCTTTGAAAAAAAATTAATTTCAATCAATCAATCAATTGGCAAGCAATTTATAATAACAAATATAACTTTGAAAATTGCGTATAACTAACGTGACCAATTTTTTTTGTTAAAACGGAACGCTTGGTAATCGTGCTTAAAACCGAGTGTGCACATTCGAGCTCAAAGTGGCACATTCCGATCTCGGGAAAATGAAGCGCGCCGCTCCGCGTCGCGCTTCATTTGCCTCCCTCGCTCGGAAATGTGCCACTTTTCGCTCGAATGTGCACATCCCCGTATTTATTGGATTTGCCTATTTATATTAATCTTCTACCCTTCAATTCAAAAAACTAAAAGTTATATTTTAGATTTCTTTTTTAAAATTAAAACAGATTGCGAAATATTACGATATTAGGCGCAACGTTGGTGTTCTTTAATTCGAGTACAGGAGTACCCCGATTATGGCGCATTCGATTATTGCGGTTTTCGATTTATCGCGATTTATATTTTGAGATCATTATTTCGAATATTGCGTTCCTAATTCGAATTATCGCGGTTTTATCAAAAAATCCGGCTGAATTTACGCTAAAATTATAGTACCATTAACGCTTCCGCTCAGAAGTAATTCTCAGATGCCTTTATCAGCAAATTTGTCTTGAGCTCTCACTAGCATTTTAGTTAACTGGTCGCGTTTGGACAAACCGCATGTAGTTATATTCTTATTTGTTTTTTTATTTATAATATTTTTATAATGAATTCTAAAACCCGAGGATGGTATACCATCCACTTCTATTAAGAAGAAACGTAGGGTTATTAGCTTAGAAGGCAAGTTGCATATGATACATAAGTTTGAAGGCGGCATAAGCAAAACCTGAATTGCAAAAGAGTACGGTTTAAATGAATCTACTGTTCGCCATATTTTAGACCACCCTTTATCCTACAAGCAACTAAGGCAAAGTGCATCAACTTCTTTTGGTTGCCCAACTACGAGAAACAGAAGCCCTCTTATGATCGAAATGGAGGCGCTTTTGTCAACTTTGATAGAGGACTGTAACCAGAAGAGAATTCCTTTAAGTCAAATAGCCATAAAAACAAAAGCATTCCATTTATTTGAAACTTTAAAAAAAATTAGAAAGTGATTTATTTTCAGAAGTGAAAGAAACATTTTGTGCAAGTTCGGGATGGTTTGAACACTACACAAATATTTTTTTTAAAAAGATTAATTTTACCTAATTAGTTTTGCTGTGTGTTCTGAATATTAAATTGAATATTTAAAAAGCTACTTTCTTTAAATTTATTTTTTATATGGCAGGTATGTATTTTAAAAAATCCTTGGCAGCAATGACTTATTATATATGCTTTAGTTATCCCGATTAGTGCGTATTTGGTTCTCGCGGTACTTTTCGTGGCAACAATAACCGGGATAACCGAGGTATTTCCTGTACTTATGTTCCTCCCGGTCTCTGCTATGTGCACTTGTCCACACGAGCACGGAATTTTATAAATCCCGAATGTATCAAATGTAGATTTTTTGTCCTTGGAATTTGGAAGGCTCTGAGAAATTTTTCTCTGAGGTCTAAAAATAACCTTGATGTTGTGTTTCCTAAGGACTCTACTGATACGGTCGGAGGTACCCTAAATTTTTGCAATCTGCTTTGGCGGAACATTGGTCCAAAACTGAACATCCAATTCTCTATGACAAGGCCGAAAAACTGGCAACTGCGAAAGGATACTTTCCAAGGAAATATCGTGAAGCCATTGAGATATTTAAGAATCCTAACAATCTCAATAGAGACCCAAGTTTTCACATTAATCCTATTTGGCGCACTAACCTCCTCAAAATTTTTTGACAATTTTGAGATTTATGGTTGAATAACTCTATATGCATTGCTCCATGACATGAGCATGGGTATATGAGGACCCCCTGATTAAAGGGTGCTTTAGTATCAGAGCATCCAGCCCTGAAGATGCAAACTGAAACGTTTGCGAAACGTCGACATATTGCTACGAAAAGACGCGACATCCATCCGGAAGCCTTAACTAGTGTTGGTGTCGGAAATCGGATTAATGCTAGT
Organism: Sinopyrophorus schimmeli; assembly: GCA_036325965.1. Classification (NCBI taxonomy): domain Eukaryota; kingdom Metazoa; phylum Arthropoda; class Insecta; order Coleoptera; family Elateridae; genus Sinopyrophorus; species Sinopyrophorus schimmeli. The sequence continues at coordinate 182,516 of JARFIZ010000049.1, read as the reverse complement.
GCCAGCTCCAGAGGGTCCATAATCGATTCTAGTAAGTGTTTTAATTTTATTATTAATAACCGCGACAGTCTTAAATTCAAGATTTATATTTTGTTTGAAAAAGGTTATAGATTTTATTCCTTTTGATAAGTTGTCATGGTGCTCTTCTGCACGCCTAATTGCAGCTAGCCTGATAACAATATTTTCAGGCGTACTTTCGAATTTTTACTAATTCGCATTTTTGATCAATTAAAATTGTATATGGAAGTATTATGTCAAGTAAAACCCTTCAGTTCAATATTTTAGTGAATCTATTTAAGAAATTTTAACAATAAATTAAACTCTCATATGGTTTGTTGTGTTTAATTATACCATTCAAAAATCTTCCAGTCAAGCATAGAATTATTTAGCGTTTGACAATAATTCAATATTAAGGTTCACATTGGGGATGTCTATACCAATCTTCTTTTCAAATCAAAAATCCAATAAAGCTGACTAAAATAATTTTTTTGATTTGAAACATTGACTATTAACATAGAGAAATTCCACGAATGCAAGGTAGGTACACCTTCGAGCGAAAAGTGGCACAATGCCGAGCGAGGGAGGCAACGAAAGCGCGACGCGGAAAGGCGCGCTTTATTTTCCCGAGATCGGAATGTGCCACTTTGACCTGGAATGTGCACACTCCGCTTTTCGCCGCGATTAACAATGATCAATTTACTTTAAAAGAAATTAAAGTAATTCTATAACTGTAGTTGCGCTCTCAAAGTTTCTTCTTGAGGCTTCAATTATTTTTCATAATTTTTTTACTTTTTTCATTAAGAAATTTTCGTGAACTTAATTTTTATTTAAATAAGAAGGCAAGAATGAAATTTTTGCTAGAATTTCTTAATATTCAGTATCGTAATTGACACATGCATTAGAATTTAGTACTTAAGAAAAGACTTAATAGTTTATAAGTTGAAGAAAAGTTTTTATATTTTTATTAATAAAAGTTTATTCTAATGCATAAATAAATATGTGTTTTACTTAAACCTATTTATTATCAGTTATTAAAATATATTTATTATCATTTAACTGTCATAAATTACAATTCTGTGAATTTTATGTCATTTTATTTTCGGGGTATGGAAAACCCGACCTAGTATGGCATGCAACATTTAGTCACCTAGTATACGGAAGGCTAAAAAGTATCTCTGAAAATAGGTAGAAAGGTAATTTTTTTCATAAACGCTCCGTAAATTTTTTTTAATAAAGCATGCGAATTAATTTTCCAGTCTGCCAAACGCTTAAATTAAGATTTTTTGTTTATTTAAAGCATACCCAAATAATAAAAGCCTTCTTCTTTTTAAAAATAGCACTGCATTCCGCAAGTTTTCATTTCTATACCGTTCACGTTGCAAGAGCTTTTGTTGCCAAAAATCGATTTAAGGCGGTATTCCTTTAATACAGTAGAATAATTGCAGCCAGATAAAGATTAAAAGATTGATATTATCTATCCATTTTGCTTCAAAATGCAACATCTTACATTCTATCGACGTTAATGTACCGTTAGATAAATCGAAAGAAAAAGCTAACATGAGAAGCGATACATTAAATTCGTTCTCAATACGTCACACTTGGAATATGTTTAAAACGATATTGCAAGGCCATTTTTTTCGAATAAAGTACATCTTCCGCAAGGTCGCGGTTTGTTTCAGCAATAAATTCAACTTCTCGGTAAATTAAACTTTTTTCGCAAACTTTAAATTAAAATGCTCTGGAGGACTGCAGAAAAAGAACTCGATCGGCGGTATTTTTCGAGTCGATAAAAATTTATTATAAAAGATTAATATTTTTACCGTTACACAAAGCGTTTTCCTTTATCACTATTATTCGTTGTCTCTCCGAGAAAATTGTGCGCGCGATAATTGTTTACCAGTTTTTAGTATAGCAGTTTAATTCGAAATTCCACGTTTTATTACATTTTTTAAAGCTCTGCGAAAAATGTCAGCTGAAAAGCTTATAAATTGCTCGTCGCATAATTAAAGAAAGGTTAAATGATAATTACAATGAAATTTTGCGTTTGTCTTCAAATCTTAAGCAAATTAGCAATGGTAAGTTTTTTACGGTTTTTTGGTGTGAGCGTTTTAGGCAAATGTTGAGAATTTGTTTGTGTAAAAGTATTAGTTTGAAGAAAAAATAACAAAGATGCGAGTTTAAGGTAACTGTTTCTTCACATTCTTGTATGCTTAATTTTTCAAATTATTTTCATCAATGTTTAGGTTCCATTGTTCAGCAGTGTATAATAAAAATATAATAAATACGGAATTAATTCTTTACGGTTTTAGACTTATAATAAAAGTGGTTACATATCCTTGAGTATCAGGAAGTAATGTATGCATGCTGTGTGACAATATACGGTAAACTTCCGGTTGGCATTGCAGATGAAACTCAGCCATAAAATATGGAATACTGTTACATCAACGCGTAATGTCATTAGTAAAGCCACATGTGAATGACTTGGCCCCGCAACGATCATTTGATTACACACTTTAGTACGTAAAATCTTTTACTGCTGCTTATCGCAGATGTTTAGGATTCAAATGTTGACTCCCTAATATCGCGCAGAACTTAATTGGCGGCGATGATTTCGTGGCACGAAGACGAAACTTGTTAAATCTACCAAACTAATTCATTAAAATGTAAAACAAATCTTCGCCTTAAATCGGATTAAATTTTTTTCGCCGACTTAATAATTAAAATGTGTATTTTATGGGTCTAATTGCGCGAAAGGGAAAATGCATAATCTGTTATGTCGTTATTAGTTTAGTGTGTCAAACGTTATCAAAAGGAAGAGTTTTCAGTATTAAGGTTCGCTCGTCATTCGATGTTGACGTTAGCTTTTAGTTTTATCTCTGACTAACAGTCACCGTAAAGTCCGTTCAACTGTGCAAAATAAATGGGCTGTAGACATTCGGAAATAGAAAAGTTGAAAAATATCTGTGAAATACATACAAATGTAATATACTTCGCTCTGTTACAATAATCATACATTCAATGAATTCTCCACGTTCTCTTGACACATAATTAAATTGGGAAAATCGAGTCGATCGAAAACGCTAAAACGATTTTGAAAACATGAATGTTATTGCATAGACCAGTGATTTCCAAACTGGGGGGCGCGCTTCCCTAGGTATATCCATCTATTCCTCTGTTTACGCGCTATTTGTTATACGCGGTTTACAAAAATGCAAATTCTAAAACTTTTCCAGAATTAAAACTATTTAAAACATCCATTTTTGGCCACATATGTGCTATTGATTTTATCAACAAATTATTACAATTTAAAAAAAATTACAAGTGAAAAAAGGGTCCAGGTACAATAGGTTCACCTACTCGCAAACCCCGTTCACAGTGAAAATAGATTCCTAAGAAAACTGTATTATTAAACTCGATAAAATATAAAATTTTTAAATCAAAAATAATAGAATTTTTTAGTTAATATCAATTTAAATTATACTTCAATTGCGAGTTCTTTAATTCATATCTAAAAAAAGATTATCATTATTTAAACATCAAATGTCAGTACCATGGCTGCTAGTACCATGTCAAAAAATAATAAATCTAATCTTAATTAGTAATAAAACTATTTTAATCTTTAATTATAGTATTTTTGTTATGAATGGTGTCGGCACTATGAAGCACAAGACACTTATATTTTATTTAATTCGTTGAGCTCTTTTAAATGCTCTATAAGAAGTGAAAATTGATTTTCATCAAATAAAAACATCAGACAAATAAATGATATTGTTAAAAAAACGAGAGAATTGGAAAAAAAATTTGAAAATTGTTAGAGTTAGAGTTATTATATTCTATTTAAATACTATTAATATTTGCTGTAGATAAATTCCTATAAATTATTAAAAAGTTAAATAATTAATAAGATTGTTAAAATGTGTTAAAATATAATTCAATAATAAAGATAATTTTTCCCGATGATTCTATTCTGAACTTATTTCATATCAGAATCGTGGCATAACAATTTTTAAATTTTATTTTTATTTCTGTTATTTTAAAGTTGTGGCAAAATATTTTTGCACACGTATTTGTTATATCATTGAAAGTATGAATATGTATGAAATCCCAAAAAACTTACTTTTAAAATAAAAAAAATTTTAGCTAGTAAAATCACAGAATTTTTTTTATGTCCTCCCCAAGAAAAATAGTTGTAAATTAATTTTTTACTGTTTTTTAAAACTTTTAAAAACTATCATAAAAAATATTAATAAGCCAAGCTTATTTTAGAATAACCTGTTTTATGGCTCTTTCAATAACAAACATTTTCAAAATTACATGGTTCCCTTGAACGTGACAAAATAATATTGTGGGATAATTTTGAATAATTTAAATACAAAATAAAGTGGTCCTGATTTACGGTTTCCATTTTACGACGTTGATAAAATCTTATTAAGGTTCAGGCTGATTTCAAAATTCTTACAAATATTTTAAGAAGTAGTTGTTTAGCCGCTAGGTTTAAACTAGAGAGATTTTATAATCACTTGTGTAAGTAATTTTAATTCGTTGTGTAAAAAAAACACTACCACAATATCATGTAATTAATATATAAAAACAGAACACTTCAATTTTTGCTCGAATATCAAGTTTGAATAAATGAGGTCGACGTTGTGAAGCTTCGTATCGGTCAAAAGTATCCCATTTTGTTGGCCTTACAAACTCAATATTTCAGCCATTCATTAAACTTAATTGAATACTTTTGATATAATAATCCTGCAATGTTTATTAAATGTAAACGAATGCGATTGCATCTGGACGTCATTTGATAAATTAAAATTTAATACTGGCGTACACATAACGCCATATGCTGTTACGTCGTGCTCTTTGCTTTCTATGGAAGATAATTAGAGAAAATTATATATAATTACGAGGATACGTAATTAGAAATGTCAATTGGTCTTGAAAATGACAACGGAGCGCTATACGATGCCACATTTATAGAACTTTCAGTTCTGTACGTTAAAGGAAACCCCTTACTAAACAGCAGAAATTATAAATATATATTTAAATTATATACATTGAACATGTTAATTCGGTTATTAATCAATATAATTATTTATATACATACAGAGTGATTTTATAAGATTGAGGACGTTTTGAATTAGACGCCACTGTTCTTAGAGTATTTCATAGTTCGAATATGGTTAAATTGTAAGAATCTGGTAATTTTTGATGTTAAATTTGTAGGTTAAGTCGTAGTTGCACTTGTTTTTTGCGTATATTCTCGTTTTCAATTTTACTGCTTCTTACATTTTGTATCAAAACAGTAAGTAATCTACAACACGTTTTGTAAAATTATAAATATAATATTGACCATCCTTATTCGAGCCTCCACTAGCATTTCCTAGGGGGGCGATCGCTCAGTGCTCTTCGATGCCAACCAATTTTGTCACTCTGATTTGCTTTTCATTACCAACTTAAAACTACTGTCCCAAAGTTTCTAGATTTTTTATAGTTATTTTATGTTTTCTATATTAATAACAAGTCAAATTCTAGTTGTCTTACTGCTATGGATTTTGAGTTTTGACAGTAGATAAGTTGAAATTCTTATTTATTATTATTATTTCCACGGTAACCAAATTAACGTGATCAATTCATTTTGACAAGTTAGTTACAGTTAAAACGACTCTGACAAAATTAGGCATGGTGGGGGGTCGAAATAGTCAACCCCTAAGCAATTCTTGCCCAACAGATTTTGTCTAGTACTACCAACGTAAAAATAAATTAGTAATGCGCGAAATTTAAAATGTTCACCATAATAAAAACTCGTCCTGTATTTATTTCACATTATTTTTGTAAATCACTAACAAAACTAATATGCAAAAATTATTGAATAAATTTCATAACTTCGATGGCAGTAGTTTTAATATTAATATGTACCTAAGTGTTACATTTTATAAAATAAAAAGGAAATTGAGTCGTCAATTTTAAAATTGATGAAATAAGAGAATTAGAAACTTATTTAATATTCCCTACCTAAACGACTGTTCAAAATGAATTTTATTACTATTTTATGAATCTTTGCAAGAACGGTAACACAAACGAAAAATTTAATATAGTATGAAAGCTCGTAATTACTTTATATAAAAGCAAATCCTACTGAAACGTGAATAAGATTTATTACCTTGGATGCGAGAAGTGAATTATTCATCTTGTAACTTTACTTTCAGTATGAAACTACCAAATGTCGAGTTACCGGAGAAAGTATATTTTGGTCACATGCCAAATAAAAAAAACGTAAAGTATAACACATTATAAAACAATTTTCTGCTTTATAAATAAAAACATATTTTTGTTATAAACGGTTCCCGTAGAAAAATACCTTTAAATCAAAATTATACGAATTTTATACAAAACTATTTATTTACTTATTTTTATTTGTAACATCAATGTTTTTTGCTGCTTTAAAAACAAATCCATTTGTGTTAGTGTTTTCGTTAATTTCTTAATTAAATTAGCAATTACGTTGATAAACATCCAGTAATTATGGTGAATTATGTATTGTTATTATTATTATTTAATTTCAACTATAATTAAAAGTGGAGAGATTTGCGAGGTGAGGAACTGATTTAAAATGGAAAACAAAAAAAAAGATGTAAGCGAGCATTTTTGTTTGGTGGGAAGCATTTAATTAAAAGTCGGGACCATTATCACAGTATCTGTTAATGAAACTAATTTAAAACAAAGAGATAGTATACGCAATTCTGTCTAATTTGAATTGCACAGTTATATTTTCATTAAAATTGTAAAAAGGCAAGACCGTTATTCGTTGTTCTCAGCCAAAGTTCGATCCTACGTTTCCGATTTCCCACACAACCTTTTCATGAGCTTGTTATTATTGTTCATCGAATTGGCAAAAGAACTGCTCATTATTCTACTTAAACTTAATCGCCCATTTCTATGCTATTTTGCCATGTAGGTATTTGAATATTTGCAAAATTCATATGTACGTACTTATTTAATCGTAATGTATTGTACTTTGAGGTTAATTTGTACATTTGAGTTTTTTTATAGGTAGATTTTTTTTCTTTATAAAGAATTTTATATTTACTATTACTCTAACATTAAAAATTCTTATTTTTTTTATTTGTGTGTTTTCTAAATTGTATTGGCGATTTTTCTTGTTGTAATATTCCCGAAAAGTTGAGTTATTTGTTAAAGTTTTAAGTATGTACAGTAGAACCTCTCTAACACGACCAGCGTCAGTTCTTGCTCAAATTGGTTTTTGTAGTCGTTTTTGAAAAAGAGATACGGATAGATAATATAAATATAATAACGAATACTATATTAGATTAAATGTAGTAATTATTTATCAGAATCATATTGTTATTAAATCAAAGTTTTATAAATAAAGTAGTATTATTTAGAAAGTAAATACATTATTGTGAATCATGCTTAAAACCGAGTGTGCACATTCGAGCTCAAAGTGGCACATTCCGATCTCGGGAAAATGAAGCGCGCCGCTCCGCGTCGCGCTTCATTTGCTTCCCTCGCTCGGAAATGTGCCACTTTGAGCTCGAATGCGCACATCCTCGTATTTATTGGGTTTGACTACATCCATCTTCTTTGTTTGAAATCAAATAATTAAATTTAGTCCAAATACGGTTACATTTTATGTTTAGAAAAGTTATAGCGGGTATTTTCATTAATCTTCCGACTTTCAAACAAAAAAAAATTAAATTTAGTACAATTTTATATTTGGATAAGTTATAGCATTATTCTTCAATAAGTGGGAGCAAGTGAAAATATACAAGAACCGCATAAGTGCAAGTGAGAGGAAACGATCAAAATTGTCTTAATAAATATTAGTTACACATTTTTAACTAATACTAATTATATAAACATATACAATTGTTTTGAAAGTTGGTTATTGTAAATTGTGCTTTAAGTCGAGTGTGCACATTTGAGATAAAACCTACGTCTTATTTGGATGTTCACGTGCTTATCTTACACAAAAAAATTTTTTACTAGCTTTGAATTTTCCAATATTTGCCTGAAAACAAAAACTGTGTCATCTTAAGCACAATTCCCCTACTTTTTTCCAAAATTCGATAAAGCACATCTTGAGCTTTCTAAACATGTGTAATAAGTTGATAAATGGTTAATAAATATTTTTCTAAAAAATTTATTTAGAATTCCAGAGGTTTACCAAGGTGCCACAAGCCTATAACTCCTAAACTTGGAAAAATTTCAAAAAAGTGCAAGTATAAATGTTTTTTTAATTTTTATCAATGGCCATAAATATATATTTTTTTTACTTTCGGTTGAACTGGAAATAATGTTAATTTTCTTGTCTTAAATAAAAATGTATTGATTTTTTTCGAAAATTTAATAGAACCCGTCTAAAGCGTTTCAAAAATGTATAACACGTTATCATTTAATTTTAACGTGCCTATTTTATAACAGAAAAAAATATTTAAAAAAACGAAAATTGAGAAGCTATGATTTAGCTTGTCACTTTTACGGCACATTCTTTTATTTTCGAGCTCGTTTTATTTTTTTATTAATTTGAAAATCACACAGATTATAAAATTAAATTAGAAATTATGTTATAAAAAAATTAAAGCTCTTTAACCAAAAAAAAAAATTGAACAATTTTAATTATTATTTTAGTATTTTCAATTTTCGATAAACTTTTTCATTTTTTTACAAAATATGTTTTAAATAAATTTAAATTTATTATTTTTTGTAAATATTTATTAATTTAAACATTTTTTTCGCCGAATAACTAGAAATTTTAGGTTTTCAGTCAAAGACCATATAATACCGCCTTCATTTTAAACTTTTCTCACGAGCGCTTTTCTTCCTTAGTACGCTGCACGGAGCAGATAAGATTAAAGAGCATTCTGTGTTATACTTCTCAGTAATTTGCGATAAATAAATTTTAGCGCTAACAAAGAAATGTTATGGATACATTTTAAAGACATGCCTTTCTGGAAGATTTTATTATCGATTTATTCCTATAATAACTTTATACTGAAATGTGTATAAAATCCGCATTGTAGTACAAGTTCTGCTGTTTAAAGGTTAAACAGCACTTTATTACTTTACAAAGTAAAGCTTAAGAATCGATCCGGGGTCAAGGTAATAAATAACAACAAGAAAGCTGAATGTAGGTGTGCAAGCAAATTTGTGATCAAATCATGATTTTTCACTAGGCTGATTATTAAGAACAGTTACATTCCTTTCAGATAGCCACAATTATGGTTGAGTAATCTTCATTGTGCATTATTTTTGTTTAATGCCTTTATTTAATATAAATCGTATAAAACCTAAGGTGATTGATTACGTTTGCGACAGAAAACTGACGTTCAATCACTGCATACCGAAGAAATTTTATCCTTTTATAAAAAAATTTAATTTTAACGTGCCTATTTTATAACAGAAAAAATATTTAAAAAAACGAAAATTGAGAAGCTATGATTTAGCTTGTCACTTTTACGGCACATTCTTTTATTTTCGAGCTCGTTTTATTTTTTATTAATTTGAAAATCACACAGATTATAAAATTAAATTAGAAATTATGTTATAAAAAATTAAAGCTCTTTAACCAAAAAAAAATTGAACAATTTTAATTATTATTTTAGTATTTTCAATTTTCGATAAACTTTTCATTTTTTACAAAATATGTTTTAAATAAATATAATTTTAACTTTATTTTATAATTAAATATTTAAATTTAAACGTAATTAAATGTACCAATACAATTGAACAATCTTTAATTCGATCATTTTATAACAATTCTTAAAATTATAATAGATTTAAATCAATTATTTCAATTTGAAAATTTGGAATTAAATAAATAAATAAAATGGTCTTTTTCAATAATTTAAATCATAGTTTTTCACAAAAATACTCCTTATTAAATATTTCTAGAATTTTTAATAGATTAATAAGCAATTAGTTTTGTTTTATCATTATTGATATATTAAACTTTTACGTAACAATAGAAATTTCAGGATACAGTTTTATATGAAGCCTTTGGCAATATTTATACAGACAATTCATTATAATTTGAACATTTTACTGAGGACGTTATTTTAAATAAAATGATTGTAAGCACATTTCCTACGTAAGGTTCAAGCATTATTAGTCAAAGATAAAGCATTAAGCTTCGATCGCGAGTTGTCAGGTATCATTTTCAACATGTAATATAAAATGTAGCCAAGCGTTTGACTTCGCAATCACAATCATGATTTTAAGCTTTTAATTCAAGAACATTAAAATTTATTTACCATTTTAAGCACGGTCTATAATTCATCTTAATTTGTTAGTTACTATGCGCATTCGTAGTATGTCAACAATTTTCTTCAAATTACGACTAAGGTTTGATATACTTTCACAGAAAACGACAGTTAAATAGCATATGTAGAAATTTATCATTTTATAAATCATAATCATTTTGACATTATCTAACGCAAAGTTTAATGATGCATGACGTACAAACATTTAACTTAATTTAAGGGTATCGTCGACTTAGAATAAATTTATTTCAATTCATTATTATATAAACCATTGTTTAACTTAGAATTTTCAATGTTTACTGTAATCACTTATATAAACTAATTGCCTCAATAAACTGAAAACAATATTTTCGTAACAATTGAAAAATAATTGCGATTTTAATAGATCTTAAAATAACTATGACTTTTAAGCCAGTTAATGAGCTTAAAGAAATGCTTGTAATAAAAGCTGTCAGTACATATGATTCGTGTGCAAATATTTACATTAAATAGCGGTAAATGTTGACAAATGCCTCAATGGTCACATTAAATTTCGAAATTTAATTTCCCTTTTTAACAAAAATTTTTTTTAACCAAAAATTTTTAATTAGTGGGGTTTTTTAAATAAACTTTTAAGAATCGATGAAAAATTTTTACTGAATAAATGACAAATTTTTTTATTGGTTTTTTAATTTCCCCTGAACAAATCTTTTCAATTTTAAATTTAAATTTTTTCAATTTTATTTCAATTTTGAAAATTTGATAAATCAAAATATTACCGGATTTTAGAATTTTTTTAAAGAAAGAAAAATTTAAAAATTTTTAAAGATAATAGTTTTCCGTGTAAAATTACCCCAATGAAACTGGTAAAAAAAAATTTTGAAAAAAATCCTTAAAATTGTGTAATGAAATAATTAATAATTTATCATTTTATTAGGCAAAATTTCTAATATTTTTACATAACAACAATTACCGGCGTAACTTTCCAAACCCATTTTTGAAAATCCGTCTAATTTTATTTAGTTTCAAATAAATACAAAACGATCAAATTACAGCTCTAACAAAGTTTATAAATTTGAATAATTTAAATTACCTGAATTAATTTCTTTCGGAAATTTTTCCCGGTTTTATTGAAACATTTTTAAATGTGTTTTTTGAAAAAGTTTAAGTTCCAAAATTTTCCCGTTTCCCAAATTTTAAATTTAATGACAAAGTAAAAAGATATTTGCATACGGAGAAATGCTTAGCAACATGCTTTTTCTTAGAAGTTACTTTATAATCGTGACGCATTAACTTTTAAACAACTGCAAAAGTGACCACGTCTTATTGATAATTGAATTTTTTTAGGTTCGAGTATTGGCGCGCAAAATTTTACTAACATATGTACAGTAAGGCCTCGTTTAGCGCTTACGATGTGTTCCTAGCAGACAAAGTGCCAAACGAAACGGTGTTAAAACAGGTAATTTGGAAATTTCACGAAAAATTGAATTTACTTAAATTTTAAGCTTTTTTGGGCTTTGGACTAACGGATTAATTAGAAAGGGCTAAACGAAGTCTTACTGTAATTGTTTTTCTGCTGGGAGATAAAAATTTATTAATGCACGATTGCATTAATAAAATCGAATGGAACATTGTAAAATCGGACGACTCGTAATAAAATTAAAAAAACATTGTTGCAAAAAGTGTAACCCAAAATCATTATCTCCAAGGTTTACAAACGGTTTAGAAACGTAGTAACGTAAAGTGTTCAATAAATAACCGATTTGTTAAATCTATAGCTATTTTGATGTAAAAAATAGTAAACAAATTAATAAACCCAAAACAACCATTACCGTTGTTTATAAATTACTAAAAATATTATCGCAATTTAGTCATAAACTTTGTTAAATTAACTATCTAACGCGTATAATACGAAACTCCAATAAATGACCACTTCCGTCTACCGAATGACCGATTAATTGATTTACCTATTAAAAACAAATAAATCATAAAATTTTGTAAAATTTAATTTTAAACATTAGGCTTCGATGTGCCGCCGTGTATTTTTTTAATTAAAGTCTCTCTTAGAATTTTATTAAACACAGGTTTTGTTATCGTTTAGGAGGTTATGTCTAATACTTTTAATTGCGCCCTTCAAAGCTACATAATTGTATTTAAATCTTGCAAACTGCAATATAAATTTATTTATTTTAGCTATATTTGTTTTTATTACTTTTATTTCTAGCACTTGTTATTGTTATTGCAATTGTTATAAACATTATTTCTCGTAGCGATCATTCACTGATAAGTGGTGACAGACTGTACGTTTTACCCTATTTATTTATAAATATTAAAAGCTAAAATGTAAAATAGATTTTTTTTTATTATATAGCATGTAATTTGATATTAACGTCTTTAATTGATAAATTCTTTAAAAAAAAACAAAAGGACCAAGGTTATAACCGTTTTCTGAAAAAAAAAGCTTCATTTTAGTAGTGAGCTTTGTACGAAATAAGATGAAAGTAAATGATAAGTCAAATTAGTACTTACTTAATTTAATATTTTCTCTCTACTAAATTCTTTGTGTTTACCTTCATTAAATATCAACTCTTATTGTATGAAATTTAAGAAATTCTACATTTATATCTTAAGTTAATTTGTACTAGAGCAAAACACCTAGTGAATGACCCTTACCAGTGAATGCCCGTTACGAGATATAAGGTTTATAATAATTAAAATAATTAATTTATATTTAAGATATATTTATTTATGAAATCTTGTATATCTTCTTTTTCATTTAACTGAAAGAAATAAAAGTAATAATAAAGTGGGTAGCTAAATTAATTAAATTTATATTACAGTTTGCAAAATTCAATACAATGTTAAAGCTTTAAAGAACGCAATTAAAAACGATAAGCGTATCCTGCTAAGCGTCAACAAAACCTGTCATTTACAGAATACCAAGGAACTTTAATAAAAAAACTACACGAAAGTACATCTAAGCAAAGTGTTTAAAATAAATTTTAGATAATTTTATAAATTACTCGTTATTAATAGGCAAATTGATTAATCATTCATTCACTGGGCTATACCCCGGTCAATATATGCACAAAAAAATTATTTACTGAACTCCTCATATCATATTCTTTAGAGTTAATTCTACAAAATTTTATGATCAAATTGCGATAATGTTTTCATTAATTCATGCCAACTGTAACGGTTGTTTTAAATTTATTAATTTGATTACAATTTTGTTACATCAAAATAGTTCTCGATACAACAAATCGGTCACTCACTAGGCGTTTTATCCTACACTGAAATCTATTTAAATAAGTGTGCTTAGGTATTTTACCACATAAAAATAATTCAAAATATTATTTTAAATATTTTAAAGCTTACCCATACATTTCCACCGTGTTAAAGTTACTACCAGGAGTTCAGACATATCGATTTGTAACTTTAGAACAATCATAAAATCACAGTTAAAACCCTCCTATTTAAAAATATTACTTGGTGACATTAATTTTATACCAACACAATTTAAAAGCAGCAATAAAACTTGTTTTAAAACTGTAAGTCCTAATAGAAAAGACTTTTTATGCAAATAAAACATGTTCGTTTAATTTGTTTAAGAAACAATAATAATATAAGTAATATTTCTTACAATTAAACAAAGCTGAAGTCAATTTTATAATAAAATTTAAATTCCACGTGAACGCAGTCTTTCATTATCATTAATTAGCTTTTAGTGCAAAAATAGTACGTCAATAATGTGTCTCAAAATAATACTTAACATAACTCCAATAAAAAAGCCTTAGAAGCACTACGTGTAATATAATTTTCTAAGCACAATACGTTAATAGTTTTCTAAAAATAAAATGAACCGTAATTTGTACTATGCTTCTATGGTAAATTAGTGGGTAATTTTCAATATGTTTGCAATTGTGTTCTGAAAAATTAGAGTTATTAAAGTCATTTACAACTTATGTTACTCTAATTTAATTCTAGTTAGTCATACATTGAAAATCGCCGCAGATAATGAATAGAATTATTGGCGCTTCCAATAACTAATGAGTTCATTACGGTAACTATACAAGTTTTTAAAAGCTGTAAATCAAAATAGTGTTCTAAATTGCTATTCCAATCAACAATGCCGCTAAAGCATAACTGTTTTGGATACTCACGTTTTCTCGTTTAACTATTAAATCTGGCGTGAAAAACATTGTATTTAATGTTGCGCTTATTGTACCCGAAATACCTATCGAAAACGTTTTAGAATTTAACTACATATAGCCACAATATAAATTTGAGAACCGTTACTTAAAAAATCTTTCGTAATTCACTCACAGTGATTCACTAATAGATACTTATGTAGGTACTTTTACAAAAATGGAAGAACAAGAAATCACATAAAGTTGATTTACCTATGAACGTTATGCATACCAAACACACCAAAATATATTGGGAATGCGACGTTCCTACAAACAGGAAAATAAAGCTTTTTTTAACATTTTCAGTCTCAAAATCAAAATTTATCACATCCTTGTACCCCAGTCACTTTAGAATTTAAGCTCGGAGACAGTTATAGCGGTTATTATTTTATTTTATTAACTTCTTTGAAGTTATACTTCTTTTGGGTCGTTGAGAGCAACGTTTTAGCAGACAACGGAAGTTGCGCGCGCCTACAAAACGGACATGAAGCAGTAAAGTCACCTATTCCAAGGCAACGGAAGTTGCATACAGCCAGCTAAGAAAAATTCGACAGTATAAATCAGGGGTCGGCAACCTGCGGCCCTTTGTACCTTTTTGCGCGGCCCGCTAAAGCACCAATATAATTTTAGGAAAAATGCGAACAAACATTTTCAAGAATGAATTTCATGAAATCAAATTATAGAACGAGGTTGACGGATGAAATTTTACAAAACTCGTTAAGGATCTCAATATCCCAAACACAACCGGACTTAAATAAATTATCAAACACTATACAAAAACAAAATGGGCAATAAATTTTAATGAATGAATAAAATGAAAGATAAACTAGTTTCCTTAATATTTTATATATTTTATATTTACATATTTATACATATGTAATTGGAATTGTATTTTCTTTTTTTCTTTTCAGAATTGTAAAATTTTTGTTCTCTGACATTGTTATTATAGCATGTCAATAAAAAATAATTTTTTTTTATATTTATTTTTAATAATATTTATACTTGTATAGCCCTATTTAAGTTACATTTGCATATGCGGCCCGCATAAAAAAAATTATTTTGAAAATGGCCCGCTGATCGAAAAAGGTTGCCGACTCCTGGTATAAATAGCGTGTTAACACTAAAATATTTATGTTATTTACAAGCTGGCCTGGGACGGGCCGCGAAGCTGGGGCAGCTTTGTAGGGGTATTTTTAAATGTTTAGATCCAATGTATCACTTTGACAGCTACCAATAAAATATAATGTATTACTTAGGCTTAAAAACACCGCTCACGTATTTACATATTGCCATATCTTTTTTATTTGTCAATCTATTTAAATGAAACAAAAACTAAATGTTAGCCCAAACATATCTTAATACATCACTGAAATATTAATAATATTTTATCGAGAAAATATGCAATAAATGTAACGAATTTTACTGCAGTACCAAGTCCAAAGCTGACTGGATTCATTGCTGAAAGTGTAGTTACCGGCTACATGAGAGCTGCAGAAGCCTCTTATACAAATATGTTAGTTTTTCCGAGATGAAGGTAGATTAGCGATAGATTTTGAAGCGGGGCGTATTTGACGACTTTAGGGGAAAAACCATGTTTTCTTATTTTTTTATATATCCTTTTTAGAAATGTATGATACTGTATTAAAATTTGAAATTTTCACGCTCCTCTTCTCTTCGCTATGGTTGAGCACCTAGCTCGAAAAAGTTGTCATAGAAATTGCCGCGGTTCGGAACCCACGTAAAACTTTAGGTCCCTTATACCTTTGAAATACTACTACATTCACAACAAAAGTACAAGCGGGGAAAGCATCTAAACTTGGACACAAGTACACATAGATGATATACATTAGGGTGGAGCAAAAAAAAATTTTTTCTTAGCCTGAGGCTAGAATTTGTAGCTTTTAAAAAATAAACATTTTTGAAAAAAAAATAATTTTTTACTTAACATCTTGAGATGGCCTACTCATTTTTTAAATTAAATTCAAGTTAAAATTCTTTTAAAACAAAAAAAAAATGTTCCAGAAGCTGCAAAGTGTCCTTTTTTTTGCCCATTAACAATTATAAACTTAAAAATTTTTTTCAAAAATTTTTATTTTTTATAAGCTACAAATTCTAGCACCAGGTTAAGAAAAAAAAATGTTTTTTCGCTCCACATACATACATCTACATATGATACTGTATTGATAAAATATGTTTATTATTAAGAAATAGGTTGGTTAGTTACTATGTTTCGGTATCGATATATAAAAATATATTTGTATTTTTGTAATAGTATTTATTGTTTTGAAATGTTGGGCGTATTTCACTGGTTTACTCTAGGCCAATGTTTCTCAAACTTTTTTTTAACATGCCCCACCCAAGTCATTCTAAAAGTTTGATGCCTCCCTTTGTAACATATAATTTTTTATTATAATTTTAAATTGAATTATTTTATAAATGAAGTCTAATTACAACTTGTTCAAGACACACTAGAAAATTAATAAGAAAAAAACAGTAAGTAAATTTTCAAAACATAATAGGTAGATAACTAAAACTCAAGTACGCTTTTAAATTGTGCCCTTGAATAATGATATTGCCCCACGTAAACATTTAAATTGTCCCATGTGAGGCTCCTGGGACCTACGTTGGAAAACACTGCAAATTTCCGAGCCAGGCACACACGGAAGAATCACACATTTAGCTGGACAAAATTAAAATTTGGAATTTTGACAATTAACTGTAACTGCATTTTAAGAATGTCTATAGATAAGTTACACACAACAAAACAATTGCAAACGGCATTAAAGTCTTCTGATTATATGTAATACTACTCGATACGTCAGAAATTAGAAAACGTGTAATAATTATTAATGTGTTTCTTGTATTTTGTTTAAGACTTTAAAAAAATTACATGGATAATATAGCATCAGGTAAATAAGTTTGTTGCAAAGTAGTTTTAAGAACATTTCCTTAAAAAATAGAAGAGGCTTTTAAGATTTACCATAACCTTGTTTTTAAAATTTTTATTAAGTCGTATAAAAAAGTACCATCTAGTACCACTGTCTTTTTTTGTTAATATACATGCCTTATTGTTCAGTAATGTTTTAGAAAAAAACTAGCCATCACTATGAATCACTTTCTAAAATATAACCTATTGTTTATAGGTAGCCGTTCTAGTAGTGTTCCAGTTACTTCAAAAAATGAACTTTTTATTCAATTAAAAGATGCCAAATTTTTTAGTTTATGTAATTCGAAGTGCACGGGGAGACTTTCTGAGTATCTTATGAAAATGCCACTTGATTACTTTTTGGATATTAGACAAATAATAAACCAACGGTCTGGCGATCTGTAACTTGTCCAATTGTGTTTTTTTTTAATAATTTTTTTCCTATTTGTTTATAAGTACAATGTTTTACTATTCGAAGAAGTTTCGATCAGTAGAATATAAAAATTTAAGTCTGGCACCCCTAGTCTTGACACAACTGTTTGCCAGACCACCCTCAAAATATTTATTGCAATGATATAACGTATAAGAAAAACGCCAAAATTTTTGTTTTTTGTTCCTCTTTTAAATAGAATTGGTCTGGCACATTAATACTTGCCCAAAATTCTGCCAGACCACAATTAAAAAATTAGGAAAAAAAAGTTATAAAAAAAAATTGGACAAGTTAGAGATCGCCAGACCATTAGTTTATTATTTATCTAAGATCCAAAAAGTAATAAAGTCCATTTTTGTACTTGAATATTTTTGTCCAGCTAAATGTGTGATTTTTCCGTGTGTGCGAGAGAAAATGAAGCGCGACGCGGAGCGGCGCGCTTCATTTTCTCGGGATCGGAATATGCCACTTTGAGTTCGAATGTACGCACACGGTTTTAAACGTGATTCACAACAAATTAGACGAAAAATTAGTTAAATAATTTTTATCGTTCTCTCTCACTCACATTGACAAGATAGTCGTATCGTTTCGCTCTCTTCCACTCATTGCTGTAAGTAAATACATTTTTTGAATATAAAATCCATATTTATTAAACTACATTTAAATTTTTGATTTGAAGGATCGTAAAATAAATTAGACAAACGTCAAAAATACGAGGATGTGCACATTCGAGCGAAAAGTGGCACATTTCCGAGCGAGGGAAGCAAATGAAGCGCGGCGCGGAGCGGCGCGCTTCATTTTCCCGAGATCGAAATGTGCCACTTTGAGCTCGAATGTGCACACTCGGTTTTAAGCATGGTTTACAATTTAACTTACTTTCTTATATTGTTAACTTCATACAGTCCAATTTTTGTTAGCTCTGTATGCGCAACTTCCGTTGCCTACTAGAATTTAACTCCCATGCGCCAAAAGAAGTACAACTTCAATAAAACTAACCCCATATTTTTTTTCTAAACTTTGTTTTATTTTCCGTCTAAAGTAACTGGCCTATTATTCAATATTGATATATGTTCAAAGTAGTGTAGAAAATTTTTCAGAATATTAAAAAAATATTAAAACACACTTTATTCTTGTTGTGTAAACCGAAGCGTTGCAGAGCCAAACGAGCTTCGAAGCACTGAATTTAAAACAACGGCATATTGATTTATTTTTGATGGAAATCTATTCGAAATACTTGTCACGTTCGAGGTACTACATTTTAAGTATATTTGTAAAAAATACAAAAACGACATTTAAAATTTTAAAAGCATTTCAGTAGGCGATACAGAAGATTCATGTAAGTAGAATCAGGGTTTAGCCATTTCGTGAAAACAGAGCACGTTTTCATATTTCTTTTTCTATTTCGGCGAAAGAAGGTTTCCTAATCTACAGATATTTCCCGTATTCCCTCTAAATCCTCGTAATTTATCACACACTTTAAAATATTGTTGATATAGTATTGGTTTTATTGTATTCAAATGAGGTGGAAGCAAGATATTTTTTTCGTCAAAGTCCAATTTGGAGTTTTGCTAAAGCGATCGAAATAACGGTGCCGACCATTTACGTAAATTTCATAGAAATCTTTACCTTTTACAACAAAACTAATTTAAAAGGGTAACGTGATACTTCGCAGGAAACACCGTACGAAAATGACTCTCTAAAGATGACTATAACCCTAATACGTAGGGTAATTCGGTAACGACCTAAAACACCCTTGTTACCTAATACCTACGAAAACACAACTTTACTCCATCCTGGACCTATTTCTGATAACACTTATTAAAACTTAGGCCTTTTACTTGCTATCTTTTTCATTAGTGTCAAATCTTACACGGATTAAGTAATTTTAGATAACTGACAAATTGCTTTATTCGAAAGGTTATTAAATTTAACCTTTTTTATTTATTTTTAAACACTTAACAATGTTGTTATATCTGTTAAATACTTAATTACTATCAATTAATGTTTATCTTATTTTATGTGTTGTTAAAACAATAAAATTGTATTACGTAGATCATTAAACAATAGCGTTAAAATTTAATAGATGAATAAAGTGTTGTAAAATTTGGTCCAACTGTAAATTTGGTAGGTTAAAAATTTACATATTCATTTTTGCATTTTAAACAGTCTTGTACGGTAATTTAATAATAAGAACACCTATTTACATACAATGATCTTGCAATGTAATTTTCAAACAAGACACAACCTGATAAAACCTAAATATGCATCTCTGTAAAACAGTGCTTTCCAAACTTAATGTTACGGCGCCTCTCTTAAAAGAATGTAATCTTGACGCCACCCCACTGTACACCTATTCCCGAATATATAGGGTAGATAGGTTCTGAAAAAAAACGGGTAAATCTATATCATATTTTTGTGTGTGGGAAACAGTGTAAATCGAAAACCATGCTATATCAGCGGTTTCCAAACTGTAAGTAACAGTGCCTCTCTTAAAAATATTTAATGACTTGACGGCTCACCTCTCCCTATATTATAAAATAATACAAACACAATTTTTTAATTATAAAATTTTAGTAATCATTTCGCGCCTCTCTTTAGACTGCCGCGCCTCCCAATTTGAAAAACACTGAATTAGTTTCTGTTAGTTTGATTCAAGCTTGCACACCGCAAGTTACTCTCGCCAATTTATCGTACACTAGCCGTTTCCCGCGACTTCGTTCGTGTCCATTGTTAATGTATAAAACACTGAGAACACTAAAACTATTTAACACGTGATTGGTCTCTATGGGATGTCATACAATTGAAAAATAAGAAAAAATTAGAGTCAAAATTTTCAAAAATCTGCAAAAAAATTTGGTATAGGTGCACACGCGCCAAACTTGCTATTTGCTATTTATAAACGCATATAAATGCAATTTTCTAAAGTATGAAAATTAATTAATTATTTTGAGAAAATTCCCCACTTTTAAAATATATTACTTTAAATATCGAAGGTTGTAGTCACAATTACCCCATTTTTTAACAGCGAATTCTGAAAACAGCTAATCAGCGTTTCCAGAAATTTCTAATAGATACAAATAATATTAACGACACACACTGTTTATTTCAATTTACAAAGTATGACATTTTGACCGTTAATACATAACTATAAAATTAAATAAATAACAGATTTTATTAGATAAAATCTGTAACAAAAATATTTTCCAAATTTTGTGATTAAAATTTTGAAAACGACATTAAATGAGGTAGTCTGTATGAAAAAAACGTGACTGAGTTGCTTGTTGTAAAATGCAAAATTCAGTGGCTACAAAGCAAACGTTTTTTTCAAAAATATCGGAGAATAGAATCGCAAAAATATAAAAAAAAATAAAATTGAAGATTAAAATTATTTTTAAATTTGAATTAAAACTTTAATTTAAAGAAAGAAATTATAAAAGTTCATTTAAGGTTCATTCAATTGATTTTACATAAAACCATATTTTAAACCACCGGGAACACTAAAATTCTTTAGCAAGAGGTTGGTCTCCTCTGAAAAAATCAGGTTATTGAATTCAAGAGATTTTTTTTTTATAAATCCAAAAACAAATTATTTAATTAAAAATAATAACCTTCTTTTTCTTTTTCTTCTTCTTCTCTGTAAGCTTAACAGCTTGTTTTAGTCCAGCACATCTTTCCATCTTTTCCTAGGTCTACCCGGTGATCTTCTACCTCTTGGAGACAGATCTCTAACTCTCCTCACAATTCGGGCATCGTCCATCCTCGATATGTGGCTATTCCATTCCGCTCTTCTTTTTTTAACCCAGTCGTCTATTTTTTGTATTTCTCACCTACTTCTGATGTCCTCACTTCGCCTGTGGTCTTTTTTGGATACGCCCATTATTTTCCGCAACGTTTTCATCTCAGTAGTTTCCAATATCTGTTTGCTCTTTACTGTGTCCGATCTTGTCTCGCAAGGGAATTTTTTTCCTTGCCCGTGGCTTTACGCAACGAGACCTACACCATTTGATAGGGCATTAAAAAGTACTTTAGAAACCGTTTTGAAATTTTGCCAAATGATTCGAGTTACGACAAGACAAGCCGCAGAAGTTTTTGTTAATCTGTCAAAACTAGTGTTCGTTATTATACACTTCGAATTGCTCTCTATATAATATGATACGTTGTTCTAGTGGAGAACACACTCGCTCACCAATATTTTTGCATTTTGTCGCTCCGAGTTCTAGTCCTCTAGAGAGCAAGGCAATTTTTGCAATTTTGTTTTGATAGAGAATTGTTTATTTTCGTTTATACAACAATTGGCCGTCTTTTTTGACCAAAAATATAATAGCGAACACTAGTTTTGACAGATTAAGACAAACTTCTGGGGCTTGTCTTGTCGCAACCCGAACTATTTGGCAAAATTTGAAAACGGTTTCTAGAGTACTTTTTAATGCCCTATCAAATGGTGTAGGTCCTGTTGCGTAAAGTCACGGGCAACTAAAAGATTCCCTTGTTAGTAGTTACACAAATGAGTGTCAACTAAAATAGCCATAACTAGTCAAAAGTTCAATCTCCGTAGCTAAAAAACGACCAGTAGGGTTTTGAGGGACTGGGAATGTTGTGGTAGAAACTTGGTAGAAATCGGAGTGTCACTTGTGTTCAAGTTTCCTTAGTGAGGGTGATAAAAAAAATTGGATACCAAATTCGGTTTCAGCACCCAAAAATACATGAGATTCAGATAAATTGGTATAAAAAGTTTTCACAAACATTTTTTTCGTTGGCCTGTAAATTATTTATTAATTATTTGAAAAAATAATCAAAGGCCATAGGACGATAAGCATAGTGAATCGGCTCCAGAGCGATATTTGAATCATCTTTTGAGAGTATATTGGTACTAATGAGATACGTTGATTCTGCAAATTTTAGACCTATATCTATTTTGGTTTTTGAATAAATCGAAAAAAACAAAAATCTAAAAATATTTTTTTCTCAAAACGGCTTAACCGATTTAAATAAAATTTAGACACAGTATAGAAGTATATAAGGGCCATACTAGGAAAAAATAACAGCTCATAATATTTATAAAAATCGTTAGAAACAGGCGATTCTTTTCTAAATTATTTTTTTTCTTTAAGATAACGTTCTAGCACAATTTTAAAACTAACTTTTTTTTGTGTCTTTTTTGATGTAGAATAATCTCTTAAAATCTTAAATTGATCGTAAAGGTACGCCATAGCGAAAAATAAGAAAAAACGATTTTTTATTGTAAAAATTGATATATTATAATGTTTATACCTTTGAAACAACAGAAATGAAGCTTAATTCATTAATTTATAAGTCAAAATAACATTAAATATTAAAACTAATAACGTGAAAACAATTAAAACAATTAAAAAAAATAATTTAGAAAAGAATCGCCTGTTTCTAACGATTTTTATAAATATTATGAGCTGTTATTTTTTCCTAGTATGGCCCTTATATACCTCTATAATGCGTCCAAATTTTATTTAAATCGGTTAAGCCGTTTTTGAGAAAAAAAATTTTTTTGATTTTTGTTTATTTTGATTTATTCAAAAACCAAAATTGATATAGGTCTAAAATTGGCAGAATCAACGTATCTCATTAGTACCAATATACTCTCAAAAGATGATTGAGATAGCGCTCTGGGGCCGATTCACTATGCTTATCGTCCTATGGCCTTTATAAGTTTTTACTAAAATCTATAATATAGAAAAAAAGGTGGAGCGAGCCAAATGTAAATTTTTAATTATTAAAACTTTTCTAATTAATATTTGTAATTAATATAAAAGTTGGATTAAAAATTGATGCCCTTAAAACGTTTAATTATAAGTAAAGATGTATTTTGTAATTTATTTATAACATAGAGATATAATAATTTAGGTAATTAAGTATTTATGTAGGTATATATTATATGTATTATATCTGCGTTTTTTGAATTTTGTATTAATAAAATAAAATAATTTTGCCAAACAAAATGTCCTAATATTACACAAATTTTAAAAAATTTATACCTGCGTTTGAATCGACCATTTTTAAACAAATTATAGGGTGCGGGCCTGCTATGGGCGAGTGTGTGTCTGGATACTTATGTCTATGTCGTCTATTTTTGAATAAATTTTAGCGTATGGGCCTCAACGTTCGCTGTGTGTGCTTGCTGTGGGCCTAACGAAATTTAAATTAAAAATAACATAAATATTTGAGTGTTAGCACACTATTCATACTGTTAAATATTCATAAGCGGCGCGCGCTACTGCCGTTGTCTGTTAAAATTTCATTCGCAAAAACCAAAACAAGTATAACTTCAAAAGTAAGTTTTATACGCATTTAAAATTTCAAGCCTAAGTTGTGGGAAAGAAAGTGCGCGTTATACATCGCGGCATACGGTAATTCGTTATAATAAAACGTAACAGTTTTAAACGCTTTATTAAAAAATAGTAAAGGAATAGTTGCATTACATAATCATATTCAACAACACGGAATCTCTACTGCATATGTAAATTTGCATAAATTACAGACATATCTTGAAAGCATCCCACTCTTTGCATGTTTAACCTTATGCCTCTGGAGCTTTTATTTGTAAATACCCTATCAGTACGTTTTATCTAAAAATACTTTAGGCGTAAGAGTAGAACAGAATTGTCGATTACTTGTTATTAACTGTAAATTTGAGATCTGTTAGCAACTTGTTTACAATAATCAGGTATTAAAACTGTGCATTTGCATATATTTGAAAAATGCTTCTCCGGCTTAGGTATTTTCAATTTACATAAAAATTTTAATTACTCACTTACAAGAAAAGCAATTAACTGTTCCGATAGACTTGTCTGAATATAAAAATTAAATGTCACCAAAAATAGGACACGCTGTTAGGAAGAGCTTTTGATAATTAATAATTGATAAGAGTTTTTCGAAGGCTTACGTTTCAATACTAGAGTAGGCTTTAAGAAATTAAGTCTTATGAATTATTAATTTACATTATAACTCGTCGAGGGCTTAACTCTTGCGGTGGAATGAATAAAAATCGATTAATCACCTCGTACAGTTTTTTTTTGCTAAACCAAAATACAATTCGGCTTCGATAAAAATAACGTTGCAGTGACCCAATTATAAAATTAAATATGTTAGTATGACTCGTTGAAATTTCAAAGAGCAATCACAACGCCTAAATTTGAATAATTAAAGTTAATGTATTCACAGAGGCGTCTTCTCAGTAGACATTCTATTTGTCTAAAACGAATATTAGTAGCTAACTTGTCAAATAGGATTTGTAACTTAATACACAGACAACTAATTTATATCTGCGTTTTAAGACAGCATTGTATTGTTCAACGTCCATTTCAAACTTAAAAAAAATAATGTATTAATCAGTGTTAAAATACGAGGTGCGTCAAGGTTAATATAAAATTGATTAGGTTTAATTTTCGAATTATTGTTTTATTAAATATGCAGGCGAAAGTGGTATAAAATGATTGCTTGATTATTGTTGAATTTTAAATAAAATTTATGAAATACGACGGATTCTATGGACTATGTATTTTAACGATCGTATTGGTTTTTTTATCAGTCACTTGATTTACTATAATGATTTAATAAAATAAATAATTATATAAATTAAGTTTAAATAGTTTTAACTTTACGCAGTAATTAATTAATTATAAGTAATTTTGATTAATTTTAGGTCTGTCATTCACTGGTATATTATATTGTAATACTCATTCAGTAAATGACCCACTATTTTGAGATGTTAATTTTTTTTTAACAGTGAGTAATAGGTACACAATTATAAACACAGTTTAAATAAAAGTAGTAATACCTCCATACTAACAAAAATTAATAAAACTGCAAAACAAGACTGCAAGTTATGAAAGTTTGAAGAAAGCAATTAAAAAAATTAGACAAAATCTCTTAAGTGCGAACATAATAATTTGAATAAAATGTTAAAAATTCAACTTTCTGTATACACATATTTTCTATAATAATTACCTATAACTTAGTGTTTAAAGCTAATTTTGCAAAGTTTTAAGAATTATTTGTTTTTAATAGATAAATAAATCAATTAATCAGTCATTCACTGGACTATACCTGGTCATTCTTTAGATGAAAATAGTCAATTGCTTTTATACTCTCTTCTTGTTTTGCGCCTTTTTATACCTGTATCAGGTTTAGGCGTTTTCCCCGCTTGAAACATTGTTGTGAATGTAGTAGTGTTTCAAAGATTCAAGGGACCTACAGTTTTACGTGGGTTCCGAACTACGGCAATTTCTAGGGAAATTTTCGAGCAGTTTTACTCTTGACAGGTGCTCAGCCTTGCGAAGAGAAGAGGAGCGTGAAATATTTGATGGTCGGCGCGGGGATTCGAACCACTTCGAACCCACCTCGCTAGCGCAGCAGCCCAAACACTAAACCACTTGTGACACGCTTCCTTTGTAGTTAATTTTTCAAGGTTTGTTACCAAATTGTTACATTTTCATTATTTAATTAATAATCAAACAAATACTTTATTTCATCTGTGACGGGTTCCTTGTGTTTATTATTTCTTTTAGGACAAAGTAGCTCTCAGTGCAACAAATCGGTCATTATCTGGAGGTTTTACCCTAAACAATTTAGTTATAAAATATTGTTATTTAAAAAGTATAGAACCGTATTTCTATCCAAAATCAAATCGTTTTAACTGAACAATACATAAGAGTACGTCGTATGTGAAAAAAACACCAAAGCACTTTTCTAAAAAACATCGAAATCAATCAATTTGTAATAGACTAATAGAAAGTAATATTTTTACAAAAAAGCAATTGTTAAACGTTTTACCTTAAAGACTACTTTACAATTTTTTTTTTAAATTATTAAATCGGGTTATAATGAACGCTACAGTAGAGACTAAGCTAATATGTTAAAATGCGGAACTATAAAATACTAAAAAAACATCAATTTGAATAAGTTTACCTATGAAAGAATTTTTCAAAAGTTACGTAAATTTTATTTAAACAACTTTGGTTCTTTTTTATTTAGTAACTTATTTATCTTAATAATTTAGAAAAACCAAAAAATATTTTTATATGTAAGCAAGTTTATTTAATATTTGACCTTTTTTTTTTTAATTTGAGTGTTGAAGTATTTTATGCTATCTAAAAACAGATTAATTCAATTGTATTATAAGAAATTGTTCAATTTAATTTTAGTTATTTAATATGAATACTAATGTTATAAATACACATCCATGTTCGTATTTAATATAATTAAGTGTTTCTTTCCTCTCATCATAAATTGCTTTTATTAAAAAGAATACTAAAACTAAAGCAAAGCACAATGAGTTTTATTTGCACGATACGTTTCTATCGTTAGTTGAATCATTTTTCAAATTGGCTGTTTTCCTGGATAACGACTTCGTAGTGCATTATTTTAAGTTGAAAATGGCTTTTCGAATTGGAAAACTAACTGAATTGGAAACTTACAATCTCACATTATTGGTTATAGGACTGCACCTTGTAAATTCCAAGTGCAGTACCTTTTCGGATAAAATGTAGTAATACCTTGAATATAGATTAAGTACGCCGAAATCTCTCCAGAGAGCTGTAGCCACAAAGTTTTCTAGTTATTCAAAGATGATTTTCAACTTCCGCTATAGACGTGGTTATTTTATAACTTTGCTCTTACCTAGCGAATCCTAATTTAATTTTAAACTAAAATATTACTTAGTTGTTTGCGTTTAATAGTTTTTCTTTTATATAAGAACTATGAATTTTCAGTTAAGTATACTTTAGAACAGTGGTTTCAAATTGGGGGCACTCTTCCCTTAGCAGTCACAGACGATAGCGAAGAGGGGACGCAAAAAGTTTAATAAAAGGTATTTTAAATTTAATTTTAATTTTAAAAGATTATTCAAATTTAATCAAGTCTAGAATTCATAAATTGTTTAATTGTCAAAAAAAAATGTTTTTTATTAGTTTATTATTTGAATAAGTAAAAACTTTATTTTGCATTAAACTAAACATAAACGATTAAGACAATATTTTAAATCAGGGACGAGCAACACGCGGCCCGCAGGCCGCTTGCGGCCCGTTAAACATGTTTATGCGGCCCGCCAAGCATTAAAATTTGTATATGAAACTTTACTTTTTTTAAATTTTATATTTTTTTATTCTAATGTTTATTATAAATAAAGTTTTGTAAATTATTAATAAGTGTTACTTTATGTGCGGCCCGCCAAAAAATTTTAAAATTTAAATTGGCCCGTTGATTAAAAAGGTTGCTCACCTCTGATTTAGATTAAAATTATTTTTCTTAAAAATTTATTTAAAAACAAAAATTGAAAATGAACGATCCAATTAGTGCATTTTAGCAAACTGATGAACACTTAAAAACGTCAAAGTCAAATTTTGAAAATAATTCATATTTCAAGAACGAATGGTCAAAAAAATTTAAAAAAAATTATTAACGTGTTTTTCATTGGTCCAAAAACATAAAATTTTGAGAAAATCGAAAGGGGCCACCTAGAAAAATGGCCCATATACATTCTAATGAATTACATATAGGTACCTACTTTTATATCATAGATACGTAGTTTTTTTTATAAGATACACTAACAAAATTCACGTAAAAAAATTAATTATTTTCTAAATATAACTGACCAAATTATGCATATTTTGCTTTGTTTTAGATTTACACGGTTACCCATACAAAAAATGATTTTGATTGTTCTCCGAAACCTATTTACCGTGTAAAACGAAAGATAGGTGTACCAAGAATTTATTTTTTTTAAGTAACATAAAATTTAAAAATCACTAGTTTAAAAAGAACATGGTTAGGAAGTATTGCAAAGCAGATGTTGAATGAGCGCGGGTCATCTTAGCGTAATTCACCAACTGAACAAATTTTATCGTAAACTCAGTGATGGCAAGAGGGAAATTATTACTAATGATAATTTACAACCTTAACAATGTAAGTTTTATCAACTTCGAAGTCCCATAAATTCCTCTAATTACAATTTATGACAATTAATTAGAAACCTAAATGTGATAAATAACAAGCGAAGAGTCTTACAATTAATTCAAAATTCCATTGGGTATTAAAAACTTATGTTAGATTTAATTCTTTAAAAAAATTCTGAAACAACTGTTTTATTACCAGAGTACAATACGAAAAGCTTTCCTGCAATTGGCATGAAAGACGAGAAGTGCAATTCTCGGGACATAAATTATACTTAAGAAGGCGCTTAAGACTTGAACTGTTTATACAGTTTCACAATGATGAACAATACGGAATTATAGAATAAATTTTATGGATTGAATTAAACCACGTTAAAACTCATCAAATATAAAAAAAAAATGTAAAGAACCGAACATCATTTACATAGGACTTTGGGGAATTTCGTTTCAGCAACTGCATTTTGTAACTTATAAGTCACAGATTAAAAGTTTAAATGCAACAATAGTCGATAAATCAATAGTCCTTAAATTACAAAAATTGCAAAATTAGATTTTCTAATTTCTAAAAATATAAAAAAACACGAGTTCATAAAATCGAGAATCGATTAAACTATTATATACTTAGTTGTTATTTATTAAAGTTTATAATAAACGATAACAATAATTAAAAAATTTTAATTTTAACAGAATTTTTTGAATTCGTCAATTTGAAGAAACTACAGTACCTACTACCTCTGCATGTTACGAAGATTTGGGGACTTTGTAAAATCCTGAGGGGCAATATAAAAATTGGTTTCATTCGTGTCTTGGATCAAGGTATTGGTGCGAAGGTTTGTAAGTCTGTATGTAAAAGTAGATAAAACGTAAAATATAGAAAAGTTCTATTAAGATGAAAATTTTCATTATTAGGCTTAATTCATTGTCATTTAATGTTAACTCGAATTATTTGAATTGCATTTCAAATAGATACTTGTCAAACGGATACACGGTTAAGCACACTACAAGCTTCGTCAACAATAAAAAGCTTCAGGTAGCCAAAAATAATGATATTGGGTTTTAGGGTTAAGAAAAGGTCATAAAAATATTAAAATTTGTAAGATTCTAAAAGCGTAACATGCAGAGAAGTTAAGTTCAAATCATTTTACATACAAAACCAATTTTGAAATCTCTGTAAGTTAAAAACATTTGATAATTGAAAAATAAAATTTATCGGACACCAAAAATTCATGTAAATGGTGCGAGGTCCTTTGTACCTGCACATGCAACCACTACTAGGCTAACCAGAACGAAGTTAACAGATTTTAAAAATGTATTCCAATTATTTTAATGTTGTCTACTACAAATATAAGAAAAAAAAACACAAAATGCGTCATTTTTAAAATGCAAATGCTTAAATTCATTTCAGGAATGAAGACAGTAGGAGTATATGTTTAGAATAACGCGTTTTATTCATCAAAAAAATTGTAAGTTCATATTTTTACTGATAACAGCTTTAATCTTGAAATTTAAATTAAACAAGGGGGTTTTATTCTTTTGGTAGCGCAAAAACTTTAATTTTTTTTTAATTAACTTGGATTTAATCACTTTTCATAAATATAAATCTTTGAAACTACAAAAAGAATAGTCAATCAATTTTTTATTAATTGATCTCAAATCAAAACACTTTTTTACATAATATCAACCGTATAATTAAAAATGAGTGTTTCAAATGGTTTGTATACTATATTTTTTTTGTTTCCAAAAGCAATTTTTTTAGAAAAATTTATGTTATTCATTAATAAACAATGTGCCAACTAAAGTGATTTTAAATGATTTGCAGATACCTACTATAAAAGAGGAAATTGGAAGATCTGCCCAAAGGTACAAAGACAGACTATTAGTGCATCCCAATGAACTAGTAAATACGTTAATGAACGAATCTGATAAACCAAAAGCTTAAAACGATCTAAACCACATGATCTTTTAACGCGTTTCAATTAACAAATTTAATTCCACCTAATATTAATTCTAAGAATTAACTTAAGTTTTTTTTTTTTGTTATAGGTTTTTTTTTAACAATTCACTGGCACTATAAACTAGTGTATTTGTAATAGAGGGGTTTATTGTAACCCTACTCTACATGTATAAAAGCAATTGGTAGTTTTTATCTGCTGCTTGCACCTATTGTTATATGTATCATACTAAATACTTATTGTCCTTCATAGACAGGACAGATTGTATAACAATAGAGATTTATAAAAAAAAAATAATAAACAAACAAAAGAATTTTTAAGAGAGCTATTTTATGCTTTGAATTTTCAACTTCTCTTTTTCAAAAAATAACTTGTAGTCGAGAACTTCGTCTAGCATCCGATTTTTCTTTATGTCATCAATTAAAATTAATGATGGTTTTAATTTTGTGCAATAAAAAATTGCCTTTATTAACAGATTTTCTACGGAAAGCTTCGAACGTCGCTTGGGAAACATAAAAGTAAATTAATTTAAGCTTGTTTTAACATTATTCGACCAAAACAATGACTAATAGGTGTATCTGAATCTAAATTACGGATGGAAGTAAGAATTATAAGCCAGCATTTATTATATTTTCAATAACCTATTATTTTATTAATTTAAAGTACCGTTGTAAAACCACAGACAACCTGATTTAAAATCTACTTCTGCGTTATAATATTGTTTTAATAACGCACATAAAGCCATAAGTCACATCTGTACAATTTTCTCACCATTCATAATTGTAACGTGTGGTACGAAACTCGAACTGTTAAAAAAAGTTACTTGGGCCAGACCGAAGAAGGTTTGGAGCAAGAAGTAAGTGGAACGATCCGCAAATCAAATGTAGGTCTCGGTACCTACATTAAACGTGATTTATTAAAACTTTTGAACATGCTGAATAAAATTTTGTCCAGTTTGAGTATGAATTGTAGCACTGTTATCGTCTCTACGATAACTACATGCATTGTTATGTAACAAGACTTGTAACCCACTGTACGGTATGCTGTCTGCTAAAAGAAATCTATTATTTCTGACTGACATAAACCGTTATATCTACATCTAATTTTTAACAAATGATTCAGCATACTGAAAAGTTTAATTACTATTTCATCATTGTTTGCATTCTATAAATTATTTCTTCTAGTACTAATAAATTAGCCACACCACCTATTAATTAATCATTCGCTCTTTTGGAGATGCTTCTCGTTCGCCTTGTAAATAATTTCTAAATTTAGATTTCGTACCGTTATATTATTTAACCTAATTTTTTGTTCTATTAAAATTACCATCATTTCTTCGTATTAACTCATTTTTTCCCTACTAAAAATATACATTAGTACTACACTTATTGCTGTCCGAAAGCTCGTTAACAACATGAATAAAAATAAAAATTAGTTCGCTGCTTAAAGTCCTACAAAAAATCTACATTCCTGACAAAATTACAGCATTAGCACTTCATAAAAGTTGAAATTTACTTAATAGGGAGAGAGACTGGTCGTATTAAATTTACTATTTAATGAAAAAGTAGAATATTCTTTGCATTAAGTTAATCACTGCTTTTATGTAGATATTTTATAGAACAACTAAAAGCGTCTGGTAAAATAAAATAAGCATCTTCCATATTTACGATTACTGTAATTTTTTACAACTTGTACACGCATTAAAATAAGTTTGTAAAAAGTAGAATTTCAACTAAAAGTGAAACATGTCAGTGTAAATTTAAATAAAAAACGCTCTAAATTTTTCGAAAATGTTTTTTACAGATTGTAAAATCTTAAAGAAAAAAAACCTTCAGAAATGGATAGACATCCTTTTACATAATAAAACGTGATTTGTTTATAACATTATTAATTAAAAGAAGATTGCACCCACCTCAAAAAAGTATTGAAAGATGTTCTAATCAAATTTATGTATTTTTCTTATTAGTTAAAAAATTTTGGTGAATTTTTCCGAAATTAATTTTAGGCGTGATTTTACATACTATATTAATGTAGTTTGTTTATAATACTCCACATTATAAATCAAAATTAAAACGCCTCAAAGAAATAGGGTAATACATTGCATGTACACTGACGAGCGTTTAAAACTGCACGACGGACTTAATGGACAAAATATACATATTATCTATAAGTATTAAAAACAATATATATAAACAAATGACATATGTATGCGATAGTTGGCACTTGAACACATGCTATAAAATTTTTGGTTCAAATTAATGATTTTAAAGCGTTCAAATACTAATAATTCTAAATAAAAAAGCGGTCGTACAGTTTTAAACGCTCGTCGGTGTATTCTGGTAAAATTCGCATTTTTCTTATTAGGCAAAATAGTAAATAAAAATATTATAATATGAACTGTAAACATAATTTTACATAAACAAATTTATTTCTTGTGTACTATATTGGTCAGGTAAAATGTAAGATTAATGTAAATGTAGTAAGGTAAGAGAAGAATAAAAGTGTGCTTTGAATATAGAGATTATGCTTCTTATGTTAAAAGTCAACGCAAGTGGTGAAAGTAAATGATTATTTCGTTTACAGTTATTCTTTACAATTTGTTAATTAATTTTATGTAAATACTTGAAATAAACAGCTTAAGTGACTCTAAGTAGAATTATTATTCACATTTTATTAAATAAGACTACATTTGAATATAAATAATATTAATTCAATCTTTTCAATAAAAGAAGAAAATACAATAAAATTCTTGTAACGAAAATACGTACAAAATGACACACACCCGCCTCAAATACATTGACCCTGCGTCACAAATTTCTGATTAAACGTCAATTGTGTTCTTATAAAATTAAATTAAATTATTTTATTAAAGTGTTCCTCGTTTTTGAATTGTAAGAACATTGATTATACATATACCTACTAAAAGGTGTACATAACGCGTTATACCAGGGATAAGCAACACGCGGCCCGCGGGTCTATTGCGGCCCGTTAAACATGTTTATGCGGCCCGCCAAGCATTTCTAAAATTGAATTTATTTATTTCAATAAGTGTACTAATTCATATGTGCTGTTTATTTTGCTTATTAAGGGTGATACAATATCTTAAATTATTAATAAGTGCGGCCCGCCAAAAATTTTTAAAATTTAAATTGGCCCGATGATTAAAAAGGTTGCTCACCCCAGCGTTATACGGTGTCATACGAGCGCGTTATACGAGAATGCTCGTAGAATACGTTTTTCTATAACGCGGCACCAACCTACCCTGTCAAAGGGGAGATTACTGTATAATCATATCTCATTTTGTACGTATTTCCACTATTCCACCTTTAAATAGTATACCAATGGAGTATTTTTTTCAGTTCTGCCATTTTTTTAAGTAAAGTACCTAATTGGAAAAACTGCTTTAAAATTTTTGAAAAAAGTGTGATTTGTTAATTTAATTATTAATTTTTTGATCAAGCAACCGCAACATAAAGAATTTGTAGTATCCCAATATTTTTGTACCTTTTGTTTTCAATAGTGTTTTGATTTAAAAAATGTATAAGATCTTATTTTTTAATCAAGAAATTTTCTATTTTCTACTGCATTATCTTTCTTCTTGTTTATGATATTTTGTATACATTTTTAATGTATTTTTAACCATCAAAAACTAAATATTTTATGGGTATTTACAAATTTACGATATTCGACTGTATATGTTCAGAAGAAACGTTCAATAAGGTTAAATCTCACTTTAACTACATTTAGATGTCACTAAAATTATTTTTATTTACTTATATGGTGATAATAAAACGAATTTAATCTTTTTTTTTTATTTGATTTTTTTGAAAATGTATTTCATATTTTTTATTAAAGTGCTTCAATGAAAATTATCTCGAATAAAATATTTTTGAACAAATGGACAAAAAAAATCCGAAATCGGTGACTTGTTTCTGAACGGAGGGAGCATGATATAAATAATTATTCCCGTCAGTTACCAACGTGTTATCATATTCTGAGAAGAAAGAGGTAAGATGGTCAAAGTAAAGTCTCTTGTAAGAACGCTACTCGTGCATGACCTACGACATTCGCTTCCATGGATATACCAACTCTCTCATACACTTCCTATTGCAAAGCATGCCTAATATAGACAGTGCACGTTTTAATTTATTTTTTAATAGCAACAAAGTTAATGGTTTCAAACCACAAATACATGGGTATATTTAAAAAAAACACAATTTACCAAATCAGACATTAGTAACTTATTTTTTTCGTGAGAAACTAATTTAACTACACATAAAAATTGATAATAAGATTCATTTTTGAATGCGTTTTTAATTGGGATAATAACAAAGCGGCTTGTAATTTAATTTTATAAAAATTCACAGTCGTTTTAAAATCAATTTCAAAATAATTGCTGCGGTTATCATTTTAAAAGACGGTCAAAAATTAAAAGCTGCCCAAGGATGATTCGAACGAAAGCCCAGTATTTATTCTCATTAAGCGTTTTCTTTGCAGTCGTAACGTGCGGAGGTTCATTAATGGTGCAACATCTGGTTTGTATTGTTTTGCTTTAATTTGAATTCGAGGACCTAATTTACACTTAAATTATTTGTGAATTGTCTTGGGTTCTCTTAAACCAGAAGTAGGTAGGTATGCGTAACCGCATTCAATGTATTTTTAATAAAGCGCAGCAGAAGTAATGCCGTTATCTGCATTCTTGGATTGTAATATATTCAGCATCGCAGTCATTGTACACCTTGCATATGTTGCAGCATTAGGGTCGAATGAGATTGAAATGGAACGATAGTTAATTGGACAATAAATGGAATATCAAAGGAAATGCTCAATATACAACATTTTAACTTCGCTGCGCAATGATTAAGAGGCAATCATCTACAACTTACTCCTACAAATGTAACTAAGGAACATTATAATTACGTACTGCTTTACATGTAAAACTAATTAACATGATATACGGTTTATACATACAAAGTATGTACAAAGCTAAAGGAAAAATTTCATAATTTTTGAGGTTATACTTTTTTGAAGCGTTGCGGATACAATTTTAGCATACAACGGAAGTTGCGCGCGCACCGCTAACGGAACTTTGACAGCTGAAGAAAGCCGTCTAAAAAAGTAAATTAATTATAGTGAACCATGCTTAAAACCGAGTGTGCACATTCGAGCTCAAAGTGGCACATTCCGATCTCGGGAAAATGAAGCGCGCCGCTCCGCGTCGCGCTTCATTTGCTTCCCTCGCTCGGAAATGTGCCACTTTTCGCTCGAATGCGCACATCCTCGTGTATATTGAATTTCTCTGCTAACCTTCCCTCTTCTAAGTCATAAATAAGTATCAATAGTATGTTCCAAAAACCTATTTACCATAGCAATGGGTGGAAGGGAGCGCAAATATACGACAATCTCGGCAATGCGAGTGAGAGGGAGGGATTAAAATTATTCAACTGATTTTCGTCTAATGTATTGGTCTAATTTATTGTAAATTGTGCTTAAAACCAAGTGTGCACATTCGAGCTCAGCATGCACATACTTCGAAATTTTTAAATTTCTTTAAAAAAAAAATTAAATTTAGTTTAGTTTAGTAAATGGGTCAATATTTGATAATCGGCCAAAACACATTTCCAGCATTTTTCTATAATTTTAATATAATATTTGTTAAGAATCTCTAGTGTCACCTGTCGCCACACTAGTGTGACTAGACAAGAGAGAGTGTTTTAACGGAGATCATCCATTACTAAGAACACGTGCATTGCGCTAAGAACTCCGCTAATAGGTTATGGGCCCAGGTGCTTGTAAAAGTGAATTATTATATAAAAATAAAATTGTGCTGTTATAATTTTGGAAATGGCGAAGACTGGTAATAGTCAGTTATGTTATGAAGGTTTACAAAGTGACAATTATGACACTTGGAAAATTCATACAGAAGCTTTGCTAACAAAATTGGAATTGTGGGACTACACAAACGGCATACGAAGGAAGCCCGAAGATGGCAGCGAAAACGAAAAAAGAACTTAAGGAATGGACCCGAAAAGACCAGAGAGCAAGATCGGAAATAATTTTAACGATATGTCCATCTCAACTAAAACAAGTGAAAAATTGTAGAACATCAGAAGATCTGTGGAATAAACTGGAACAAATTCATCAATCGAAGGGACCTGCCCGTAAAGCAGCATTGTTGAAACAATTAATATTATGTCGCATGAAAGATCAAGAGAACGTTCGATCGCACTTAAATAATTTCTTCGATACTGTTGATAAATTAAGTGAAATTGAAGTGGAAATTAACTCTGATTTGTTGGCAATAATATTGTTGTACAGTTTACCAGATACATACGAAAACTTTAGATGTGCTATTGAATCGCGAGACGTTTTGCCTCAACCTGAAATTCTTAAGATTAAAATTGCGGAAGAAAGTGATGCAAGAAGAAGCGATAGAGCCGACAACACCACATCAGATGCCTTTTACGTGAAAAAGAAC
This sequence comes from Sinopyrophorus schimmeli, assembly GCA_036325965.1. Lineage (NCBI taxonomy): Eukaryota > Metazoa > Arthropoda > Insecta > Coleoptera > Elateridae > Sinopyrophorus > Sinopyrophorus schimmeli. The sequence continues at coordinate 145,359 of JARFIZ010000049.1, read as the reverse complement.
GCACCGTACCGACTACAATCTAAGAAACCGTCAACAAATGTGGAAGTGAATAAAACATTCAAGTTTAGATGTCACAGATGTCATAAAATCGGACATAAGGCCGCCGACTGTTTTAAGAAAAATTTTAATAATTCGGCAAATCAGACCTAATTTACACTTAAATTATTTGTGAATTGTCTTGGGTTCTCTTAAACCAGAAGTAGGTAGGTATGCGTAACCGCATTCAATGTATTTTTAATAAAGCGCAGCAGAAGTAATGCCGTTATCTGCATTCTTGGATTGTAATATATTCAGCATCGCAGTCATTGTACACTTTGCATATGTTGCAGCATTAGGGTCGAATGAGATTGAAATGGAACGATAGTTAATTGGACAATAAATGGAATATCAAAGGAAATGCTCAATATACATTTTAACTTCGCTGCGCAATGATTAAGAGGCAATCATCTACAACTTACTCCTACAAATGTAACTAAGGAACATTATAATTACGTACTGCTTTACATGTAAAACTAATTAACATGATATACGGTTTATACATACAAAGTATGTACAAAGCTAAAGGAAAAATTTCATAATTTTTGAGGTTATACTTTTTTGAAGCGTTGCGGATACAATTTTAGCATACAACGGAAGTTGCGCGCACACCGCTAACGGAACTTTGACAGCTGAAGAAAGCCGTCTAAAAAAGTAAATTAATTATAGTGAACCATGCTTAAAACCGAGTGTGCACATTCGAGCTCAAAGTGGCACATTCCGATCTCGGGAAAATGAAGCGCGCCGCTCCGCGTCGCGCTTCATTTGCTTCCCTCGCTCGGAAATGTGCCACTTTTCGCTCGAATGCGCACATCCTCGTGTATATTGAATTTCTCTGCTAACCTTCCCTCTTCTAAGTCATAAATAAGTATCAATAGTATGTTCCAAAAACCTATTTACCATAGCAATGGGTGGAAGGGAGCGCAAATATACGACAATCTCGGCAATGCGAGTGAGAGGGAGGGATTAAAATTATTTAACTGATTTTCGTCTAATGTATTGGTCTAATTTATTGTAAATTGTGCTTAAAACCAAGTGTGCACATTCGAGCTCAGCATGCACATACTTCGAAATTTTTAAATTTCTTTAAAAAAAAAATTAAATTTAGTTTAGTTTAGTAAATGGGTCAATATTTGATAATCGGCCAAAACACATTTCCAGCATTTTTCTATAATTTTAATATAATATTTGTTAAGAATCTCTAGTGTCACCTGTCGCCACACTAGTGTGACTAGACAAGAGAGAGTGTTTTAACGGAGATCATCCATTACTAAGAACACGTGCATTGCGCTAAGAACTCCGCTAATAGGTTATGGGCCCAGGTGCTTGTAAAAGTGAATTATTATATAAAAATAAAATTGTGCTGTTATAATTTTGGAAATGGCGAAGACTGGTAATAGTCAGTTATGTTATGAAGGTTTACAAAGTGACAATTATGACACTTGGAAAATTCATACAGAAGCTTTGCTAACAAAATTGGAATTGTGGGACTACACAAACGGCATACGAAGGAAGCCCGAAGATGGCAGCGAAAACGAAAAAGAACTTAAGGAATGGACCCGAAAAGACCAGAGAGCAAGATCGGAAATAATTTTAACGATATGTCCATCTCAACTAAAACAAGTGAAAAATTGTAGAACATCAGAAGATCTGTGGAATAAACTGGAACAAATTCATCAATCGAAGGGACCTGCCCGTAAAGCAGCATTGTTGAAACAATTAATATTATGTCGCATGAAAGATCAAGAGAACGTTCGATCGCACTTAAATAATTTCTTCGATACTGTTGATAAATTAAGTGAAATTGAAGTGGAAATTAACTCTGATTTGTTGGCAATAATATTGTTGTACAGTTTACCAGATACATACGAAAACTTTAGATGTGCTATTGAATCGCGAGACGTTTTGCCTCAACCTGAAATTCTTAAGATTAAAATTGCGGAAGAAAGTGATGCAAGAAGAAGCGATAGAGCCGACAACACCACATCAGATGCCTTTTACGTGAAAAAGAACGCACCGTACCGACTACAATCTAAGAAACCGTCAACAAATGTGGAAGTGAATAAAACATTCAAGTTTAGATGTCACAGATGTCATAAAATCGGACATAAGGCCGCCGACTGTTTTAAGAAAAATTTTAATAATTCGGCAAATCTTACTAATCATGATTGTTTAACTTTGGAAACATTAAACGCGGAAAATGATTGTGTCAACGTTAATTGGTGTTTAGACAGTGGCGCAACATCGCACTTATGTAATGATAAAAATAACTTTACGAAATTTAAGATTTCAAGTGATAAGTTAAATCTCGCAACTAATATGTGTACCAAAATATTAGGAAAAGGCACGGTCAGTATATATACTCAGTTAAACGGAGAAACAAACGGTTTTGATTTGGAAAACACGCTACATGTGCCAAATTTGAGAAAGAACTTATTATCGGTTGCAAAGATTACCGAAAAAGGTTTTAAAGTTGTTTTTAATAAGAATGAAGCGCATGTGATTAATTCGCAAAACGAAGTTCGTATTAAAGCTGATCGTATTGGAGACTTGTACTACGTACGTACACAGGAAGAAATGGAACATACGGCACGTAACGTTACCGCGAAACTCAAAACGGGAACGGAAATAATTGAAACGTGGCACCGGAAAATGGCTCACCTGAATTTCAGAGACTTAAAAGATTGTGTGAGAAACGGTAATGTCGAAGGAATAAACATTAAATTTGACAAAAACGCACAACCGGAATGTGATATATGTTACCTCGGAAAGATGACGCGAACCCCATTTCCCAAAAAGTCGAAACGTAAATCAAAATTGTTAGAAATTATACACACTGATTTATGTGGTCCAATGAGGACTGAATCTAAAGGAAAATCTAAATATTATATTGAATTTATAGACGATTATTCAAAATGGTGTGAAGTAAGGTTCATAAAGTCTAAAGACGAAGTAGAAAAAGTTCTAAAAGAATATATCAACTATGTAGAAAAACAGAAAGGAATTAAAGTGAAGTGTATACAATCAGACAATGGGCGAGAATTTTTAAACGAAGGTATCAATTCTTATCTCAAAGAACGTGGGATCATCAGAAGATTGTCCGCTCCGTACAATCCGGAACAGAATGGAATCGCTGAACGCAAAACCGTACTTTGGTCAGCACCGCTCGATGTTTGTTAATTCAAGCTGGTATTTCGAGTACATTCTGGGCCGAAGCTGTGAATACAGCGAATTATGTACGAAACAGATGTCCTACGAAAAGTCTGCATGGAAAAACGCCTTACGAATTATGGACTGGAAATACCCCAAACGTAAGTAATCTTGAGGAATTTGGAACTAAAGTATTTTGTTTGAATAGGAATCCTAACAAAGGAAAACTCGACAAGAGGAGCAGAGAAGGTATCTTCCTAGGATACGATGACTGCACCAAAGGTTACAGAGTTTGGATACCCGAAGAAAATAAAATGGAAGTATCTCGTGACGTTAAATTCACGAAAAATATTGAAGTAAAAACTTACAATGAAGAGTTCTATAACGATAATTCGATAATCGAAGAATTGGAAGAGACGAGTGACTCAGGCGACATGGAAAATGAAATCGAAGACGACCCCAGCTTAGATTCAGAGGATTCTACGACTAAGCGTGGACCCGGAAGACCCAAGTTTGTCAGAACTGGATTCAGGGGGAGACCAAAGAAGATTTATCATACATGTACACCTAAAACCAACGAACCTCAAGAAAACAGTAACTTAGCCGAAATTTCTATGAAAAGAGCCTTAGAAAGTGAGCATGCTGCAGAGTGGCACAATGCAATGGTAGAAGAAATTAAGTCTATTCTTAAGAATAATACTTGGAAATTGGTGAATAAGCCCACTAACTCCGTTGTTATTGGAAGTAGAATTGTCTTAAGGAATAAGTTTGATAGTGAAGGTAATCTGGAAAGAAGAAAAGCAAGATTGGTTGCCCAAGGCTTTAATCAACAACCCGGAATTCATTTTAACGAAACATTTGCACCGGTTGCTCGTTTAAGCAGTATAAGGTTGGTTGCTGCACTTGCCGCTAAATACGGAATGAAGATGCACCAACTTGACGTCACTTGTGCTTATCTAAATGGAGAATTAGATGAAACAATATACATGGAACCACCTCCACAGTTATCAGAAGTACTTGAGACAATTGCTGAAAAGGAAAAATGCGAAATCAGAAAGAAGGCAAGTGATATGTTACAGAAGCTTAAGAAAGGGAATTACGTATGTTTGCTCAGAAAATCATTGTATGGTTTACGTCAAGCCGGAAGAAGTTGGTTTAGAAAACTAAACGAAATATTAACCGAAGTTGGAGCTAAGTCTACGAGTTCCGACCCATGTTTATACAAATTGGGAAAAGGAAACGATGTTACATTTATATTAACATACGTGGACGACATATTGATAGCCTCGCGAAATACGAGGATGATACAAACTACAAAGAATAAATTAGCTGAAAGATTGGAAATTAAGGATCTTGGGAAAGTCAATTATTGTTTAGGAATAGAATTCTCACATACCGAATCATATGTTGCCTTGAATCAACGTGGGTATATAACAAATATTTTGGAACGATTTGGAATGTTAGATTGTAAAAGTTTGTCTACTCCTATGGAATTAAATTTATCTTTGTCGAAGCCAACTAACGAAGCTGTTGAAGAAGAGAGTAAGCTACCCTACCGTGAACTTATAGGAGCGTTAACTTACCTGTCAATTGCGACGAGACCTGACATTAGTTTCGCAGTGAGTTACCTTGCTCAATTCAACAGCTGTTATAGAAAAGTACATTGGTTAGCCGCTAAGAGGATCCTAAGATATCTAAAAGGAACGATGGAATTTGGAATCAAGTACACCAATGACGATTCAGGTATCAGAGGCTACGTGGATGCTGATTGGGGAAATTGCAAGATCGATCGAAGATCGTATACCGGATATGCGTTCATGATGTACAAATGTAACTAAGGAACATTATAATTACGTACTGCTTTACATGTAAAACTAATTAACATGATATACGGTTTATACATACAAAGTATGTACAAAGCTAAAGGAAAAATTTTATAATTTTTGAGGTTATACTTTTTTGAAGCGTTTCGGATAAAATTTTAGCATACAACCAAAGTTGCGCGCGCACCGCTAACAGAAATTTGACAGCTAAAGAAAACCGTCCTAAAAAGTAAATTAATTCTAGTGAACCATGCTTAAAACCGAGTGTGCACCTTCGAGCTCAAAGTGGCACATTCCGATCTCGGGAAAATGAAGCGCGCCGCTCCGCGTCGCGCTTCATTTGCTTCCCTCGCTCGGAAATGTGCCACTTTTCGCTCGAATGCGCACATCCTCTTGTATATTGAATTTCTCTGCTAACCTTCCCTCTTCTAAGTCATAAATTTAAATTTAGTTGAATAAGTATCAATAGTATGTTCTAAAAACATATTTACCATAGCAATGGGTGGAAGGGAGCGCAAATATACGACAATCTCGGCAATGCGAGTGAGAGGGAGGGATTAAAATTATTCAACTGATTTTCGTCTAATGTATTGGTCTAATTTATTGTAAATTGTGCTTAAAACCAAGTGTGCACATTCGAGCTCAGCATGCACATACTTCGAAATTTTTAAATTTCTTTAAAAAAAAAATTAAATTTAGTTTAGTTTAGTAAATGGGTCAATATTTGATAATCGGCCAAAACACATTTCCAGCATTTTTCTATAATTTTAATATAATATTGAAACTTAATAGTATTTTTATATTGTAGTACAATATTTTATTTATATGTGTGCACACTTTGGTAAGTTTAGGTTTCGTTTATAATTATCAAAAAAAATACAGAAGTACTAAACGTCATATATCCTGTCAGGAGCATTTTCAATTTCGTGCAAATTTATGATTATGAATTAAACATTTAATAATAAATTACAAAGACTTGACTATTTCTACATTATATAGATATAGGGGGAAAGTGGCATGAAACAGCCAAGTTTTGAAAAAGCCATTATCAATTACGCGGTAGTTTTCATACGAATCGTTCATGTATTATTATTTTAAGATAGCAACACTAGCCAGATATCCCCCACAAAAATTTGACCGTTCACCGTCAATAAACGGCGCCGATACGACGTATTGAAGATTTTGTCGTCAAAAAGTAAGGTTTTGAGTTCAGTTTATTTGTTTTCTAACGCTTATACGTACAAAACTAATAATAATATGATTACACTATAATTTTATAGATATATTAGGCCTTCTAATAACGTATATATTTTGTAGACTAATCTTTGATTTCATAGTAATTTTCGAGATTTTGTTTCTTGAGAGAATATGTTTTGAAATAGCCGGACTGCAGTGTAATGAAAAAGCCATCTTTTAATTGCATAAAATGCAATAATAATTGTAGTAACAGCAATCAAAAGTGGTACCGATGCAAAATTGTAATGGTTGGGCATATAAATCCTGTGGCGTAAAAGGGAAATTGCATTATTTTTGCTAAAAACTTTTTTAAGTTTTTGCAATGATTGATCTCAAACGTCAAATTTTTTGACAGTTTCTTAGATTTATGTAAGTAAATATTTTATCGAGAGTTTGCGTTATTTAAAACGTTTTATAATTATATAAAATCTAAAATTATAGCTTAAGATTATTATTAAATAATATCTTCGTTAATGTGCAGTTTTAATCTTGTAATAAGAACATGGCTTTTTCAAAAATTGGGTTGGCTGTTTCAATACCTATAGGTTATGTAAAAGCCAAATTTTATTTTTTTTATAAATGATTAGAAGTCGAAAAATATCGTTAATTTTGAAAAATGTTTTATGACATTACGTACATAAATGCATGAACAATTACAGATTTTAAAAAAAAATGATTTATTTATGTCCTTCTATATTATTTATCCCTGTTTTTAAAACTGGCTGTTTCATGCCACTTTCCCCCTACACACTTTGGTAAGTTTATGTTTCGTTTATAATTATCAAAAAAATTACAGAAGTACTAAATGTCATATATCCTGTCAGGAGAATTTTCAATTTCGTGCAAATTTGTGATTATGAATTAAAGATTTAATAATAAATTACAAAGACTCGACTATTTTTACATTATATAGATATAGACCTAAAACTATTTTACATTTTATTTAGAATCGTATGATTTTGAATACGTGAATTTTTATTTTAAAACAAGGAGGATCGTTAACGCGTCATTAGCCTGCCGAAGTTTAAATTTGAATTTTCCACGTTTTAAATTAATGCGGCAAAAAACTGAGTTGCGCATATAGCTAGACGCGGTATCCATGATTATGATTGGTGAAAAGGAAAGCTCTATGTCGGCAGTTGGTCCGGTGTTGTTGACAAATGTGACGTGTTTGGCTTGTGGTTCACACTTTGTCATTAGCCTGTGAATCTATTAAGAGTGAAAATGTAAGTAATTAATTCTGTTTTTTTGTACTAAATTATCATGTCGAGCGGTATAGTTCATATTACCTTATGATTTTATTGCTATTTTTGATATTATAGTGTATATAAATTATAATGTGCGTTTTCGTCATTTTGCTGTGGTCATTTTCCTGTCATTTTCGTGACAAAATAATGACGTTGTAGGCAAGAAAATGACTAAGGCTTTCTATATATATCCATATATACATATATCTATGTGTTTTTTTTTGTGTGTGGTTAATTTAAGTCTATTAAATAAATATTAAAACTATAAAACTAGACAAAAAATATAATAAAAATTTTGTACTCTTTTTCGGCCGATTATCAAATATTGACCCAAATATCGACTATGTTCGAGAAACTTATTTACTCTAGCAATGAGTGGGAGCGGGCGAAAAGATAAGACAATCTCGTAAGTGCAAACAAGAGAAAACGATTAAAACTATTTCACTAAATTTCGTCTAATTTTTTGCCCTAAATTATCGTGAATCATGCTTAAAACTGAGTGTGCACATTCGAGCTCAAAGTGGCACATTCCGATCTCGGGAAAATGAAGCGCGCCGCTCCGCGTCGCGCTTCATTTGCTTCCCTCGCTCCGAAATGTGCCACTTCTCGCTCGAATGTGCACATCCTTGTATTTGTTACGTTTGTCTAATTTATTCTACACTCTATCATATCAAAAATTTAAATGTAGTTTAATAAATATGGATTTTATATTTTAAAAAAGTATTTACCCATAGCAATGAGCTGAAGAGAGCGAAAAGATACGACAATATTGTCATTGTGAGTGAGAGGGAACGATTGAAATTATTCAACTAATTTTATCTCTAATTTGTTGTGAATCATGTTTAAAACCGAGTGCGCACATTCGAGAAAAAAGTGGCACATTCCGATCTCGAGAAATTGAAGCCCGACGCGGTAAAATACTTAAGATAACGTTTTTATTTTTTAATGAGTGAAAAGATATCACATATAGAGGAAATTGGTATAAAATTATCCCCTTAAGGGAAAATGGTCGTAAGTCATAGTCTTAATGTTAAAGCGGTTTTGGATAGACGGTTTATCTGTTTAAGAATTGGCATTTTTACATTGTTTAATATTAAATATATTATTAATAACCGATTCTAATTTTAAAATCCTGCTAAAATATCATTTTATACAGAAAGGTGTCCAAAACGATCCCCGTGCTGTAGGTAAGATGATTCTAGACGATCCAGTAAGTAGATCATCTAAGAAAACCATGTTTTTGGTATTTAAATAAAAAAAACAAATAAAAAATCGTTTACAATGTTTAATTCAAATAATATGTGAAATAAAATGTCACTTGCCTACAAAAAAGAATTTTTAATTTTTGGGGTATTTATAACAACTTCATTCAGAGATCTAAATCTCCTTTTGTTATAATGGTTTATCATTGAATAGAAGACAAATTGAAACTGGCAACACTTTTATAAATTTATGAAAAACTTTGTTAAATATTTTTTATTATTTCTGAGTAGTCAATTATGCAAAAGTTAATATATAAATTAACGCTAATGACGTACGCTAAAAATCTCAGTTGTCATAAGGCTCAACATTGTAAAATAATTTTAAAAGAAATTCATAATTTTCTTATTATTATGCAAAATATAATATTACTAATTTGGGAATCTGATCTCTCTCTTAATTTAAAGGATTTTTAAACAGGTTTTGGATTTTTGGATAATTTAGACTTTTCTAATATGTCCAAAAATTTCGAATGGCGTATATTTCAATTGTGTAGAATAAAATTCAAAAAAAGATTCAATAAATTCAACAATTTTTTTTAGTACGATTGTAAATATAATATTGAAAATTTTGGAAGCTCGACGTTCCTGAATTTAAAAAAAAATTTAAAAGGTTTTTAATTTTTGGGTAATAATAAAAAATATTAAAATAAAATAAATCTAACGATTTACCGATTATTACGATTAATACAGTAAGTATAGTTTTTTTTGGTCCACCGTGTAAAAAGAAGTCTGAGTGCATCTTTTTTAAAATAGAATATCTGTTTAATATGCAAACATAAAAGTTAATAACCAATACTAAATATTACCCTTTTAAATGCATTATTCTTTATTTTATAATATGTTTCTATTGGTTGATTTTTCACATTTGAAACGATAATAATTGTCTGAGTTGTACTTAAGCGATATCGTAGAAAGTAACTAATGTAATGTAAGACGAACCATAACAATTTAGCGAGAAATGTGTTCGTAAAATATAAGAGATTTTCATAGATTTTAAAAGTACATAATAAAAATGGTTTCATGTAAAGGTGCAGTTACTGTAAATAGCGTGTAGAGTGTTAATGGTCCTATTTAAGTACAGTTCTCGTATTCATTAAACAAGTATTATTTATTTCTGAAGATGTTTGACAGATCGTGGTGTATTTTAAATTTGTATATATATACATAAAAATGTTAAATAACTGTAAATCTCTTCCTATTACGTCCAATGTGATTTGAGATGAAGGCATTCTGTATTTAAAAATAGATAATTATAGTTTCACGGCTTTATATCATACAATGTAATATAATATTTTATTTAATTAACGAAAAGTACATATTAACTATGGCAGGATAAACGGATAATTTCACTTGCATTTCTTGTTTTTTCTTCCGATGAATGATTAAAATCTATCCGGTTTGTAGAGTAATAAACAGGTAAAGTCACTGTCTCATAGTGGTTTTCTTAACAGTTATTTGGTTAATTACGTATGGCTGTCAGATAAAACCCTGACATTGTAAATGATGTACCCGATTACAATTCACACATTGTTACTTAAACTAATAAAGCGGTATCCAAACTGAATGCAAACTAACCGTCGGGTTGGCAAGAAAGTAATTTTGGTTTTTTAGTTTGAAATAAAAATAGATTTTTTTAGGTAAAGAATGGATTTTAATGTGCCATTTTGTTCAATGACGTTTTGTCACCTTTTTGATAGTTACTTCCTGAGTCTTTGTAGAACTTGTGGTTTTTATCAGCAAAAAAATGAACAGCTCGAAAATACATTAAACTTTTATGTTCTTCTTCTTCTTCTCTAAGTGCCTATCCTCTGGCAATTTTGGCTATTACACTGGTCAATGTGATCTTGCTCAGGGCTGTTCTGAACAGTGTTGTAATAGTCATTCCAAACCGCTGTTTGAGAATATGTAGCCATGATATGTTACGACGTCCAGGGCCTTTTCGTCCTTATTTTGTTCTGCAGAATTAGTTAGGGTAAGCGGTACATCTCACTCCTCATAACATGGCTGAAATATTCCATCTTTCTTGGTTTGACTGTTAGAACTTTTTTATTGTTATCAAGACGTTCTATTATAATACGGTATTATTTAATGTGTCCATGAAATCTTCAAGATGCGGTGATAGCACCATAACTCGAAACCTTCTATGCGCTTGCCTGTTGCTTCTGTCAGAATCGAGGCCTCAATACCATATAGCAGGATCAAGAATATATAACATTTAAGGACCCGGAGTCTGATATGTACGTTAAGGTTTAGGTTGCATAACAGTCTCCTGATATTGTTAAATGCGCGTCTTGCTTTCTCAGTAAGGATCGTGATTTTTTTCGATTGGTCCCACTCTTTATTTAAGCTGCAACCCAAGTATGTAACATGGTCCACCTCTGTTATCATAATGTCATTAGCTGTAAACTGATTATGGTTGACTAATGTTTTTTTTTTTCTGATGGTTAGAAGTTGCGTTTTTATGCAATTCAGTTTTATCCCATATGGTTCACATGGTCTTACAAACCCGGTCAATCAGTTTCTGTCTGTTAGCAATACTGACCATGAAATCATCTTCTATGTTGTAAAAATCTTCTCTGAACAGCATTTCTGAGTAAGCGTTAAATGACAATAAGGACAGTATACAGCCTTAACGAACTCATCTTTTCATGCTAAATTCTTCCGATAACTCCATTTCCACTCGGACCATTGCTTTTTGTTCTATGTACCGTTTAATATAACACGAAGATCTTTGTCGTCTATACCACTGCTTTGCAAGACTTCAAAGAGCTCAGCATGTTGAACCTTATCGAAAACTTTTTCAAAGTCCATGAAGCATGTGAAGATACCACAATTGGCATTTCGTGTCCTCTGGATAAATACTTTATATTCCCACCAAATAGAAAGTATGTTTTTTTTTTATGCAATACAGATTTTGATGTGTCTTGTATTAGTCCATCTCGCTTGGACGATGATCGTTTACTGTAAATGTTTTTTCATCACCAGTGATGATTTTTTTAAAAAAGGAACGATTTCGTTGCTTTTAAAATGCATATCACAATAATTTATTTGTTGTGTATAATGAATTTCTTGCAATTCATGTAGAACACAAATATTCAGCTTCTTAACAGGTTCAAAACATATTAATTGATTTTCAATTGTTGTGTCTAACGCATTCAAGCTCTTTGCAATTTCTCTTACAGTTATATGACGATTTGCTTTAATTATAGTTTATATTTGATCGTTATTAACTTCAGTTGGTCGATCAGAACCTTGGTCATCTTTATGTAAAAAATTTCCAAAACGAAATTTTTTTAACAAAATGATTTTCTTCTAAACTTAGGTATTATAATTTCAAGGGCTTTTAAAATTACCGCGTTTTTATTACGTTAAAGTCTTCAATTGGCAGATTACGCTACTCTTTTCTACTGTTTTATTAACGCACGAAACATAGAAAACTACAATAAATCTAGAAACTGCTGGACTGTACTTTTAAGTTGGTGTTAAAAAACCAAAGCGAGTGACAAAATTGGGACCGATCTAAAAGTATTAAGCGCTCAACACCATATAATTAACTTTAAAAAATCTGTTTTGTCGCTTACGATTTTCATACAAAATGTTACAATGTTAAAATTAAAAACGAGAATAAACGCAAAAAAATACAAGTGCAACTGCAGACGTCAAAACAATAACACGCAAAACCCTTTAGAAACGGTCACAAATAAACCTAGACATTTGACCGCAAAAATTACCTGATTCTTACAATTGAACCACATCAAAACTATGCAATACACTAAAAAATTTGGCGCTAAATTCAAAACGTTTTCAATCTTAAAAAATCGTGTTTTTTTTTCTTTTCTTCCCAGTGCAGAAGATAAATCAATTATCGTTATTCGATAAAAGGCCTCATCAGGTTTGCAAACTTTCATTGTTATATTTCGAAAATTAACAGAACAACTTCAGCAACTTTGATAAACTGTTTAAATTTAGAATTCATGTTGTAGAATACTAAAGCTGCAAATCTTGTACCACTCGTAATTTAGTAAGTCAACGTCATAATAGGAAATTTACGATTCTCTTGCATGAGATAACTAGATATTCCACCAAAGTTTAGTGATAAACATAAACACGTTCAAGAACAGCGAAATATATTTGCAAAAAGATAAGATATTTATGTAAAAGTTAACGTTATGATGTATAACACTCACGCACAGTTTAAGCCACGTCACATATTCTCCGTTTGTTTCTAGCATTTTTCACAGCGAAGAAAAGAATCTCAGAACGCAGTGTTAAATAAGCTGCTATGCTTATGGACTACATAATACATATATTTAAATTCAAAAGAACTTTTATTACATAACGAATTGAATCCGTGGTAATTTCATTTGTTAAATGTTGTATGCTTTTCCTTTTGAAAGTATTCTTTAATAGTTTGTAAAAATTCCGGCAAGTACAGATCGGATTTAGTAGTGAGCTTTTGACTCCTAACACTTACAAATTAACTTTAAGTACTGAAGATGAAGAACAAATTAAAACTGTGGGAACCAACGCTACACAGCGTTGGCCCAACAATACTCTCTTGCTGGTGATCCTTTCCTTATTAACCCCATGCCGTTCCGAAATCCTATAATTATACCTTAACTCCAAAAACCAATTCCCTTCTAAGTGCTTTAATCCCTTTTTCATTCTTTCTCTCCTGGGAACGCAGTTTGGCGGTCACCACCTACTGTGGGTGATACCGTTAGGCTGCAAACTCAACCATCCAAGCATGCACATCCTTTTATCCTATTTACAATCACTTTTGTATAAATATCCCGTTTTCTATCCCGAAATCATCAGTCATCAGTCATCTTAGCTCGACGAACCGCCGCACATCTTTTGCTCCGCCATTCGACATCAACTACAGATCCTTCGCCTCCGACACCAGGTCTCCGTCGACGATAGCTGCACCAGCCGACTCACCGCGCCCACAGCTACACCACCACGACGCAACATCTCCGACGATCTCCCCGTGTAAATAATTTCTACCCTTTTGTAAATAAATCCAAAATAAAAAGTGGTAACACGCCACAAATTGGTGACCCTGACGTGATCAAAAGGAAGCCCGACGTGATCAAAAGGAAGCCCGACGTGATCGACGACGCAACATGACAACGCCGCAAGAAACATCCGGAACGCCATCGTTGCTTCCAGGTTTTCCCGCTCTCGACAGAATCTCCATGCGGATACCACCCTTCTGGGCCGACGACCCAGAGACGTGGTTTGCACAAATAGAGAACCAATTCATACTCGCCGGAATCGTCCAAGAGGATACCAAGTTCAACTACATCGCCGGACACCTGGACCAACGATATGCTGCAGAAGTGAGGGACATCCTTACAAATCCTCCCGCGACGCAAAAATATCAGAAACTAAAAGGAGAGCTCATAAGGCGACTCAGCGAGTCGCAGGAAAACAAGCTTCGTAGGCTACTCGAACACGAGTGTATGGGCGATCGCAAACCGTCACAATTTCTGAGACACCTGCGAACATTAGCCGGCACAATAGTGCCCGACGACGTATTGCGACCCCTCTGGCTCGGACGACTCCCAGCATCAAGCCAAGCTATCCTCGCGACGCAGAAGAAAACCGAACTCGACGACCTAGCAAATCTAGCGGACGCCATCTCCGAAACTACGACCCACACCAGAATCGCCGAGGTGCAGAAGGACCCTTTGGAAGAGGCAGTAGCGAGGCTAACGACGTTGTTCACCACGCAAATAGCCGGGGTGACAACGGCGTTGAGAGCCGAAATTGCCGCAGCAACCAGTCACCAGGAGCACCGACGACCATTCAACCGGTCACGCTCACGGGGACACTCCGCAGCTCTTCGAGAACCAAATCCAACGACGAAAAAGGCGTGTGCTGGTACCATCGAAGATTCGGCAAAGAAGCCCGTAGATGCACAACCCCGTGCACGCACGCGGGAAACGAGAAAGCGGATCGTTAATGGCGGCAGACGAATCCAGCACCCAAACACGTCGCCTCTTCGTTACGGACAAAGCCACAAAAATCAAATTCCTTGTGGACACCGGAGCGGACCTATGCGTCATCCCAGTCAAGCACGTACGGGGGCGTCGCGATAAAGTTCCATATGAACTTTACGCGGCGAACGGAACCAGCATCGCGACATACGGTTTCGAAACCCTCCACCTCAACCTGGGCCTGCGACGCGAATTCACGTGGCGATTCGTGGTGGCGGACGTCTCAAAGCCCATAATTGGCGCGGATCTGCTAGCAAACTTCGGTTTGTTGGTTGACATCCGCAACCAACGCCTCGTCGACGGCGTCACAAGCCTGACGGCAACAGGTCAGGTGGCAGAATGCAACGCCGAGTGGTTGCACATTCGAGCGCTGTCGGGGACCTCACCGTACCACATGTTACTTCGACAATACCCGGAGGTAACACAGCCCAGTGGAAACCAAGGAGCACGAAACACGCTACCAAACACCACATAGTTACCACTCCTGGACCACCGGTGGCGCAAAACCTCGACGACTTGCGCCGGAACGTCTAAAGGACGCCAAAAGGTGTTCGCAGAGATGATGCAGCAAGGCATCATCCGCCCATCGCAGAGCCCATGGTCTACGCCATTACACATGGTCCCTAAAAAGGACAGCGAGTGGAGGCCATGCGGTGATTACCGCGCACTTAACGCCCGCACGTGTCCAGATCAATACCCGGTTAGGCACATCCAGGATTTTTCCCAAGCCTTGCACGGATGCAAAGTCTTTTCAACAATCGACTTAGTACGAGCGTTTCACCAGATTCCCGTAGCCGAGGAAGATATTCCAAAGACAGCCATAACAACACCTTTTGGACTCTTCGAATTCAACTACATGACGTTCGGACTACGAAACGCAGCTCAGACTTTTCAGCGCTTCATAGACGAAGTGCTCCAAGGTCTGGAGTTTTGTTTTGCCTATATTGATGACATACTCGTAGCTTCAGCCTCTGTTGAAGAACATCTTCAGCACCTGCAGATCATTTTCGAGCGTCTGAAGTCGTACGGCGTTGTTGTCAATCCAGGAAAATGCACATTTGGCCAACAAAATGTAAAATTCTTGGGATACCTAGTATCTACCGAAGGCACGAGACCGCTACCAGAGAAAGTCGAGGCAATTCAAGCATTCCCACGGCCCGACACCGTAAAGAAACTGCGACAGTTCTTGGGTATGGTGAATTTCTTCCGGAGATTCATACCCAAGGCGGCTTCAGTCCAAGCACCCCTCAACGACCTTCTGCAGGGGAACGTAAAAGGAAAAACACCAGTAAAATGGACACCTGAAGCAGAACGCGCTTTCGAACAAACTCGAGAATGCCTGGCAAATGCGACCCTACTCGCACACCCGGAGCCAAACGTACCGCTAGCCATCTTTAGCGATGCTTCCGACTTTGCAGTAGGAGCGTCCCTGCAACAATTGGTAGACAACAATTGGCAACCCCTCGATTTCTTTTCGAAAAATTGAACCCAGCAGAGACCAAATACGCAGCATACGACCGCGAACTATTAGCCATCTATCTGGCAATAAAACATTTTAGGCACATGGTTGAAGCCCGTAACTTTTCGGTTTACACGGATCATAAACCAATAACCTACGCTTTCCGAAAGAAGCCACAGTCGTGTTCACCACGTCAAGCTCGACATCTCGACTTCATCAGCCAGTACACAACCGACATACGGTTTGTCTCAGGCGAACACAACGTGGTGGCCGACGCATTATCCCGCATCGAAGCAGTAAACGACCCACTCGACTTCGAAGCCCTAGCTGCAGCACAAAAGAACGACAAAGTTCTGCACGAGTTCCTCAACAATTCTAATTCTGGACTCCAACTCAAGCTGATACCCATTCCAGGGAGCAGCACGTCACTCTTTTGCGATGTGGCGACCAAAACAGCTAGACCGTTTGTAACCACCGAGTTTCGCAAGCGAGCGTTCGATAGCTTGCACCAGCTCTCCCATCCCGGAGCTAAGGCAACCACGAAGCTGGTTACAGAACGATACGTCTGGCCCTCCATGAAAACAGACTGCAGAGAATGGACACGAAGCTGCATACCGTGCCAACGCTCTAAAATCACGCGGCACGTCTCGTCACCACCAGGCACCTTCAAACCACCAACAGCTAGGTTTGAACACGTGCATCTTGACATCATCGTCATGCCGTTATCTGAAGGATACAGATACTGCCTTACGATGGTGGACAGGTACACCCGGTGGCCAGAAGCAACTCCAATTGCCGACCAAGAGGCAGCCACGGTAGCTCGCGCGTTTTACCACACTTGGGTAGCGCGTTTTGGAGCTCCGCGGCGAATAACAACAGACCAAGGACGCCAATTCGAGTCCTACCTATTCAAACAACTAAACCAAATACTTGGAACCAAACACATCAGAACGACAGCATACCATCCAGCAGCCAACGGCTTAGTCGAACGGTTTCATAGACAGCTCAAGGCAGCTGTTATGTGCCACCAAGACGACCGTTGGACGGAAGCACTACCAACAGTTCTCTTAGGAATTCGCTCGGCCTGGAAAGAAGACCTGAAAGGCACCGCAGCCGAGATGCTGTATGGGCAGCCTCTTCGACTTCCCGGGGAATTCCTCGAGCAACAGCCTTCCGACAGCGACCAGAAAGAAGAATCCACATTCATTAAGGACCTCCGTCAACAGCAGAGAGACGTAGGACCCGTAACAGCCCGCGGCACGGAAACAAACGAACATTCGTGTTCAAAGACCTCGCAACAACAGGCCAAGTTTTCATACGTCGCGATGGTTACAAACCACCTCTACACCAGCCCTACGACGGACCATTCGAGGTTATCAGCCGATCGGACAAGACATTTACGGTCCACGTTAACGGACGTGACGTAAATGTCACCATCGATAGATTGAAACCAGCCTACATCACAGCAGACGAACCGGTGGTGGACACAAGGACACCTACGACAACTCTAGCACAAGGACCAACTCCGGAGGACGGATACAGCGCACGAGATCTGGACGACGCGTCCGGTTTCCAGAGCGTCTTCAAGTTGGCTTCCCGTGACTCCATCACTAGCAGGGGTACTGTGGGAACCAACGCTACACAGCGTTGGCCCAACAATACTCTCTTGCTGGTGATCCTTTCCTTATTAACCCCATGCCGTTCCGAAATCCTATAATTATACCTTAACTCCAAAACCAATTCCTTCTAAGTGCTTTAATCCCTTTTCATTCTTTCTCTCCTGGGAACGCAGTTTGGCGGTCACCACCTACTGTGGGTGATACCGTTAGGCTGCAAACTCAACCATCCAAGCATGCACATCCTTTTATCCTATTTACAATCACTTTTGTATAAATATCCCGTTTTCTATCCCGAAATCATCAGTCATCAGTCATCTTAGCTCGACGAACCGCCGCACATCTTTTGCTCCGCCATTCGACATCAACTACAGATCCTTCGCCTCCGACACCAGGTCTCCGTCGACGATAGCTGCACCAGCCGACTCACCGCGCCCACAGCTACACCACCACGACGCAACATCTCCGACGATCTCCCCGTGTAAATAATTTCTACTCCCTTTTGTAAATAAATCCAAAATAAAAAGTGGTAACACGCCACAAAACTAACCATATCATTAATCATTAATACTACTTGGATTTTTGTTTAGTTTAAGTCTTTTCCTAAAAACTACTTTAAAAGCTTTGCTACTTGTAAGTACTTCGTAATAGAAGATCTGACTACCTGAGGTAATAAAACTTCACGAAAACGTTAAAAGTGCATTAATGGTTAATGTAAAACTACATAAATCTGTCTCTTTTTGCGCCGATTTTTGCTACTTTGTTTTTTAAAATGTATAGACATTAACGGTTCGGTTCTACAATCGAAAATTGACGGACATCGCATCCATTTCCCCTTAATCAGGTTTTAGGGTAATCCTTTCTTTTTTAAGTCAATAAAGAACTACATTTTGCAATCCAAATTTCATTTTTTGCAAAGCTTTGGTTGTTTACAAATCAAATTCATATTTTAGGAAATAAAATCCGTTTTTTTTAGAATACAAATAGAGCTTTTTTCAATTCAATTTTATTCTATTGTAAGTTTAGTATTTCTCATAAATAGGGTAAAACGTCCAGTCTATGACCACCTACCAGTGAATGACCGTTACAAAAAGTAATATTTATAACGATTTAAATAAATTATATATATTTATACTATATTTATTTATACATAAAAGACGCGGTGCGCTTGCGCCAGAAATAAATAAAATATATTGTTAATATATTAAAGGACGGGAAGAAAGTCACGGCGATTGCCTAGTTATTAATTAAGTTAAAATTTTATATACTGCAAATTTTTTCTGACGTTTACTACACATTGTGATTTTTTTTGGTCTGTTAAAAAAAATTTTCTACGTTAAGTTTTAACAAATCATAAGAGTCCAATTTGCAGTGAATTACTTAAATATATTTTTTTTAACACAGCTACTTTATGTTAGATTTATGTTTTTTAACAAAAATATTTAAAAAAATTGTAAGATACTCATGAAGAAATACTTAATTTAAAAACAAATGCAATTGTTTTACCACAAGGTAAAATCAATTCACAAAAAGGTAAATTTAATTTGCAAAAGGATAAATTTGATTTGCAAAATAGTAAATTTGGATTGTGTCTTATTTTTACACATTGCGAGTTTCCTATTAAGTGTTTCTCTACTTCTTTGTTAAATACAAACATTGGGCGTCTCAGTTCGACAAGTAGAAAGTCATATGCGTTACGCTCACTTCCACTAATGGAGGTTTTTTAATGTTATGTAAGCTTTCTGTTGAGAAAACGTCGGCCTAAAGCTTCTTAGCTAGTGGAAACACAATTTTCCACTACCTATTTTATTTTTACAAAAAGTTGCCAAAATTGTATTTTGCATTTCACGCTTGTTATTTAAAATTGAGTAAAGCAATTATACATTTACTATTACAAATTAAAAAATAATAATAAATCAAACGAGCTCCAAGCTTCTAACTTTCAGGTCATAAACTCAAACTTTTTAGCATCAGGACTTTTGAGTAATCGCAGGTAAGCCAACAAACAAAAAAATTTTAAATTTTTCTTTTCTTTAAAAAAAAACAAAAAAGTCATTTTTGACTTGAGTCATATTTCAAGCTTAAAAAGTTACAGTCAATATATTTCATCTATCTATTATTTGAAAAGTTATGCCACCTTAGCGAACATCTTTAATTATACAATGTTTTACTTATTTTTCAATCAACTGTCTCATACTGAAATATATTTTTTTAACAAAAACCAATAACGAAAAGTTGTAGAAAATATTTTACAGTTTTTAAAATATCACTTGCATTTTTTGTACGATCATATTTTTTAAGTTATTGATTACTAAAGTTAAATATGCCTTTTTTGTTTTAAATGATGATAACTCAGCGAAAAATCATCGTACAAGACTCAAGAACCGGTCAAATTAAAGAGAATTAAATTTTGTAGAAAAATTACTGAACAAAATTGAGTAAAGTTTATGGACCTTTTAAAAGAAAACAAAAATTTGAAAATTTTATGTTCGCTGGCTTTCCTTCGATTACTTAAAAACTGCTGATTCTATAACATTTAGAATTTATGACTTGAAAACTAGAACCATGGAGCTATAATTTTCTTTTTTTTTATTTTTCTGGCCTCTTAAAAATCACCTAAAAATTTGAGGTGTTTTTTATGTCCCTTAATTTCTGTGCTTATTGTTAGTGTATTTCTTGTTGTATTTTAGAAAAGGGAGAAGTGAAGCCTCGTTGAATAATTTGTAAAAACGAAGAATTTTTACTTTATTTCAAGGTATTAGTAAAGCCATTAAGAAAGTAATTACTCAAAATTCGAAGCTCACTGGCTTGTATAATTAACACTTTTTTCTAAGTTTTCTACGCTCAAAAAAACTAACTGGACATGATCAAAGCTATATATTAAATGTAAGAAAAGAACAAACGTCAAATTAACTTTTTCTTAAGTAGGTACATTTTAAATTATTTACAAATTAACAATTACAATAATTCAATTTAAAAGGAACAATAAATTAATTGCTCAATTTAAAATTATGCAACTCACTCTTCAGTAAGAACTTGTATAGAAATATCTGTTAGAAGTTGGACGAATCTTAAGCCAGCGTGCTTAATAATTTAGGTACCGTTTATAGTTATAACAATACAAAAAAAAAGAAAAACACTTTCATGAATTATTGTTATGTATCTTAAGCGGATCTAATTGTTATCTTTGTACGTTTGAGCGAAGATTAAATTTATTACTCTTTAGATTTAAAAAGATTTTTCTGAAATATCACGAACGTTTTTGTACTCACAATAACTACTCTTAATTTAGCAGCGAATCTAACAATAAGAAATAATATGTACGTGCTGATAAACTTCTTATTACATCCACTTATTCTGATATAAAGAATTTAAAAAAAAGATTACATGCAGTAATTTAAATTTGATAAGGAATCTTTTTTACGTGTAAAGATGCACACTTAATAAATTATAGAAATAAAGCGCTGGAGGTGCATTTCCCATAGTTAAAAGTATTCAAAATTATAATTAAAATTGATAATTTACATAGTTCTTGTGTAGATAATACTTTGAAGGAAACACATAATTAACTTTTTAGTATGGCTTATTGCAATATTTTGGTTTTAAATAAATCCGTTACTAAGGTCATACAACTGTGTACTAAGGTTATCCGAATATCATCGAACAGGGTTCCTTTATTTTAACTAATCATTAGATATCTATAAATATATAGTTGGATGGTTATTTAAACCGAATGCCGCTAGAAATTTAAACAATACCTTCGTATAATATTCCACGCAAGAGTGTTATTACTTTACGCATAACGGCATATCGCAAAAAATGGTAGGGTATCTAAAAATGCATTTCAAGCAATCTTTCTCCAAAAAACAGTACATTCCAAAAATGGTTAATTGCGCTTTATTAGTGTCGTTCTCTGTCATTTCGCATATTGCGAATTTATTTATAGAAATATAACAATAGACTAGTCTGCTGTGAAATCAAGAGTAGATGTCGGAGTGTAGATATCAAATTGCATATTGAAAGCAATATCAAAATAGAATTTATTTGAAGGAAATATGACAAAATTGTGCATACTACCCTAAAGATGAATATTGAAAGAACTTATATGGTATCCATACGACGAATATCGGGAAGACCGCTTAAGAAGATGAATATTTTCAAATAAAGTAGATAATAAATTGTTAACTTTTTCAATAAACAACATCAAATATCTATAGACATAATTTTGTTATTTTAGAGAAAAACGTGTTTAGTACACAGCCATACTAACAAGGCAACTGTCTCATTTTAAAAACCCAGTAACAACCAAAAATGAAATTTTTCAGACAGCGACAAAATGTATTTTCGCCAAATCGTACTAATTGAGAACATATTAAGGAAAACTGGAATAAATTATTACAATTTTCTAATATATGGTATGGTTGAGAAAGGCACAAGACATAATCAAATGGAGAGAAGTAAAGGTAGTCTATATTCAATACTGGACGCAGTAAGGTTTATAAAGAAGAAAAAGAATATATCAAAATTAAAATAAAACAAGTTAATTATTATTTTAAATATAACATTGATGGCGCTTTTTAAGATAAAAATTATAAAATAATTTAATTATTTATGTTTTGACGAATTTAAAACACAATACGAGTCTTTACTTCATTTTTCACAACCTAATTTAATAAAAAAAAATTAATGGGTTAGAGTAAAACATACAGTCTGTGACCACCTACCAGGGAATGACCGTTACAAAAAATTATGTTCAGTATAATTAATAAAATTAATTTGTATTTATGATACTTATGTGTATATGTATTTATACCGTCTTGTATGTCTACTTTTTTATTCAGGTGCAAGAAATAAAAGTAATAAAAAAGTGTAGGGGATACTAGTACACAGTGAGACAGTGGACACGGTAAAGACAAGGGGTATTACTTAAAAACGCGCCAACTCCCAATATGGAATTTCATACTAGATACGGCCCATACAGTATTCGTTGTGCATGTAATTAGTAAAAGCAGTTAATTTATTTTATTATTAAAAAGGGTATTTTATAGCGGAATTAGTTAATATTTCTTGTTAGTTATTTAACTCACAAAATTTAGCAATGCTTAAAAACTAAGTATTTGTAGCTTTCTATTCATTTTAAGCAAAATTCACTATGTAGTAGACCGTGAGACAGGCAATAATGGTACGCATTGAGACTTGTCTCACCGTACACTTACTAGTTACATTCATAGCTAGTGTAATAACTGTGACCCTTGAAAAAGCAGCAACAATTAAGAAATTAAATCAAATGGAGTACCAGAAAAAGAAGCAATTTTAAATGACCCTAGTTAATTTTTTTTAATAAAATTCAGTGAAGCCTTATACAAAAAAAAATGTATTAACAATCATGTAGGGGAAGATAGGGTAGCCCCGGACACTTGAAAGGATTAGAAATAAAAAATATAAATAAATAACTTTATTTATTTTTTATGATTTAAAATGAAAGTAGGGACTTTTAAGTTTATACTAATTAAAAATTTGTAATGATATATTTGTTTTTTTAGGAAATATGGCCAATCCAATTTGACCTTATTTTTTCGCAAAACAAAATGTGGCGGGTAGCCCATGGATAGCCCATGGATTCACAATAATTAAATTACAAATAACATTTCTCAATACAAAATTTAATTTTTTTACGAAACAAATCAATTACAGTCGAACTTTAATAATCTGATGCATGAAAACTTTACAAAATTTATGACCAAAAAATAGCTTTCGATGCAACAAATCAGTTATTCAATGGACGTTTTACCCTACTCGTTTTAGAGCTAATAAAATCAAAAACATTTAATATTTTCATTATATTTAGTTATTCTAAAGAAATGAATATTTTTTGATTTAATCTTTCCCCATCGTTTCAATTCAATCGGCATAACTTAAAAAATAAAGTTTATTGCTCTCGAAAAGATTGCCTATTTTTTATTAGACTAAATGGGCTTCTAGTTTACCCACATTAAAATTAATTAAATTCTCAATCCACCTTCAGAAAGATCTACTTTGCCAAAAATAAAGAAACCGTTGTACGTTTATTATTGAAATACATAATTGCAAAATTTGACGAGCCTTAAAATATGCGATACATGCCTCAAAAAGGAAACACAAAAACTAAAAATTAATACGCCTTCGAATATGGAGTGTAATAATGTAACTGTTAAAGATTTCTCTTACAATACGTTAAACCCTCTTCGGCAAAAGTATTTAAAAAACATAATGACTTGAAGGATCGGACTGTTCGAAGTACGCTAAAAGTAATTTTAAATTAATAAACGGTCGGAAGGCAATAAGCGACAGTCGGACTGTATAAAGGAGACATTGTACACCAAAACGTGCAGTCAAGTCAGAAGAAGAATTGCATGAATAATTCAATGGCCTTGTGGAAAGTAATCAGCACAGGTAACGGTAGCCGACCAGTACATTTTATTTTAAAATAGCAAACATTTGCTATTAAATCTGTGGAAGCCAATAAAACCTCGCAGCCAATTTACAGCGATAATATAATCAGTTCTGCTACAACTCTCAAATTTGTAGTACTGTAGTTAATTGAACATAAAGGTGCTTTTTTTGATTGTTACTTTGTACGAAGCAATTTAAATTAAAGAATACCTTACTTCTTGATGGAGGCACCTAAATGTTCGGTACATTCAACCAAAACTTTTATTGCTTCTCTAACGACTACTAAAATTATTTGATTTTGAAGTTTATTGACTTGAAATGTTTCAAAATCGAATATCGATGATACATTAAAACTAACATTTTGAGGACTTCTTGCATTTTGGCGTGAAAAGTACCTATTATCAACATTGCAACCTGTTTAATATAATACTTATTTTGAATTTAAATGCTTTTAATAAAAATACTTTTCGAACTTATCGTTCTTTTTGCACCTTGGGGGTAAAATAATAGCAGGCAAGCTAAAAGTTGCGCGTGCACAACCATCGAAAATTCGATAGTCTGAAGTTAACCGTCTAAGAAAGTCAATTAATTATTGTGAATCAGGCTTAGAACCGAGTGTGCACAATCCAGTTTTAAATGGCACATTCCGATGCCAAAAAAAAGTTTTTTTTTAATATCTTTTTTTTTTAACAATAAAATAATATATTCGTATTTCTGGTATAATTACAATACTGTAATTTTTCACTAAAAAGTTTTAAAGTAAATTAATTATTGTGAATCTTGCTTAAAACCGAGTGTGCACATTCGAGCTCAAAGTGGCACATTCCGATCTCGGGAAAATGAAGCGCGCTGCTTCGCGTCGCGCTTCATTTGCTTCCCTTGCTCGGAAATGTGCCACTTTTCGTTCGAATGCACACATCGTCGTATTTATTGAATTTAACTTAAAATATGCAAAATAAAAATTTTTCTATATTTTAATGAGTGGGAGCGAGTGAAAAGATACGTATGTTACATGTATGCAAGTGAGAGAAAACTATTTAAAAATACCACATTTATCAATATTCTTATTTGTATTATTATAATGAGTGGAAAAAGCGCAGAGATACAATAATCTCATAAGTACAAGTGAGAAGAAACGAAAAAAAATTGTCTCAATAAGTAATAATTAGTTTTATGACCATATACGATTGTATTTAAAGTATCTTATTGTAAATCGTGCTTGGAGCCAAGTGTGCATATTCGAGCTCAAAGTGGCACATTCCGATCTCAGGAAAATGTGCCACTTTGAGCTCCAATGCGCACATACTTATATTTATTGAATGTATTCATATTATTTTTATTTAGTTACGCCAAAGAAGTATAACTTCTAACCCGCGTAGAAAAGTACACGCACCAATTTTAAAAAAAAAAATAAAGTTATTAACTGTTGAAAATCGTAAAAATTACACTTGTCGAATTATGCAAATAATCTTTTTAAATCCATTTTGTTTTATTTAATTATTTCTGTGGCTTTTACCATTTAAAGAAAGCTCTATAATAGACAACTTAGTGGGACGTGCCTTATTTTACTTAAATACATATTTATGGTTATTATAACTTATATATTATATTGAGTATTATAAATATCTCGTTAACACTTTGTGGGAAACTGTGGTTTAAGTACGTAATGACTATTATGGAAACTATTCCACTAGCCTCCATTTCCTTTCTTATTTACTCCTACAGCAAAAAAAAACCAACATATTCAATCTATATTTTCTTCATATTATTATTGCTATAAATTCACCATTTAGCCTAATTTTTTTACATCAACCTACTTATAATAATAAAAAATTCAATTACCTACACATGCTACCAAAATACAAGCAGGTCAGTTGGCTATATAGAATTCTTTTAAAAATCGTGCCAGTTTGCAAAGGATAATGACCCATAATTGTAACTAATTTTGTGTTATCCAAAAAAATTTGTAAAAACAAATTAATTTTATATAAGCGTTAAAAATATTTACGTTCAGATAACAATGACTTACTTTTATAAACGGCAAATAATAATTAGTAATTTATTTCTAACAAAAAGTACAGTCGAGTCTTTTTTGACACGGGGCATATGTTCCAGAGATTAGATGGCAAAAAGAAACACTAAACATATGAAAATTATAAATGGGTTCCATCCGAATATAGTAGAAAACAAAGCAAAACATAAATATATATCTTAAGCAAAACATTAACCAGTAACAATTAAATGTCTTAGAATTGCTATATGGGTGATTCCATGAAATTTGGGTAACTTTTAAGAAGTTTTTGTCCCCACCATGTTTTGGACGCTAATAAATTTGCGATTAGAGTATAACGTGAATAATTAAGTTATTACGTCATACTTAACAGGGCCAGTCACTTTATGAAAAATGTTATAAAAAAATTAGGATTTTGTAAAAGACATCTAGGAACTAACAGATATGGCTAGCGACTGATTAAAAATTTTATTATTGTAAAACTGATAAACATTAAATTATTAAAAAATATTGCTAGTTGAAGTAAGTGAAAATCAGGCCTTGGCCACTCCGTTATTCCCAGTCACATTTGCGACAATGGACTGACAGTCTAGGGACTGACGATTTGTAGAAAAACTAAGAGAAACACATGTTCTACAATAATTACTAGAATATCTAATGTCATATATCAAACAGGACTAACAAAGCGCTAGTAAATAAAAATTAATTAAAAACAAATGCTTATTATTTAACAATTAAAATACATCTAGGGACTGACGCAGTGACTGGAACAACACGTATTTTCGCAAAATCAATCGCTGTAGCACTGAATTAAAAAATGATCGAAGCGAACAAGTGGCCTCTGCGAGTAAGTTATGTCGTTACTTTAAAATTAACTGCCTTATATTCACTCATTTACTGGTTAATCTGCGAAATTTTAAACATTTGTAAGCGACTAGGGCCTGACGGTTAAAGTCGCGGACACTAATTTGACTTGCGAAAAATACATAATTACTTTTCAAATTTATAATAAATTGATGTTATTAAGTGCATAATCTAACTTTAAACAATTGTAAAGAAAATAAAAGTATATGGGCTAAATGGTTTTTGAAATATAAATGCCCGAATAAAAAATTTCGATGCGCGGACATGCCTAGGGACTGACGTTTACGGTCATTAGAATTTTTTTTTAAATGAATATGACTTATTAATTTAAACGAAGTGAGCGTACTAAATAAAACACATTTTTATCTATTATATAGCAATCTTACAATAAAATTAATTCAATTAGATGAAGTGAAAAGTACTGCGGACATAGAGTTACCCAAATTTTATGGAATCGCCCATATAAAGTCTAAAAAAAACATTGTTATTATTTTTTTCTGTCTTTATTTTATTTAAAGGGTTTATATTTTGCTTTCTTCTCCACTTATATCGATTATATGTCTTAAGAATTATTATTGGTAGATTTTGAAAATTGTATTTTAAAACTAAAAATTTATTTTTTTTTTAATTTTGTGCGGTTTTGTGCAGTTATAAGGGGATGGAGGAGCTTGCGTTATTTTGGCTTTTTTTAAAATTACATTTTACAATAAAATAATTTTTATTTATTACTGGTAATGCATTATATTAAATGTTAAACTCATAGACATTGTCATAATATAAAACCTTTAATAAGTAAACGCACAGTAAAGAACAAGAAAAGAACGTTATCAAAAAGTCTTCAAACATTAATCAGAACCTTAAAAAATAAAAATCGAGGCATTCAAGCGTCGAGACTAGAAATTATTTGTTAAAATATGAAAAATGTGCCGTTAATTTTACAATTTGAAATAATGGTTTTGAAACCCTTGTTTTTTTTGTACACGGAACTACCACAATAGACCGCAAAAATTAAAAAAAAACTAATAAGTTCTCCCTTATTTATTAAGGATGAATTTAATTATTTAATTGTGTTATTTGCACTCATTAAAATTTGCTTTAAATTAATTATACACATTTAGTAGCGTCTTCGTGGGATTTACTGTTAGTACAAGTGGTGTACGATAACCTCATTAATTAACCATTTAAGGAATAAATATATATGGTTAGCAGAAAACAATGCAAAATTTCAAAAATTATTTTTTCCGAACTATTAATAAAATAACTGAGAATGTGAGCGCTCATTTAAACTCGAACGTTGTGCTCTGCGGGTTTTAAACAATTTATACGAATTTACATGGGTTTAATTAAAATTGAAATGTTTTATTTTAAAATGGACTTTCGGTGTATGCTAGAGGGTTTATTTTAATACCTGTCTTGCTATTATATGCTCGTTAAGAAACTTATCATTTTCCGGATTAATTAAAACGCAATACAATCAATGTTCAAAAATATTATTACATGATTAGTTATATCATATATAAATGAATTATTTGTCATATTTGATGTGATATAAATATAAATGGGTTTATTGATTTTTTATACATTTAAAAAATTAAGCGCGAAGCGGAGCGGCGCGCTTCAATTTTCCGAGATCGGAATGTGCCACTTTGAGCTCGAATGTGCACACTCGGTTTTAGGCATGATTCACAATAATTTAGGCCAATACATTAGATTTAAAAATCAGTTGAATAATTTTTATCGTTCCCTCTCACTCGCACTTATGAGATTCACGTATCTTTTCGCTCCATTTCACTCATTGCTATAATTAATACATTTTTTAACATAATTAATCTAAATAATATTTTATTTGCAAGAGCGAAGAATAAAGTGAACAAATCCAATGAACGCGAGTTATGTGCGTATTTGAGCAAAAAGTGACACATTTCCGGGCGAGGGAGGCAAATGAAACGAACGCGGAACAGCGCGCTTCATTTTCCAAAATCGGAATGTGCCATTTTGAGCTCGAACGTGCACACTTGGTTTTTGGCATGGTTCACAATATTTATTTATTTTTTTAGATTGCTAACTTTATACCGTCAAATTTTCGTTAGCTGTGCATGCGCAACTTCTGTTACCTGCAAAAATTTTACTCTCATGCGCATAAAGAAGTAAAACTTCAAAAATCGCGAGCTCAACATTTTAAGGCTCTAGAGCTCAGAAACAACTAGGTAAAAGTGAAAAGACTTGCCCGTATGGAAAAATCTTTAGCTCCCGCGCTGGAAGAACCTACCTTTCTTATCCTATTTAAAGATGCCTTCACAATGGGGGGTATTTGGCTGACCCATTGCATCCCTCGTAGTGACTTCGGATTAGCCCCAACCAATTCTGTAAAATAAAAAAGCTACTTTAAAATCGATAAAATTTTAGATTTTACCTTAAAGAAAAATAATTAATCGACCATTTATTTGCTGCTTTTAGTTAAAAATGTAAAAATTTTAATTATAAACTGAAGACGTTAAAATAGAGCAATAAAAGTTCCAATGTAACAACTAATTATAAACAAAATATCGGAGCCAGAATCAGAGCGGAGCTTCTCTAAGAAAATGAGTTTTGATAAACATTTTATATAAAAACTTTGTTTTTAAAATTTAATACTGTATAGCTTATATTAACTTATATTTTTATTAAATATTAGCTTATGGTAGAAGAAGAAAAAATAAAGAAATCATTAATAATTGATAAATTGTACCAAGCATTTATATAAGAAAAAACACTAAAAGCTTTGTATCTGCCCCAAAGAGCTTTAGCAATGAATTCAAACAATTAATAAAATATACAATTAATTTTACAAAAAAATAATGATTTTTTCTTCCTTTTTGTATTTCTAAAAATTTCATTAATTTAAAAACGTATTTCATTAATTTATTTTTAAATTTAAATTAAAATTTTTAAAGCTTAGTTCTGTTTAATTTTCACTACAAATAAATCCTAGCATACGAACAATTTTAAAATCAACTTTCACCCAAAAATATTCATAATCTGCAATTAAAATCATGAAAAACTAAATATCTATCAGGACACATTTACCACATACGTCAGTCCAAATCAAAATTTCAGAATTTAAAAAAAAAACAACTAATTAAAACCAAAATATACGTTCTCAACCAATTAATTGGTCAGCTGTACAAAAGTATTTGCAAATAATTTCCTTTGAATCAACTCACATTTTGCACATAATCAAAAGTTTTCTGAAAAAAATCACATCAAAAGATAACCCAAAAATACTACTAATCCCCAACTTAACTCACAAAAAACTAAAAATATTTAAGAAATCATCGACCAAATGATCGATGGTGGCCGATATTTACTCCGATACATTTGAGTGAAAATTCTTCACGCCGTTAAAAACGTTAAAAACTAATTAATTGGTCATCTGCACAAAAATATTTGCAAATAATTTCATTTGGATCAACTCACATTTTGCACATAATGAAAAGTCATCTGAAAAAAAAACACATCAAATAATAACCCAAAAATAATAATAATGCCCAAATGAACTCATAAAAAACAAATGATATGTGGGAAAACATCGACCAAAAGATCGATGATGGCTGATATTTATTCAGATACATCTGACTGAAAAGGCACGACAGAAGGTATCAATAAATTTCGGAAATAATAAAATTGAAGCTGCCAATAAATAACCCAAATAGACTAATAATTCCCAATTGAACTCATGAAAAACGAAAGATAATTAAGAAAAGAGCAACCAAAATCTCGATGACGGCTGACATATACCCGTGTATATCTAACTGAAAATGCAAGGCGAAAATAACACAGCTCTACAAAAAAATTTGTGTTGCCCTGGATATCTTTGCAAATTTGTATGTTTTCAAGTGCCCAAATTACGAAAATATTCATGAAAGTACTGAATGTGCTCTTGTTTTATTGATATTTACATATTTTATATTTTGAACAATTATCGGCTTGTTACACGGAGAGAAAAATATCCTTATAATAAGCATACGTATCCTTATTATAGATATCCGTTGGATAGTTATACTTCACAAGGATACGCCGTATAGCTAATTTAGCTATCCAGTGAATCCTTATTGCGGATCGTTATAGTAACGATCCGTATTACTGTTGTAGACATTCAAATGATTCTTGTCATAGTGATTTAACGGATATGCACGGAGAACAAAATATCGTTATAATAACCATACGTATCCCTATTATAGCTATTCAAATCCTCAAATTAACTATCCAGTTACCTACACGACGGATACTGCACACGTTCACGAGAGCTTTTCGTTTGAACGCTTGAAACAAATAAACGAATCCTTATTATAAGTATACTACGTAAAGCTGTTTTGATCATACTATGGATTGTCAAATTGACTTATAAATATCGTTAAATTAGACATTCGAATCCTTGTCAGAACAATACGTCAAATGGGTATACGTTAGATAGTTATATTAAGGATATTTTTTTCTCCGTGTAGTAATAAAATGTATTTTTCCAGTCATGATTAGGATTCTGCGCACTTTTTTTGCGCATACAAACATTACGTGATCTCCACTCTCAGACCCTTGCTCCGCCTGTAAGAAATTCTTTAACTGTCGGTAAAGCCTATGTAATAAAGGACTCATTGGTGAGCAGAGACAAAATCGGAATTCCACCATTGCATATTAAGTTAGGAATAATAAAGTAATTTGTGAAAGCGTTGGACAAGGAAGGAGATTGTTTTAATTACATTTGTAGAAAATTTACGAATCTTAGTATGGAAAAGTTGAAAGGTGGAATATTTGATGGTCCTCAAATACGGCAATTGATGAAAGACACAGATTTTATTACAGTTATGACTGTTTCAGAAAGTAAAGCTTGGAAAAGTTTTGTGTTGGTGGTCGAAAATTTCTTGGGTAACCATATAGCACCACATTATGAAGAAATTGTAAAAAATATGCTGACAAACTTTCAGACTCTAGGAGCAAATATGAGTATCAAGTAATACTGTCTCCGCAATCATCTGGATAAATTTCCGGATAATTTAGGAAATTATAGTGACGAACAGGGAGAGTGGTTCCACCAGGATCTTAAAAGTGATGGAGGAAAGGTATTAGGGTCGATGGGATTGTCACATGATGGCAGATTACTGCTGGTCTTTAAAAAAAGATTGTTCCTGAAAAATTATAAAATAAAAGCTCATAAAAGGCGTTTTATGGAAATATAACATATGTTTTTGACATTTTCCTCTTTATTTACTTCGATGTATTCTAATTTTTTAAAACCAAACTGACATCATAAATATATCTGTTATTTTGTTTCTTGTTTTCCGATTTTTGTAATGTAAAATGAAAATAAAAATTTTAAAGAAAACGAGAGCAAAACTTACAAAATCATTGATAGTTTCATGACTTGTGAGCATAAATATATCCAAAATCAATCTTATTTCTAGGGCAACAAAACCACTGTAGACGAGTGTAATAAATCAAAATAATAGCGTGTATTGATTACTTCGAAAAAATCTTAACAAAATCTAGTAAGAGGATTACCTCTAAAATAAAAGATGAATTACATATATCCTACCATGGATCGTGGGATTGGAGGATGCCGATGAATAAACCAGGGGCCACGGAAACCCCGTCCGCTTCCAAGCGTCGGCGTTTTCCCAATATCGGCGCACGAATTAGCACAACTTTCACCTTTAAAAACGCAGGTATTACTGAGCCAATTCCAAATTCTCCACCTCATTCCTGTATTCGCCAATTAAATGCAAGTAAAAATAGCACGAGATAATTTTGACCAATAATGATAAATGCCAAATATGACGTATTTGGGCATTTTTTGCTGGTTCTGAATGGAATTCTAGAGTGTTCGATAAGAGACCGAAATCATGCAAAAATAGACCTTAAAAACATTAGAAATGCATTCGTATATTGGCATTTAATAATTAATATTAATTAATTAAGGGGACTTTTAAAGAAAAAATTAGTCAGATAATGCAAAAAGACGTGAACTACGTAGTGATAATATATAATTAAAGAAAAATCATACTTTGATTAATAAAATTAATTAGATTTAGAATTATTGTTGAATTACCCCCCTAAAAAAATTATTAGCAATTGTTATAGAAAAAATAACAAATCTAATCTAGCGTTTAATTCGATTTTATATTGATTTTCGAAAAAACACATTAAATAATAGAATATAATCAAATTATTATAAATTATGCATTTAGAAGTTAAAATTGGAAACCTTTACCCAAAGTTGTAAGGACTTTCAAGCCAAAGGGTTTAATTATTAATGTTGTGCTTCATACGACCCATTCATAATCGACCCAAACTTAAGAGAAATATTCTCAAATTTTGACAACAACTTCTGCTCATTTCCCGATGCCTAAAATTAATTTGTTATGGCCAATTAATTGTAGCAAATCTGATGTATAAAAGGATTAGAGCTGTAAAATATTACATTACTGTAAAACAGTATTTTCTAATAATTCGACCTTTGCACTATGTTTTAACGATACCTTAAGGGTGTAGATCGCCAGTTTTCGCCCAATTTATTTTAAATAGAAACTCTTTTCCAGTTCTAGTGTCGTATTTTAGAAAACAAATTATTGAAAATTTTTGTACTGGTAGAGATGATCTATCATTAAAAAAGTGCCATTTTCGATTTTGAGAAATCAAAGTGTTTGCCCAAAAAATAAAGCTTAAAACAAAATTAAATTAAACGTTTGCGTGCTTTCAAAAATTTAAATTTTTCGATTTTTCTTACTTGTATCGTCTTGGAGGAAGTACAGATTGATGAATTTTGAACATGTGGTATTCTCATTATAGAGGCACGTGATAGTTTGTAGTTTATCACGGTATCTCTTTTGAGAGCTGAGATATTTGTCTTTGATAAACCATTTTGCGGGAAAAAGTTCGTACTTTTTTCAATGGTCGTTTTCAACTAATTCCCGACGTCAAATTTCGAAAGAAAAGGTTGGTCAAAAATGCTCTCTTTGGCCTTTACTTTGATTTGTTTTAAAACCTTCGAGGAAGAACCTATGTGTAAGCAAACGTTTCAAACTCAAATTACCCTGAAAGTGGTAATAGACATTTTATGAAAGTTTATGAAATTTTCTAAATATGACGTTTGAACTGTCAAATGAACAAAATTATTATCTTTATGCGTTAACTAGCTATGTATTTAGATAATGTATTGCAATCTAAGTTTATCTAAATCAATGTCATCACTAAAAAAAAGCGTTTTGGCACTAAATTTTTTTTCTAGCTCCATCTCATAGATTATTGAATTACCAGTAGGTTAAAATACTCATGTATTGATACATAACAGATGGGACTACATTGATATCTATAAATTTTAGTACTTAGGCTACCGAAAGTCATCACATTCTGACGGCATAATCGAACGACACCGAGCAAAGCTCGGTTATCCAGATATTTATAATTAGGGAAGACCGGGGTTGGAAGTCACAATTTTTTCTTTTGTATTTATAAATGGGTTTATTGATTTTTATACATTTAAAAATTAAGCGCGAAGCGGAGCGGCGCGCTTCAATTTTCCGAGATCGGAATGTGCCACTTTGAGCTCGAATGTGCACACTCGGTTTTAGGCATGATTCACAATAATTTAGGCCAATACATTAGATTTAAAAATCAGTTGAATAATTTTATCGTTCCCTCTCACTCGCACTTATGAGATTCACGTATCTTTTCGCTCCATTTCACTCATTGCTATAATTAATACATTTTTTAACATAATTAATCTAAATAATATTTTATTTGCAAGAGCGAAGAATAAAGTGAACAAATCCAATGAACGCGAGTTATGTGCGTATTTGAGCAAAAAGTGACACATTTCCGGGCGAGGGAGGCAAATGAAACGAACGCGGAACAGCGCGCTTCATTTTCCAAAATCGGAATGTGCCATTTTGAGCTCGAACGTGCACACTTGGTTTTTGGCATGGTTCACAATATTTATTTATTTTTTTAGATTGCTAACTTTATACCGTCAAATTTTCGTTAGCTGTGCATGCGCAACTTCTGTTACCTGCAAAAATTTTACTCTCATGCGCATAAAGAAGTAAAACTTCAAAAATCGCGAGCTCAACATTTTAAGGCTCTAGAGCTCAGAAACAACTAGGTAAAAGTGAAAAGACTTGCCCGTATGGAAAAATCTTTAGCTCCCGCGCTGGAAGAACCTACCTTTCTTATCCTATTTAAAGATGCCTTCACAATGGGGGGTATTTGGCTGACCCATTGCATCCCTCGTAGTGACTTCGGATTAGCCCCAACCAATTCTGTAAAATAAAAAAGCTACTTTAAAATCGATAAAATTTTAGATTTTACCTTAAAGAAAAATAATTAATCGACCATTTATTTGCTGCTTTTAGTTAAAAATGTAAAAATTTTAATTATAAACTGAAGACGTTAAAATAGAGCAATAAAAGTTCCAATGTAACAACTAATTATAAACAAAATATCGGAGCCAGAATCAAAGCGGAGCTTCTCTAAGAAAATGAGTTTTGATAAACATTTTATATAAAAACTTTGTTTTTAAAATTTAATACTGTATAGCTTATATTAACTTATATTTTTATTAAATATTAGCTTATGGTAGAAGAAGAAAAAATAAAGAAATCATTAATAATTGATAAATTGTACCAAGCATTTATATAAGAAAAAACACTAAAAGCTTTGTATCTGCCCCAAAGAGCTTTAGCAATGAATTCAAACAATTAATAAAATATACAATTAATTTTACAAAAAAATAATGATTTTTTCTTCCTTTTTGTATTTCTAAAAATTTCATTAATTTAAAAACGTATTTCATTAATTTATTTTTAAATTTAAATTTAAATTTTTAAAGCTTAGTTCTGTTTAATTTTCACTACAAATAAATCCTAGCATACGAACAATTTTAAAATCAACTTTCACCCAAAAATATTCATAATCTGCAATTAAAATCATGAAAAACTAAATATCTATCAGGACACATTTACCACATACGTCAGTCCAAATCAAAATTTCAGAATTTAAAAAAAAACAACTAATTAAAACCAAAATATACGTTCTCAACCAATTAATTGGTCAGCTGTACAAAAGTATTTGCAAATAATTTCCTTTGAATCAACTCACATTTTGCACATAATCAAAAGTTTTCTGAAAAAAATCACATCAAAAGATAACCCAAAAATACTACTAATCCCCAACTTAACTCACAAAAAACTAAAAATATTTAAGAAATCATCGACCAAATGATCGATGGTGGCCGATATTTACTCCGATACATTTGAGTGAAAATTCTTCACGCCGTTAAAAACGTTAAAAACTAATTAATTGGTCATCTGCACAAAAATATTTGCAAATAATTTCATTTGGATCAACTCACATTTTGCACATAATGAAAAGTCATCTGAAAAAAAAACACATCAAATAATAACCCAAAAATAATAATAATGCCCAAATGAACTCATAAAAAACAAATGATATGTGGAAAACATCGACCAAAAGATCGATGATGGCTGATATTTATTCAGATACATCTGACTGAAAAGGCACGACAGAAGGTATCAATAAATTTCGGAAATAATAAAATTGAAGCTGCCAATAAATAACCCAAATAGACTAATAATTCCCAATTGAACTCATGAAAAACGAAAGATAATTAAGAAAAGAGCAACCAAAATCTCGATGACAGCTGACATATACCCGTGTATATCTAACTGAAAATGCAAGGCGAAAATAACAGAGCTCTACAAAAAAATTTGTGTTGCCCTGGATATCTTTGCAAATTTGTATGTTTTCAAGTGCCCAAATTACGAATATATTCATGAAAGTACTGAATGTGCTCTTGTTTTATTGATATTTACATATCTCATATTTTGAACAATTATCGGCTTGTTAGTAATAAAATGTATTTTTCCAATCATGATTAGGATTCTGCGCTATTTTTTTGCGCATACAAACATCACGTGATCTCCACTCTCAAACCCCTTGCTCCGCCTGTAAGAAATTCCTTAACTGTCGGTAAAGCCTATGTAATAAGGGACTCGTTGGTGAGCAGAGACAAAATCGGAATTCCACCATTGCATATTAAGTTAGGAATAATAAAGTAATTTGTGAAAGCGTTGGACAAGGAAGGAGATTGTTTTAATTACATTTGTAGAAAATTTACGAATCTTAGTATGGAAAAGTTGAAAGGTGGAATATTTGATGGTCCTCAAATACGGCAATTGATGAAAGACACAGATTTTATTACAGTTATGACTGTTTCAGAAAGTAAAGCTTGGAAAAGTTTTGTGTTGGTGGTCGAAAATTTCTTGGGTAACCATATAGCACCACATTATGAAGAAATTGTAAAAAATATGCTGACAAACTTTCAGACTCTAGGAGCAAATATGAGTATCAAGTAATACTGTCTCCGCAATCATCTGGATAAATTTCCGGATAATTTAGGAAATTATAGTGACGAACAGGGAGAGTGGTTCCACCAGGATCTTAAAAGTGATGGAGGAAAGGTATTAGGGTCGATGGGATTGTCACATGATGGCAGATTACTGCTGGTCTTTAAAAAAAGATTGTTCCTGAAAAATTATAAAATAAAAGCTCATAAAAGGCGTTTTATGGAAATATAACATATGTTTTTGACATTTTCCTCTTTATTTACTTCGATGTATTCTAATTTTTTAAAACCAAACTGACATCATAAATATATCTGTTATTTTGTTTCTTGTTTTCCGATTTTTGTAATGTAAAATGAAAATAAAAATTTTAAAGAAAACGAGAGCAAAACTTACAAAATCATTGATAGTTTCATGACTTGTGAGCATAAATATATCCAAAATCAATCTTATTTCTAGGGCAACAAAACCACTGTAGACGAGTGTAATAAATCAAAATAATAGCGTGTATTGATTACTTCGAAAAAATCTTAACAAAATCTAGTAAGAGGATTACCTCTAAAATAAAAGATGAATTACATATATCCTACCATGGATCGTGGGATTGGAGGATGCCGATGAATAAACCAGGGGCCACGGAAACCCCGTCCGCTTCCAAGCGTCGGCGCTTTCCAATATCGGCGCACGAATTAGCACAACTTTCACCTTTAAAAACGCAGGTATTACTGAGCCAATTCCAAATTCTCCACCTCATTCCTGTATTCGCCAATTAAATGCAAGTAAAAATAGCACGAGATAATTTTGACCAATAATGATAAATGCCAAATATGACGTATTTGGGCATTTTTTGCTGGTTCTGAATGGAATTCTAGAGTGTTCGATAAGAGACCGAAATCATGCAAAAATAGACCTTAAAAACATTAGAAATGCATTCGTATATTGGCATTTAATAATTAATATTAATTAATTAAGGGGACTTTTTAAAGAAAAAAATTAGTCAGATAATGCAAAAAGACGTGAACTACGTAGTGATAATATATAATTAAAGAAAAATCATACTTTGATTAATAAAATTAATTAGATTTAGAATTATTGTTGAATTACCCCCCTAAAAAAATTATTAGCAATTGTTATAGAAAAAATAACAAATCTAATCTAGCGTTTAATTCGATTTTATATTGATTTTCGAAAAAACACATTAAATAATAGAATATAATCAAATTATTATAAATTATGCATTTAGAAGTTAAAATTGGAAACCTTTACCCAAAGTTGTAAGGACTTTCAAGCCAAAGGGTTTAATTATTAATGTTGTGCTTCATACGACCCATTCATAATCGACCCAAACTTAAGAGAAATATTCTCAAATTTTGACAACAACTTCTGCTCATTTCCCGATGCCTAAAATTAATTTGTTATGGCCAATTAATTGTAGCAAATCTGATGTATAAAAGGATTAGAGCTGTAAAATATTACATTACTGTAAAACAGTATTTTCTAATAATTCGACCTTTGCACTATGTTTTAACGATACCTTAAGGGTGTAGATCGCCAGTTTTCGCCCAATTTATTTTAAATA
This sequence comes from Sinopyrophorus schimmeli, assembly GCA_036325965.1. Classification (NCBI taxonomy): domain Eukaryota; kingdom Metazoa; phylum Arthropoda; class Insecta; order Coleoptera; family Elateridae; genus Sinopyrophorus; species Sinopyrophorus schimmeli. Next base: position 106,248 of record JARFIZ010000049.1, on the reverse strand, counting down.
GAAACTCTTTTCCAGTTCTAGTGTCGTATTTTAGAAAACAAATTATTGAAAATTTTTGTACTGGTAGAGATGATCTATCATTAAAAAAGTGCCATTTTCGATTTTGAGAAATCAAAGTGTTTGCCCAAAAAATAAAGCTTAAAACAAAATTAAATTAAACGTTTGCGTGCTTTCAAAAATTTAAATTTTTCGATTTTTCTTACTTGTATCGTCTTGGAGGAAGTACAGATTGATGAATTTTGAACATGTGGTATTCTCATTATAGAGGCACGTGATAGTTTGTAGTTTATCACGGTATCTCTTTTGAGAGCTGAGATATTTGTCTTTGATAAACCATTTTTGCGGGAAAAAAGTTCGTACTTTTTTTCAATGGTCGTTTTCAACTAATTCCCGACGTCAAATTTCGAAAGAAAAGGTTGGTCAAAAATGCTCTCTTTGGCCTTTACTTTGATTTGTTTTAAAACCTTCGAGGAAGAACCTATGTGTAAGCAAACGTTTCAAACTCAAATTACCCTGAAAGTGGTAATAGACATTTTATGAAAGTTTATGAAATTTTCTAAATATGACGTTTGAACTGTCAAATGAACAAAATTATTATCTTTATGCGTTAACTAGCTATGTATTTAGATAATGTATTGCAATCTAAGTTTATCTAAATCAATGTCATCACTAAAAAAAAGCGTTTTGGCACTAAATTTTTTTTCTAGCTCCATCTCATAGATTATTGAATTACCAGTAGGTTAAAATACTCATGTATTGATACATAACAGATGGGACTACATTGATATCTATAAATTTTAGTACTTAGGCTACCGAAAGTCATCACATTCTGACGGCATAATCGAACGACACCGAGCAAAGCTCGGTTATCCAGATATTTATAATTAGGGAAGACCGGGGTTGGAAGTCACAATTTTTTTCTTTTGTATTTATAAAGCCCATGGTCTTAATTTATCAATGACATTTATATATCAATAGATAGTGTATTTATTCTAGTTCAAAAAAAATTAAAGACTTTTTGTCTACCATTATCTAAAGAGAACCTATTATAATTTTTCTGAAAAAAGAAAAGTGCGACTTTTAACCTACTGTCAGGGATGGTTGTCATAGCGTCTAGGGTAGGTAATCACCCGCTAAATAAAAGGTAAAATACAAAACGACATAACAAATGCATATGCTATTTCTAACCTATTCTATCTAACGAACTTAGGTTATAGTAACAAAAATGACAAATGTATAATTACAGCCAATCGTTTATGTAGTAAAACCCCTAGAAACCAATAAAAAAGGCTGCACATATTTATGGTGGCTTTGCACAGGTGACAACTAGCCCCCGTTAACTTGAGCCAACTTTCCCCAAAACAGTTTTGGACAATTAATTCCCAAAATAAATTTAAATCTATGGTCATTTAAAAAACCATATGAATGATATCATGAAGCATATCTTAAATATCATAAATACAAGAAAAAGTTATACGGTATTTCAGGGAGAACTGAAGTGAAGTACGCAAGGAGGTATTGTGCTCGAGCTTCTTTTCACGGGTAAACTTTATTAATTCATTAGGTTTGCTGTTATGGCTTTTGTAACAACCTGCCTGTGACACAACCATACCCGGTCTCCCCTATACAAAAAATTTTTTAATTTGATTTTTTTAATATAATTTTTGATTTTGAATTAAAAATAGTATTTGCACACCTGACTTTTAATTAATATTTAAAACGCTATGTAACTATATTTAAAATTGCATTCTGTACACAAAGCTCTAAAAAATATCATTTCAAAAGTTTGATGATCCTTTTATTAGATTCCAAACTTTAAATTCGGAAGGTACTTACTAAATTGCAAAAAGCTTGGTGTACTTTAATTACAACAGCATTGCAGTTATGAATATTTTATTTAATTGAGTTGTTGCGAGCTCTCCTCAACTCGTAAATGTTTGATGGGTGCATGTGTGGGAAAAAATCTTTAATCGCTAAATTGTAAATCAAAATGCTGTATGAACCATAAGAATACCGTAAATGTACCACTAAGAATGCCGTATCACTGTATTCAAATATTTACATACTTGCTAAGAATAAATATTGTCCTTAAAATTAACGGTGAAATAAGTCAACGTTTTAATTAACCACGACAAACACTTCATACTAATCAGGTTAATACATATTCTACAACTGGAATTACATAATTTGCTTTACATACATGTATTTATCTTAGTTGCAGTTGGTGCCTGCAAAACGAAATATATTTCATGAAAACAAATGTTTAAAACATGTTACCTATCGTTACATACGTAGTTTCACAACAAATACCAAATTACAAATTGAATAAAAAAAGAACTTTAGTCAAAGTTTGTTGTAAAAGTTCATAAATTACGTTAACGCTCCATGCAACAGGAATTTTATCTATGAAACCTAAATTTTCGATTACTCGCTCACATAATTACAAACTACAAAATAAAATCAATTTAGAAAGTATGTTGAAAACAAAACTATTGCATTTTGTATATATGAGATTATTTAGAGTACCACTCGTTTCTTCAAAATCAAATTATATAATAAAATTGAATAGGTAGGTACTATTAGCAAATGAGTACCTTAGTATAACATTAGAATCACCCAAACGAGCAACATACGGTTCGTGTTAATTATTGCTGTTTAACCTTTATAACTAATTAACAAACTTCAAAGTGCTATTATATTATATGTGTATTCAAACTTAAGACAAAGTTGCACTTACGTACATAACTATGTATCAACTGATATATGTATCTCATGTTATTTCCTTAAAAGCGCGCATTCATTTTTTATACAATTTTTGAAAACTTTTTTAGACCAATTTGATGAATATTTCGATATCCTCTACATGAATACGAGTTAACTTTTCTAGTAATACAATACTATTTATACGACACATTGACCATCAGGATTTGAAAGACTAGGGGGGACTGGGGACACTTGATCCCCCCTTTTGTTTTTCGTCTCTAATTTCCTTTTTATAGATCACATTTTAAATATCTTGGTCTTGAAATACGTGGAATTTATTTGCCTATACTAACTGTAATAGCCAATAATATCAATGTCTAAATTTAGAAATTATCCCACTAAGAGTAAGTATATTAAATGGTATCAAGTCTCCCATATATATGGGAAACTTGATACCGTATATACGGGTGACTTGATCCTCCCTCTCTGGACGACTTTCTACCGCGTTGTTTAGATAAATGTTGTAAATAAATAAACATTTTAAATAAATACGAGTGTAAATCAATTATTTTTAGTGAATTAAAAATATAAGTAAATTAGTTTTTAAATTAAATAATTATTAAGTAAATGTTATAGTATTTAACTTAATGGTGTAGGCAAATTTGTTAATTCTTTTGTTAAATAAATTGTAATTGTTACTAAAATAAGTGACCGACTGTTTATATTCACAACCCTAGTTGGAACCCTAGTGAATTAGTTACAATTGATGTGAGGTGTAGGGTTGTGAAGATTCGTAAGGGATATATAATTAACGAAATATTTGGGTGATAAATAAATAATTAATGTTAAACTAAAGTGAAAAAAAAATGGCAACCGAAAAATTATTAGCATTGTTTCTCTTCCTGACGTACCTTTTCAGTGTCATAACTGCTAACCCGTATGCTTTTGCCGTACTACGAATACTTTTACCCGCGAAAAACATCATTCACAGCCGAATCTGAGATTTCTTTATCGTTCGGTACTCTTTTTCGTGCACCTTCTCTTGTTTTGTATTCACTAGACATATTGAATCCTGCATTTAATAAAAAAAAAAAACAATAAGGGACACTTGATCCGGCGGGATCAAATCTCTCATAAGAACGTGTACCAAGTGTACCCTAACCAGGTAGAAGATATAAAAATTTAATTTATAAAAGTCTATTACGAATAATACTTTTCTTAGGATCAGAAGTCTACAAACATAGATAATGACTTGTATTAAAGTCATACACATTTTAAATACCTTTCCTAAATACCGGTTTAATAAAAATAAAAATTTAGGAAAAATAAGTTTTTGCAACACAAAACACTCAATCGTCTGCCATCTGCAAAAGTGTCAAATCTGACAGGTGTATCAATTTTAAAAAGTTAACGGGTACTATAAACTACCCTTGTTGCCACTCTAAAACTATATATTACACACAGAAGTTCTGTAAATCTTGTGTACCTAGTCTCCCCTAAGGATCAAGTATCCCCATTCTCCCCTATTATGTAGAGCAGTGATTCTCAACCAGTGTGCCGCGGCACTTTTGTGTGCCGAGAAATTCTAAAAGTGTGCCGCCAAATTTTAGATATACAGTAAAACCTCTATTATTCGCACATCAGTTATACGGATTCGCGATTATCCGGACTGTCAACCGCGTTCGAACTCGTTGCCAAAATTTAACCTCGGTATTTCTTACTAAATATTTTATTTTATATTTCGCACTAAACAGTGTTGTTTTGCTTTGTTGATTTTAAGATAATGGGCGACTGTTTTATTTAGTGATTAACATTTGTTGTGTTTATTGTAAACATATACCTAACAATTTGACCAAGTCTTTTCTTGTTAAAACGAGACGCTTCGTAATTGTGCTTAAGACCGAGTGTGCACATTTGAGCTCAAAGTGGCACATTCCGATCTCGGGAAAATGAAGCGCGCCGCTCCGCGTCGCGCTTCATTTGCCTCCCTCGCTCGGAAATGTGCCACTTTTCGCTCGAATGCGCACATCCTTGTATTTATCGGATTTGGTTATATTATTATTTTATTCTTCAATTCAAAAAATTAAAAGTCGAATAAATTAGATCTATTTGTTGTTTGAAAAAGGTTAGATATTTTATTACTTTTGATAAGATATCATGGTGCTCTTCCGCACGCCTAATTGTAGCGAGCTTGATAAAAATATTTTTAGGTGTACTTTCGAATGTTTACTAATTCGAATTTTTGATTAATTAAAATTGTATATGATTCAAATTTTCTGAAGTGGGCTGTTAACACTTTGTTGACCGGCAATTTTACACAAAAACTATGTCATGTCACCGGCTACTACCAGGTTGTTCAATAAGTTTTGTCGTTCGATAAGAGAGGGCGTTGCTACTAGCCCAATTTTTTTTTTGTTTTGTTGCTACACTCTTCATATGAACGTATGTGAAGTTTCATTTCAATCTGTCAATTCATTCTTTGTTTACAAGCCATTTAGTGTCGCCGTGTCACAGTATTTTTTTACAATGGAAAAAATTGAATATCGTGCAGTGATAAAATTCTTATTTTTGGAAGGTGTAGCACCAAAAGAAATTCACGAACGAATGTTAAAAGTGTATAATGATTGTTCACCTACAATTAGAACAGTAGAAAAATGGGTTGCTGAATTTAAACGTGGTAGTACAAGCCTTGAAGACGATCCACGTGAAGGGCGTCTAAAAAGCGCATCAACACCAGAAATCATAGCCAAAATTCAGGATATGGTTTTGGAAGATCGTCGATTGACTGAAAGAAATTTAGTAGAGGCTCTACATATCTCATTAGGCAGTGTGAGCCATATTTTAAGTGAAATTTTGGGTTTTAGAAAGCTGTGTGCACAATGGGTGCCGCATTCGCTAACAATGGAAGAAAAACACATTCGAATGCGACTTTCTCAGCAACATTTGGAGCGTTTTAAAAAGGATAAAGTGGATTTTGTGCGTCGATTCATCACTATGGATGAGACTTGGGTCTATCACCATGATCCTGAATCAAAACAAGAGGCTAAAGAGTGGTGTGAACCTGGTTGTTCGGCTAAGAAACGAGTTCGTGTCCGGAAATCGGCCAAGAAGGTTATGGCATCTGTTTTTTGGGATGCGAAAGGAATTTTGTTTGTGGATTACTTGCAAACTGGTAAAACAATTAATTCTGAATATTATTGCAACCTTTTGGACCAGTTGAAGGAAAAAATTCGTGAAAAAAGACCCGGTTTGCAGAAGAAAAAAATCATTTTTCATCAGGACAATGCACCGTGTAACAAGAGCATTTTGACAATGGCTAAAATCCATGAATTAAAGTTCGAATTGTTGGAGTATCCACCGTATTCACCAGATTTGGCCCCCAGCGACTTCCATTTGTTTCCAGAACTCAAAAAATTTATGCGTGGCAAGCGTTTTTCATCAAATGAAGAGGTCATAACGGCTGTTGAAGCGTATTTTGCAGACCTTCCGGATTCTCAATTCAGGGATGTGATCCACAGATTGGAGGATCGTTGGAGCAAGTGTATTAATCTTCAGGGAGATTATACTGAATAATAAAGTATATTTTGAACCATAAAATTGTGTTTTTCTTATCGAACGACAAAACTTATTGAACAGCCTGGTATTTTGTAATTTGGAACTAAAGTAAAACATTCTAAATAAACTGCAATAAAATTTATTTATATTGAATGAAATGAAATTAAACATTGGACATATGTTTTATATAATTTATAAAATTTTTGTTTGGTATGATAAACTGTATGGCAATCATCTACGTGTAATGTACGACATGTTTTGCAGATATAGCTTGTTTCGCTGCGCTTTTCTTTAAAGAGCATACTCTACACCTTTTAGTTGGTTTTTTTTACGCAAGTGACTATTTTTTTCATTATTTTTTCTTTTATAGTTACTGACACTGACACACGTAAAAAATTTGCGTGGAACAGAAATTCGTTTAAATTCAGGGACGCCTGTAGTTTTTTTTTTATATCAAAATAATCTTTTATAGAATAATTGGAATGTAATACCTATACAAATAATGCATATCGTACACAATTAAAAACGGTGCATTGAATGTAAGAAGTCTACTATAAGTTGATTAATTATTCCAATTATCTATAATTTAGCAGATGCTATAACATTTAAATATTAACATATGTCGCAACAAGCAGTTCTGCTTTATATATACATACATATATATACCTATGCAATTAGAAAATACCGATGTTATGATTCTGCGGTATTCACAAGGTCGTTTAGTCAACGACCGCCTTTATAACTTCCTTGAACTTGTAACAAAGTAGATCGTTCTTCAACAATTGTTATCTTTAATATTATAGTTAATAAACTATTAATCTATTTTTAAAATACAGACATTTATAACTTTCCTTTTTTACGACTTTCCTACCTCAAATAATTGGTAACTTAATTTCTGAGATAAATAAATTTAAAAAAAAAACAAAAATCTATTTCATTACATTAAGTGATACTCCATGTAATTGTAATTAAATAGTTAAATTTTCTTAAATAATAAAAGCATATTATTTATAAAAAATCACTTTGTAGCTACTTTGAATCTTCAAATGTTCCCATATAACTGAAACACATAATAATAAAAGAAATAGATGATCGCACTAAAATAAGGGAAATAAACATATTTGTATTCTCGTTGAAATTATCTCAAATGGCGTGAAACATGAATAATGTTCAGAAAGGGTTGTATTCAATATCTACATAAAGTATAGATTATCTCTTGAGGTTTTACTGGTGTCTGGAAAGATATGCTTCACTGGAAACATTGATCTTTATGCGAACTACTCATCTTTGTTATACGAAATCAACGCAAATAGAATATTTCAATAACAAACCACTAGACAACAGTACAAATTGGATATAAATTGCTTAACACAAGAGAAAATTGAAACTACCTCTCAATTGGAAAAGGTAAAATGTAATTACAGAACACCCCGATTAAAGCTGATTCGTTCGCAGCCTTTTTTCATAAATCCTAAAGCAAAAAAAAAGAAAAAACTAAGTGACGATAATTCTTTGTAACGAACTAGAAAAAATGGTAGTGTGTCATAGAATGAAAATTATCCTTTTTTTTTCTGTAAATTAAATTTATTTTACTTGTTTATAGAACCAATAGTAAAATTATCAATTAATTAATAAAAAATTATTGTTATATACAGAATGTCAGTAGATGTTCATTTTAAATATTAGATAAAAATTATACAATCTTTTACTAGAATCTCATACAACTCAATTATTCCTGATTTAATGCGATTAAAAATTTTTATATTCTGTAAGATTTTTCGACATTTAAGTATTATTTTTATATTTGTACTTACACATAATTATTTACGTATGTTCTACTAATTTATAAGGCTCCCAATGGCATTGTTTAGAACCAAGATTTTTTTCTTGAAAATGATGTAGTAGGTAGTGTGCACACTAGGGTTGCTGAACCGTATATTCCCGGGACTTATTTCCCGAGAATTTTGCTAAAATAATTAGTTTGATACCCGGAAATTATCGTGCGAGACTACAGAATTTTTAAATAGTACATAAAAATGTAAAATATTTAATCCCTTACAAAACACGATCAAAATAAATGATTAAATAAAGTTTTAATGTTTTTGAAATCACTGAAAAAAACCGAATAATTTAAAACTTATAGACAATTCATTCCTTTTCATAAAACCAACAAGTACTGAATAAGGCAGAACATTTCCCTTGGCAGGTTAATTTTCTGCATGTTAAAAATATTAAAAAATACATTCTCAGACAAATCCTTAAATGCAACAAGGGTCCGCTACAAGGGGCGGGCAGCCCGGTCATTTATGTGTGGCGCCAAAATTTAAATGTTGTAAGTGTGAAAAAAATATTGATGTGTTAATTATCCAAATTTCACATGTCGATTTTTTCGGTCCCTAAACATATTTACACTATTATTGAAAAATTAACGCAGAATTTGTAAAGGACCCTGCTGGAACTTTAGTTGAACATGATTTGTTCTTTATTGAAAGAACAAAATATGTATCTTTATTTAATAAATTTGTATATATTCTTAAGGGGCAAAATTTGTCTTTTTGTCCAGGGCGACGTAACCGCTATCTTAGGAATTTCCTTATTTTTATGATAGTCGCCAACCGAATCCCACAAAAAAATATTTGTTGGGTACTTGAAAACTTTTATTATTGCCGAAGTTTGTAGTGTATTTAACTGTATATTCGTGTAACAAGTATCTATTTGAAATGCCATTAAAATAATTCAAGTTAACACGAAATGACAATGAATTAAATTTAATAATAAAAATTTTCATCTTAATAAAACTTTTTTATATTATATATTTTATCTACTTTTACATATACCCTGACAAACCTTTACGCCAATACCTTTACTCAAAGCACAATTAAAACTAATTTTTATACTGCCCCTCACGATTCTACAAATTCCCCAATTCTTCCTAACATGCAGAGGTAGTACTGTAACTTATTAAAATTTTTTAATTCCGAGAATCCCGGAATTCCCGGGATTACCACAAATAGTTGTCTCGTGTCCAGGATGAACAACCCTAGTGCAGACAAACTTGAAGAAAGGAATCTTGAGTAAATGAGAAGTGTCTCCAATCGAAGTACAAATCTGAGCATTTGTCATTACTGAACTACGAAGTTTTAGCTTTAGAGGTAGATACTTAAAAGTTTTCGATCATAAAGTTTTTGTAAATAGGAAAAAACGCTCTAGTAAATTTCTCAACTGTAAATAAAATTGAAATTCAACATCATTATTTTTTTTCTGTAATATACAACTGACAAGGAACGTATCCGAAAATTGTACCTCTGTTTCACAAATTTTGGTAACAATTAAAAGATCTTGGTTAGCCGATTATAAATAAGCAATTTATTTTTTGAAAATCGCAGAAACCAAAAATCTTAATTTTGAATAAAGAATGACAAGCATGAAACGAAAAACATTTTCTTGGTCCACATTTCTTGGAACGTTTCTCGATTATTATTGTACCTTGATGGTAATTAACAAGTTTTCCAAATTTTTAAGTAACTATAGTTGCATAATCTCGCGATTTCACCAAAATGAGCGTTGAGACCACTTCAAAATCGCAATTAAATTTATTCCAAAAAAAAAAAAAAGCTAATTGATAATAGGATCACCCTTCGACGAAATGCACAACGCAAAAATGTTTTTGGCTGAATTTCTGTCATTGTTGATTTAAAATTAAAAGTTTAATAACTTGTGAATTCCTGTAATTCCCCCAAAATAAATCGCATATTTATAATTGAACTAATTGTTGAAACCAGAGATGTAGTTCTTTGACACATTCTTTGTATAAGCAAAATATAAATGATTTCTGATATTATTTAGGATCCTTAAATTTCTGACTGAGGGTACATTAAGGTATATCTAAGCAGAGTGCTTAAAATAAATTTTACCTACTATTAATAAGCGAATTTTTTACTCAGTCATTCACTGGACTATACCCCGGTTAATATTTGCACGAAAAGGTCATTTACTGAAATACTCATTTTATACTTTTTATAGTTAATTGTACTAAATTTATGACCAATAATGTTTTCGTCCATTTATAAATAAAAATAATATCTCATTTCCAAGTGTAACGGCTGTTTTGGGTTTATTAATTTGTTTATTATTATTTTTACATTAAAACAGCTCTCGATGCAACAAATCGGTAATTAGGTCTTTGAAAATTTTTTTTTGTGATAAATTGAAAGATCATATATAAGTTTTATAACAAAACTATTTATTTTAAATTTTGTTTCGCAATATTTCAAAAGTTATATCAAAATAAAAATTATTTTTTGAATCCAGTACCGAAAACACGCCGACAGCTCCCGAACAAACCCGAGCGTGTGTGACGTCATAATGTTAGTTTTCATTCATGGCAGTTTATACAGAAATAATAAGTGCAGCGTTTTGTTCTATTTAATTCTGTTGTCATTGTTAAATACTCAAGTTTATATTGAAAATGTCGAACCTCAAAAGTTATCGTTCTTGTTTTCGGAAAACTTATTTTTTAGGTTAATAGGTAGAGCAGGTTCGAAATAAAATTGTGTTTTTTATTATATTGTGTGCTATTATTCCATTAAATATTAATGACAATTTGATATATAGGTGTATATATTTTATAATAATATTCTAAGGCAGAAGAAATAAAATATTTTTGAAGCATTTTTTGCGCATGACACGATCGAGTTACGGGTTTCCATGGAATTCAATACGTTGAAATCTAGATACGTGTAATAGCCGTAAACGCTGTCCTGTTATTAAACAGCTATAACATTATGACGTCACAATGATGGTGACCAATCGTGGTGCGCTCATAGTCACGTGATTTTTTTTTAATTTTATCAATTCTTAATTGCTTATAATTAATTGAAAAAAAAATTTTTTAAGTATTTTGCATTAAAGTTAAATATTATTAATAATAAAGTTTTAAAATACATAAAAAAATCAATTATTTTTTTTTTAAATTCCTAATTCACTAAACGTTTTAGCCTATACGTCATTTTATTTGAAAACATTATTCTTTTATGTTCAAAAATTAATGTAAACAAATTCAATAAATACGAAGATGTGCACATTCGAGCGAAAAGTGGCACATTTCCGAGCGAGGAAGCAAATGAAGCGCGACGCGGAGCGGCGCGCTTCATTTTCCCGAGATCGGAATGTGCCACTTTGAGCTCGAATGTGCACACTCGGCTTTAAGCACGATTCACAAAAATAAATTTACTTTTAACAAATTTTTAGTTAAAAATAATATCAGAAATATAAAAGCATTTTTTTAATGTTTTTAAACAAAATTATTAAACTTTCCCGAGATCGACATGTGGCACTTTAAGCTCGAATGTGCACACTGGGTTTTAAGTATGATTTACAATAATTAATTTCCTTTATTCAACTGTCGAATTACGTGTGCTGTGCGCGCGCAACTTCCATTACCTGCTAAAATATTACTCTCAACGCGCCAAAAGAAGTATACCTTCAAAAAGATACAAATTAAGATCTCCACGTAAATGGCATTACTTTTTCATCTTTTACAAGCTTACACTTTCGTTGTAGGTCGTTGAACATAAAATTTGTCTCTTCCTTTTTGCTGTAATTCTTTCATACAAAAGAAGCACAAATCACATTTGGATTGTTACGTAAAACTTCAAGACTTCCTATGCGCAAAATAAAAACAATAAAAATAAATACCATTAATTGAATTTAGAATTCCATAACAAAAACGATTTTCCTTTTTCAGCGAAACGCCAACTAAAGCCTAACTGTACCACGACTCGTTCCAGTCATTGGCACCGGCAATCGCAGGCAAAGCCCTCGATTTAATAAAATAATTGCGAAGGGTGGCTGCCTTAATCTTCGTAAAAGTGAAGATTTGATGAGGAATCCGGCGTCAAAGACGAAAATGCATATACATATCAATTGTGTTCAGTGGAACTAACTGTTCAGTTGACTCAAAAGGTATGTAAAAAATCATGTAACAACCAATGACGACAAAGGAATCCTCTTCTCAGCCAATGGCCATCCTAGCATAACCGCCGTTGCCGCAAGTATAAGACAAGTCACCTGTACGTTGGACTCAATTCTCTTCGTATTAGAACCACGGAAGGCCCGCTGAAGACATCGAGGACGCGCAGCACGGCGGCCTTAACAGTGAATCAGTTTCTGACTTTGACATTGGTGATTTGTGTTGTGCAGTGATAAAAAGTGCATTTGCTCATTTTCTTAGGACGCTAATAGTTAATTAAAAGGTAGGTAGGACTGCGTAGATTTATTTCGTTTTGCCAAAGGAGCAACGTACCATAACGTTACCATTATTCCCCAAGTTAAAAATACCATAGAAACTAATAGACCATTGCGGGATATAAATTGCGGATAAAGTTGTTTCGATCACACGATGCAACAACTAGCACGCTTCGGTGACTTTGAAAAACTGAATATTCATGTAAACACCACGCTAAATTATGTGAACGTTTCCAAAGTTCAAAGCTCTTTCCTACTAATTATCCCCAGTCATTATAAATATTATTGCTCATTCAAAATAATAATAATTTTTATGCAGCTTTTAAAACGAGCAAATACGTAATGTGTAATCTCGGAAAGGAATCTCTAAAAGCTTACCTCGCCGGAACTCGTAAATTATAGCCACTGTCGTTATTTGCTCTGGCTAAATTATAATACGTGTGATATTAAAAAGCAATTGAAAGTAGTCCGTCAAAGAATTAGAAATATCAAAACTCATCGCGTCGCATCTCACAAATAACTTTTCGAAAGATCGAGCTTTAATTAAAATGTTTTCGTAAAAAACCGAAATTCGTTTTTATGGCGTAATTTATTTCGAAAAAGTCATTTTCGGCTCGCCTCAATACTTATAACTGTAAAAACGTTGGATCCGACGAGTTCATAAGTCTGCGAATTAATTAAATTAGTTGAAGTGTACCTAATATCGTTAAGAGCTTTGCATTTTAAAATTACGTTAAAACGAATGATTAATTACTTCTCACAGTTCAATTAATTAGTTATTTGTAGCGAAAACGGGTTGCGCTGAACGCGGATTCATTTATTATCACACACGCTGCGTACGTTTTGTAAAAATATAAACAATACCTTAAGGTACTTATGTAATTATAGTGCACTTATATGGACACTGCACTTTAATTGCATCTTGCAATATAAATGATTATTCAACAGCCATAACTTTAATGCATACGTAAATGCTAGGAAGAGTTTTACAGTTACTATAATGAAGATTAATTTAAGGAAAGAATAAAAATTAAAGAAATTTAATAAATTACTATTATTATAAAAAATTCAAAAAATAGAATATTGTGTGCAAAAAATGAAGACGTTCTATTATAGTTAGATTTAATTTATTACACAACCCCTAACATACGTAAATATATTTGTTATTTTTTTGTTTTTACCAGTAAATTTTGAATAAGAAAAACTAAATGATTTGAAAAAAAGTAATAGGGTTGAAATATATAATTCTGTTTGAGTTTAATACGAAAATTAATAATGTTTAATTTTATCATATCCAACAGTATTTATTTATACTTATATATTCTTTTTCTTTAAATTAACCATATTTGGTTTAAAATATTTAAAAAGCCACACAAAAATTAATTTTTATATTATTTAAAAAAAATTACATAACAAAGAAAGCGAGAAAATAAAAACTTAGTATACAATGATGAATAAGAAGATATGCGTAACATATATGTATATTAGGGTGGCGCAAACAACCGACTATTGTTTTTCCTCGGTTTCTTATAAGAATATGTTAGTATAACATATTTAAAAAAAAACTCAAAAAACATGAAAACGCTTAAAAATTTTTCAGAGGTCAGTGAGGAATTTTCAAAATTCCAAAAATACTTATACCGACATCAAAAAATTATAAGCCTCTTCAAAATATTTATTTTTAAAAGTCGCTAAGAACTTTAAACTTCTGCGGTTCACTGCTTTTGAAGTGGTTGAGAGACCCCTAAATATTAATATTAAAACTTTATTTTTATTGTACTTTTCACTCGCATTATAATGATTAAAAATATACAATGAGACAGAAAAAAAGATTAACAAGAACTGAAATCAGAATATTTTAATTAAGGTATATTTAGGGTGACGTTAAAGCATGACTCTTTTTTTTTCGTTCTCTTATGAGTTTTAAAAATATCAAAAATTATGAAAAGAATCAAAACTTTTTTATTATAATTTTTTCTCCTTACGATTAATACTTGTACATCAAAAAAGAATAAGTCTCTTAAAATTTCAAATCAAAATATGAATTTTTAAAAGTCCCTCAAGATATATGTTAATTAAAATTAATGCTTTTTTCCTGTCTGTAAAATAAAAATGAAGTCTTAATATTAATATTTAAAAGTCGAACAATAACTTCAAAAATAAGGAACTGAAAAAGTTTAGAAATTCCTGAGCGACCTTTAAAATTACATATTTTGATTTAAAATTTTAAAAAAATTATTATTTTTTATATATACATACTTACTGTAAAGAACAAAAAAATTTGTAGAAAAAAAATTGATTTCTAACTATTTTTCAAATTTTTTAATCCTTTTCATCTGTAGTGAGGTTTCTTAAAATACGTTACATTAACATTTTTTAAGCGATCAAAAAATAAAAATATAGTCAATTTTTTGCACCACCCTAATAAATATGTTTCTTTTATAAGAAACAGTGATGTATGAATCTGTATAATTTGAAAAACTACAGTTAAAGATTCAAAGCTTCAAAAACTATTCACAATTTTTAAAACAGTAGGGGGAAAGTGGCATGAAACAGCCAAGTTTTGAAAAAGCCATTATCAATTACGCGGTAGTTTTCATACGAATCGTTCATGTATTATTATTTTAAGATAGCAACACTAGCCAGATATCCCCCACAAAAATTTGACCGTTCACCGTCAATAAACGGCGCCGATACGACATATTGAAGATTTTGTCGTCAAAAAGTAAGGTTTTGAGTTCAGTTTATTTGTTTTCTAACGCCTATACGTACAAAACTAATAATAATATGATTACACTATAATTTTATAGATATATTAGGCCTTTTAATAACGTATATATTTTGTAGACTAA
Source organism: Sinopyrophorus schimmeli (assembly GCA_036325965.1). Taxonomy (NCBI): domain Eukaryota; kingdom Metazoa; phylum Arthropoda; class Insecta; order Coleoptera; family Elateridae; genus Sinopyrophorus; species Sinopyrophorus schimmeli. Next base: position 90,892 of record JARFIZ010000049.1, on the reverse strand, counting down.
TCTTTGATTTCATAGTAATTTTCGAGATTTTGTTTCTTGAGAGAATATGTTTTGAAATAGCCGGACTGCAGTGTAATGAAAAGCCACCTTTTAATTGCATAAAATGCAATAATAATTGTAGTAACAGCAATCAAGATTGGTACCGATGCAAAATTGTAATGGTTGGGCATATAAATCCTGTGGCGTAAAAGAGAAATTGCATTATTTTTGCTAAAAACGTTTTAAGTTTTTGCAATGATTGATCTCAAACGTCAAATTTTGACAGTTTCTTAGATTTATGTAAGTAAATATTTTATCGAGAGTGTGCGTTATTTAAAAGTTTTATAATTATATAAGATCTAAAATTATAGCTTAAGATTATTATTAAATAATATCTTCGTTAATGTGCAGTTTTAATCTTGTAATAAGAACATGGCTTTTTCAAAATTGGGTTGCTGTTTCAATACCTATAAGTTATGAAAAAGCCAAATTTTATTCTTTTATAAATGATTAGAAGTCGAAAAATATCGTTAATTTTAAAAAATGTTTTATGACATTACGTACATAAATGCATGAACAATTACAGATTTAAAAAAAAAATTGATGTATTTATGTCCTTCTATATTATTTATCCCTTTTTTTAAAACTGGCTGTTTCATGCCACTTTCCCCCTACAATGTAAATGAATAAGTTTAAAAAAAATCACGCTTGATATCAATTCTATAAACTATTAATTTAATTTAAATATTAATATTAAATTAAATATTAATTTAAATGTAAACTAAATTAATAATTATCAATTTTCCCACCATTTAATATTGAAGATGCAACATTATATTGTTCTAAAATTAAATTTCTTTTAAATGCAAAAATAATTAACACATTAAACGCATACTTCAAAAAAAATATGTAAAATTTGAAAATAATTCACAAAAACACAACACCACACAAAAAGTACTTAAGTAGGTACTTTACATAAGTAGGTACTTATTGTGTTGTGTTTTTTATATTAAAATAAAAAAAACTCAGAATCAAATACAGCCACACTTTTTTTTGTTACTTTTTTATTATTTTTTTTTAAGTCGATGAATAATTATACCGGGTGTCGGATAAATAAGTACTGGAATTTAACCCACTTTTAAATGACTTTAAACTAAAGAAAAACATTTCCCAAGTCAAGTGACCTTATGTGTAACATTTTTGAGTTATGATATCATACACTTCAATTTAACAAAAGTGTAATAGGAGCTTATTATTGGGAATATTTCAAAAATTTGTGCTATATGTAGAAATATTATTTAAAAAAAAATCCGAAATACAATAGCAATCGCGTATCAAATATGCTAATTAGCAATAAAGAACGTATTAAGTAACCTCACTCTTTTTTAAATTCATACGCAGACGATGATCTGCTGTCATTTACTGAAAAATTAAAATGCATTTTTCTCAAATTTTTTTAGATTTATGACATGTAGTATATAAACTTTTATTGTTTAGATTAGTGTCGGATATCACCCGGATATGTTTCAGTACCAATTTTCCTAACCCCTTGTATACTAGAACCTTTGCATAAGTACATATGAATAACCCAAGCGAAATAATTTTAAAAAGCGACCGCATAGTTTCAGAAAAACATAGCTTACTTTCAAACATACTAGGAAAACACGAAACCTTCTTTTTTTTGATGTCAGTTAAAAATTGAGAATATTAAACTGTTCCATCTTCAAAAAAAGATTTGATAATTTTCTGCATCAAAAACACATAAATAAACAAACAAACACAAATTTGCATTTATCTTCATAATTTAATTAAGTTATTACATATATTTTAATATGCAGATCCGGGGTTTCTTTTAATAAAAACAGCAGCTAAAATTGGCTGTTTTTGGCTATAATAAAATTACTAATTTTGAAACCGTCTAGAACAGTGTTTCTCAATGTGAGTCTCACGCCCCACTTGGGGACAATTTAAATGTTTAGGAGGACAATATCGTTCATCAAAAATACTTGATTTTGAGTTATCTGTCAATTATATGTTTTGAAAAACTTAATGTTTTTTTCTGAATAATTTTTAGTGATTTTTTGCTGAACCCAAATTTTTTGTGTCTTGAACAAGTTGGAATAAGGTTTTATTTATGGAATAATTTAATTTTTAAATATAAAAAAAACTGGTGCGTGTACTTATGTACGAGCGTTAGAAGTAATACTTCTTTGGCGGCACTAAATTAAATATAATCACGTGTTATGTTACGTTAATAAAAACAAATTTAATTAATACAAAGATGTGCACATTCGAGCAAAAGTGGCACATTTCCGAGCGAGGGAAGCAAATGAAGCGCGACGCGGAGCGGCGCGCTTCATTTTCCCGAGATCGGAATGTGCCACTTTGAGCTCGAATGTGCACACTCAGTTTAAAGCATGATTCACAAGAACTAATTTACTCTCTTAGATGGTCAACTTCAACTGCCAAATTTTCGTTAGCTGTGCGCGCGCAACTTTTGTTTCCTACTAAAATATTACTCTCAACGCTAAAAGAAGTATGACTTCAAATAATATTAATATGTTACATCGGGGAGCATCAAAATTTTAGAATGACTTAAGTGGAACAAAAAAGGTTGGAAAACACTGATCTAGAATAAATAAACAACTGTTGAAATAAAGATGATCGCAGAAATTAACACTTTTATTAATGTATCAATTTGCGGAATTTAGCGCAGAAATAGCTCATCACCTTAACACTAAGGTTTTGTGCTAAATCCACTGCATTGCTTGCAAATTAATACCCTGCTTTCAATCCCATCGCCACTGAACCGACACCCATGCATTACGCATTAAGCTTAACCTACAATTAGCTCGTTGCTTCCAACAACGTAATGAGACTTCCATTTAAAAATTAATTTCCTAATGTTAATTTTTAAACAAATTACAGTCCAACAAAACCTCTTAATTCTTCTCAAGTTGAAAAAAATTAGAGCAATTAAAAATCTTCATACCACACTCAAAATACGATTGGTATAGCAAGTTTCAACTTTAAAGATTTTCATTGCCGCAAAATAATAATAAAATTTTTAACAGTTACGTGGATATCACTTTTTTTACACTGATTGACAGCTAAAATAGAATAACTCCAGAATTTTAGGCTCAGGTTAAAGACCGTTAAACATTTATACGCTTATTAAATCGCAAGAGTTCATAGTCTTTAAAGACGGAAAGCAACTTCAAGTGAAATGAACAAAACAAAGACAATTACATCCTTTCCATTTTTAATTGTCGGACGCGTTTAACTTTTTCAATAAGTTATTAGCAACAAGCCTGCATTTTCTTTTTAAATAGAAAACGAATTAATCTTAGCACTCTGAAGACTTAATACTTCCATCTGCAAACTCTGATAAATTGAAAGCAAGGATTATAAAGCTATTATTTCGCTGCACTTTTTTATGAACTAAAGTACCTAGTAAATCTAAAATAGGATTATAAAGACAATAATCATAGTCTTACTTCGAAGGTAATCCGTAACCGTAAATATAAATTAAATCTGCGGAATATTCACACAGAATTCTTTTTTGTCGTCTCTTGGAGCTTTCAATTTGTAATTGATTGTCGGCAATGCAGCGAACGTAAAAACAAAATAGCTGAAAGTGAATAAATTACTTCGGCTTAAGTATTGCAAAGATATTATAAGAATAGTGGTAATTTTTTCTCAAATGCATTTGCGGCGCGGAAATCCGTTAGAGCTTTACCTACGAAAATGCTAAATATGGAAATGCATCCATACATGAATAGAAATGAGTGCAAAGTTAAAAAAAACGAAACTAGTTATACTGATTAAGAAACCAAACAAAAACATAGAAAAGTTATAAGTTACTGACCTAACATGAACTCTCAAGGTCGTCTTAAGTAGTTATTAATAGAACCGCAGTTTTACCATAATGAAATACAAGCTTTTAAACTGGTTTCTCACTTTTACACTACACCATCCGTGATGTAATTTGTCAGGATGAATCTTAGCATAGAGGAAAAAAAACACTTTTCGAGATTAATTACGCATAGTTAACTAATGTGCATGGCCCGAAAATTAGATGGCTGGTGGAAGCTCACGTTTGCTACCGTGAACCCCGTTCGTTTTTATAACTAGATCTTTCTTTTTACGTTCCTTGGTGCGTTGAAAAATGTATAGGAATGTATTTGTAGGTTTGTTTACCATTGTGCAATTTTCAGTTTCCGCATGTTGAGGTAGCATTCGGTTTGTGTGAATGAAGAGTGATTGACTTCCAAATAGGAACGATAAGAAAGTCTTTGTGTTAGAATGTCAATTAAGATTGACATGTATGGAAAGAAAGTTTTTTCCATAATATTCTAAAGAAAGAGAGTGTATAATAAATATCTGTCGCTTGGTTCTAAAAATGCCAATGTCATGTTTTCTTTACTTCGATATATGTTCGCCAAGTTTCTGCTCTAAGACAAAACAATACTAAAAATTTTAAAGCAGCTAAAACGTAACTACAGTGGACTCTTGATAAGGGACCTCAAAAAAAACTTTGAATTATCGAGTATTCGATTTACTAAGAGAAAACACAAGAATAACATAATACAGTCGAACCTCGATAAGTCGAAGTCGAAGGGACACCAAAATTAATTCGAATTATCAATAATTCGAGTTATTAAAAAAAGCTTAAAAATTAAATATATATTTGTGTATGTATACATCTTTTATGTGAAATGGTATTTTACATAACGTAATTAGAACTGTAAGTGGTTTAAAGCATACTTTAAAAATCCCGCTTTAAATAAGTCACTGTGATTGGCTCATTTTTGATACACCATTATGGCCGTTAGCTAAATGACCAATCAGAAAGGTTAATCACTTCGTAACCATAGTTATATTAGAATAGTTTCAATTCTACCTTTTTGAAATAGGCATTTTGTCGAGAAACATTTTCCAACTTGAGTTATCAAAGAATTCGAGTTGTGGAGTTGTGAAAGTTTAACTGTACATAAAATTTATTAAAGTGGTTAAGCTGAAAATTTTCATATTACTTACAACCATTGTTAAATGATAAAGAAAGGTGCGTGTACTTATGCACGCCCGTGAGAAGTTGTACTTCTTGGCATAACTAAATTAAATGTAATCATAAATGTAAATAAATACCAGGATGTGCACATTTGAGCGAAAAGTGGCACATTTCCGAGCGAGGGAGGCAAATGAAGCGCGACGCGGAGCGGCGCGCTTCATTTTCCCGAGATCGGAATGTGCCACTTTGAACTCGAATGTGCACACTCGATTTTAAGCACCATTCACAAAAATCTACTAAATTCTCGTATCTTTTTGCCCACTTCCACTCATTACTATGGCAAATACGTTTCTTAAACATAAAATTCATATTTACTTTTAATTTTTTGATTTGAAAGTGAAAAGATTAATTAAGGCAAATCAATAAATACGAGGATGTGCACATTCGAGCGAAAAGTGGCACATTTCCAAGCGAGGGAAGCAAATGAAGCGCGACGCGGAGCGGCGCGCTTCATTTTTCCGAGATCGGAATGTGCCACTTTGAGCTCAAATGTGCACACTTCACATTAAGCACGATTCACAATACTTAACTTATTTTCTAAAAAAATTTAATTATCCTAACTAATATTATAAAAGCGAAAGTAACTCTGGCTGTTTGTCTATCTGTCTGTTACCGTTTCACGCCTAAACATAAATTAGTTTTTAAACCAAATTGAAGTGCCGCCGTCAAAACAGCTTGTAGTATAAAACCTTTTCATAGAATAGACCTTTTAAGCAGCATTAACACCGAACCGCACCCGTCCTTAATCCTCTTTTTTTAGAAAAGTTGTAAAATTTTACTTCGAGTCATCGACCTATTTACTAATGGAAACTTGAATTTAAAGAATTGTAAAACGCTTCGACTTATTAAATAATTCGATTTATTAAATTTTGATTTATTGACATAAAAATATTAACGTTGGGATAAGCAAGTCCTAGGGAAACTGGTTCGAGTTCGAGTTATCAAAAATTCGTCTTATCGGCGTTCGACTTATGGAAGTTCGACTGTATGTCAACAATTAAAAAAAAAATAGGATAATCAAAATTAAATCAGACCATATTACCATTTTATGCATATCAATACATATATCTGTATTTACAAATTTAATTACGGACATACGTAATATACGTACATACAATACATTATGTATAATAGATGTACTTAAAATCAATAAAATAAATAAGATATACCTACATAGAAATTTTTAGAAATATACAAAAACACGTCGGTTTCCACAGAACATTCTGAAAAATAATCCATGTATTTATAGAACAGGAATATCTGTTGTCCACAAATTATAAAATGCTTCTAGCCCGCTAAGAATTGCAAAAAGTTACAAATTAACCAATGTGTCTAAATTACCAAAAGTTTTATGATTTATCAACAGCTTTTCAAAGGACCATGCGTTAAGTTCGAATTATCAAGAAATACCAATGATCGAGATTTATACTAACGAGAGTACTATTATATTTTAAAAATAGCCTAACGTTTGTAAAGTTTGTATAAGATAAAACGCGCAGTGAATGACCGATTTGTAGCCTCGTGAGCTTTTTTGAAGTAAAAAAATAATAAACAAATTAATAAACTCAAAACAACCATTACAGTTTCAATGGGATATTATTTTTGTTTTTATAATAAAAACATTATTTCAATTTGGTCATAAACTTTGTAAAATTAACTATAAAGAGTATAATATGAGGAGTTCAGTAAATAACCTTTTTGTGCAAATATTGATCGAAGTATAGCCCAGTGAATAACTCAATAATTGGTTCACCTATCAAAAACGAGTAATTCATAAAATTTTGTAAAAGCTATTTTAAACACTATGCCTAGATGTCCTTTTGTTTAGTTGTTTGTTAAAATAGCTTTTGATATTATATAAATTACAGGTTTCGTTGGCGCTTAGGAGGTTACGACTATCTTTTTTAATTGCGTCCTTCAAAGCTTTAACATTGTATTTAAATCTTGCAAACTGCAATATAAATTTAATTATTTTAGCTATCCACTTCATTATAACTTTTACTTCTTTCACTTAAATGAAAAAGAAGACATACAAGATTGCATAAATAAACATACCATAAATATAAATGAATTTTTTTAATTGTTATAAACATTATTTTTTGTAAAGGTCATTTACTGGTAAGGGGTTACATAATGAGCGTAAACACCCTATATAACAAAAATAAGTTTTAATTCTAAAAAAACAGCAATTACTCAAAACCAATATTTTTGACTTGGACCTTTTTAGAACAAATTCACAAATATAAATTTTTATATAATCACAGACCAGGCGTGAGCCATTAGTCACTCATTAAAATACTTAAAAGACGATCTTTTTTTCAATATTATTGATGATTACTGTTGCCTGTTCTAGTTTCAAATCCGAAGCCTTCTGCTAACAGTTTTTTTCCTACTAAGCACACCAAAGCAGCTTTACCAGTGCGCAGGTACGCCCAATAGTTTTTGCTAGTTTATTTTTTATTGCTTATAAAAATCTGAAATCAGATATTTATTTTACAAATAAAAAAATGGTATTTATGCCAATATTCAAAGTTGATGGATTGTGTGAAACATTCGCCCAGAATTGGTTAGTCGACCTTGCCAAGGTTAATCCGCAAAAGTGTTGGATTTTGAAATTTGTTGCAATAAAAACGTTATTAATCTAACAATTTGTAATTAAAAGTGACGCTCAAAAAATATTGCCCATCAACTTTACAGTTTTGTTAATTACAATGATAAAAAAGTTATTATTGCCGTCGCATCTTACTTTCTAAGTTAGGCTCGCAATTATTTCAAATATTTCTAGTAATTCAAAACCATTCAAGCGTAAATAAAAAAACAAAGATAATAATCGTGAACAGTCTTTTAATAAATTAATTAAATTCCTTACGCCATCCGGTTTTAAGTTCGTACAAATAGGCATAGGAATATCTAATTATTAATGATTTGTAAGATTAATAAGTACCACTTCTTATTAATGCGATATTTATTACGCAGGTAATCTATAATTAAGTATAACTTTACCCATTTTTTAATAACATGCTGTTAAAATATCGCAACAACAGATTTAATTATTATCAATATTAATTGCATTAACAAGCTTCGAAAATAAGTTCGTCGAACAATTTCCGCATTTAAGTATTATTAAAGGTTAAAGATTTATAAGTAATGGATATTACAAGCCATTTACTACGTAATCGTATCAATCCGCAAATTACCTCTTAATTGATGGACTAATTAGTTCAGTGACGCCTTTAAAGGTGCAATTAAAATCTTCTGATGAACCAAAAATTATGCAATCAACTCCATTTACAGAGCATTTTTGTTGAAAGACTAGAAACACCAGTTTCTGCAAATTATTGCAAAACATGTGGAGAACTTAAAAACCACAACTGTTGCAGTGTAATGAACTCTCATTACAAAATTAATGCTTACCCGAAGAACGCATAAAATATGTAATTTTAAAAAAAAATTACAAATTATGTAAATTAATTATTAATTCTAAGTATAGCCAGCTGTTTCAAACAATTAAAAAAATTATTACATTCGGAACTACAATCTTCTTGTATTACTCATAAGACAGTTCATGAATGAAGAAGGTAGATTATAAAAAACTTGATATGTTAAATTAGTAAAAACAACAAAACATTTAATGGACTTCCTTTTTAAATAAATTATTTTGTAAATATGTTTGTATACTTAAGACAAAAATAAATAGATTTACTGTAATATGCTAAGTGACAAAAAAAAATAAAAAACTTAAATTTTTGATGTTTTGTCCAATCGGAGCGAAAGAAATGTTTTTCAGTGTCCTTCTCCAAGACCTTGCATGTGTTATTTAATTTTGATACTTTAATCTAATTTTTAAATTATTTTTTAGTTCGTAGGTACCATATTTTGAACCCCAACAGAAAGTAGTAATATGTTGTCACCTGATTTTTAACAAAAATTAACACTTCTCTTAACTTGTTAAATACTTGAATTTTTTTATCTGCAGTTAATTAGGTAGTATAACGTATTTGAGGTTTTCTTTTTAAGTTAAAAAAATCTTAAAAAATTAGAAAAAATTTTAGGAAACAGAATTGACACATTTTATTCTTACAAAACTGATTGTTTTTTATATCAGAACATTTGAAGAGTTTTTCTATAACTGAAAATTAATTTAAAAATTTTGAACAATTTCATAATATATTAAAAGTGGTAGAACTGAGAATTAATAAATTTCTTGAATTTTGCGTAAAAATCTGTACGTATTCCCGTACAAAATATAAGATGTTAGGCCAATGACTGATGTTAACAAGAATCGGAGAGAAGACTTTGTCAATGATATCCTCGTCAGAGAAGAAAATTCAGAGATAACCTTTGACAAGATTTTCTTTTCTGGTGAGGCACATTTTCACGCGAATAGCTATATATTTCTGGAGATGTTGCAAATAGTGATACAAAATTTCGAAAAACGCCTGGATCACATTGTCATTATAGGTGGCGTCACCACCAAAAATATTATTTCAAAATCCTTTTTTAAACTATTTTTTTCAACCCTTATATTTTTTGAATAAAATACATTTGAAATATATTCTTTAATTTTGAAACACCCGGTATCCATAGACGGTATTTATAATTTTACAGATATGCCGCTAATAGTTTAAAAAAATTACATTTGATTTTTATACAAAATCCTTACATTAGACTCACACTTTTTTAAAAAATTCAATATCTGGGTGATGACGTTTTGCTCGGCGTCTTTCGATTTCGCCGTGACAATGTGATGGCTTTTGGTCGCCTTAGTACTGAAATATTTAGATAGATTCAGCGCCATCTGTTATTTGAATAAATACATGAATATTTCAGTGTTTTTCAGTGTTTTGTGATGGCGCTAGAAATTTTTTTTTGTGTGCAAACGTACTTTCTCAGCCATGGCACCTATTTAGATAAATTAAAGAGCAAAACATTATCTAAATAAAATTTTTATCAAAATCGTTAATGCCGTTTGTGAGAAACCTATATATACAAGAATAGCTCGTTTAAAGTATAAAATTATGAATTACAAAATCCAATGCTCATACAAAAGACTATTCAATGGAAACAAAGAAGTTTCTATAATTATAAAAAAAATACTTTGAGTAGTCCTTTAAAAAAAAACTTAATTTAACATTGTGTAACACAAAGATAGTACGCAACTATGTTTAATTTATATAATGCTTTTTATACTTCGATGCTATTCAAAAAGAAATAATTTGGAGGTCGCAATGTTTGGAAGCATTCAGATACCGTTTGCATTGCTAATGTTCCTTTTTAAATCGTGTTCTTATTCAAATAATCAGTTGAAAAAACTGTATATTTGAAAATTTTATTGCCACTTTTTTCTTAGAAAAATAAAAGCTGCTCTGAATTTTTAAATCGCCATAAAAATAAAGCGTTACTTCATAAATAACGCTTGGAAAACCGCGATTTGCGTGTCTAAATGTATTCCAAGTTTGCTCCGGTTCAGCAAAGGTTCCATCAGTGTAGCACCTTTAATATTTTTACTTTTTGTTTGTTATAGCAAAGTACTAAATACATCAACTAACAAATCCGTGAAAACTAGTTGTGCAAGTCTATAAATCGCTGCAGCACAATGGAAGAGATGAGAATCGAAGTAAAGCCTTCTTACAACAAAGCGCACGGAAGAATAGTTTATTCTTATAGTTAGATGAATATCAGATTTTGAACCTCTTTGAACGTATGTAATTGCAAGAAAAGCTAAGTACACGGTAGTTGATCGTTGCACATAAGAGACCACGTACAGCAAGCAAAAGTTTAGAATGGAGTAGGTCAATAAACTAACTTGGCCTTCGCATTTTTCTGACCTGTGCTTTCGGAAGATTTCCGGTAAGCCTGAAGACCTACTTCTGACACCCACAAGGAAGCTGCCCACATAAAAAGCACACGAAATAAATATTTAACTTGCAAACAAGATTTTAATACCGCACGACAGCGTACCACATTCTTTCGATTATTATGTCATCCATTGATTCGAATCTCTTAAATCAAATTGCTAATATATTTGCAAACTATCAATTTTTCATGTAGTAGTAGAACCGTATTTTTTGACACTGAATAGATTTAGATATTTTAATCTATCACATGCTAGAAAGTTAAATACAATGGCAAATTCGGATTTTACCTTGTTAGGTATTTATTTACAAAAAAAAACGAAACAAATAAGTTTTAATTATAAAATCAACAGTAAAAATACCATAAAGAATCATAAAATGTTTAGGTAAAATTAAAAGTAAATTGATCATTGTTAATTGTGGCGAAAAGCGGAGTGTGCACATTCGAGCTCAAAGTGGCACATTCCGATCTCGGGAATGAAGCGCGCCGCTCCGCGTCGCGCTTCATTTGCCTCCCTCGCTCGGAAATGTGCCACTTTTCGCTCGAATGCGCACATCTTCGTATTAATTGGATTCGACTATATTAATAACAAATCCTTAAAATCCAGATTTTCTATTCGAAAAAAGTTTTCGCTTGAAAGCGCACATACTCCTTATTAATTTAATTTGCCTATCTTATTCTTTTCTCTTACAAATAATATTAATTAAATCAAACTGAACTAAATGTACCACTTCTGGCTTTTCTTTTAATTAAAGATTACAATAGGGTATTTTTACCAAAAACCACATTTCTAATTTAGTACTTTTAAGCTAGACTAGATCGTACATGAAAAAAATACTTCAACTATTTCCGAATTTTGACTCTTATTTCCTCACCTTTTTTTTAACATACCCCACCCAAATCATTCTAAAATTTTGATGCATCCCCTATGTAACATATAAATATTTTTTTATATTTAAAAATTGAATTAATCCATAAATGAAGTCTAATTACAACAGTGTCTACAAAATGTGCCTTAAAACTAATTTGTTTATAATTTTTACAAAAATAAAAATTACCCAAAAATATTTGGAGACCTTAATTTTGACATATAAACCTTCAACAATCTACAAAAGATGATATAAAAATCAACTAGTTGATTTTTAGTGGCCCACTTCAGAAAATTTGACTCATACAATTTTAATTAATCAAAAACGCGAATTATTAAACATTCGAAAGTACACCCGAAAATATTTTTATTAAAGAATAAAATATCTAACTTTTTTCAAACAAAAAATAGATCTAATTTATTGGACTTTAAATTTTTTGAATTGAATAATAAAATAATAATATATGCAAATCCTATAAATACAAGGATGTGCGCATTCGAGCGAAAAGTGGCACATTTCCGAGCGAGGGAGGCAAATGAAGCGCGGCGCGGAGCGGCGCGCTTCATTTTCCCGAGTTCGGAATGTGCCACTTTGAGCTCGAATGCGCACACTCAGTTTTAAGCACGATTACGAAGTGCCCCGTTTTACCAAGAAAACACGAACGCGGTTGACAATCCGGATAATCGCGAATCCGTATAACTAAGGTCCGGATAATCGGGGTTTTACTGTAGCTTGAAAATGTTCAGTGGTTATTTTTTTTTAAATATTATTTACTTTCAATTGAGTAACAATCAGTAAATAAAGAAAGTTAAATTAAAAATATTGCTTCAGCAAAAGACTAGGCAACTATAAATTTAGGTTTTTTTTTGATAATTAAGCATAAGTATAAGCCTATATTAATTCTTAGAAACAAATTATAAAAAAGGTTGTACAGAATTTTGCAGGTTTGACGTCTATGAGCTTCAAAAAAATGTATTTTATAAATCATTTTCACTTTATTTAACCAAAAATATTGTGCGTTTTAGGAATTGTTGGTTCTCCTAATTATTATTAGATGTAGTAAGAAAAATGGATACAATTTTAAGGAAAGCATAAAAGCAAGGTTCTGTAACACATTTATCAAAATAAAAAGCTACGTTTGATACATTAGTACTAAAGAGAAATGTATATAATACGATTTATTACTACTAGCTCACATAATATATTAGAGTTGTGCTTTAATAAGAAATTAAGAATTATATTAAGTAGCTTCATATCATGATAAATGTTTATTTTTGGAATTATAAATGTTTAATAGAATATTATACAGAGAGCTTTCAAGGTAGAAAAATTTCAGAAAGTTGAATTTAACTTATTTTAAGCAAAAAATGTTTCTAACACATCACTCTATTAATTAATGAAGTAAACCGCTGAACGTTTTCCTTAAAATTCTAAAACTTTGATAAGAGACCTAATACCCAATCGCAATTTTGTCGTATTGAACAAAATAGAGCTATAAAAATATTTCTATCTATTAAAATTCATTCTTTTATTTTTTTTGTTGATCAATAAGGACGCTCAAATATAAAATTAAAAAAATTTGATTAATAAATCAGCAGCAGTTAGGAAAATTAATATATCAAAATAATTATTTAGGTACCCCAATACCCGATCACAAAAAAAAAGACAATTAGTATTCGATCGGTATATAGCCCAATATATCAATTACTTTAAATCATACAGAATTGCAAAATAAATTTTTTTGAAAATCATTCCATGAGAACCATGACCTAAAGTAGAAAATAAAAGAATAGAAGTTGATCGACATGTTTTTAAAAAATAATTATTGAGGAAACTGAATCTAATAAAAATAGCATTCTTTTTAATCTTTGAAAATAAAGTTAACCATCGTAGTAATTAAACAACATTATTACAAAGCACAATTAAAGGAATACCATATACTTTATGATTCCTCATCTTTAATGAAGGCATTCCTCTAACATTTTAGAGATGATTCTGGTATTAATGATCAACCAAGCAAGTCGCTGTAATACAATTACGATCTAATCTACAAGAATTATGCCATCTTTTTACCACAAACCTGCACTTACTTCCGTCACAAATGACAACGTTAGGTTTGATTCTTAAATAAAACGAAAATTATGCTGAAATAAGTACAAGTAAAACACTATTTACATTGTAAAGGGTAAAGTTAAATACAAAGTCATATCAGTTTGATTTGATTCTGTAAAATGAGTTGGATTACAGAGAACGCGTGTTCATAAACCAAAATTTCTGATTTCAGATAATTTATCTTAACATTTTGCACAATTGTAGAACTTTGAAATGTAAATTTGAGCATTTTTAAATTTGTAACGTTCGTAGATTATTCATACACATTAGCAAAAAAAAAATACATTTCTGTAAAGGAAATGAAATCCTTTTTTAATTGCTCGCTTTTAATATTTAAAAAAGAGCGTGTGTTTAAACGCAATAAAATTTTCATTATAAAAATGCCGCTTGGATTTTTCAACGTTCGACTTTCTTAATTTTCGTTTAGCAATGTGCCTGTCAAAAAAGCATTTAAAAATCATATTTAGTCCCAAGCGGTGGACTAGCTTGTTTTGCTAAAATATTGAAGATAAAGCCTTTCGCAAGGCAGTTCCCTGAAGTAATTTGGAACGAAAGCTTCGTTCGATATTTGTAACTTTTACAATCTATTAAAATAAAGTCAACTATTTATAGATAAGAAAATACCGAAAAAAAATTTAATTTCTTTTTGATATTTCAAAAACCGGTGCGTGTATTACTTATGTATGCGCTTTAGAAGTTATACTTCTTTGGCGTTTATAAATTAAATATTACCACGTGTTATATTATGCACATTGCGTTTCTGTATAACTAGACCAGTAGTTTCCAATTCATGTATTACAACGCCTTTCTTAAAAAAATCTAATCTTTAGATCTCGCCACTGTACCATCTATTCTCCAATCTAAACAAAGAAACCGTATAAATCGAAAACACAGCAAAATATGTATAAATTGGTCTGTTATTTTTGAAAATTAATAATTTTTTTACTACTTGGCATTTTTTTAGTGTATCCATACTACAAATAAATACAGTGAAAACTCAATTATCTGAACTAATTATTATTGTTGTAGTTCATTCGGTTAGTCGAAAATACGGTTAATTGAATGTATGGAAAAAAACTAAGTTTAATTATATAGGTACTGTTTATTTTAAAAAAAAACGAAACAAATACTAATGGCCGAATAAAATCGTCTTAATACCAACAAAGTAAAGCAAAGCACTGTTTACTGCGAAATACAAAATAAAATATTAAAATATTTAGTAAGAAATACGGAGGTTTAATTTTCGCAACAAGTCCGAGCGCGGTTGATAGTCCGGATAATCGCGAATCCGTATAACTGAAGTCCGGATAATCGAGGTTTTACTGTACTACTTATCTATGATATAAAGGCGTGTATATCTAATTCATGTGAAATTATTGACATTATCTACTTTTATTTTACATTGAAATTATTTTTGAATTAAACACATTATAATTTTTTTTTCGATTAACGGTTTTCTGAAAAACCTATCTTCACTGTAAAACAGGGTTTATGAGTATTTTAGATAACTTACTTTTTAACTATAATATCAGTGTCATCTAACGATTTGTCTTACAAAATAATGACAAATAAATATTTTGTATAGCCAAAATCTATATTTTAAATACAGTAAAACCTCGATTATCCGGACCTCAGTTATACGGATTCGCGATTATCCGGATTGTCAACCGCGTTCGTTTTTTCTTGTTAAAACGGGACACTTCGTAATCGTGCTTAAAACCGAGTGTGCGCATTCGAGCGAAAAGTGGCACATTCCGATCTCGGGAAAATGAAGCGCGCCGCTCCGCGTCGCGCTTCATTTGCTTCCCTCGCTCGGAAATGTGCCACTTTTCGCTCGAATGCGCACATCCTCGTATTTATCGAATTTGCCTATATTATGATTTTATTCTTCAATTCAAAAAATTTAAAGTCGAATAAATTAGATCTATTTTTTGTTTGAAAAAGGTTCGATATTTTATTCTTTTTCATAAGTTATCATGGTGTTCTTTCGCACCTAATTGTAGCGAGCTTGATAATAATATTTTCGGGTGTACTTTCGAATGTTTAATAAATCGCAATTTTTACTAATTAAAATTCTATATGAGTCAAATTTTCTGAAGTGAGCCACTGAATATCAACTAGTTGATTTTTATATCATCTTTTGTAGATTGTTGAAGGTTTATATGTCAAAATGAATGTCTCCAAATATTTTTGGGTAATTTTCATTTTTCTGAAAATTATAAACAAATTAGTTTTAAGGCGCATTTTGTATACACTGTTATAATTAGAATTCATTTATGGATTAATTTAATTTTTAAATATAAAAAAAATATTTATAAGTTACATAGGGGGTGCATCAAATTTTAGAATGACTTGGGTGGGGTATGTTAAAAAAAAGGTTGGGAAATAAGAGTCAAAATTCAGAAAAACTTAAAGTATTTTTTTTTTCATGTACGATGAAGTCTCCCATCTAGTCTAATTTAAAAGTACTAAATTAGAAATGTGGTTTTTGGTAAAAATACCCAACTGTAATTATTAATTAAAAGAAAAGCGAAAAGTGGTACATTTAGTTCATTTTGATTTAATTAATATTATTTGTAAGAGAGAAGAACAAGATAGGCAAATTCAATTATTAAGAAGTATGTGCACTTTCAAGCGAAAACTTTTTCTGAATAGAAAATCTGGATTTGAAGGATTTGTTATTAATATAGTCGAATCCAATTAACACGAAGATGTGCGCATTCGAGCGAAAAGTGGCACATTTCCCAGCAAGGGAAGCAAATGAAGCGCGATGCGGAGTGGCGCGCTTCATTTTCTCGAGATCGGAATGTGGCACTTTGAGCTCGAATGTGCACACTCGGCTTTAAGCACGATTGTCAATAATTAATTTACATTCACAGGCAGCTAACTTCATACTGTCGAATTTTTGTTAGCTGTGCGCGCGCAACTTCCGCTGTCTGCTAAAATTTTACTCGCCACGCACCAAAAGAAGTACAACTTCAAAAATCGGTGGCTCTTTTATAAAACGAGAGGAAAGCTACATTAAAATTGTAGCTTGTGCATTTCTATTGATTTAAATTTCCAATTTTTTTTCTCGTCGCTCACATTTTAAACTAATGAAAGAAATTTCTGGATGGCGGAAACAAATAACGTAATTGCTTCGCGTTTAATATGAAATTCACGGGAAAAGTTTCAACCGGATTTGGCGTCTCCAATTAATTAATCGTTAAAACGAAGAATAAAAAAGTTTGTATACTTTACACAAATATAACCAAGTTATACTTTTTAAATTATCTTCGCATTTATTTAAGTGTTTGGAATTTAACAATTCTAATCATTTTTTTTTTTGAGAATAACGAACAAGCTTTAAACATCTTTCTTTTGATTGGCTTCTTTACTTTGGTCTTATTTATTACATTGTAATACAAAAAATAAATATTTATACAGTTAAATGCGTTTTAGTGTAGAAATGTATAAATTTAATTTTGGCGTTCTTATTGATTTTGCTAATACAATGTCTATACGTTATAGTCAATTAAAGTTAGTACAACTTTGTTGCTGTAATGCAGTGGTTACACGGCAGTTCATGTTAGAGCTCTGATTTTTTTCATTAAATACGCTAACACGGAAATTCACTTAAATAAAAAACAAAGCTGTCGCTGAAAAACGAAAATAGAGCTTGGGAAAATGTTTCTATTTAGCACATTACTTTTTTTTTAACCTAGATAAGTTTGTTTAAACTTTTTGTAATCAACAGAAGCCTCACTACAATACAAATTTGAATAGGATAAGCACTCATTGAAAAGAATAACTAAAAGAATAAATCAATTTTATCGAATTTTCTCATTGCAAACAATTTTTCTATTTCAACATTAAAAGCTCCACAATATTGAAGATTCATATATTTTATAAATCGTTTTAAAAAGAAATAATAATTTATTTTGCATGAGTTACGACTGCACGTAAAATACATAATATACAATGAATTAAAAACAGTGTGTGCGTGGAGTCCACGCGCGACGGAAGTGAAACTTCTTTCTTATTAGGTATAGATAAACTATTTAATAGGTAGTTTTTTTATGGTGAAATATTTCGAAATTGAGGCTTAATACATAGCTAAATTGTAAACCATAGTGCTCGCAATAAAAGAAAACGAATTTAATACAAATTCATGCTGAAGTGACTGCCCCATTCTTTCATTGTTTGTACTCAATAATTTAGATTTACGAATTCCATACTAACATTTACGCTACGTAGCCCCCTCCCCCCGGCGTCTACCCTTTCGCCCTGTACACCTAATTATTCCCCCTTATGTGAACATTATTTTCGTAACGCCCGAAAATTGTAGCCCCCTCAACAAAGAAGCTTCACTTCAAAGTTAACTTACTCAATATTCTTTGATGCATAAATTAGAACTAAAAGCTCAATTTATTTAGTTCTATTGCACTCGTGCATAACCAGTATCAGAATAACAAATCATTTATGTATAAAAGTTATATGAAAACTTTGTTTTTTAAAGAAATTTAAACCCTTTGCATATTTGAGAGGAACCATCACAGGCACGACGTAAAGTAACATAAAACAGAATGGAGTACTTCATTTTTTAATTAAAACCAAATTTTGCGATTATAACTTTATGCATTTTTACGAAAAAAATTATATACTCTGTCTTATCAAATATATTTGACATAACCAGTGACCTAAATATTTTACAAAATGCCTTAGTAAATAATAAATTTCTACCTAAATTCTCTTGTCTGTTAAAATCTACGAATTTTAATTGAAACCAAACTTCATTCACAAATGTTTTTATTAACAAAAGTTGAAAAAACGATTGATTTTAATCTTCAACATAAATTTGCGGGTTACGTGTTTGTTTAACATTAATACAGAATTCCAATACGCCATAAGTATAATTTCAAAACACAGTACAATGCAATGAAATGCAATTCAACGAGATTTAAAGCATTCAATTATACAAGTTTAACCTGCAACATGCCTGAAACTATTTCAAATACAGACTAAACAAATGTTAAACTAGTATAATACCTAGTTCAATCTCATAGGATTTGCAGTCGCCTAGTTAACATTTATAATTTCTTTTTCGTTTTAACCAGATTTGAAGTTTAATAAATTAAAACTGCTCAAAATTAAATTTGGTACAAAAATAAAATAAATAATGATGTACTAGATATTCAATTCAGAAAAGATTAAGCTTACTTCATAATCGATATGAGTGTGACGTAAGCGGTGAACGTAAGTCCATGATTGAATTAACATTAATCGGCGTTGCTCATCGTGTCGCGACAGCTTTGCGTTGACATGAAACATGCGTTCATTGCTCTATCTTTGTCGTTTTTACGTAGACACTATACACTAAAGGAAAAAATTAAAGGATCAAAAAAATTTGCGATATTTTATGGTGTTTTTTGACAGGCTGTATTTCAGTGAAAAATGGTCGTATCTAAAATTTAAAAAAATCATTTTGAAGCTCCAAGATTTTAGTTTTCAGATCTTTTATTAAAAAATTTTTAGGAGCCACTCTTATCATGCAATCTTAAGCAATGGCGCGCACGAAAAATTTTGAAATTTTTTTTCTTTTTCGTTTAGTCCCTAACGGACTTACAAATTTTTTTTCAGCTAAACCATTATATGTAACAGATAACCTGTTTATTCAGCTTCAAATTTCTTTTTTTAAAACCTTGATACGATTTTTTTTCACTGACAATGAGATACAGGACGTTAAATAGAAAATGATCCTTTTGTATTCTATTATTGATATCTCAGTAACCAATAGTCGTACTGGAAATTGCAAAGAAGTTTTGGAAACTAAAAAACGCCCTATAAGACACTGCTATGACTTTTATGAAAAAATTTTTTTTCAATCTTTAACATTTGAAAACACATAAAAAAAGTATTTTTTGGATTTTTAGAAAATTGACGGCTAAATTACAAATATTTATGAAATGACAAATGTTGAGCGTGACTTTTATAGCTGAATATACCCTAAAAAACTCTGTGAAGTTACAATTCGATCTACCAAACCTTTCCTATTGTTTTACACAATCAAACTTTTGAAAAGAATTAAAGGGTCACGCTTCTTGTCGCTAAAAAATTTATAATCATAATTAAAATGGAAAATAAACATTTCTATTGCAAAAAATTATTGAATTAATGAAAAAAAATTTTTTTTTTAATTTTTTATTTTTTTTTGAAAAATCTGTCTTATTTATAAAAAAACAATGTCCAATCGTTTCTAGTTCGATTACGATTTTTTTATCGCCGGCATTAGTGTTATCCGTAGTGTACTACGTGGAAGTTGCGCGGTCGGATTTACGCTTCATACCCTGTGCTTATATCTTCTTCTTCTTCTCTTATATATAAAAATGAATTGGCGAGTGTTAGTCTGACTAAAACTCGAGAACGGCTGGGCCGATTTGGCCAATTTTGGTTTTGAAATATTTGTAGAAGTCCAAGGAAACTATAGGTGCGAAAATATGAAGAAATTTTAAGAAAAATAGCAAAAACAACAATTTTATTTTCCCATACAAACTGATCGTATTGTAAGAGTGTTTTTTTATCACTCACGTTTTATTACCAATTAAGATCCTAAGAAAATAAAATAAAGCCGGATGTTGTCGCAACTGAACTGCTTACATAGAAGATTTGGAGTATTTTAAATTAGTATGTTTTTGTATTACATATTATTATTTGATACTTTCGAATCGTGTTAGAATTTTATATTTATTAATGAAGAGCTCAAATAATTTTGTATTTTAAAGTTATTACATACAGTAATGTAATACATTTTTAGAAATGCTTCCTAGAACAATAAAATGATCGTAATAATATATAAAGTGTGTTTATAGTATTAAAATTTGTTTATTATATGTTAGATGAAATATTCTTCTACTCGATTTATTTATTTTGATTAAAATTCAATTAAAAATGTTTACGCAAATAAAATCTGAAACACATTGAAAGAGGCTGTGAAAAAGTTCTTGGAAATCACAATAACCGTTTAGTTAAAAATCTGCAAGGTACAATAAAAATGCAATATTATTATTTCAAAAATACACTACGGGCTGTTAGGGTAAGGTAGTTGATTTTTTTAGCTTATATTACACTACGATAAACGGGCTTTCAGAATTTATCAAATTGAAAATTTAGAAAAAATAATTAGAAAACGGTCCCTTCGAAATCGTTTTTCTCGATAATTTCAAATAGCACGCCTATGGTTTTTTGCACCTGTCGGAAGCGGAAAACTCTGGCAAATCCGAATTTGTATAGTTTTTAAAGGTCCCTCTACAAATAACGGCGTAACAATTTTTTAAACGTAAACTTTCGTGCTACAGAAATGCACCTAAAATTTCAACTTTTAATTTCTCGAGAAATTCGTAAAAATTTACGGTGTTGAAGGAGAAGCAGGTAAGAATGGCTCCGGCTATGTCGATTTGGGGCCTATAGAAATGTCCCGTAGAAATTTAAAGCAAATCTATTATATAATTTTTTTTCTCATATTTAGCAAAAGGGTTAATCCAACGTTGTCAAATTGAGAAGTGCGTCATATGATTAAATATTTTAGAAGGGCGGCGAGGTTACATATAGTTTGGAAACCGCTGTTCTAATGCCTAATGGACTCAACATTGATCACAATAAACGAAATATTGATAATAATAACCGAACAAATTGTAATGATTTTGTATTGGGTGGACCGATTCAAAGACAGTTTGAACACACTAAGCGATTGATAACATTAACCGTGATCACATTAAGTGGTGTCTACTGTATTTGTATATACATATAGGTATATATTTATATGTTATCGTTTCACTCCAACACCGTTCAACCCATAACCATGAAAATTGGCAAGTATATTTATTTTTTGTGAAAATAGTGTATGCATATTTTATTTTATTTTATTTTTTGGTTTGCTGCTAATTTTTAGTTATTGAATTTGACACATTATTCAATTCTGAGGCGGTACGAAGTTCGCCGGGACAGCTATAATTAAATAAAAATAAGAAATAAATTTATTAAATATATTCTTTTTGAAAAGCGTAGCAAAATTACAACCTGTAAAGGGAGTCCCAGTGTAAAAAAGATTGGAAACCCCTGACATAGGCTATAGTTTATTTTGAAAAAAAATAGTTTTTACTTCGAAATTTGCAATACCCGTGCGAAACCGGGCTAAACAGCTATATAGGATATTTATTTTAATAAAAACAATTTTTTTTTAACACAATACCCGAGCGAAGCCGGGCGGGCCAGCTAGTATTTAATATAAAAGAGATTAGTTCAATAGTTTTTTTTTAAATTTTTTTTTTCTTGGTCCTATAAAATTGTATTCGTAGCAGTTACGCAGTATTCAATTTTTAGTTGCTCGGTATTGCAGTACCACCGACGATATGCACTCCGTCCAAAGTCAAAGTTTCAGTCAATTTTTCTGACATTCCTACACCTCCCGTCCTTTAACGTAACGAAATCATTTAAAACATTACAATCAGACAAATACAAAGCATAGTTGTAGGACTCTGAATTTCGTATTGCTCCAAGTATCTCCGTTTAACATAACACAAGAACTGTTACAAATTCTTGAAGAAGCAAAGCAACTGAACTAAATTCCAACTTTAGTACAGTTACACCGAATGCAAACTTGATTATGTACTTAAAATTGTGTCAATTTGTTCTTCTCTTGAAGCAACTTGAAATGAAACACACCAACTTAAACTTCATTAAATTAATTCGATTAAAAACACAATGCCTTTTGAGTACCTTTCGTAAACATTTACTTTATATGAAAATACAAGCTTGTAAAAACAGCAGGCAGGCTAATCAGGACTTAATTCTGCTCAAATAATGTCAAACACGTGGACTAAGGGCTTCCATCCTACCCTCGATCAATTTTCTTTACATTATAGGTACTCGCGGCAGTGTTGAAATTTTAAATTAAAATTATTTAGAAACTAAATTAATTATTGTATATCATGCTTAAAACCGAGTGTGCGCATTCGAGCTCAAAGTGGCACATTCCGATCTCGGGAAAATGAAGCGCGCCGCCCCGCGTCGCGCTTCATTTGCCTCCCTCGCTCGGAAGTGTGCCACTTTTCGCTCCAAAGCGCACATCTTCGTATTCTTTGAATTTATCTTAAAATACATAAGATCGATCCACTTTTATTTCTAATATTGCAATGAGTGGAAGTGAGTGAGAAGATAGAAGAAGAGTATAAAAGAGCAAGTGATAGAGAATGATGAATATGATTTTTAATAAGTTTTAGTGAAATTTTGAATTAACAAATAGTGTTATTAACTTTTTCAGTTGATTATTGTGAATAGTGCTTAAAACCGAGTGTGCGCATTCGAGCTCAAAGTGGCACATTCCGATCTCGGGAAAATAAAGCGCGCCGCTCCGCGTCGCGCTTCATTTGCCTCCCTCGCTCGGAAATGTGCCACTTTTCGCTCGAATGCGCACATCTTCGTATTCTTTAAATTTAACTTAAAATACATAAAATCGATCCACTTTTATTTCCAATATTGCAATGAGCGAAAGAGAGTGAGAAGATAGAAGAAGAGTATAAAAGAGCAAGTGACAGAGAATGATGAATATGATTTTTAATTAGTTGTAGTGAAATTTTGAATTAACAAATAGTTTTATTAATTCTTTCAGTTGATTATTGTGAATCGTGCTTAACACCGAGTGCGCACATTCGAGCTCAAAGTGGCACATTCCGATCTCGGGAAAATGAAGCGCGCCGCTCCGCGTCGCGCTTCATTTGCGTCCCTCGCTCGGAAATGTGCCACTTTTCGCTCGAATGCGCACATCTTCGTATTCTTTGAATTTAACTTAAAATACATAAAATCGATCCACTTTTATTTCCAATATTGCAATGAGCGGAAGAGAGTGAGAAGATAGAAGAAGAGTATAAAAGAGCAAGTGACAGAGAATGATGAACATGATTTTTAATAAGTTTTAGTGAAATTTTAAATTAACAAATAGTTTTATTAACTCTTTCAGTTGATTATTGTGAATAGTGCTTAAAGCCGAGTGTGCACATTCGAGCTCAAAGTGGCACATTCCGATCTCGGGAAAATAAAGCGCGCCGCTTCGCGTCGCGCTTTATTTGCGTCCCTCGCTCGGAAATGTGCCACTTTTCGCTCGAATGCGCACATCTTAGTGTTTATTGAATTTATTAATATTAATTTTTACATGTGGTTATATTTAATTTTGTTACACCAAAGAAATAGTATTTCTAACGCGCGTACAAAAGTACATGTACCGGATTTGTTCAACCCAAAACAGTTTAGGTAAATATTTTTTCCTTTCTTACAGAAATGATTAATAAGAAATTAAATATTTAAATATTTGTATAAATTTGTAAGTCATTGATCTAAATCAAAACAATATTAAAAATAACTATTTATTAAAATTAAAATTACAAATTATCTACAATTTATAATATGATGTTTAAAACCTTTAAAAACTATATAAAGTTTATAGGTATATAATTATAAACATAAATAACTTGAAACTACAACGTCGCGCATATAAACGTATCGAATTTTGAAAATTTTTGTTACTTATAATTACGTTTTTTTTGGGAAAGAATAATTCTCAATACGAATTTAAATAGACATTTTAAAAATACAATATATTTCTTTTTTTTTTAAATGACATCGACAAAACTTCTAATGTGATTTTGACCTTGTTCCCGTAACTCTATAAAATTTTTTCGAGCATGGTGAAACTCAGTGAACTGTGTACTATCATAATCTGCAATCAAATTTCGGTGCACTTCCGGGGATTTTTTGCCACATATGGGCCGTCTCCTTTGTTTGTTAGTGATAAATTAAACATCCAAAATGGTCAGCCTATTGATAAGACCTGTCGTAATTATTTTTATTTTTGTTCGAGTTTGACATGGTTTTAATAAAAGTTTATATTTATCTATAGTTAGTTGGATTTTGAAAATTTGTTTTCTGTAAATTAGTTATTGTAAATACTTTAACCGACAATTTTGTTTTTTAATTGGAGAATTTGCTGATTTTACGTTTCAGTGTTGTATTAAAAATTTGTTATAGGTACCTACTATTTAATTTTTTTAACTCAATTCAAACGTGAATATTACTTTTGCATTACATAATTTTTAAATATGGTGAACATATCTCTACATAGGTATAAGTTAATGGAATAATTTTTTTTGTCTGTACTAATATTCCTGTTTTATTAAACACATGGCTGTTTTATTTTAAGAACAATACAAATACAGTGAAACCCGAATAAGTGGGCCCTGGGTATGCGAGAAACATCCTTTATTGATAATTACAATGAGGTCTCGACACTTTTTCATTGAAATACCTCTGTTACTGCGAATTTTCAAACCTCCTTAACTAAGACTAGATTTTTTAGATTTTTTCGTTGTACACCTTTATAATTGAGACTTTGTAGCTCAATAGCCTGCATAAGTGAGACAATTTATATACACTTATATATCAGGTACATTTCGACCTCTCATAGTGGGACCCTCTATAAATAAGACAACTGCCATGTTAACCTGCCTATTTGAGAAACTGGGTAAATGAAAAGCCTCTATAAGTGATAAAAAAATATAGGTCCCTTCAGATCTCAGTTATCCAGGTTTCACTGTAGATCTCTTAACTTCTCTTAAAATTTTGCTTTTATACCTCGCTTTAAATTATCAAAATAACTGGGTATAAGCAAAACTGACAAGGTCTTTGTTAACCAACTACCTGACTTTAAATGCATTTAGGTACGTTCGAACTATCCAAATAAATCGCCATCAAATAAAATTTTTCAGTTTGCCCATGTGTCCTCATTTATTTATAAAGATATTCAAATTTTTTTCATCGATGTAATTGTATGACAATTTTGAAGGGATGTCTCGAGTTAGAATTTTTAAAATCGGTCTATATCGAATAGTTGCATCTTTATCATCAAAAAAAACTAATTTAAAAAGCCAAATTCAAAAAAGTACCTCAATACATTCTTAGAAATGTGCCTAGAGATTCTATCCGCAAATATTTTTTTTCATAATTCCTTATAGTTTTGTTGGAAACACGGGCGCAATTAACATTGTTTTTCTTCTGGACAAATTTACTCCTGCTCCGCTTTAAGTTTTAAGTACCTACTAATTTTGCTGAACCGTGCTCATATATGAGTTTGATTTGTGAATCATAAAATCGTTATATAAAGTGCTCTCTAAATAGTGACGATTGATTTTTCATGGATCACTCGTCCAACAATTAAGCTCGGTTTGTAACACAATGCGAATTGCTTGACCTAGAAAACCAAACAGCAATAAACGTACCACTCTTAATAAATGCATGCAAGTATAACAAGGCTAATTCGGTTAAAAAACGTACTGTTAGAAACACGTTCGTGTTATTCCAAAAATATTTGTTTACGCAGAAGTCTAATCAAGTGCAAAGCTTTCCGAATGCGAGAAAACCGCACAGATGTAGAATGCCTGTTAATTTGAATTTAAATTCTAATTATAACATGCTGTTTTCGTATTGATCCTCTCCAAACTTGTACTGAATAGATATTAACTCAACGACACTTTGTATAAGCATATGTGTTTATGTATTATATAATAAACATATTTACTATGTGTACTATGCGTACATACCAACGTATTTGCGTGGATCGGCTAATTAATTTCTAAGCTACACAAAAGACAATTCGCTTTCATATAACGCAATTAATATGTTAAGCATTGTAGGAATTCGCATTATAAAAAATCGTGCTGGACGAAAAATATCCGCGTATAACGCAAATAGTCTAACGTAACACGTGTAGAATAATTAATATTATATCAATTTTTAACTAAGGCAAAAAGTCCAGTGATTGACCAATTTCTTGCATCACGAGCTTTTTTGATGTAAAAAAATAGTAAACAAACTATTAAATTCAAAACAACCGTTACAGTTGAAATGAGATATTATTTTTGTCTGTTATAACGAAAACATTATTGCAATTTGGTCATAAACTTTGTAAAATGAACTATAAAAAGTATAATATGAGTAGTGCAGTAAATGACCTTTTTGTGCAAATATTGACCGAAGTATAGCTCAGTGAATGACTCAATAATTGATTCGCTTATTAAAAATGAGTAATTTATAAGATTTTGACAAATGATGCTTAAATGTGCCTTTGTGTAGTTTACTTATTAAAGTTTTTTTTTGTATTCTATAAATCACAGGCTTTGTTGGCGCTTAGGCGGATACGCCAATCTTTTTTAATTACATCGTGCAAAACTTCAACACTGTATTTAATTCTTGCAAATTGTAATATAAATTTAATTATTTTAGTACTACACTTTTTTATCACTTTTATTTCTTGCAGTTAAATGGAAAAAAACATATAACTAAATATATGAAGAATATAAATTATTTTTTTTAATTGTTAGAAACAATATATCTCATAACGGTCATTCACTGGTAGACGATCACAGACTGAACGTTTTACCCTACTAGGAGTATATTTTGTCAAATGAGTCAGTACTTTATTAAAACTAAACAGCAATCCTGTACCTATACCTATCCCGCTGATTTAAAACGGATATTTGCCAAATTCCTTTAGAATTAGTTTGGAAAAAATTATTTTTTTAAATAAGTTTGTTTAATTATTTTTAAAATCTTTGAAAAGTCCTCATCCATATCTTGTTTGCTTCGCAGGGATATTCAGAGACGAAAATCACAAAAACAGTTCATTTTTCGTTAATATTTCGCTTTTCATCAGTCTGAGCGAAAAGTGCCACATTTTAGAGCAAGGAAAGTTTTCCAGAGAGCAGAATGTGCCACTTTAAGCTCAAATGTGCACACTCGGTTGAAAGCATAATTCACAATTCTTAGATGACTAACTTCATACTGTCAAAATTTTTGTTAGATGTGCGCGCACTACTTTCGTTGCCTGCTAAAATTTACTTTCAACGCGCCAAAAGAAGTATAACGTTAATAATTACACAATTGTAGATTTTGACATTCTCTCCAAAAATAGATTGATGATTTTTTTCAATTATGACGAAGTCTGCTGACGTAAAAGTTTTTTATGTATTGTCTAGTTTTAAAGTACTAAATCAGTGATTTGATGTTGCTAATCATTTTTAAGTAAAAGTATTTTACAATTATCTAAATTAACTATAGTACATCGTAGTGAAAAGCTCAGTGTGCAATTTAACTCAAAGTGTTACGTTTCTGAGCGAGAGAAAATGAATTCGCGTCCCTCGTTCAAAAATGTGCCACTTTTCGCTTGAATAAGCACATTCCTCGTATTTATTGAATTTATCTAAAAATAGTAATGTTCCAAACAGCAAATCTAAATTTGCTGAGCTAAAAACAAAATATCTGTTTATGAATGTGCATCTTCTTTTTGGATTTTTTTTTAAATTACAGTAACTCGTTAACTCAAAAAGTGGTTTATACAAAAAATTATTATACGTTGTACCGCAGAACAATTTTGACATACTTTTGTAAGTTAAATAAAATTTGTTAATTGTAAAGGCATATTTGCTTTTCAACAGTGTTGAGCTTGTTCTACAAACAACAATACATAGTTTTTACAATTATTTACACATGTAGGTATCAATGCATTTTGTGTGCATAACAGAATAGAACAAAGGCTTCACCGCTTAGTTTAATAAAATAGATTTATCGTTTTTAGCGTTAACCGCCAAAGAACCTTTAACATTAATTATTTTAGTTAATTGTTATATATGTACAAAATTATGTTATTATAATCATTAAATTTTAAAATTACAACTAATAACTGTTTCGTTATTTAATATAGGAAGTATTAGAAAAACGGGTCGTAAAAAAAATTGACAGTATTAGCCCTGCTTTAGATTTTTCTTACATCTAATAAATCAGAAGCACTTCCTTAATGCATGATACTAATCTTAATTAGTTTTTAAGCATAAAAATAGCCTAACAAAAAATATTTTTGTCAAAATCTCTTGAATTCACTTTTAGATTACACGGAAATACACTAGGGGAAAAAATTAAAGGGTCAAAAAAATTTCCGATAATTTTTATGGTGTTTTTTGACAAGCTGTATTTCAGTGAAAAATGGTCGTATCTGAAATTTAAAAAAATCATTTTTAAGTTCCAAGATTCTAGTTTTCAGATCTTTTATTAAAAAATTTTTAGGAGCCACTGTTATCATGCAATCTTAAGCAATGGCGCGCAAGAAAACTTTTTGCAAATTTTTTTCTTTTTCGTTGAGTCGCCACGGACTTAGAAATTTTTTTTCAGCTAAATCATTATATGTAACAGATAGCCTGTTTATTCAGCTTCAAGTTTCTTTTTTTAAAACCTTGATACGATTTTTCTTTACCGAGATACAGGACGTTAAATAGAAAATCATCTTTTGTATTCCATCATTGATATCTCAGTAACCAAAAGTCGTACAAGAAATTGCAAAAAAGTTTTGGAAACTGGAAAAAATGCCCTTTAAGTAACTGCTATGACCTTTATGAAAATTTTTTTTCAATTGTTAACATCAATTTGGAAACACATGAAAAAAAAGATTTATAACACTTGCCGGCCGGCTCAGGACATAGACCAAACCAATCCTCTCGCTACCAACGTCTTCGGCACCCAACTCGCGCAAATTCGTTTTATTTTGGCGACCGATACAAAACATCGGTTGATTTTTGGACGAAACCGAAGGGGCTATTTTTGACAGAAGATCACCGAAGCCCAATCGATCATTAATAGTCATAAAAAATACACAAAAAAATTATTTTCTTAAACAATTTCGTGAAAGAAACCTAAACACTAATAGAAATTACAGATACTTTAAATAAACAAAAATTTAATTTGCCATCATATTAATAAATTAAAGTACAGCGATTACAAAATTATTATCCAATACTAATCTGTTTTATAAATTAAACGTGACTCAAATAAAACAGCTTTATTTAAAAATAAGATTTATAATTATCTTTATTAATCATTATTATTACTATTTTGGTATAAGGAAATTAATTAAATAATTAAGAATGCCATTTTTTTGAAAGCATTTCTATGTAGAATTTAATTTAATGCCATTTGGAATTAGTAGAATCCGATGTATTATTATCAGACCTAAACAAGAACAAATAAAATTCCTTTTACTATATAAAGACAAGTTAACGAGTTCCAGTCGATCTGAATGCTATAAATTGTCGTTGTTTTCTCTTTTTGCCGTGATTTTCTTTCGTTGTTTGCATAGTTAATCGCAAAATTAATTCAGAAGTAAAAGTAGAACTAAACGATCTAATTAGTAGATATTCTTTAGAATTTCCTCGCTAGTTGTTTTGCCAATTTTAATTTAAAAATACCAATCGGTTTCGTTTTAGAAGCATAATTAATTGTTTGGCAACAAATAAGCGAACCACAACCCTAATAAAATAAGATAATGTTCGCGCCACTGCAAAATTAACTTACATACATGTATACCATTCGGTACCTTACATTAACTAAGCCTAACTTGCTTTGATTGCGGACGTAAATTATGCGGGTCAGTCTTGCAAGTCCCTTTGCAATTTATTGCCAAAGCAAGATAAAGAAAACGTAGACGGGAATAACTAAAGTAACTGCATAAATAAATTTCAATTTAAATAAATGAATACAGATCCTCGATTTGTATCATAAATTCAGTACCTCGCGTATTGCCCACCTTCAGAAGTCGATGAAAATTTACAGCCCGAAAGTGACAAAATGAATTTCTTCGTAATTACTCTCACCTCTTTACTTTTGTTCATAAAAAATTCAAATTGAAGGAAAGCTCGTTAATTCACTTTATTGTTTATTAAATTAAGCTTCTTTTTTAAAGAAAAAACTTAATTCTACTTTATATGCATCAGCAATTTAAAATAGCTCGAATTTCGCATAACAAAAGTTCGATGATTAAAAAAAATTTTTTTTGTTACTTAATGCCACAAGAATCCATCGTTTTTGCTATGAAGTTTCGTGTATTTAAAATACTAATACTCCTTTTGTCCAGAAATAAGTGTCTGGTTTGAATTGTTTTTCTTGTCAATAAATAAGTGTCCATTTTTTTCAAAAATATTTTATTACACATAATTTTAACTAAAATACTTAAATATTAAGTCGATTTGTAAAGGAGTTAAACTAAATCTCCCAAGTTTCGACCTTTTGTCACAGGGGTTTTGGTCGTGACTTCTCGAAGCCAGAATTCCCGGGAAATCGGGCCTTACTGGAGATGAGAAAAAAGTGTTCAGAAATCAAGAAACTTCTATTTACAGAAATTTGCTGCTGAATTCAAAATTAAAAGTTTTGTGCCAACGTTTTAATTAAAAAAAAAAAAAATACTGTATCGATCAAAAAATTTAAAATTGCAAATCCTTGCACATTATAACGATACGTTCTATTTTAAATAATCTTGAACATTTTAAAGTCAAACTATGTGAGGTTTTGCGTTTACCCCAAAATAGTTTGAGCAAATTAATTTAGTTGTAAACTTTCAGAACAAGTTAGTTCGGTCGAAATAAACAATTTCGACAAAATTAAACTGGGCATAAAAAGTGGAACAATAAGAAGTAGTACATCACCGAGTATTTTGGCTTTCTAGTATTCCCAAACGTTTAGAACCTAGTTTTAAAGTGCTCCCGTGGAATATTCTTATACAGTCGAACCTCGATAAGTCGAAATCTTCTACAACTCGAAAATAACTCTTATTCCCTTCCCTTCAAGCCCCAATTACCTCTATATCTCTAAATCTGAGCCCTCGATAAGTCGCAATTATCGAGATTTTCCCTACAAAGTATTTCAGTACATATTTTCCCTCTATAACTTACGTGACCAATTTTTTTCTTGTTAAAACGGAACGCTTAATAATCGTGCTTAAAACCGAGTGTGCACATTTGAGCTCAAAGTGGCACATTCCGATCTCGGGAAAATGAAGCGCGCCGCTCCGCGTCGCGCTTCATTTGCTTCCCTCGCTCGGAAATGTGCCACTTTTCGCTCAAATGCGCACATCTTCGTATTTATTAAATTTGTTTTTATTAACTGACACGTGATTATATTTAATTTAGTGCCGCCAAAAAAGTACAACTTCTAACACGCCTACATAAGTACAGTAAATACGTATAAATAAAAAATAATAATTCTGTTAAATTTTAAATCAAAATATGTAATTTTAAAGGTCGCTCAAGAATTTCTAAACTTTTTCAGTTTATTACTTTTGAATTGTGCGACTTTATTTTTATTTAAGACATCATTTTTATTTTACAGACAGGAAAAAAGCATTAATTTTAATTAACGTATATCTTGAGAGACTTTTAAAAATTCATATTTTGATTTGAAATTTTCAGAGACTAATTTTTTTTTGATGTACAAGGTATTAACCGTAAGGAGAACAAATAATAATAAAAAAGTTTTGATTTTTTCACAATATTTAATATTTTTAAAATTCATAAGAGAACGAAGAAAAAAAGAGTCATTTTAAACGTCACCCTAAATAAACATTAATTAAAATATTGTGATTTCAATTCTTATTAATTTTTTTTTCTGTCTCATTGTATGTTTTTAATCATTATAATGCGAGTTAAAAGTAAAATAAAAATAAAGTTTTAATATTAATATTTAGGGGTCTCTCAACCACTTCAAAAGCAATAAACCGCAGAAGTTTAAAAATTCTTAAGCGACTTTTAAAAATAAATATTTTGATTTGAAATTTTAAGAGGCTTATAATTTTTTGATGTAATGTAACTGATCCAAATAAGGCCGGGTGCCCAATAAGGCCCAATTTTCAAATTTGCCGTTTCCTGATTTCGAATAATTGTCAAAACTCGTATATGTTACAAGAGAAATATTGTTACTTTTATTTTATTTAATATAAATAAATATTTTGATTACGAAGTATTGATGCATTTTTTTCAAAAACCTATTAATTATGCCTTTATAAACTTAAGGTGGGCCTTGTTTGTGTCCGTTACCTTAGTATAAGTATTTTTGGAATTCTGAAAATTTGTCACTGATCTCTGAAAAATTTTTTTGCGTTTTTATTTTTTGTGAGGCTTTTTAAAATATGTTACGCATATCTTCTTATTCTTCATTGAATACTAGGTTTTTATTTTCTTGCTTTCTTTGTTATGTAATTTAATTCTTGTGAATCACCCTTAAAACCGAGTGTGCACATTCGCGTATTCCTTGATTTGCCTTAATAAATCTTCTTAGTTTCAACTCACAAAATTAAAAGTTTAGTAAATATGGATTTTATGTTCAAAAAATGTATTTACCATAGCAATGAGTGGAAGCGAGCGAAAAGATACGACAATTTCGTAGGTGCGAGTGAGAGAAAACGATTAAACTATTTAATTAATTTTCTGGCTAATTTATTAGTCACAATTTTGTGAATTGTGCGTAAAACCGAGTGTGCGCATTTGAGCTCAAAGTGGCACATTCCGATATCGAGAAAATAAAGCGCGCACTCTGCGTCGCGCTGATTCAGTGCTTTTAAACAGTTATTTTAAAAAAATGAACACAGGTGTTTTTAAATAGAAAATCTGAATGTAACTTTTTGATTTCCACGAGATAGAATTAATACAGGCAAATTGAATAAATACGAAGATGTGCACATTCGAGCGAAAAGTGGCACATTTCCGAGCGAGGGAGGCAAATGAAGCGCGACGCGGAGCGGCGCGCTTCATTTTCCCGAGATCGGAATGTGCCACTTTGAGCTCGAATGTGCACACTCCGCTTTTCACCACGAGTAGCAATAATCAATTTGCTTTAAAAAATATTCAAGTACAGTAGACACCGCTTAATGTGATCACGGTTGATGTTATCAACCTGTTAGTGTGATCAAACTGGTTTGGAACCAACCGACACAATACAAGAGCATTTCTACGCTGGTGTCTTTCGCTTATTGTTATCAGCCGGTCAATGTGATCATTTTATCTCGGTCCCAAAGTGATCACATTAAGCGGCGTCTACTGTAATTCTAAAACCCTTGTTGTGCTCACAAAATTTCTTCGTGAGGCTAAAATTATAAGTCGAAGCCTCCATAACTCGAATTATTTCGCGTCTCCTTTAAGATTCGACGTATCGATGTTCTACTGTAGTTGTTTTGAGAGACTCGACTAAAAAATGGTAAAAACGGTATATTTGTTGGCAGCCTTATGTCTCAGGTCACGCGTCAGCTGGTATGACGGCAGACCGCCTGACCGACAAGTACCGTTGATGTTACACAATATTCTTCTCGTCATGCTCTGTACCGAAATATTTCTATTAGCTTTCAAGATATTTATACCAATTTACTCCTACTTATTGATTTTTGCAAGTTATTGAATAACTGTCGTTTCCTGTTCCGTTATTATGTACAAGTCAAATTTGCTAAAGTTTCAGCACTCAAATGAAATTAGACACGTTAAAAGCCGAGATATTAACACATCATTTTTCCCAATCTCTCTCAAGTTTTAAATCAGACCAAAGAAAGTACTCAAAGCTCTACATGGCACTTAATTTAAGGACATACTTTCCTATGTACCCATCTTATATCTGTGATATTACTGTGATATTACTTCTTTTGGTCAGACATAATAATTAGATTTTATGAAAAATTACGAAAAGCATGTCTTGAATATTGACAAGTAATTTTCAGATTTTACAACAAAAGTGATATCATTAATTTGAAAATAAAATAAGTTGATTTTCATAAATGATTGGTTGAAAACTAAGGACGTTTAGCTAAAAAATGATTCAGTTCAATCAAAAGTACTGCTCTTATAAATATATTAAAAAAAAATATTATTGGTCATTGGCACTAAAGTAAACAATCATTACTCTGGACTTAGTTTTTTTCCGGAACTCGAGAATTCTAGACTAGGCATTTCCGGGAATCTTCAAATTTTCGAGAAATTACTAAAAGTTTTTAAAAATCATAAAATTGTTAATTAAATGCAAAATAAAATTAGATTTATGAATCAAAAAAGCCTTTTCGCCCATGCGCAGTTTTCCTTTTACTAACAATATTCACAATTAGAAAATCAATTCACAATTGACTTGTTTTATATTTCAGCCAAAACTGATCACAATGCATACCCATTAGGACAGTAATGTCCACCAATTACCGGAGAATTTATACAAAAAGTAATTAAATGACATGTAAATAAAGACGCATTGTTTCGTTATAGAGGAAGACCATTTTGTTATAGAGAGCGTCTACGCTATAGAAAGTTTTTCGTTACAAAGAAGTTGGTTATAAAGAGTTTATACTGCAGTCCCAAAGACTTTATTGCACTTGGTCCCTCGTACATAAAAAGTAGGCTGTGACACTTTGAATTAATTGCTTCGCATTCTTGGCTTCACATACTTTGTTGCCAACTTTTTTACTAAATATTCCAAAAAACTTGGTTACATGACAATAAAATTATTTTTTATTTTAAAATAATGAATGCTCCAAATAGATTCAAAACTCGACACATTGAAGACTTTTAGTCTCTTTTAACAAAAAAAGTTTACAAACAAAAATAGGATGCCAAAAATGTAAAGCAGTTACAATAAAAATTATTTTGTCTGTACTTATGTATAGTGAGACTGTTTTCAAGTAGTACAATTATTGTTAGTGTGATACCAAATTTTGTAATTAAGAAAAATGTACCCTGATAAAAAAAAGGTTGAAAATCACTGATAACGAAAATATTTTTAAAGAAATATGTGTTACTTTTTTGCCGTATAATTGATTCTTTAATTTGTTCATTTGTATCAATAAATTTGTATTAACTTCGTGTAAAAACAACATAAAATACAATATGTCATTAATCCAAAAATACGTTGCGCAATTATATAAATAAATTTAAAAAAGCAATCTGAATTTTAAAAAGCAATCTGAATTTTAAAAAGCAATCTGAATTTTAAAAAAACACTGAAAATTACAACATATCATTGGATCAGAAGGTACTAATACATTCCATAAATTTTATCTTTAATTTGCAGAAAAACTTGAGCATCTCACAAACAGATCCTTTTCAAAAAAATATTAGCCCATTAACGACGAATGAAAGATCGAAAAGTGATGTTATAGTTTAAATAAAAAATCATAAAAGGATTGAAAAACAATGTGGTCGTGATGTTTGGGCCAATTTAATTAACTATTAAATACAAGTAAGGTAACCCCATATAAGTAAATGAACATAGTGTGTCACACCGTTACAATCCGGCCCCACGATCTCCAGTGCGACGACTTGACCTTTTGCTTAAATAAAAGTTATAAAATCCATATTTGCTGCAACACTATGTATGCTTCACTAAAATTTAGATCACCATGTCTCCTTCGAAATTTTATAACGAAAAGCGAAAACTATGCACGCATTCTACTTTCTTTGATCAGCATTAAGGAATTTTAATTTTCTAAAATTTATTACCTTTTATAAAAGTGACCATTTAATTATTTCTTCTAAGTTGTTCTTCTTCTTCTTGCTTTTTTGTACCCGTAGTCAGGTTTTAGGCGATTTCCCCGCTTGTTCTAAAATGACTTTTATTTCAAACTTAACTAAATGATTTCTTCCTCTTCTTCTTCTTCTAGAAGACTAAATGATTTAAAAAAACTTAATTATAAGGTTATAAGTTCATAATGCTAATGTAAACCTATTATTGAATAAGTCACGTATTTTATTCTGTTCAATAATTTGCGAATTTGAAATGTTATTCGCATATTGGCAATCAAATCACTTTAATAAGTACATTGGAGTTGGTATTGTATGAAAACACGAAGATGTTTAATGAACTTTGAATGTATTATTGAATTCCATTATGCAAACTAAGAAAACATTAGTCATTCTAGAATTAAGCAGCCTATCTATACATCAAATTCCTAATTTTAAACCTACGAGAAGGGAATCGATTTTATAACTTTACAGGAAAATTGGCCTAAATATAATAGAACATTAATTTAGGTGTACTCAATCAAATTCATCTTAATTAAATTTTAATTAAGAAAATGCTAAACAAATTTTGAATTAATACTCTTTATTAATTTCTTGTTGGTTTCTGTGTTTTGTTTCAGAGTAAACCTTTTATTTGCCGCTTTGAAAATGATGTCTTATTGTATTACGATTTTGACAAAATTTTATTTAAATTTTTGGAATGATACTGGCAAGAACACGCCCCAACAATGTCCTAAATTTATTAATATTAGTCATTCAGAAAAAAGGTACTTTTTTGAACCCAAAATCTAATATAAAAAATAAGCAGAAGAAGAAAGATTTAAAAAAGAATGAAAACTACAATCTTACTTGAACAATACCAA
This sequence comes from Sinopyrophorus schimmeli, assembly GCA_036325965.1. Lineage (NCBI taxonomy): Eukaryota > Metazoa > Arthropoda > Insecta > Coleoptera > Elateridae > Sinopyrophorus > Sinopyrophorus schimmeli. Next base: position 53,754 of record JARFIZ010000049.1, on the reverse strand, counting down.
ACGATTTCATAAAGTGTAACCATTAATAATGTTTAAATTCAAATTTATCTATTTGTTTCTTTTTTACAAACCACGACCCAACATATTTGTAAAAGCAAATAATAATATATACCCCCTATTATTGCTTTTTCTGATATACCACCATTTTTGCAGCATTACAACGTTTGATATATGCCATACTATTTGTATTCGAAGCTATGTTTAGCAACAGCCTTTTTTTTCATAATTCCTGCCCGCGATTATATGTCGCAGTACATAATATTATCTAAGGACAACGATCCTAAATGTACCCAAGCATTTCATCACGCAAACATTTAGTTGTAGTACTAATGGTATGCTGTTTGTATGCAAGATATGAAATAAATAATAGGTTGTACCTATAATTCTCAATCGTGTCCTATGCACTGGCGTACTTGCAAAAAAATAACAAATCTGAGTTTATACTTCAGCAAATCGTTTGTTATTTGAGTGTAGGTGGATATTAATAGCTGCTATTACTTTTATTCCTTTTTACCCGAAGAGATTTTATTTATCGTTGTATGTTTAAATACGTAGGGCGTAATAAAGAATCTCGAATGTAGGTCTCAAATAAATGAGAATCCGAATTGAATAAAACCATTGAAACTATAAACTACACTTTTGAGCTTACTTTAACGAAAATCTTAAGTTTTAGTCTTTCTTGCACTGCAACACATGAATTTTATAGGAGAGGTTGGATTTATAACGATAGTTTAACATAATACCACATACCTTTACGATGTTTATTATCTACTTTATACGAAAAAAAAAATACTGTTTGAAAACGAGAGTACTTAAATAGAGACTTTTTCTATATCAAAATTAATACAAATAGGGTGTCAGACAAATAGACACTGATACTTAACCTGGCTCTAATCTAACCGATAAAAGTTTGTATGCAAGATATCCTAAATTTCAAGAATTTCGAGGAAAATGCATTTTAATTTTCAAATCAATGGCAACGCAGCATCGTCTACATATGCTCTTAAAAGGAAGTAACGTCATTACGTACGTTTTTTATTGATAATTTATTTTATTGTTTGAATATAATGTCTCACAATAAACGTCAATTGCCATTGTTTATTGCACATTTCTTTGATCGTTTATATACCAGGTTTCAGAATAAGCAAGCAAAACTTTGTTATTATAAACATTTTATTATTAGACGTATAGTGATTACGGTAGTTGTCGTACTACAATATTGTCAAAAAGTTTTGTAGCGTTTGTGCAGCAGTTCAGTTTACGATCATTTATAAGTAGGTTAAGTTCCAGTACTTATTCATCTAACAGGCTGTATAATAAAGCTAATTATGAAAACAATTAATTTTCTTTGTATTGCAAATGTATGTAAAAGATAAATTTTATATTTGTTTTGAAATTAATGCAATACCGTATTTTGTAATTTAAAATATAATTTGTTGATATAATTATTTTTCTTCCCTTTAAAATTTTAGTTCGGCTTTTTGCATTATTGTGTTTTTTAATTATCTTTTACGAGAAACTCAACGTTCACAGTTAAAAATTACAGATATGCAGGTGTACCATGATTCACAACAAGATTAAATAATTTGTTTAATTAATTGTGACCCACATTGTCTGTTGGAGATAAAAAGAGTAATCTGGTACACAATTTGAGATAATATTTATCACACTGGCTACATCAAACAGGGTACTTTTCAACTCACCCTATCTATTTATTTTTCAATAGTAATTTGTATCTTATAATTTATTTCTCACGTTTCATACGTCATTTTACTTTTACAAGTAAAATTTTAGGTATGTTATTTCTTAATTTAGTACTACTTACACATCTCATTTTCTAATAAAATATTTTTTTCTTTCTATATCTACTTTATTAAAACGATTCGCCTGTTAAACGTTCACCAATTTTTTTTGCATTTTATAATTAGGTTTTAAATTAAATTTTAAGAAAACCTAAGACGACGGATAGTCTGTATTTACTTTATTCAACATCATATTAAAATTGTAAATTACTTTGGAATAAATAATGTTTCAATTTAATAAAATTCCTTCTTTACTCGCAAACAATATTAATCCATAAAAATGAGAATTGCTTTCTACTACAATTCGTACAAAATCTAATTTACTTTACGTTGGACTAGAATTGCTTCTATGCATACAAATAAAATTATGAATTTTGTAATACTTTTGTGTATCCCACCAGGACTATCGAACGAACAATCGTAAGAATTTCCTAAAAAAATAATCTAAAATACAGTAGACGCCGCAAAATATGATCACTTTGGGGCCCAGATAAAGTGATTACATTAACCGACAATATTTTGAAAATCAAAAATTGTAGCAAAATTTTCATTTTTAAAATTCCGAACACGTTTTTCTCCCAAAATTAACAATGAACTCTGTTGATTTTTTTAACCAATCTAACGCTCTGATAAATGAACTTTCAGAATATCTAAAGTTTTTAAAGACCTGTTCACAAACAACCGAGCTATGATTTTTCAAATTGGAAATTTAAAAAAATTAATTACAAATTCAAACCGGTTTATCTCAAAAATTTTAAATATTACGGCTATGGTCTTTTAAAGTCTCTTCGAAGTCAAAAAGTCTGATGAATCCGAATATGTATAGTTTTTAAAGATCCGTTCACAAATAACGGCGCTACAATTTTTTTAACGTAAACTACATGTATCTTTATCATTAAATACTTCTTCTTCTTCTTCTCTCAGCTTTTACCCTTTGGGTTGCCTGTTTTTTGCTTCCAAAAATCTTTATTTTCTCAGTCTCCATCCTTTAGTCCTTTTTCTACTATTATTTGTTTTACGTAGCTTTCCCATTCTAAAGCTGGTCGTAAATACTTTATAAATGTAATTATCCTACTTTACGATTTAGTTAATTTATTCCTATTATTTTATTGAATAACATTGTTACTTATGTTGAGTCACTAAAACTAAATTATTTATTTGCAAAATATAACTGCAACTGACCAAAGCGTAATAATCGTAAACTGTAAAAAAAATATAAATACGTACAACATTTCATCACAGCCATCGTTTCTGTCCAATCTGTTATCGGATTAAATATAACTGTACAATTAATAGGTAGTTAACAAAAACAGGACTTCGACCAAGACATTTTGTGGTGAAGTGTTTTGCAGCTTTTTCAATCATTTTACTGCACACGGAACGTGTAATCGTCAATTTTACACCGATACCAACTTGAATATTTTTTATTATAAAAAACTTATTCAATTTACTTTTTAGTGGTTTTAATTAAATTTATCGTTTGGAAAAACTCATTTGTTAATATACGATAATTACAAAAGTATGACTTAATAAACAGAATCTACTTCAACTTGAGAAAAAGTAAACGCTCTCCCACCATTTTTACGACACCAAAGTTCTGCATTTTGTAATTACTGTTACATCGGATGCAGTAGCCTTTTAATAATCAACGCTTAAAAACTTCGCAGTTAATTAACAAATAAGTTTGCAAACAATCGGCACTTCGTTGTGAAATAATGGACGGGTCGTTTTATAAGCAGCTGTAAAATGATGATTTGATGGTTTTGTATAAATTTTTTATTGGTTTTTAAATTATAGACTGCCGATATTTTACGGAGTCACTTCCTTTATTTTTAATTACAGGATCGGCACTGTTTTTGGAAAACACTATTAGACACCGATTTCTCAAATCAACTGTAAAAAAATCTTTGCGTGTGGTCTAGCTGAGTTTGTCGCTTTAGAACATGTGTCATTATTAAGTACCCAAGTAGAAAAATTCATTTAAATATTATAATTCTCTTTCTATACATATATGTATGCATAATTTACAAATTTGTTATTGTATTTTGTGAATTGTACCGTTAAATTTTTAATTACCGTTTTTTGCTAACGTATAACTATGGATAATAAATCTGAAAGTTCTAATAGAAGGCAGTTATTATGCAACACATAATAAATTTGTAATAAAACAGCTTCCTTGTTAACAGGATAATTACTGTTAATTCAAGAAATCAACCATATGATGCATAAATAAAGTAATACGTGTTATATTGTACTATTTCTTACATGTGTTAAGTTTAAATTTTAAAAAAATTGACTATTAATAAAAAAATACTATTTCCTAAAGAAATAAATAAGTCTTATACATTTTATATGCAAGTTTTATGATAAAATTACCATTTTATTTATTACAAAAAGCTAGCTTAAAGTAATATGAAAACCGTAAGTCTATCAAAAATAAGTATCTCTACTTTTTATTATTTCCTTTTCAATTACTTATAAATAATGAATGTTTAGTGCTTTGAAGAAGTAATTGGCGTCTTTATTCAAATTAATTTCTCCGTTTTCAAAGGGAGAAGTAACTTGTAATTACTAAAATAAAGCAGTACATTTAATGAACTAATAATGTGTTTCCTTTGATTTAGAAAAAGTAAAAGTATAAATCACTAAGTACAAAAACATCATTCTCTAGAACTTTGCTGTTTAGTTTTTATATTCTTTAATAATACCAAAAATATGTTTCTAAATAAAGTATTGATTGATTTTTTAAAATATAATTGATTTATAGAATTTAGTAATTGAAACCGTTTTATTTAACAACAAATATTTTGTTTAATTTAGATGCAATTATTTGAATAGTCAATCAGTTAGATAAATTAATAAATAGAACAAAGCAACAAACTAACTAATCAAATGCTTTATTAAAACCTCTATTTTGAATTAGATTAATACGTAGATAATTTTGATTACTAATAATACATTATTGCATATACGAAGTATTAATTGTCATATTTTTTCACATCAGAAGAGAAGGCCCAAACAACCTGTGTGGATAAGCCATAAAAATTATAAACTCCCGTTTGGAGACCCGCATTTTTGCATAGGTTAATTAGATGCGCTTCAAACTACCAACAATATTTAGAAAATTTATATTAAAAGATAAAAAAAGTAGCCCAAATTCATAAATATCGGTATTTAAGTGTAAATCAAGAACTACGATAAAAGTTATAAAGTCCTACTAATTTTTCATATAAAACAATAACTATCAAATAATTTTTCATATTCGTACATAAAACAAGTTTTTCACTACTGGTTTCGCGTCTATTATTAAAGACCATAAATAATAACAAAATAGCATAATTCTAAAAAAAATCCTTAACGGTATACCAAGCTAAAGATAGATTTTGAAATGAAAAATTTGCCAACAAAAGCGCCTGCGAACCGGTCACGTCCATTCCTCTGAAGTCGTTGATGCCTCTTCCTGTAAATAAAATATAAAGATTAACGGAAATTCAGTAATCATTAAACATTTTTCTCATAATTCAAGTGTCAGTTTTATTATAACTCGTGTAAAAGATCTCAACTTTAATTTATAATAACTGATTTGAATTCTAATCCCAATTTCATAATATTTGCATACTGGGTATGTTTTTGTAAGCTTCGAAGGACCATTTTATTTTAGTTTAAATTTGAAGTGCCAAAATGTGTTCTGAATTCTTCTCGTACTTTCCTTGTTTCTTGAACTTATTGTGTTATATTTGTATGATATAACTTGTTAAATTCAGTACTTGAAAACCACTCAAAGATTCTTATATTTTTGACTAAAATATGTGTTTACATTTTTTTACTGTTATTTTTTCTCACTCTAGTTACAGATCTTCTCTTTTATATTAGATTTCTTACGTACTAGATTAGTAACATCTAATGTTTTCTTAACACATACGTTTGCAAATTATTTGTAACTTTAATTTTTTGTTGTACTTTAAAGTAGCAATTTTTTTTGTTAAATATCTTTAGTAACATTTTTTTATGCAATATTTTGATTTTAATTACACAAATAAAATAAAATCAGTTTCCCGTCAAGTCAGGTTTAGTCATGTAAAAACATTATAAAGGACAACATTGATTAATAGCAATTTAAGACTCTGTATAACCCCTTTCCCTACATTAAAATGACTAATGATTTAATTCATTCTGAAGATTAAAACTTAATGATAAATTAATTATAATTCCAGTTAATCTAATTCATGTACTTTTTTGTTACAGAAAAAATGAGGCACCACACGTCGATATTAAATTTAATTCTAGTCCTAATAAATATTTATGGATCTCTAGGTAAGTAGCTACTACATATAATTTTTTAATGTTGTTCTCTGACAAAAGTAATCTTTTATGCTCGTTCCCAATCTAAATTTTTAAATTCTATTAATATAACTGGTTAAGTAACAGAATGTTTACTTACAATTTACAAGAATGATTAATTATTTGTATATTAATAAGGCACAGCATGCAGACTCATTCGGAGTCGGTCATAAGGTAATTGTGCCATAAAACAGTTATCAGAATTTTTAAAACCCTTTTTTATGTTGTACCAATACAAATATATGCATTAATTGAATATGTACACATGTACAAACTTAAAGTAAAACAAATACATTCATTAAATTTAAAAAAATGGAAAATCGAAGTAAAACAGCAATTTTCAACATAATAAGAATTTGAATTTTTAGAAAAGAAGTCAAAATATAATCAAAATTTAGGTTAACAAAATTAAATATGTAATATCTGGGTGACCGAGCTTTGATCGGTATCTTTACAGTTTTCCGTGTAAATCTAATAGCTTTCGGTTTTCCAGGTACTGAAATATATTTATATAGGAATGTAGTGCCATCTGTTGTATGAAATTGTAATAGTATCTCAATATAACTTGAACGGTATCACTCCTAAAAAATCCTAAAATTCATTTTTATCGATTTTTGTATTTTTTTCATAAACGGCTAGACTTACATAAATTGTAAATTTTGGACAAAATTAAATTTGTTACAAAAAAAGTCTGTAAAGTCTAAATGTAAAACTGATAAATAAACGGTTATTCAAAATTTTAATATGAAATTTTTAATACGATATTCCCCTCTACTAGGTATTTACATACAAATATATTTTAGGTTTTTATACGTTTGAATCTATTTATCTCATAAATTAATATCTTCACTTTAAATACCTTTTTTGTAGAAAATTTAATTTTGTCCAAAATTGTTGCTTACGATTTTGCTAACCCCAGCTGTTTATGAGAAAAAGGCAAAAATAGATAATAGTTGACTTGGCGTTTTTTTAGAAGTGAAACCATTCAAGTTACATATGTACATTCCAACCTGGACACTTGTAAAAATTAATATTTTCCTACAATTTGCCGTAAAAAAAAATCGATTGCATAAAATGCAGCAGAGATATAGATAATTGAAAAAGAGACTGTATATTTACATGTTTAGTAAATGTGACAAATTTTAAATCAACTAGCGTCCACTTAGAATTATAAATAAGGGCTTAAAAGTGAGAATTTCTTTTTTAAAGTTTAGAACAATATTTTGTTTGTGAACCGAAAAAAAAATTGTTTACAAATAAGTACCCTTGTATACATATGTGCTTCAAGTTAGGAAAAGTTTATTTTTAAAATTACAAAAGAAGAAAATCGTAATTTATAATTCAAATGCTAAAACTGTGTAACGATTTACTTGCTTTGTTCTGAAAACCTTGCAAAGTTCAATGTGGTCTTAACTCAATAGCCACGGACTGCAGTTACAAAACGAAAAGCAGATTGTTAAGAAATATTACGACAGCAACTAATGCGAAGTATTGTTTTTTTTACAGGAAGAATAGCGTTTGAAAAACTAACAGATTACGACTATAGAGGAAATACCTATTATACAGTCAAGAATCTTTCGCTGTACGAATGTCAAGGATGGTGCCGAGAAGAGTTGGATTGTCAAGCGGCAGCTTTTAGCTTTGTGTTAAATCCATTGACGCCTATACAAGAAACGCTTTGTCAATTGCAAAATGAAACTTCGGCCAATAACCCAGCCGCACTTCCACAAAGATCTGTCAACATGTATTACATGACGAAAATGCAGATACGATCGGAAAACGTGTGCCTCAGACCATGGTCTTTTGAAAGAGTACCTAACAAGATGATAAGAGGTCTCGACAACGCTCTTATCTATACGTCCACGAAGGAAGCTTGTTTAGCTGCATGCTTAAACGAGGTGAGGATTATCGTAAATGCATTTGCAATTTCTTTGTATAATTAAATACTTATTTACAAAGTAATTGTAGACTGCCAACATCCTTTTAGATGTAATCACGTTTAAAGTGCGTAGGTTGTTTTGAAAAGGCTAACATTTTGTTAATATTGATCTCACGCTATCATTTTATAAAAGCAAAAATATTAATCTTTTTTAGAAAACTCAACAGAAATACTGACTTTTATCAAATGATTGCATTTTCATTAAATTTTGTTTAAAGTACATTCTCTGGCAAAAAGTTTACGTGGCGCAGACTTCTTTGGTGTCTGTATTTTAATCTGATGAAATTGGATTGATTTAGTACCAAATTTTGTCTAACTTTTATAAACAAACTTAATTATTTTTAATAAATAAAATATCTATACCGACTTTGCAACTAAATTCATTTTTTTTATGTTTAACATAAATATACCTGGATACATCACTTATTAAATACATTATTGTTAAATAAGATTATATTTGCAGCATCGTTTTACATGTCGATCGGTGGAATACAACTACGTATCCCTGCAATGTCAACTCAGTGATTCTGATAGAAGAACAACAGGACAATTTGTTCAATTTGTTGATGCTCAAGGCGTCGACTACTTTGAAAATCTGTGCCTGAAGGGCAGTCAAGCTTGCAAAGGAAATCGTGTGTATCAAGCTCCCAGAATAGGCGTCGCAGATGATAAAGTAGCACAATATGCAGGCCTACATTACTACACAGACAAAGAATTGCAAGTAACAAGTGAAGCGGCATGTCGATTAGCCTGTGAAATTGAAAACGAGTTTCTTTGTCGGTCGTTCTTATACAGAGGACCTCCACAAGGTGCTCAATATAATTGCCAGCTCTTCCATTTAGATCATAAAACACTTCCTGATGGACCTAGCACTTATTTAAATGCAGAACGACCACTGCTGGATGATGGCGAGCGCGTCGGATCGTATTTCGAAAACATGTGTGAAAGTATGTCCAAGAATATTAATGAATGGCAAATATTAACACATCTTATTTATAGAATCCGCAAGTTCTTTAGGATCAACTTCGGAAAACACTTTACCCGTCGTGTTTGAAGCAACGGAAGATCCTACTATTAATAATTTAACAAGGAACGACATTAACTGCGATAAGACAGGAACTTGTTACGATGGTAAAGTTCATAAAAACTTCTCATTACAAACAAATCAAAGCAATTCCTCTTTTAGTTTCCGTTAATTGCAAAGACACTAGAATTGCTGTTCAAGTGCGGACTAACAAACCTTTCAATGGTAGAATTTATGCACTGGGAAGATCTGAAACGTGCAACGTCGACGTTCTAAACAGCGATCTTTTCAGACTTGATCTTACAATGACCGGACAAGATTGTAACACACAATCAGTGGTAAGTGTATTTATCTGTTCTGGAGTTATCAACAATGGTAATTGGAACCATTTTCATAAATCTATTTATTTTTTTTGTAGATTGGAGTTTATAGCAACACAGTTGTGTTACAACATCACAGCGTCGTAATGACAAAGGCAGATAAAATCTACAAAGTAAAATGTACATATGATATGTCCTCTAAGAATATTACCTTCGGAATGATGCCAATTAGGTATGATCTTTCTTCAACTGAATATGCAATGAATACAATTTTTTTAAAGTTTATTAGCATAAATAAGTAATCAAAAAAAATTACTTTATTATACTTACTGTTCCTTTACAGAGATCCAGAAATGATCAGTATAACTTCTGCACCTGAAGCTCCTCCACCAAGAATTCGTATTCTAGATAGCAGATCCAGAGAAGTAGAGACTGTTCCGCATTGGAGACAAATTAACGTTCAGAATTGAAATTCCCGAAGACAGTAAGACCTGCATTTTAATTTTATTTGTAAAAAATATTTTATAATTTATTTCAGCACCTTATGGTATCTTTGCAAGAAGTTGTGTTGCTATGGCGAAAGACTCCAAGAGTACATTCCAAATTATTGACGATGAAGGATGTCCTGTTGATCCAAGCATTTTCCCTGGTTTTATACCCGATGGAAATGCATTGCAATCGGTGTACGAAGCATTTAGATTTACCGAATCTTATGGGGTCATCTTCCAATGCAATGTTAAATACTGTCTTGGGCCTTGTGAAGCAGTACGTTTGAAACTTTCCTCTCTATTATAATTAGTTATATTTTTAATAATTCTTTAAGGCTGTATGTGAATGGGGAAGGGATTCACTCGAATCTTGGGGACGAAGAAAAAGATCGATAAATAATATTAACAGTACAGATGAAGAAAAAGAAGAAGATATGACGCTTAGTCAAGAAATTTTAGTCCTGGACTTTGGCGATGATAAGCAAGCGGAGTTCTTTAAGAGCGACCTATCTAGTACAGATTTTGGTAAAGGTCCGTAAAGTATTTATATAATAATAATTAAAACTTAAATGAGTTATTTTATAGATAAAACCGTTACCATCGTCGAACCATGTCCAACAAAAACCTCAGTTTTAGCCTTAGGAGTAACGTGTGCCTTGTTAGTTCTACTTTATCTTAGTACCATTTTCTGTTACTACATGAAAAAATGGTTAAATCCAGGAAAACATATCGCTTGAATTAATTAAAGCGCAACGTTTTGGTGCTTTTATACAATTCATAATTAAAGAAATTCAGTATTTTTAGAAATTTACACGTAAATACGTAAATCTAAGTACTGAGCGCATAATCGAGTTTGATCTTTCTGTTGAGTTAGCGTTTTATTACAATAATAATCGTTAACTTAATAAGAGACTTCAAATCATAGGGATCGATTTAAATGTAATCCATATTAAGCGAAACTTAACTTTTCGGGTTGGTGGCGGCCTATGGTGATGGCAATTGCTTAAACATCTTTCACGATTTAATTAATTTTGCTGTTACAAAAATAAGTATCAAAATTTCAAATTTCTTTTGTACAACTACTGCCAAACTTAACAGAATACAATTTTTGTAATAGCAAATACTCGTAAATTCAACGATTAGTTTCTTCTAGAATATTTATTTAACGACATCGTTTTATGTAAATATCAAAAAATTCGATTAATTTAATTTATAAATGTTTTGTATACCTGCTATTTTTATAATCATAAGATAAGCAAAACAAACATAGTAATATTTAAATTTTAATAAAAAATATTAAGATTAACCTCCTGTATCAAATTATTAAAGAGTAAATCCACCAGTTAAAGCCTTAAATATAGTTTTATCTTATTCTTACAGTTTACTACAAAATGAATCAAGCATTATCTATAAGATTTAAACGATGCTGAGTAAGAATAGCAACATCTACCATAGCTTCTGGTACAAGTAATTCAGCAACATTATATTTTAATGATTCTTCATAAGCATATAAAATACTGGTGTCATACAACATTTTTTTACAATATGCTAAAGCCAAAATACAATTGCGGAGTCGTGATATAGTTTCTCTATCAATTCGTGGTATTACCTGAAATTTATAACAAATGCAATATATAACAATTATTAATACAGTTTCCCTTAATAAATTATGCTATACATTTAATCCGTATTACCTCTTCTAAATTTTGTACAAAACCTCCCACATTGTCTTCTTCATTTTTAATAGTAGGGCAAATCCAAATAAAACCATTAGTGCCTAAAATTATACTTGCACCAACTGGCAAATTGTGAAAATGTGTTTTACTGCGCCTGATTAATGATGGAAATACTTTTACAAAAACGCCTTGTGATAACTAAAAATTCCCAAATTGCAATTAAATGCTACAACATGAATTAATTTATGTTTCACATACTTTTCCATATTTAAAACTTCGAGTATGCAAAGAAATTGAACCATCTGTGAATACACTTTGTACTTCGGCACTAATTAAATCACCCTCTTGCAAATATTGTCTCATCATGTGTTCATCTTCAGCAGACCTCCTTCTCTATGTTATTGCAAAAAAATGAACTCTCATATAATTAGTTTATAGTGAATTATTTCAAAATTTACAATTGGGTTGCCAGAGTTGTATAAATATTGATTGGTTTATTTAAAAAAAAAAACCAAATAAGTAATAAAGCAATAACTTTAAAACGACTTATTTTAAACAACTTACTAATTCTCCTCCTGGCAAATTAACAGAAGATATGAGAAGTACAGAATCTAATCTAGAATTTGTATCAACTTTCCAACGTTTTTGATGAACTTCAGTAATTCTGCCAACCACAACGTCACCAATTTCACCATGATATCGACTTTTCAAGGGTCGAATAGAAATTAATTTATTTACTTGTTCTTTAATCCCTGCTACAGAAGCTTTTAAGTGCTCATCTTCTTCATATGTTCCATGACCTCTGCAAATTTCAATTGAAAACTAGTTTCTTAACAGAAACATATATATTTACCTCATAAACTCTTTTTGTACACTTATAACTTCTCCAGGAGTATATATTTTTGGTATTCTAGAGGTTGCACCAAAAGAACTGTTTACTCGATCTTCAGCTAACCTTATATGAATGGTTTGAAACATTATCAATCCTTTTCAACAACGTTCGTGCACAATAAGAATTATTAGTATTTAACAAATTCTGAATATTTTTGATTCAAATGGAATTCTTAAATTACTTTAAACGCACGTGTTTATTTGACCATCACAATTCAATTTATAAACATAACCTGTTGGCCCAGAAAGAAAAATAGAACAAATTCTATACTCTTCTCAGGATTTAAGCACTTAAACAAAAACGTGTTTAATTAATATGTATAAATAAATATTTTATTAAATACGTAGGTAATTATAGAAATAAATTTGTTTAAATTAAATATATAATTTGAAAAAGGGTATATATTTTAAACATTTGTTTTTAAAAGTTCAAAAGTATAAGAAATGAGCTTTATATAAATTGATCCATTAACATCACAAAAATACAGGTGTAAGGTGTCGTGTTGTTAACACAAACTCTATCATTAGTGTTATCTTCGAATAAATCCATAATATTTTCCAGTTTTATTAAATTGTAAGCAACCATGTTTTACTTAAACAATATACTTATACTTGCATTGATTATATATTGTGATTTTCTGAATGGCTATGATAGTAAAGGATTTGATGATAGCATTCTATTTGATATTAATTGGCCAGGAAGCAATATAGACCAAGTAAATGTACCTGAAGAAGATGGTATAACACTGATGACTTCATATAAAGAAAAATATAAATGCATTCTACCAAACATTCAAGAAAAGGAACCTAACCACAGTGAAAATTATGATGGTCCTTCAGCTATAGAATTAATATCACCTCTTTTTAATCAAGCTCCTTGTTCATATCGTATTGAATCCTATTGGGCATATGAGGTTTGTCATGGGCGGCATATTCGACAATATCATGAGGATAGAGAAGGTAAAAAAGTCAGAATACAAGAATACATTTTAGGCTATTGGGATAAAAATTATTATAAAGAGGTGCTATTAGAAGAGGCAAAATTAGAAGAAAAACGTACAAAGAACTCTCCAGCACCTGTAAAGAAAATTGATGGCACTAGTTTTCCTTATTTTGAAGTGTTAATGAGCAATGGCACAAGATGCGAACTAAATCAAAATAGACCTAGACAAACTAAAGTTATTTATGTATGTTACATACATGGAAAGCATGAAGTGTTTTCTTTTAAAGAAATATCTATATGTGTTTATGAAGTAGTTATTCTCTCACCTTTACTTTGTACACATCCAAAATATAAGCCACAAGAAACTGGTGAAAATCAAATTAATTGTTTACCTTTGGAAGACAATCCAAAAAAACCTAGAAATTTAATGAAAATGAGAAAAGAAGCCATTAAATTGCGTAGAAAGGCCGATTTAGATCACATTCGCGTTGAATTGCATCCCTTGGATTTAAATGAAAAGGAAGAAACTAGCAAAATTTCTGATACTCCGATTGACGTTTCACCCATTGAAAGCTTTTTAGCTGGAAAAAATTGTTTAAATGGGGGTTTAGGATGGTGGAAATACGAGTTCTGTTATGGCAAATCGGTCAAGCAATTTCATGTAGACAGAGATGGTAGTAGAACAGCTATCAATTTAGGACGGTTTAATAAAGCTAAGCATTTGGAATGGATAGAAAATCATCCACAAAAACGTCCAAAGCCTATAAGACAAAGAACTCATTTATCACATTTTTATTCTGATGGAGACATCTGTGATAAAACGGGCAAGCCAAGACATACTGAAGTTAAATTAAAATGCTTAGAAAATACATCAAGAATTAGTGCAGTATCACTGTATTTATTAGAACCCAAATATTGCGAATACATTTTAGGGGTTGAATCACCTCTTATATGTGATATTTTAATGCGTGCTGATGAAAATGGATTAATTGAAGGTAGTGAAGATGATGCAGTTGTGGAAGACGAAATTGCAACAGTTAATATAATTAGAGTGTAATTAACTTCATATAAATGTTTTTAATATTTATTTGTAAATAATTAAAATTATTGTTGATTGTAAATAATTTTATAACTGTAAGTCTCAATTACTTAAATAAATGTCTTAAATAGCATTTAAAATATTCATAATTAACAAAATTAAGGATTTATAATAAAATAGAAGGTAACGCCATATAAGTTCTTTCTTAAAATAATAATGAATCGATAATTTTATTTAAAATTATCCAGGCGTTTTTATTTCGGTTTATCACTTAGAGGTCAGGTCGTATATCAGCTTTCGAATAATATATTCGATTTCGGATTCATTTTTCAATGAAAAGTGCAGTAGAACGGTCGTGTTTTATTGTAAACGAGCTGTTGCCCGTAACTTCACCCGCATAGTTTACTATATTATATTTTATTTTACTTTTGCGCACCTCGTCGTCTGGCCCTTACATGTGTAAAAACTTTAATAACTTGTTATTAAATAGGAATATTCAAATAATTTTTATTGAAGATAAAGAGCAATCACCTAAAGAATAAAGCTAAAAAAAATTATCAACGTCTATCTTATAGTTTTAGCATTATGTGCACAAAACGTGAACCTAATTATTATTTTATTTATATATCTAAGTGTTCTTAATTTTAATTTTAATTCTTTATTTAAGGTGAATACTAAACTTAATGATTTCGTGGTGCTCTTATTTTGGAAGTATGGTTAAAAACAACCCAAATTCATTAGCATAATGATCCATGTTAATTTAAGGGTTGAAATTATTCGTTTATTTTCACAACACCAAATTCAACATCGTAAAAATCATAGCTCAGTTTTTTGCGAGATGTTAAAAAACTTGACAAATTTCAAATTCTTGAACTTAATTTCAAATAGACTTAAAGAACTATGGGTCTATTTTAAATTTTTTTTGCGAGGCCTTCTGTTGCTAAACCAACTCCTATTTCGCAACTTTTGTAGATTCTAAAATCAAAGCACGTTTTGTACATGCAAGCAAACAATTTTTGGAGATGTGTCCTACCTAATCCACTATGTAATGCAACTCAAAAATATAATATTCAGATAAGAAAAGCAATTAATTAAATCACATATTATCAAAATTGACGCTACCCCTATTCGCCTTTCTGTTTCTACATGCTCCAAAGATCACGCTTCTTTTAAATCAATTATACGGCGTCCATCGAGTATTTCTGCTTTCTTTTCAACATTTGTTCTGGTCACCAGTTCTTCAACAGTTTCACTTGTTATAAACTCGTCAGTTTTACGTTTTTTTGCTGGCACATTTTTTTTGTTTAAAGCCAAGTTGTCGTTGCAATCTTTGTAAATAAATTTTTATAAGCCTCAAATTTATTTAAAGGACTCACTTCTATTTTATTGTTAAGAACGTCTCCTATTTATAAAAAAAACAATAACTAGTCATTTGTTAAAATTAATTAGATTAGGAGCAGTTTTTAAAAGTTTAGCAGAGGTTAAAATTGTAATACTTTCTTGTTTTTTACATTTATATATCTGTAATGTTGTACTACATAAAACTAATATTTATAAATACACATATTGAAATATAGACTATGTACAATAGTTATCTTTCACATTAGTTTTTTGGCTTTGTAAGTCTTATGTGGAGTTATCTTTAATCAGAATTGTAATACTGGCTACATCTCATTTATTTTTCTTTCCTAAGATGCTCATTAAATTTTTGGACATGTAATATGGTTTTTCTGCGGATCCATCATTTCGTTCAGAATCTTCCACTAAATAGAAACTGATTTAAAGCAACATCATTACTTAGTGAATTATACTTACAGAAACATAAGAATAGTGTATCTACAGCCATGGAAAACACGCTGAAAAATACAGAAGCTATAAAGAACGTACCTATGCCTATTATTACAACAGGTATAAAATTATAATTTAGATCAGATTGTTTTGAGTTTCCAATAAATATTAAATAGGCTATACACGTTACTCCAGCAGTAACGAGGATTTTACTTAATAAGAATAATAAATCCGTGACCTAAAATCAAAAGAATAAAACCTGTACTGTAAAAAATTTATAAATTAAAATTACTTTATCTAGCACGGCAACTCGAAGAATATTTCGCATGAGTAAATTGAAGGCATCTTTAGCACTGGTGCAGAAATTTGTACCGTGAATGGCGCACATAATGTATGCATTCTTATTTAAAAATTTAATAAAGTTTTCTAAACACCAAAAGAAACATCTACAACAGCACAACATCATCTTTGTGCAAAAGTTATCGTATTTGTTTAAGGTGGAATTGATGGATTCCAATGCAACTCGTATAATTCGGCATATGGATAAAATAAGCGAGCCATATGCTAATGTACCAATGTGATACCTAAAACATGAAAATTTAATTATAAATCATTTCTTTTAAACTGATGTACCTAAAAGTTCTTAATGTAGCTTCGGTAACTGTGAAAAATGGTACATCTCCCTTGTTGAATGTCCAATACCACGTAGCAAATGTGGCAGCTAAGACCATCTCTGCCAGTGCTGATACAAAGAACAACGACCAAAAGAAACCAACAACGTTGATTGCTACAACATTATTACATTAGTAATATATTCCACTTGTTTCAGTTTTTAAAAGAATCATTTTTATATGATTTGCGGTCACAATTCTTAATACCTTTTGTTAGTATAGTGTTCATATTTTACTTACAACTGCATGAAATTTACATATCGCTTTGAATAAAATTAAAAAGTATAATATCAATTTTTTTAGATATATAAAGTAATTTAAGCAATCTTCGTTTTCTAATATTATTAACGCAAATATTAGTGTAATTTTACTACAGTGAAAAGGAGATAACTCGAACCTGGTCAAGTCATAGGCCTCAGTAAGACGAAGAAAAAGGCCATTTCTTTTCGTTGAAGCCTTAAATACGCAGTACTGAAACAATTTAGACTTCGTAACTCAAACAAAACATTATTTCCCTATGAAGTACTATAATACATATTTATAATTCGAAATTAAACAGACAGACTCAGTATTCCGAGGTTCGTAAAGTAATGACGTCACATTTTGAATTTTTAGCATTTCCCTTGAGGTTGAGTTATCCATGTTCTACTGTATGTTACTTTGGTTTTTTATGGGAATGATGTCTCCCACATAAACATAGACCCAAATTCATTAAAAAAACTTACTATGAAGATATGGTATTCCGGAAGGAGGCATTCTTTGTATAAAATGGCAACTGGCTTGTTCACAAGGTCGTGAATTTACCGGATTAACACAGTAGTTTAAAAATATTTCAGGATCACATACTGCACCATTCTAAAATCATTAACACTACATTAAATTGATTATAAAGATTTAAATTAATAAACTCACCACATAGCTTTCAGCTAATCCAGTACACTTACAAGTAGCTGGTTCTAAATTTTGTACTTGATAAAGAGGAGATCCTATTGTAGTTAAATATATGCCTACAAAAACCGCATAAAGTATTATTCCTATTTGTAAACACCAAGGAAATACTGGGAAAAACAGCGACGAAGTAGCAGAACTAACTGCTCTAAAAAAATATCCAAAATCATCATCTGTAGAGAACAATATAATGATCACACTACCTGCTGGCTTCTTTGATCAGTGCAATGGCAATCACGATTCTCTTACGCAAAAAATAAAAGAAGAAGAATTACACCAAGAAGAATACTTGACAAAATAAGATAGGCCAACCAAGCTCCTTTGGTACTTGTAAATACTGGCCCTATTCCTGGAGGTGGTGGTACAATAGGATTCTCTTTGTAATAATGATAATTTTTGGCACAAATATAAACAGCTGTAAATAAAATCTAAGTTAAACAATTTTCAAACATTTTAATAGTTTACAATTTCTAAATAAAATTGAATACTATAACAATGTAATACTCACTAACTCCCATTGATACAATAACACCAAATATCGATATCCAAACCATGATACCAGCAATCCATCTCATTATGACTATATAAATGATGCATATAAATAAAGCACATACTAAACCCAGTAATATTTTCCACCACGATTTGATGAGATCGTCAACTATATTATTTCCCACCTGGAAACAGTCTCTGTATTTTTCTATTTTAACTAAATAACTATATCGGGTTGACAAGAAAGTAATTTCTACTATATATCCATGTACTATTTTTTTCAATAACTCTTTACCATCTTTCTGGCAATTTTATGATTCTACGTTTGTAGAAAATCTTGTCATTATCTGCAAAAAACTGAACCAAGTGCAATTCAGGTTATCATCATTAGTGAAATTTTTAATATTTAAAGAGTTTTATAAAAATCGAAATACATGGTAGTATGATAGAGCTAGGTCAGTGCCATATGGTGGATGGGACGTCAGTTCACAACCAAGCTCCAATAATTTTGGGTTTGGCATTGTCATAGTGAAACGTAATGCCTTTCTGATTAGCTAAATTCTGGATCATTTATCGTCGATTTCTTTCTCAAATTCCATCAATTATTGATGAAAGTGATTGAAAAAAATTCTAACACCATCGATTTGTAAAAATCAAAATCACTTTCTTGCCAAACCAATGTAACAGGAAAGAAACATATATGAAAGCTACTATAATAGCAATGTTGAAATATGTATTATGCTTCAAAAAATGTTGATAAGAAGAAAGCAAGAATAAACAATCACGAAACATGTACATACACGTATTTACTATTTAATTTATTGTTAGTACAATACCTCGTCTGTGTCTATTAATGATTGAATCGCTTTTTTCGAATTTTCAATATTTTCAAAAGAAACATTTTCGTTTAACACTTTCAAGTTTGATAAATCATAATCGGCAAATATATTTACGATGCATCGTTTATGAACTGTAAAATAATTAATTAACTTTAAAAACTAGAATTACGTTTTCTATTCGATACAATAAAAAGCAAAAAAGACATCAGTAAGATATAAAAGCTTGATAATTGTAATTAATTTATAATCGATTAGTTCCACTTTTAGTATTTATTTTTGCTCAGATAATAATGCTTTTAATGCCAATTCCTGATTTATTCCCATAAACAAAATCTTTAAAAATGCACGATCAAATATTTTATCCCATGTCCCTGTTTTTATACTATTTTTCAAAATTTTAAGAAAAGGATAACAGAAGTAGTTTTTTTTTAACATTCAAGTAAAAATTCCATTTGTGACGTTGTTTTTTTCTTCTTTTTTAGTTTATATTGTACTTTGCTAATAATAATTTTATTTGTTAGTTATTATTATCGGGACCAGTTCAGTATTCATGACACCCTCTATGAAAGGCTATCTTTCGTAGCCCTCCTATTCCATTTAAATTAAACTTCAAGCAACAGCAAAAATTGTGGTATGTAAAATGCAAAATACATGAAATTTTAACTATTCGTTTTTTGTGAATCATGAGACCACAAACACCATTTTCCACCAAATTCAAAGTGTTAAAAATCCAATTGGTCTGAGGCGTTAGTCTATAATCGCAATACATAATTAACTGATTAAATACGTTGACTAATTGATTAAGTGTACATGATTGAATGGCAATTTAAATTTAAATTGAAAATTGATAATTCGTTTTTGGTATAAATACGTATAGAGTATGATATAAACATCAATAACTAAATATGTACCTGTAAAGCATGCTCATTATCTGTAAAAATACTTATAGCATTTTGTACTGTAAGAGCCAACCATGTTATTGAAGTTTCTAAATAATGTTGCATCAAGCTAATTTCGTCGCCTTTTATCTTACTGACATCTGAATGCAATAATCTGCGATCGCCAACATTATACAAGCATCTCTTTAACACTGCATAAAACAAAATAAAGTAAATAATAACAAATAAATCACAAACTACAAAGCTACCAATTATCTATTTATATACTTATTGTGTAGAAAGTAATACAAAAGCAACTGAATTAATACAGTGATGGATTTACGCTTACGCCCATGAGGCCCGGGTCTAGGGCACCAAAATTTGAAGGACTCCAAAACTTAGTCACCATCCAGATACACACAGATACACATAGTCGCGCACACACACATACACGCAAACATATATACAGTGGGACCTGCAACTATAACCACGTTTATAAAACTACCACCTGGTGAAGGAGACAAGTTTTCTCTGTTCCCTAATAAAACGCAATTAAATTAATGTAATTTTTTTTTAAATATAGTAACCACGCTCTATTATGACCTGTATCCACATTTTGAAAGTGACATTTTCTATTATTTCCTTAGGTGGTCGCTTTATACAGGTTCCACTGTATATATTAAAAAAGGGCGTTATATCATAGTAGGCCTAGGGCGCAATAGCAGTTATATCCGCCACTGAATTAATATAAAATACGTTTTAAATTCATTGTATACAAAAAAAGGAATAAGAACAATACTCACCCGATTCGCTAGGTAAATACCATTGAGCACATTTTCCTTCTCTGACCATTTGCATAGCTTCTTGTTTTGTTCTTGGTGTAGGAACACCATTCACACAAAGCATATCAGATGGGTTGTAATTTGTAACAGTATCTAATAAAAATTGATTTTTCGGACATTCTTTTACACAAATCTGAAAAAACATAATAAGTATAACGCTTGTGCGTCTCTTTAAAGATTATGCATCCATGGGTCTACCTGCGGAGTATTACATCCATGAAAAGGAATTGGTTGCAAACATTTTGTGAGATCAAAAAAGAAAAGATACGGTTTATCTATTACATGGGTATCTATACCACAATAACTTCGCGATGAATCCATAGGAGCTACAATGTTTTCTCTATTTCCATTCTTAAAGGCTAAAATAAATTATTTTAAAAGAACAATACATTGACAAATACGTATTCGATTGCTATAAAGCATGAATTTTAATTAATGCGAAACTTACCATAAATCCCAACAGCAATCCAACAGGCAATAAAAATTAGAAAGAGAAACATACAAATAACATCAGTGCATGATCTATTTTTAAGAGGTCCATTAAAATCTGGATCATATGTCATCGGTGGTCCTATAGCAAAATAAAGAATTCAATAAATAATACAAAAAACTGCAGTCATAAAATTACAATTGTATACTTAAAAAGGAAGTCAATTTGAAAGAAAATGTTTGTTAAGATTTAAATGCAGCAACATTCATACAAATATGCATATAGTTGGGCAATATTGTAAGAAAAAGTATGTATTTATTTATCAAAATATGCATTATAGAATTTAAATAATATGAAGAATTTTAACAAATTAAAACAAGCATTTCTATTTTTACAATCTAATCTTATTATCATTTTACAGTATTTTGATAACTATTGTGTGTTTTTGTATATAATAACTAAAACAGTAATTATTGAATATAAAATAGATAAGCTAAATCGATTACTTTCATTGAAACCATCAAGATCAGTACGTACCACGGGGGTTTCTAGAAGTACTACCATGATCACCCATTTTTAAAAACCACAAGATGTTATTATTTTAAATTATCTGACAAGTTCAACAAATGAATGTCAACCTTACATATTTTCCACCCACTTTAAAAAATAGCTACCATACATATATAAGTATGTTTTTATAGAAACAATAATTTATATGTAACAAATACAACACACCTTAATTTATATTTATAATAAATCGATTTTATTTAAGAATGCAATCCATAAATTAATTACGTAAAAATTAATGCAAAAAACCATACTTACCGAAATCTTCAGATTCACGACGATTCACAGCCATGGTTTGATATTTTGGAAGTCGGCGGTATTACTAATATCTAAATTGAAACCTATCAACAAATTGATTTTTAGATTATATTTAGTAATTTGCACATCCTAACGATAAGATAAAGCACTTTATCACAAAAAAAATAATTCATAGAACGTCTCATACAGATCCAGGTCTTTAAAGCCGATTTATTTAATAAAATCCTACCGAATTTTATATATAAAACCAAAATTAAATCATTAAATTAGCAAAAATTAATTAAGTCAATAGCTACATTACGTGCAGTATTTATGCATTAACAAATTCAGAACTGGTTAAGATTTTTAAATATTGATTTAGCTATTTCAAGCTTATCAGCGTTTTTATGTAAACAATTACGCTTGTTGGAGTTGATAATTTAAAGTCTTAAAATATTTAAAGCTCAAATTTTAGGTAAATTGTGTTCCATCAACAAATACATTATGTAGGAAATAATAAGTTTGTAAAGCTAGAGACTATGTAAGATCTATTTTAAACAACAATATTAAGTAATTGTTGGTGGTACTTATAAATTTATTAAATGCAATTTGTGTTGGTTTAATTTTATATTTTTTATTTTTACACTGCGTATGTTTAAGATATCTCTCAGAAATTTAATTTACACAAAACCTGTACAGAATTACTGTAAGCGGTCTAAATAGGGTAGATCATAAATCTTAGGTCTAATCCTTGAGTTAAATTGATATAATAATCCACTGCTGAAATAAAAAAAAAAATTTTCTCATTTTTTAGTTTTGCAACAATGGATTTATGATCATGATTTTTATTTAAAGATAATGATAAAGATTTCTAAATTATTTCACCATTTACAGTAATTTTAAGTAAAATCAATTGGTTTGAAACCCTCCCTTGTTAGAAGTTTTAAAATTTCATAATAAATCATTCCATTTAGAGAAAGTTGTAAGTAACTTGTAGATTTATAAAATTTTATTTTAATATTGTT
The DNA here is from genome assembly GCA_036325965.1 of Sinopyrophorus schimmeli. NCBI lineage: Eukaryota > Metazoa > Arthropoda > Insecta > Coleoptera > Elateridae > Sinopyrophorus > Sinopyrophorus schimmeli. Next base: position 30,577 of record JARFIZ010000049.1, on the reverse strand, counting down.
AAATACAACATTGAAGAATAATATTGCAGATAACATTCGAATAAATCTTCCACAAATTAGTTCTATTTAAATACATAATCTAATTTAATGTTTATTAAATTACTGGCCATTTATAGTAAATAGATCTGTAAAAAATATTCGGAGTCTAAACGACGCCAATAACGTCGAGACGTCCGCTTCAGACAAGTCGACGTCCCTTAAATGACAATAGGGATTTATCCAATAAAACTACAAATTTACAAAAACTTGGTTCTTATTAAAAAATTTTTAATATTGCATTTAAATTATTATAACGCGTCAGTTCAAAACAAACCACCCACCTGGTAATTGCAAAACAGTACAAAAGCATTAATCATCACCTATTAATTGCGTTAGTCTACCATGAATCAACTTTTAATATAGTTTAAATCAAGTCTAGAATTTCAATTACACAAAACTTATTTAAAAAAAAGTTAGAAGTAATTGTCTTACAATGGAATTTTTCAAGGAAAACCATTACGTTGCTCCCGTAAAATCCGTTCGGTTATTTTATTCGAGGATGATAAATTTACAAAGAAATTGCCTAATTAATTTCTAACAAAAGTAATTAAAGAAATAGATAAGCAAATAATTAGTCAACGTTTCATTTTTTTAAACATTGAAAAGTTTTAAAAGTTTTCTTATAAAAATGTACAATTTGTTTCTTTATAATCCTTGATATTGTCTGTGAAATTGTGTAAATACCTAACTATTAAGTTATTAAAGTAAGTGTATGCATATTTACTTTATGATTATTATCCAGAATTTATTTAATGTTAATTTATAAACAAAACTATTTGTGACGTAGAATAATAACTTACCAATTTATAAAAGAAACGTGTATACGGATAATAAACCATATTGCCTGCATATAATTTGGAAACTCCAAATTTAACACTAACTATTGGTGAAAGTTAATATAGGTATTTGTTAAGAACACCACATAAACTGATCTCTACTCTAACTAGGATACATCTACAATAGACTTTATGGTGGAGAGTGTGAAATTGTTCCACATACGTTTAATAAACCAAACACTTTTCTTACAATGTCATATCATTTATATTTAAATACATACTTTACATTATGTAAAGAGCACTCATTATAAACGTTTTAAAGAACTACAAAGTAATGCAAAACATTAATAAAAGACTGGCTTATTTCAAATTTACCTCTCCACAACCATTACATTTGGTGACACCAGATGGCACGCAGTACGTTTCCCTTTTTGTTGTAGTCGTAGATGTAGTAGCGTAAGCGTGGCTAATAAAGGTACAAAAAGGTAAAAATTTTATTTATTTTGCCGTTTAAATTCATACTACTCGTCATTTGTTATATGAAGATAAGTTTCAGTTATATTAATTCATGTGAAATTGTCCAAATTGGTTATAATTTTGCTACAGTCGTCAATAAACTAGTTGTAAACATAGATTGTCATTGGAATTGACTTGCACACCCACTGCAGTACAAAATTGTATGTTTCATCGAATTAATTAATATTTTAGAAAAATGAGCAGTTCAGAAGAGGTATCATGGATTTCCTGGTTCTGTGGCTTGAGAGGCAATGAGTTTTTTTGCGAGGTAATCTGTGATTTGATCCAATAGCATTAGTGTAACTGATTTTATTATTATAGGTTGATGAGGATTACATACAGGATAAATTTAATTTAACTGGTTTAAATGAACAAGTACCCCATTATCGACAAGCTTTAGATATGATATTAGACTTAGAACCTGGTAAAAAATACGTTAATAAATGCTATAAGGTTATGTTATAATAAATAATGATTTTATAGATGACGAATTAGACGACAATCCAAATCAGTCAGATCTTATAGAACAAGCTGCTGAAATGCTTTATGGACTAATACATGCTAGATATATATTAACTAATAGAGGAATTGCACAAATGATAGAGAAATATCAGTCTGGTGATTTTGGTCATTGTCCTCGGGTGTATTGTGAATCTCAGCCCATGCTTCCTTTAGGTAATAATAAACGTATAATATTAGATCAATACATTACCTACTTTAAATATTGATTATTTGCTTGACTAATTAACTTGATTCCATATCAAGATTAAAATATAATAACTTCTTTAGTAGAACTTATTTATTTATATTTAAGAAGGGACTTTAACTTTCAATAATAAGACTAATCTCACATTAGTATTAGCTTATTGAAAATAATTGTTACGTTTGGCTTTTTTGTTTTATAAGCATAACTATGATTGCTGCTGTTTGTAACCTTTCAACTACTGCGGGTTAATTTTTGTTAGTTATAATGAAGAATTTTAAGACAATAAGTTAAGCATATCTTGTCTTAATTATTTCTATAGTATATTTTTAGATCTTTCTAATTGACTCAGTTTTATTTAGGGTTATCAGATGTTCCTGGAGAAGCAATGGTAAAATCATATTGTCCCAAATGTACCGATGTATATACACCAAAGTCGTCACGTCACCATCATACAGATGGTGCTTATTTTGGAACTGGTTTTCCACACATGCTTTTTATGGTACATCCAGAATATAGACCAAAACGTCCTACCAACCAATTTGTACCAAGGTAATAATATTTATGACATACGTTTTTATAAATAATTACATTTACATGTACTTTGTTGCAGATTATATGGATTTAAAATCCACCCGTTAGCATATCAGCTTCAACAACAAGCTGCATCTACGTTTAAAGCTCCTATGCGTGCAATGAACTACAATAATGGCAAACGTTAATAAATTTATAAATAATTATTTTTGTGTATCAATATAACTGAGCTATACTAATTTTTCTTTAATTGTATTTGCGTTTTTTATTTATCTCTATTTTTGTTTTAAAAAATTATATAATTTCAAGTAAAATTAGTGTAGCTTTTGAAAGATTACAACAGTTATTAAATAATTTGTTCATAATAGATTTTATTTCAGTTATTGTGTACCTTCTCAATGATGGGAGAGTTAGTTAGAATATTTGTACTAAATACCTAAATTTATTAAGTAATGTATCCTGTCAATAAAGTTTTGTAGATGTAGTTTTATTTCATATTTAAAATTGAAATTTTTATTAGCATCAACTAAAAGTGATTTTATTAAATTTTGTGTATAAACATTGTTGATCATAATTGTGAATTACAAAATAAATTTTTAGCTCGACTCAATTTTTATAATTTTTTTAATTGTTCATTATAAATGTAATTAATTTTACTAAAATATAAAATAGTGCTGTGTGGCATAAATATATTTGACTTTAATAAGAAGCAAATAAAAGTTTTTTTTAACTGGAAAAATTAAAATACAGATTTTGAAAAGAAAATAAAACTATTAGTGTCAATAATCAGATGCAGCAAGCCATTGAACACTAATTTTAACAACCTATATTTCAATCGACACAAATAAAAAGAAATTTTCGAGACAAGTATTGTGAGTAAATTACCAAAACAAACTGAAGAATAATAACTAATATAAGGTATTGTAGAAATGTGATTCCTTGCATGTAATAGTCTTTATAACTTTCATAAATAAAAAATTATTTATTTTCCGAATTTCATCTGTTCACAATTTTTAAAAGAAATACAAATACATAATCTAATAATAACGGTAAGCCTATTATTTATTTAGAATAATATTAGATGGTTAACCACACCATGTACAATGTTCAATTCAATAAATTCAAACACTGTTTTAGAATAGTATAGTTCAGCAAAATTAAATAACAAAAATCATTACCGATGCAATCTTGTTAAGTAATATATTTTATTTTTTTTCTATAATTAAATAACACTTTAAATTTCAGATTCAAAAGAAATTATGGCAACTCATTCAAAATTATGTTATCAGGTACACGACTAGTTCTACAAGATAATGTAGCTGTTCAAATTAAAAAAAAACCATTACAATATACAAAAGTCTAACTTGTTACTGTAATAGCACGAAACTTTGTTATTCAAAAAATAATTACAATTAACAAAATCACCAATGGTGTAATAATCATTAAATATAAATCAAATACTTTCACCATAAGTAAAAAAGTAAATATATGGATTTGGAAAATATCTGATGTTTAAATCACATACGTTAAACACAATCAGTTTAATACAATCAAGTGTACTAATTGCAACGTATTAGCACATACATAAATGCGTCGTAGTTTCCTGATTTTTCTTGTAATTATTATTCTATCATTACTATGATTATCTCAACACTAACTATCTCCTTTTTTAATTTGATTTTGTCGTTCTAACAGTTGTTGTAAAGGAGCTTGCCTTGAAAGTAAAGATTGCTGTCTTAAATTATGCATCATTCCCTCAGAAGAATTTTCTGTGCATCTAAATTGCCCTGGTAAGCTGGGCGACCAACTACTTGAATTGAATAAGGAATATCCTGGGGTACTAGAAGGCACTTGCATCATCGCTTCGGCATTATCCTGTAATACAAAATATGTAACAATTATTAGATACTAGTCTCAACATGAAAATGTATAAAACCCAATAGCACTTTGTCTTTTTACAAATAATTCTAGCAATCGATATGGTAATATTTTTCTTACTTACGCGATTCAAATTGAGGCTTTGCAGTGGCGGTACGGTTTTTGATTCTTTCAACATTGCCTGTCTCAATGAAAGTCCTTGATTTGATTGATCATAATTTAAAGTACTTTGGCTTGAAGCACCATTATTTGGATATGAAGACCAAGGCGAATTACTGTTGGTTGGCTGATTAATTTGTGGTTTGGAAAAATCCATATTTGTATGTACATAAGGCATGTTATTCTGGTAAGGATAATTTACAGAAAAATCTCTTTGTGGATAATTTGGTCCCACTGCAGATTTAGAATTTGACCACCAATTTGACGGTGTCAGATCTTCAGACTTCCACGCGTTATATTCTTGTGATTGAGAAAATGGAGTGACGTTCTGGTAAGGTAAAGAAAGCGGTTGATTTATTTGCTGGCGCTGATGAAGGACACCAAAGTTGGAAGATTGTTGATTTACATTTGGTAAAGATGGTGGTGTATTAAAAACATGCTGTAACGGTGGAAGCGAAAATGCTAAATTCTGCGGCATTTTATTTAAATCACTTCCTGATGGTAGATCAGTCTTAGGAAATGGCATATTCTGCAGTGCAGATCTATCATATGATGTACTTCCTTGTTTACTGAATGCACTTTTCATGTAGTCCTGATGTACATCATTAGATAACGTATTCAAATTTTTATTGTAAGTAACATTTGCATGGTATGGCTGATTCATATAAGGACTAGACATAATTTTAATGTTAGTAGTGGTTTCCAATTTACTGGACTTTTCCTTTTCAACAGTTCCCATATCAAATTTGACCTTTAATAACGCATTTAATTAATTATAATGCTTGAAAATATTAAACTATTGAACTACCTGTTTATTCTCTTCCATTTTCTTAAATATAGATTGTAACGCTACATTTTGACTAACTCTTTTAAGTTTATTAGCATCTGATTTTAAAGAAGTGCCAGAATTGTTTGAAAGTAATCTGCTCATATTATCTCCAATGTTATTTGTTTCTTGTTCTTTACGAGATTTTTCTAGTGATCCTTGAGGTTTTAAAATTCCACCACGTTTTTCAGGACCTAAAATATTTGATAGTTTTGATATGCCCATTCCTTTTAAAATTAAATGATATATGACGAAAAAGAAGAATGTAGTAATAAACACATTAAGTCTTACCTTTCTGTTTTTGAACTTGTACTGTTTCTATAATATTAAAAGATTTCATTTCTTCTAAAAGTTTAATTGTGGGATCGGGTTGTACAGAACCAGGTTCAAAATTTATAGCAGTTTTATCTGATGCATTATCCCTACAAGTAATTATTAAATTTTTCAATATAAATCAATCATTAAATAATGTTTTTACCCAATTATTATAACTTTGGTATTATTTACATCTAACTCAGTCAACCATAATCCAAATTCCATAAGTCTTTTAGCTCTTATTAATTTTTCAGTCTCATCATCATCGTCAATTTCCTCAGTTTTAAAATCTAGTTCTTTGAATGAATCCACTAGTGGCAAAAACCCTTGTAAATCTCTATCTTCACTCAATGGAATTTTTACATCTAAACAAAATGACAAAATTATTTGCAATTACCTCTACTATTAAATACAATATACATTTACTATAGTCAAAATCATTTAAATGATTCTGTAAATTATTTAAAAGCTTGCATAAACCAGGCCATATCTGAAGTCGATTTTGGAAAACTGTTTCTTGTAACACTTCTGGCTCTTTCTTTATCCAATTTAAGATTAATTTAACTGAAAATAATAATATTTACATTCATTAGAATCATATTATGATTGCAATTAATTAGATACATTGATATAGAAGGTATTTTGAATACTAACTAGCAGATAGAGCATAATAATCCAGTACTGTTGAATCATGATTCAATGTATAAACAGGTAACAAGAATGCACTAAGTGATCCAGCTAATAAATCCAACACAAGTTTTCTGACTTTACTTTCATCTTCAGTCAATTCTTCAGTTTTCAAAGTACCAATGCCGACGGTATGTTTTAAGGCATATAAATTTATAACAGTCATTTGAATCAATTTCTGTTCAGTAAAACTCTGCGTTGCAACTAAAGGCGTTAAAGTTCCGTTCAAAGTCTTTACTCCTAAATCTGCTTGGTTCAAATCAGTGGCAGTATATAGCAAACCATGCACTTGAATAAATATTCTAATAAATTCATTTACTGTTAATTTTGATTGAACTTCCACAATAACACTAAAACAAATATACTAATAAATAATCTACATCATACTATAGTATTAACATACTCGTCTTTGTCAATAGCAGAAGATAAAGTGTTTGCTAAATTAGTAGCTGTTGCAGGAAATGGATTTTTAACTGCAATTCCTCTAACATAATAAAATATTGCAGCCAATTTATCCCCTTGACTGGCTTCTAATAAAGCAAGTTGATTGTAAGGTTGGCCACTTGTTGGGGATAACAGTATAGCATGTCTAAAAACAATATAATTAACATACAATATACGTATAATTATACAAATTAAGTATTGTTTTCTCCATGTTGCCGACACAATATAGATAGATACATACTTGTAAAAACTCTCAGCCTGCTTTCTTTGATTTCTGTATCTTGCAATATCTCCAAGATGTACCAAACAATATTGGCAGATATAAATACAAGAAGAAGCTTGTGGAGGATTTAATTGTTGAGAACATGGTGATAATTTCGATTGACCATATGCATTTATATGTTTACAAAATGGCAAGTCTAAGTTAAAAGTACTACATAATTCTTGAAGTAAAGTCAAATAAAATCCAGAAGCAGCTTCTAAACACCACGAAAGAAGTGCTTGAGATTCTGATCGATGTGTATTCTACAATTTCTCTTAATTAAAATGGAAATCTTAATGGTATAATTTTTATAAAAACAACAAATTTTAAAAAATATAAATAGAAAACAATTCTGGAAAACGGTACCTTTTTATCCCTTGCTTGTTCTTGCAAAACTGTTATATGATTTTTAAAACCGACGGTCCACAGTTCTTGTTCTACTTTTTTGTCTAATGCATACTCTAAATCTAAAACTAAAACTTGATGGTAAATTGTTTGTAATTGTTGTTGGTCTGTCCATGCTTGTGAGTCATTTAATAAGTCACATTTTCTAGTCACCTTTGCCTTAAGAAAATCAGCTTTCCTATACAAAAGTCAATGATAAACTGTAATAATTCTTGAATAGATTAATTTGTTACAAAGCTACTTACTGCAAAGCTTGAACAGCTGCTTTACATCCCATATTAGAGTCCAACACTATATTATAATATATATTTCAGGATAAGATATACCCAGGATGATTTCCACAAGATTGACAATGTTTGTAAAGTACAACATTTAAAATTATTCTGTATTTAATAATAAGAACACTTTGATTTAAAAATTTTAACACGTTTGACGTTTACTAAATACGATTTCTAATTTTATAACCTCAACAATATAAGCAACAATGGTACCAAAACCACTCCGAATAAGTTACTAATGTTATTTGTTTATCAAGAATATTTTAAACTTAATGGTTAGAATAAGTACGAGATTTTAATAAATTTATTGTACATATCAATCTTTTAATGGATATATTAAGGGTATAACAACCCTTCTGGGGTTAGAGTTCACATCGTGAGGCCGCCCTTGAATCGTACGGAAATGTATGTAGGGCGTTAATTTTGTATTCCAGGTTAGTAAATTAGATAATATCAAGTGTCCAAACCATTCAAATCAAAAGATATAACAGTTTTAATTTCGTTGTTTCCGAGCTAAAATTGGCCATCTTAGTCAAATAGTTGGGCTGACGTAGGTTAGATGGCGCTTTGAAATCAGCTGGAAATTTGAAAGTGCCGAACGAGTAAAGATGCGAAAAGTAAATTGGAGAAATAAAAATAATTATTCTAAGTTATTAATGATGCATTGTTATTTTCTATATTAACTCCAGGATATACTCTTTTGATGTCTGTGAAGACATGTTGCAACATATTACCTGGAGAGCGATTAAAATTTTTAAGAAACATCTTGCGATATAAAAAAATCCGCGATATATAAATTAGCCGCGTTGTTTTCTCTACTTCTTATACAACTCCGACAAGATTTAATACCTTTTTTTCAGTTTTCGCCACTGTCTTTCCTCTTTGTAGTACACACTATTTCCATACCTTCTCGAATGATTAATTACGAAATGATTCCCCATTCCGCATCAGAATCTGGTGATGGGATCAAATTCTTCCTCGATACCATTGTATCCACCCCAAGAATCAGAGTGTATGAAAGTAAGAGGCTCAACATATGTTCTAATAAGCCTATGCAATTCTGCACGATTTCTTTGTTGAATGGGCACTATAAACATATCATCCGTTTCTCTGCAAATACCACCGAAACATCATAATTGTTAGCGATAGATGGGTCTTCGGTGGTATTTGCAGTAAATATGCATGCAGAATTGCATGCATTACCCAGTGTGTTTATTTCGAATTCTTGTAATTAAATATAGTTTTAATTTTTTGTCATTCTTTATTATTTACAGAAAGCATGCCTTCGGGTTGTAGCAATGGAACTGTAGCATTTCTCAAAGGATATAATTGTAAAAAAGGGTACTTGTGCCTTGCAATGATTCATGAAACGCGCATTCGCGCGCTTCTCAATTTCTCGTTTCGGCAACTCCTACTAACAGTTGACCAATAAAGTAGTCAACGATTCTATTTGTTTACAAATAATACGCGTTAGATGATGCTGTAGTGTAAAATTTTGTGAGTATATGCTACCCAAAATACGCCTCAATAGAAGTAGTTACATATATTCTATTTTATTAATGCCACCTCTTTTATTATAAGCGCGCAATTCAATTTTCAATGATTTGAGTTATGCACTTTTAACAACTCTAAATTCATAATTATATTTTGTTGAAATAAGTATATAAATGTTCTTAGTCGTCATAGACTCCCCATCTATATTCTTTGTGGCCTGCCTTTCTGCCTTCATACTTTTGCTATTATTTTTTCTTGGCCATTTGAATCTAGTCTTTGATTTGTAAATACCTTCTTGGTCCATCCTTTTTAATCCAAAAAGATATTCCTGCAATATACTTGTCATATATTATTGTGGTTTTTAAAATATACATATATACTTAAATTTCATCATAATTAGTGTAACGTTTTACCTGTAGTCTTCTTTAATTAATAGGATGCAGATTTTTCTACTACAACTTGTTTAATTAGTAATATTCTTCCACGATCTGATTCAGATGAATGATACATAAAATTGCCAGAATTATTGTAGGAGTTTATAACTTGAAGTATTGCTGTTTATCTAAAATTAACGTAACATAATATTAGTAAATTTTATTTAAAATTGATCTCTTCAATATTAATACGTGTGAAGATAAAGTAATTCTTTAATAAAACAAAATAATACATATCTTATACTTTCAAAATCAACTTTTTAGGTTAAACTCAAAATACAGCTGTATTTCACTGACTTACAATATCCGAGCCATAAAATCGATAAAACTTTCGTTGACGCGCATAAATTCAAAATTGTTTCATTCCAAGGCACAAGTACCTAAAAAAGTAAACTCTGGGGGTCTTAGAAGTGCTCACCAAGAAGTACAAATTCTAAATGGTCTTGGAAATATTTAGGTTTTATCATTTATGATCCTTTTCAAACCTTTGCTGATGGTTTTTCTTTGAGAAGGGCACAGGACGGAACTACAAACCTGAGAATTCATTAAAGTTATATAGATGTCAAAAACCTGATGGAAGCAAGAAGAGTTCGTTCTTCTAGCAACATAATTAGAATTTTTTTTATCTTTGTGATCTTCAAAGTTTTGTAAATAGATAATAATTTATTTAAGGTTTGCTTTTGATTAATTTATTAATTTTGTTGTGTTAATTTTATGTCTGTTCCTAACTTAAATTATGTTTCAGTAAGCTACAACAGAAGATTAATGAATATGAAAGGTTATATGATATTTACTTGTGTTTCTAACAATTTTAATTCTTCGGACAAATAATATTAGTAATAATATCAGTAATGCGATTGCGAGCTCCAAATATGCTTTATAACTTATTCGAATTTACATTATGAAATGCATTTAGTTTATTGATTTTTAAAACGATTCTAACATATTTGCGCCATTAAATATCGTATTACTCTGTAAATTTGTTAGTTTCTGTTTAACAGTTATTTAACAAAGAATATTTTCTTTTTTTTAGCTATAAATTGGCAACTTAAAACTTCATTAATAATCAAAAGGATCTTGTCTACTTTTTACCTTCACCTTTACGCAGCCTTACATCTCAGAATTGTAGTGCCGACCAAAGAACACCCCCTTGAAGAACAACAGCTTGCTTTATTATTTTGGGGTGAGTTTTTTTTTTAACTACTATTTTCTTTGCGATTTATCTCACATAGAGAACAACAAATTAAAGCTTGTGGGGGCAATGTAAATTTTATTATAACGATTAAGAGTTAAAATTATTGAATCGTTTTTGTACCATAAAAAACACGGTTACTTGTCGACGGATCTTTGAGAACTTTGTAGATTTCAAACTTATGGACTTTTTGGCTGCGGATTGGTCTATAGGTATTTAATAATAAATTTTTCTTTTTTAAAATGTAAATTTGAACACCTGATTGTTAGGCAACCGCGTATACTCCACTTTGAAAGTATTTAGAATTGCCTATCTTTTGTGGACATATACATCGGCCATCATGGTTATCTAACGTCAATTTAATCAATACAAGAACATTTTTCCAATATTATTAATTAAATTGATTAAATTCTTGGTGTTTTTTATATTGAACAAATGTAAAACTACAATTTTAATAACTAAATGTGATAAAATCGATGCTATAATCATGTTCACTAAAAACTATTAGAATAGGATACCAAGTCTATTTACTTCATGTGGTTATTAGATGATTGGAAATATTTATGTACAAATGATATATCAGTGAGTACACTCTTGTAAGTTTAAGCATAAACTTATTCTGTTTTGTTTTAGTTTATATCGGTGGTCAAGCCAGGTTCAACTGTCGCAAACACTAAGTCACTCTGAAAGAATGTTTTACAGTACAAGAAGATGTACAAATTAACAGCTTACTCACCACAGAGAACTTTTATAGCAGGAGTCCTTGGTGAGATTTATGGCTATCATTGGAATGCTCTAAGCACAATATCTTCTTCTGAACTAACTAGGATGGTTGTGTCGTACATATTGCAGATTTTGAGATCTTCTGACCATCTATCGATGTCATCATTCCAATTCTCTATTGCTTTACGAATACTCCATTTTCTGTAGATTTTAAATAGAATATAAAAGGACACAGTCTGGTCGCACTTCTTTGCTGATGGTAAAGCTCTATGATGTCCTTATGTTAATAGGTATGAAGGTATTGTTTGAATAGTACACCCAAACCACACTTTACGTTCCGAAAAAAGTTGTCAATAAAGCAAAAAGCCGTATAACAAATCAATTTAAGACTTTGTTAAAAATAGCAACTGTCCATGAATGGGGATTGCTTTTAAGTACCAATAAACTAGTCTTTGACTTCTAAAAGGGTTTTAATATATCTTAAAAGATATTTGGTTCCCCAAAAGTGTATTTCTATTAAATAGTTTGTTTGTAGGTAGTATTAAACAAATTCGTTTATTTCTTTAACTTTTCGTTGCGTTTTGGAAAATTTTGTTACAGCTTTTAAGGGCCAAAGGACTAGTTTTTTTGCTCATGAAAGGGTTTTTCTTAACTCTTAAAATTAATAGAGATACAGGGCTGTAAAGTATATGTTTTTCTTCTTACAAATAATAAGAATGGTTATTTTGCTAATTCTGAAAATGTTCTTGTTTAATTGATTTCTTTTCTTTCATAAACAAAAAATGAGTGCTTTAAAATAAAGTAGGAGCCAATATTTATGTATTACTCTGTATTTGTTCTTTCTTTTAAATTATTTATCGCTTTTGATACCTGGAAATTTTGCTTTGGGGTAAATGCGATAGCGTATATCGCTTTTACATAAATTTCGTTTACTGACTCATTTGTGAGTGTACAGCGAAGGCAAACCGTTGTGTATTTGTAAGAATAAGTGCTCCTAATTTTAATTACAAACCTTAATCTGAGGTAAATATTTATTATAACAATTTCTCTTTCATTCTACAGCAGGGGTGCCCAAAGTACGGGAAATTTTTTTCTACATAGGCTTCTACGTAGGCTTCAGAATGTAATAAATTTAATGGGTTTAAGTTGAATGGTAATCGATATTTACTGTTTTTAACTGACATTGTGGAAGTGCATGATTTTCTCAGTAAGAACAATTTTATTTAGAGTAAACTGAGTTAATTGATATCGATCATTATACCAAAAGAAAAATCACACCACGACCTTTATTTTTGTTACAGATTTGCCCTTTTGAGAGCTGCGAGTCACAAAGCAATTATAGTTAAATAGAAGATGACACGAAACTGATGGAAGCAAGAAAAGAGTCCATTGTTCAAGCAACAAAAATACAATTTTCATCTGTGTGACCTTCAAATCTTGGTAAATACATAATGAAGTATTTAAGGTTGACTTTTGACTACATTATTAATTTTCTTTGTATAATTTTATGTATGTTTTCATGACTGAATTGTTTAATTTATGTGTATGTGTGTATCTGTAACTGTTTTTGTGATTGTGGAATAATTATGTATAATTTGTAGTTATAAACAAAGCTTATGGCCTATTTTTAATTCTTCTTTATTTTAGGGATTAGGCTGTACACCGTTCTGACACCCATCCCTTTCTTGGCCTTCCAACATCCCTTTTGGTTTATAATGTGTTGAAGATAACGGAAGCCCTATCTCTTAAAATTTTGCTTTGTAATAAAACCCAGTGTTTATTTCGAATTCTTGTAATTAAATATAGTTTTAAGTTTTTGTCATTCTTTATTATTTATAAAAAGCTAGCCTTTGGGTTGTAGCGATGGAACTGTAGCATTTTTCAAAGGATATAATTGTAAAAAAGTAAACTCTGGGGGGCCTTAGAAGTGCTCACCAAGAAGTACAAATTCAAAATTCTAAATGGTCTTGGAAATATTTAGGTTTTGTCATTTATGATTTTTTTCAAACATTTGCTGATGGTTTTTTTTTGAGAAGAGCACAGGACGAAACTACAAACCGGAGAATTAATTAAAGTTATATAGATGTCAAAAACCCGATGGAAACAAGAAGAGTTCGTTCTTCTAGCAACGTAATTACAATTTTTTTTATCTCTGTGATCTTCAAAGTTTTATAAATACATAATAATGTATTTAAGGTTTGCTTTTGATTAATTTATTAATTTTGTTGTGTTAATTTTATGTATGAATATTTTAATTTCAGTGTACATGTGTGTTCGTCCTTGTCTTTGTGATCGTGGAATGATTATCTTTAATTTGAAGGTACAAACAAAGCTATGGCCTATTTTTAGTTTTGTAATAAAATGCATTGGGTTCATATCGAATCATTATAATTAAACAGAACTTTGTGTCAATTATTGTTATTTATAAGACACATGCTTTCGATATGTAGCATTTCTCAAAGGATATAATTTTAACAAATTCAGAGAAGAAGTGGTAGTGATTCTGGGGTCTAGAGGTACTCATTCACTTACAGTTCGCCTGCAGTCCAGAACTGCAGATTAGATAAGGTCAATTACATATACAGGCTATCGACACACGAGTCTATTATAAGATTCACTTAAACTGAAGGCTGTAATCTATCAATGGCATGTATATGTAATTGCCCTTGACTGATCTGCAATTCTGGACTGCAGGCGACCTGTAAGTGAATAGGTACCTTAAAAGTGCTCCTCGGAGATACAAAATACAAATCCTAAATTGTTTTCGAACTATTTAGGTTTTATCATTTATGATCCTTTTCAAACATTTGCAGATGGTTTTTCTTTGAGAAGGGCACAGGACGGAACTACAAACCTGAGAATTAATTTAATTATCATTTATGTTTTGAAAATTATTAATCGGACACTGATTAAATTTTATTTGATTTCATTGGAGCGTACAAAATTCTTGTAAATTAATAGAATTCAAGCGCATGTTCTCAATTAAATTAGACATCAAGAATTATAAAATTACAATCACTTTTTCCATTTTAATCAAGTCTCGAAATAGCACATAAATTAAAATCCTGAATAAGGGCCGACATTTTATAAGCTAAAAATGACAACAAATTAATTTGATACTTGAGGTGACATCTGCTGCTGTTTTCCAGAACTCATTACAGGAATTTATAATGGTTTTAAAAAGAAGGGTTGGTTTTTAACTTAACTATTAAAGTGTAGCCTCTAATTGTTAGATGGCGTAAGCTGTATTATTTGGGTGTAGAAATAATTTTCTTTTATTGACAGATTGTTATTGTTTAATTTTACATGTTTAACTTTAAAAATTTTACTGAGAAAAGAGTGCATCCGATGTATGATTTAGGATATTATATCATACTTCAAGCTTCATTTTTGTTACAGATTTGTCCTTTTGAAAACTGTGAAACTCATGAAGTAATTAAAGTTATATAGATGTTAAAAACCTGATGGAAGCAAGAAAAGAGTTTGTTCTTCTAGCAACATAATTACAATAATTTTACATCTATGTGATCTTCAAAGTTTTGTAAATACATAATAATGTATTTAAGGTGCTTTTGATTAATTTATTAATTTTGTTGTGTTAATTTTATGTATGAATATTTTAATTTTAGTGTATGTGTGTGTCCCTAATTGTTTTTGTGATCGTGGAATGATCATCTTGAATTTGAAGTTACAAACAAAGCTATGGTCTATTTTTAGTTTTATAATAAACAGCAATGGGTTCATATCGAATTTTTCTAATTAAACAGAGCTTTAACTTTGTGTCAATCGTTATTATTTATAAAACACATGCTTTCAGGATGTAGCAATAGAACTGTAGCATTTCTCAAAGGATCTAATTGTAACAAATTTAGAGAAGAAGTGGTAGTGATTCCGGGGGTCTAAGAAGTGCTTCCTCGGAGATACAAAATACAAATTCTAAATTGTTTTGGAACTGTTTAGGTATTATCATTTATGATCCTTTTCAAACATTTGCTGATGGTTTTTCTTTGAGAAGGGCACAGGACGGAACTACAAACCTGAGAATTCATTAAAGTTATATAGATGTAAAAAACCTGATGGAAGCAAGAAGAGTTTGTTCTTCTAGCAACATAATTACAATTTTTTTTATCTCTGTGATCTTCAAAGTTTTGTAAATAGATAATAATGTATTTAAGGTTTGCTTTTGATTACTTAATTAATTTTGTTGTGTTAATTTTATGTCTGTTCCTAACTTAAATTATGTTTCAGTAAGCTACAACAGAAGATTAATGAATTTGAAAGGATATATGATATTTACTTGTGTTTCTAACAATTTTAATTCTTCGGACAAATAATATTAGTAATAATATCAGTAATGCGATTGCGAGCTCCAAATATGCTTTATAACTTATTCGAATTTAAATTATGAAATGCATTTAGTTTATTGATTTTTAAAACGATTCTAACATATTTGCGCCATTAAATATCGTATTACTCTGTAAATTTGTTAGTTTTTGTTTAACAGTTATTTAACAAAGAATATTTTTTTTTTTTTAGCAATAAATTGGCAACTTATAACTTTATTAATAATCAAATGGATCTTAGCTACTTTTTACCTTCACCTTTAAGCAGCCTTACGTCTCAGAATTGTAGTGCCGAACAAAGAACACCCCTTGAAGAACAATAGCTGGCTTTATTATTTTGGGGTGAGTTTTCTTTTTTAACTACTATTTTTTTTGCGAATTATCTCACATACAGAACAACAATTTAAAGCTTGTGGGGCAATGTTAATTTTTATAACAATGAAGAGTTAAAATTAGTGAATCGTTTTTGTACCACAAAATTCACATCTCGGTTACTTGTCGACGGATCTTTGAGAACTTTGTATATTTCAAACTTATGGACTTTTTGCTGCGGATTGGTCTATAGGTATTTAATAATAAATTTTTCTTTTTAAAAATGTAAATTTGAACACCTGATTGTTAGGCAACCGCGTATACTTCACTTTGAAAGTATTTGGAATTGCCTATCTTTTGTAGACGTATACGTCTGCCATCATGGTTATTTAACGTCAATTTAACCAATACAAGAACATTTTTCCAATACTATTAATTAAATTGATTAAATTCTTGGTGTTTTTCATATTGAACAAATGTAAAACTACAATTTTAATAACTAAATGTGATAAAATCGATGTTACAATCATGTTCAATAAAAACTATTAGAATAGGATATCAAGTCTATTTACTTCATGTAGTTATTATTAGATGATTGGAAATATTTATGGACAAATGATATATCAGTAAGTACACTGTTGTAAATTTAAGCATAAACTTAGTCTGTTTTCTTTTAGTTTATATCCGTGGTGAAGCCAGGTTCAACTGTCGCAAACACTAAGTCACTCTGAAATAATGTTTTACAGTACAAGAAGATGTACAAATTAACAGCTCGCTCATCACAGAGAACTTTTATAGCAGGAGTCTTTAGTGAAATTTATGGCTATGATTGGAATGCTCTAAGCGTAATATCTTCTTCTGAACTAACCAGGATGGTTGTGTCGTCTACATATTGCAGATTTTGAGATCTTCTGACCATATATCGATGTCATCATTCCAATTCTCTATTGCTTTACGAATACTCCATTCTCTGTAGATTTTAAATAGAATATAAGAAAGGACACAGTCTTGTCGCACTTCTTTGCTGATGGTAAAGCTCACGATGACCTTATGTTAATAGGTATGAAGGTATTGTTTGAATAGTACACCCAAACCACACTTTAACGTTCCGAAAAAGTTGGCTATAAAGCAAAAAGCCGTATAACAAATCAATTTAACACTTTGTTAAAAATAGCAACTGTCCATGAATGGGGATTGCTTTTAAGTACCAATAAACTAGTCTTTGGCTTCTAAAAGGGTTTTAATATATCTTAAAAGATATTTGGTTCCCCAAAATTGTATTTCTATTAAATAGTTTGTTTGTAGGTAGTATTAAACAAATTCGTTTATTTCTTTAACTTTTCGTTGCGTTTTGGAAAATATTGTTACAGCTTTTAAGGGCCAAAGGACTAGTTTTTCGCTCATGAAAGGGTTTTTCTTAACTCTTAAAATGAATAGAGATACAGGGCTGTAAAGTATATGTTTTTCTTCTTACAAATAATAAGAATGGTTATTTTGCTAATTCTGAAAATGTTCTTGTTTAATTGATTTCTTTTCTTTCATAAACTAAAATGAGTGCTTTAAAATAAAGTAGGAGCCAATATTTATGTATTACTCTGTATTTGTTCTTTCTTTTAAATTATTTATCGCTTTTGATACCTGGAAATTTTGCTTTGGGGTCAATGCGATAGCGTATATCGGCTTTTACATTAATTTCGTTTACTGACTCATTTGTGAGTGTATAGCGAAGGCAAACGGTTGTGTATTTGTATAAATAAGTGCTCCTAATTTTAATTACAACCCCTAATCTGAGGTAAATATTAATTCTAACAATTTCTCTTTCATTCTACAGCAGGGGTGCCGAAAGTACGGGAATGTTTTTCTACATAGGTGTAACCATTATTAAATTAAAGGGTTCTTAGTTTCAAAACTCGATAGTTAATTTAAACATATTTTAGTTGCTGCACTAAATTTCAGAACGGGCGGTTTAATTATATTGCGACGTTACAGGACGTTTAAACTCGTACCGACTGCTAGAATTGATTAGTGTTTATTGCTTATGATAACAAATCGAAATGTAAATTTATTAGTAGTTGAGTATTTTCTAAAAACATCCGAGTTCTTATTAAAATTATGAAAAAAATATGATTCTTTTAATAGAACCTGCTAAACATTTAAATAATGCTATTCAAATCTTTTGTATATTTTATAAATCTCTTTTGTTCTTAGGAGAAAGCGAGTTTCACCGGTGATCACTCGGAGGACTTGCCCAGTAAGCGAGGCACAGATATCAGTCAAAGGCATCTGCTTTTGGTGGTCGGTCTTCTTCTCATCGGATTCCCAATAACGCACGGTAAGTTTCTTTATTGACTTTTATTTGTTATTCTTTATTATTTATAAAAGCATATCTTTGGGTTGTAGCAATGGTACTGTAGCATTTCTCAAAGGATATAATTGTAAAAAAGTAAACTCTGGGGCTCTTAGAAGTGCTCACCAAGAAGTACAAATTAAAAATTCTAAATTGTCTTGGAAATATTTCGGTTTTATCATTTATGATCCATTTCAAACATTTGCTGACGGATTTTCTTTGAGAAGGGCACAGGACGGAACTACAAACCTGAGAATTAATTTAATTATCATTTTATGTTTTGAACATTAATAATCGGACACTGATTAAATTTTATTTGACTTCATTGGAGAGAACAAAATTATTGTTAATTAATAGAATCCAAGTGGATGTTCTCAATTCAATTAGCCACTTTAATCAAGTCCCGAAATAGAAAATAAATTAAGATCATGAATAAGGACCGACATTTTATTAGCTACAAAATGACAACAAATTAATTTGATACTTGGTGTGACATCTGCTGCTGTTTTCTAGAACTTATTACAGGAATTTATAAATGGTTGGAAAAGAAGGGTTGGTTTTTAACTTAAATATTAAAGTGTAGACTCTAAATATTAGATGGCGGCAGTTGTATTATTTGGGTGCAGAAATTATTTTCTAGTATTGACAGATTGTTAATGTTTAGTTTTACATGTTTAACTTTAAAAATTTTACTGAGAAAATAGTGCATCCAATGTATGATTTAGGATATTATATCATACTTCAAGCTTCACTTTTGTTACGGATTTGTCCTTTTGAAAACTGTGAAACTCATGAAGTAATTAAAGTTATATAGATATTAAAAACCTGATGGAAGTAAGAAAAGAGTTCCTTCTTCTAGCAACATAATTACAATAATTTTACATTTCTGTGATCTTCAAAGTTTTGTAAATACATAATAATGTATTTAAGGTTTGCTTTTGATTAATTTATTAATTTTGTTGTGTTAATTTTATGTATGAATATTTTAATTTCAGTGTATGTGTGTGTCCGTAATGGTCTTTGTGATCGTGGAATGATTATCTTTAATTTGAAGGTACAAACAAAGCTATGGCCTATTTTTAGTTTTGTAATAAAATGCATTGGGTTCATATCGAATCATTATAATTAAACAGAACTTTGTGTCAATTATTGTTATTTATAAGACACATACTTTCGATATGTAGCAATGGAACTAGCATTTCTCAAAGGATCTAATTGTAACAAATTCAGAAAAGAAGTGGTAGTGATTCTGGGGTCTAGAGGTACTCATTCACTTACAGTTTGCCTGCAGATTAGATAAGGTCAATTACATATACAGGCTATCGACACACGAGTCTATTGTAAGATTCAATTAAACTGAAGGCTGTAATCTATAAATGGCCTTTATGTGTAATTGCCCTTGACTGATCTGCAGGCGAACTGTAAGTGAATAGGTACCTTAAAAGTGCTCCTCGGAGATACAAAATACAAATCCTAAATTGTTTTTAAACTACTGATCGTGGAACAATTGTGTTGAATTTGTAGTTATAAACAAAGCTTATGGCATATTTTGAATTCTTCTTTATTTCAGGGATTAGGCTGTACACCCTGTTCCGACTCTCATCCCTTTCTTGGCCTTCCAGCATCCCTTTTGGTTTATAATTTGTTGAAGCTAACGGAAGCCCTATCTCTTAACATTCTGCTTTGTAATAAAACCCAGTGTGTTTATTTCAATTCTTGTAATTAAACATAGTTTTAATTTTTTGTCATTCTTTATTATTTATAAAATGCATGCCTTTGGGTTGTAGCAATGGAACTGTAGCATTTCTCAAAGGATATCATCGTAAAAAAGTAAACTCTGGGGGCCTTAGAAGTGCTCATCAAGAAGTTCAAATTAAAAATTCTAAATTGTCTTGGGAAATATTTCGGTTTTATCTTTTATGATCCTTTTCAAACACTTGCTGATGGATTTTTCTTTGAGAAGGGCACAGGACGGAACTACAAATCAGAATTAATTTAATTATCATTTTATTCATAATCGAACACTGATTAAATTTTATTTCATTGGAGCGAACAAAATTATTGTAATTTAATAGAATCCAAGTGGATGTTCTCAATTAAATTAGATATCAACAATTATAGAATTACAATCACTTTTCCCACTTTAATCAAGTACCGAAGTAGCAAAAAAATTAAGATCATGAATAAGGCCGACATTTTATCAGCTAAATATTTCAACAAATTAATTTGATACCTGATGTGACATCTGCTACTGTTTTCCAGAACTTATTACAGGAATTTATAAAAGGTTTTAAAAGTAGGGTTGGTTTTTAACTTAAATATTAAAGTGTGGCCTCTAATTGTTAGATGGCGGCAGTTGTATTATTTGGGTGCAGAAATTATTTTCTATTATTGACAGATTGTTATTGTTTAGTTTTACATGTTTAACTTTAAAAATTTTACTGAGAAAAGAGTGCATCTGATGTATGATTTAGGATATTATATCATACTTCAAGCTTCATTTTTGTTACAGATTTGTCCTTTTGAAAACTGTGAAACTCATGAAGTAATTAAAGTTATATAGATGTTAAAAACCTGATGGAAGCAAGAAAAGAGTTTGTTCTTCTAGCAACATAATTACAATAATTTTACATCTGTGATCTTCAAAGTTTTGTAAATACATAATAATGTATTTAAGGTGCTTTTGATTAATTTATTAATTTTGTTGTGTTAATTTTATGTATGAATATTTTAATTTTAGTGTATGTGTGTGTCCCTAATTGTTTTTGTGATCGTGGAATGATCATCTTGAATTTGAAGTTACAAACAAAGCTATGGTCTATTTTTAGTTTTATAATAAAATGCAATGGGTCCATATCAAATTTTTTCTAATTAAACAGAGCTTTAACTTTGTGTCAATCGTTATTATTTATAAAACACATGCTTTCAGGATGTAGCAATAGAACTGTAGCATTTCTCAAAGGATCTAATTGGAACAAATTCAGAGAAGAAGTGGTAGTGATTCCGGGGGTCTAAGAAGTGCTTCCTCGGAGATACAAAATACAAATTCTAAATTGTTTTGGAACTGTTTAGGTATTATCATTTATGATCCTTTTCTAACTTTTGCCGAGGGTTTTTCTTTGGGAGGGATGCAAGACAGGATAACCTGGAAATTAATTTAGTTAACATTTCAATTCAATTCATGGGATATATTGTTTTGGAAAATACTAATCTGAGACTGATTAAATTTTAATCTTTTAATAAATATTATTGGGTATACTTTAAATAATATTAATAACAGTTAAAATCTCGATCTTGTATTATATAGGCTTTAGTAATTTTTCTTAATTTTGTTTTTTATTTTATTGCAGAGAACAGTCGTGTTGAAAAATACTTTCGGAAGCCAATGTGGATTTGTACATGTACCCTTGGTTCTTCTTCACATAAGGCAATTCAAGAGACTTTCGGAAACCTAATCCAGCAGCACCAGCAGAATCATCAATGGAAGACTAAATCTTCAGATTTGTATATTAATTATAGTTAATCTTACAGAACGACCCTCATATTTTTGTCATTTTTCTACATAGGATTAAGTTAGATAATCCATGTTAGCGTAGTTTTGCTAAACTTTTACTATGTTGTAAATTTATTTTGGGAATTTTAATTACTTTTAAAACACATTTCTTTTGCCACACTTATTTATGTTTAATTATTTATTTATAAATTGTTAAAAGAGTTGCAGTCCTATCATATTGATAAGTATATTAATGTTTCGATCAAACCTCCCTTAATTTATATATTTGACACTTTGTTTAATTTGAATAGGGTTTCTTTTGAAATTAAACGACAAAAAGGATGCAGATTTTATTATTTTTAGGTTTTTAAATTGTAACAAATTGTATATCTTTTCTGTTAATCTAAGACAACATGTGCTCTGATGCGAAGGGCTTAAGTCTTCGATTAAAACTTTTGCTTTCGTTGGTTTCATACAGTGGTTACCCTTCACATCGGACCACATAATGTTTGTTGAATGATGGGGTGTTCTAAGATTGTATAATCTTAAAACATCCAATCAAGGGCTGTGCTCTATTGTAAACATATTTGAATTTTATGACCAATATTCCTCTGTTAGGCTAATTAGATGTAAAGTGGGATGTAAGGGGGGTTTGGGAAATAAAAAAAACTATTAACTACCTGTTGTTTCTTTTCACACTAAAAATGTAAGGAGAATGTGTCAACTGGTAACAGGGGCATAAAAGAAAAATTGCAAAAATGTGATCGCGATCTACAGTCGTAATATCACAAATCGCGAGTGATGGTCGGCCGAGTCGGCCGAGGGTTTATCTTAGAGATTTTTAAAAATATTTTTCAAATCACGAGTATCCTACAGTCATTCGTCATTCGTCATTCGTCTCGTTCGGCTCGTTGCTCGTTGGATTTTTCTTAGAGATTTTTAAAAATTTAACTTTGACTGGTATCGAACTCGAGACCATTTGAACAAACAACCGATCCCCAACCATCTGAGCTATGGCGTTGTTATACGAAGTAAGTGTTTTAAACGTTATAAAGTACACGTCCTATAATATTAATTTAAAATTTATTTTTAAATGTTTAAGTAGTTAGGTGTAAAAGCCCACCTGACTCTTGCTCTTGCTCTTGCTCTTGCTCTTCCAATTAATAATTATTAAAATTCGGGTAACAATAAAGACTCTTTATTATATCTAATAATTTATACAAGTTATTTTACAGAGTTTAAATTTAACAGTTAAGAAGTTTGAATCACACATTTTTTAAGTCCGCTTCTTCAAAAATATTTAATTCAAACTTCTTATCTGTTTTAAATTATACATTATTAAAAAAATTTAAATTTAAATTTAAAAAAACCAAGTTTTAATATAATAAAAAGTTGCAACCCTTACGATTTTTTTTATTGTAATTAATTAAGAGTGATTTGCACGTCAAACTTGGGATTGCAACTTCTTTTACAATTACATTACATTACAATTACATACTATAAATAAAAGGGAAAAGGAAGGTGTTTTAAGTGTGTGTGAAAAGATAAAATAATAATATGTGGATGGAGTGGGGTTATTTTATAAAAGTATTAATAAATAAAAGTTAAGTGCCCTTCAAAGTGCTACATAAATCAAGGGAAGACAACAAAAAAGGTAAGTATTAAAAAAATAAATAAAGAAGTGAAATATTAAAAAATATTAAAAAATAATAAATTAAATAAAAGTATAAGAAGTAGTAATTTTTACCAAATTTTGAAAAAATCTAAGTAAACATGAATTAATTTTGCAATAAAATTCAAAAGTTATAGCAAGTTCGAAAAATAAACAAGACGGAAAAATTAATAAGATATAAAATCAAAAATCAAAACGCACGGTCCAATAATTAAATGAAGAGAAGGTGGCTTTAAACTTTTATGAATTATTTAGTTTTATCGAAATTTTTATTTTAGAGGTGTAGCGCGGGGAAATGACACCGATTATAGATAGTAGGGGTACGTAGAAACGTCCCCTCGCAATATAAAGCAATTCTATTTTTTTCATATTTTGCCAAAAAGACATGGGTTAAAACCCATCGATTTTGAATTTTCAAAACGTTTTCCCAAAGCTCTGGAATAGCACGCCTATGGTTTCTTAAGCCTATCCGAAGCCAAAAAGGCTGCCAAATCCGATTCTGAATAGTTTTTAAAGATCCGTCCACAAATAACGGCGCTACAATTTTTTGAAAGTTTAAAATTGGCTCAAAATGAGCGTTACAAATCGCAATTTTTTATTTTCAAAAAATTAACGTCGCACCCTATACATATTATACATGTATCTTATAGAAAAAAGCCTCACGATTCCGAATCCGTGTCGCTTGTAATGATTGGATCGAAAATAAGGGCGCTACGTTTTTTTTTGTGAATCAAGGGGTACGTATTTCTATTCATTTAGTTTGTATCGAAAATTTTTATTTTAGAGGGGAAGCGCGGGGAAATGACACCGGTTATAGTCACTAGGGGTACGTAGGAACGTCCCCTCGCAATATAAAGCAATTCTATTTTTTCATATTTTGCCAAAAGACATGGGTTAAAACCCATCGATTTTGAATTTTCAAAACGTTTTCCCAAAGCTCTGGAATAGCACGCCTATGGTTTCTTAAGCCTATCCGAAGCCAAAAGGCTGCCAAATCCGATTCTGAATAGTTTTAAAGATCCGTCCACAAATAACGGCGCTACAATTTTTGAAAGTTCAAAATTCGCTCAAAATGAGCCCTAAAAATCGCAATTTTTTATTTTGGAAAAATTAACGTCGCACCCTATACATATTATACATGTATCTTATGTAAAAAAGCCTCAGGATTCCGAATCCGTGTCGTTTGTAATGATTGGATCGAAAATAAGGGAGCTACGATTTTTTTTGTGAATCAAGGGGTACGTATTTCTATTCATTTAGTTTGTATCGAAAATTTTTATTTTAGAGGGAAAGCGCGGGGAAATGACACCGGTTATAGTCACTAGGGGTACGTAGGAACGTCCCTCGCAATATAAAGCAATTCTATTTTTTCATATTTTGCCAAAAGACATGGGTTAAAACCCATCGATTTTGAATTTTCAAAACGTTTTCCCAAAGCTCTGGAATAGCACGCCTATGGTTTCTTAAGCCTATCCGAAGCCAAAAGGCTGCCAAATCCGATTCTGAATAGTTTTAAAGATCCGTCCACAAATAACGGCGCTACAATTTTTGAAAGTTCAAAATTCGCTCAAAATGAGCTCTAAAATCGCAATTTTTATTTTCGAAAAATTAACGTCGCACCCTATACATATTATACATGTATCTTATGTAAAAAGCCTCAGGATTCCGAATCCGTGTCGTTTGTAATGATTGGATCGAAAATAAGGGCGCTACGATTTTTTGTGAATCAAGGGTACGTATTTCTATTCATTTAGTTTGTATCGAAAATTTTTATTTTAGAGGGAAGCGCGGGAAATGACACCGGTTATAGTCACTGGGGGTACGTAGGAACGTCCCCTCGCAATATAAAGCAATTCTATTTTTTCATATTTTGCCAAAAGACATGGGTTAAAACCCATCGATTTTGAATTTTCAAAACGTTTTCCCAAAGCTCTGGAATAGCACGCCTATGGTTTCTTAAGCCTATCCGAAGCCAAAAGGCTGCCAAATCCGATTCTGAATAGTTTTAAAGATCCGTCCACAAATAACGGCGCTACAATTTTTGAAAGTTCAAAATTCGCTCAAAATGAGCTCTAAAATCGCAATTTTTATTTTCGAAAAATTAACGTCGCACCCTATACATATTATACATGTATCTTATGTAAAAAGCCTCAGGATTCCGAATCCGTGTCGTTTGTAATGATTGGATCGAAAATAAGGGCGCTACGTTTTTTTTGTGAATCAAGGGTACGTATTTCTATTCATTTAGTTTGTATCGAAAATTTTTATTTTAGAGGGAAGCGCGGGAAATGACACCGGTTATAGTCACTGGGGGTACGTAGGAACGTCCCTCGCAATATAAAGCAATTCTATTTTTTCATATTTTGCCAAAAGACATGGGTTAAAACCCATCGATTTTGAATTTTCAAAACGTTTTCCCAAAGCTCTGGAATAGCACGCCTATGGTTTCTTAAGCCTATCCGAAGCCAAAAGGCTGCCAAATCCGATTCTGAATAGTTTTAAAGATCCGTCCACAAATAACGGCGCTACAATTTTTGAAAGTTCAAAATTCGCTCAAAATGAGCTCTAAAATCGCAATTTTTATTTTCGAAAAATTAACGTCGCACCCTATACATATTATACATGTATCTTATGTAAAAAGCCTCAGGATTCCGAATCCGTGTCGTTTGTAATGATTGGATCGAAAATAAGGGCGCTACGATTTTTTGTGAATCAAGGGTACGTATTTCTATTCATTTAGTTTGTATCGAAAATTTTTATTTTAGAGGGAAGCGCGGGAAATGACACCGGTTATAGTCACTAGGGGTACGTAGGAACGTCCCTCGCAATATAAAGCAATTCTATTTTTTCATATTTTGCCAAAAGACATGGGTTAAAACCCATCGATTTTGAATTTTCAAAACGTTTTCCCAAAGCTCTGGAATAGCACGCCTATGGTTTCTTAAGCCTATCCGAAGCCAAAAGGCTGCCAAATCCGATTCTGAATAGTTTTAAAGATCCGTCCACAAATAACGGCGCTACAATTTTTGAAAGTTCAAAATTGCTCAAAATGAGCTCTAAAATCGCAATTTTTATTTTCGAAAAATTAACGTCGCACCCTATACATATTATACATGTATCTTATGTAAAAAGCCTCAGGATTCCGAATCCGTGTCGTTTGTAATGATTGGATCGAAAATAAGGGCGCTACGATTTTTTGTGAATCAAGGGGTACGTATTTCTATTCATTTAGTTTGTATCGAAAATTTTTATTTTAGAGGAAGCGCGGGAAATGACACCGGTTATAGTCACTAGGGTACGTAGGAACGTCCCTCGCAATATAAAGCAATTCTATTTTTTTCATATTTTGCCAAAAAGACATGGGTTAAAACCCATCGATTTTGAATTTTCAAAACGTTTTCCCAAAGCTCTGGAATATCACGCCTATGGTTTCTTAAGCCTATCCGAAGCCAAAAGGCCGCCAAATCCGATTCTGAATATTTTTTAAAGATCCGTCCACAAATAACGGCGCTACAATTTTTTGAAAGTTCAAAATTCGCTCAAAATGAGCTCTAAAAATCGCAATTTTTTATTTTCGAAAAATTAACGTCGCACCCTATACATATTATACATGTATCTTATGTAAAAAAGCCTCAGGATTCCGAATCCGTGTCGTTTGTAATGATTGGATCGAAAATAAGGGCGCTACGATTTTTTTTGTGAATCAAGGGGTACGTATTTCTATTCATTTAGTTTGTATCGAAAATTTTTATTTTAGAGGGAAGCGCGGGAAATGACACCGGTTATAGTCACTAGGGTACGTAGGAACGTCCCTCGCAATATAAAGCAATTCTATTTTTTCATATTTTGCCAAAAGACATGGGTTAAAACCCATCGATTTTGAATTTTCAAAACGTTTTCCCAAAGCTCTGGAATAGCACGCCTATGGTTTCTTAAGCCTATCCGAAGCCAAAAGGCTGCCAAATCCGATTCTGAATAGTTTTTAAAGATCCGTCCACAAATAACGGCGCTACAATTTTTTGAAAGTTCAAAATTCGCTCAAAATGAACTCAAAAAATCGCAATTTTTTATTTTCGAAAAATTAACGTCGCACCCTATACATATTATACATGTATCTTATGTAAAAAAGCCTCAGGATTCCGAATCCGTGTCGTTTGTAATGATTGGATCGAAAATAAGGGCGCTACGATTTTTTTTGTGAATCAAGGGGTACGTATTTCTATTCATTTAGTTTGTATCGAAAATTTTTATTTTAGAGGGAAGCGCGGGAAATGACACCGGTTATAGTCACTAGGGTACGTAGGAACGTCCCTCGCAATATAAAGCAATTCTATTTTTTCATATTTTGCCAAAAGACATGGGTTAAAACCCATCGATTTTGAATTTTCAAAACGTTTTCCCAAAGCTCTGGAATAGCACGCCTATGGTTTCTTAAGCCTATCCGAAGCCAAAAGGCTGCCAAATCCGATTCTGAATAGTTTTAAAGATCCGTCCACAAATAACGGCGCTACAATTTTTGAAAGTTCAAAATTGGCTCAAAATGAGCTCTAAAATCGCAATTTTTATTTTCGAAAAATTAACGTCGCACCCTATACATATTATACATGTATCTTATGTAAAAAGCCTCAGGATTCCGAATCCGTGTCGTTTGTAATGATTGGATCGAAAATAAGGGGCTACGATTTTTTTGTGAATCAAGGGGTACGTATTTCTATTCATTTGTTTGTATCGAAAATTTTTATTTTAGAGGGAAGCGCGGGAAATGACAGGTTATAGTCACTAGGGGTACGTAGGAACGTCCCCTCGCAATATAAAGCAATTCTATTTTTTCATATTTTGCCAAAAGACATGGGTTAAAACCCATCGATTTTGAATTTTCAAAACGTTTTCCCAAAGCTCTGGAAAGCACGCCTATGGTTTCTTAAGCCTATCCGAAGCCAAAAGGCTGCCAAATCCGATTCTGAATAGTTTTAAAGATCCGTCCACAAATAACGGCGCTACAATTTTTGAAAGTTCAAAATTGGCTCAAAATGAGCTCTAAAATCGCAATTTTTATTTTCGAAAAATTAACGTCGCACCCTATACATATTATACATGTATCTTATGTAAAAAGCCTCAGGATTCCGAATCCGTGTCGTTTGTAATGATTGGATCGAAAATAAGGGCGCTACGATTTTTTGTGAATCAAGGGGTACGTATTTCTATTCATTTAGTTTGTATCGAAAATTTTTATTTTAGAGGAAGCGCGGGAAATGACACCGGTTATAGTCACTAGGGGTACGTAGGAACGTCCCTCGCAATATAAAGCAATTCTATTTTTTCATATTTTGCCAAAAGACATGGGTTAAAACCCATCGATTTTGAATTTTCAAAACGTTTTCCCAAAGCTCTGGAATAGCACGCCTATGGTTTCTTAAGCCTATCCGAAGCCAAAAGGCTGCCAAATCCGATTCTGAATAGTTTTAAAGATCCGTCCACAAATAACGGCGCTACAATTTTTGAAAGTTCAAAATTCGCTCAAAATGAGCTCTAAAATCGCAATTTTTATTTTCGAAAAATTAACGTCGCACCCTATACATATTATACATGTATCTTATGTAAAAAGCCTCAGGATTCCGAATCCGTGTCGTTTGTAATGATTGGATCGAAAATAAGGGCGCTACGATTTTTTGTGAATCAAGGGGTACGTATTTCTATTCATTTAGTTTGTATCGAAAATTTTTATTTTAGAGGGAAGCGCGGGAAATGACACCGGTTATAGTCACTAGGGGTACGTAGGAACGTCCCTCGCAATATAAAGCAATTCTATTTTTTCATATTTTGCCAAAAGACATGGGTTAAAACCCATCGATTTTGAATTTTCAAAACGTTTTCCCAAAGCTCTGGAATAGCACGCCTATGGTTTCTTAAGCCTATCCGAAGCCAAAAGGCTGCCAAATCCGATTCTGAATAGTTTTAAAGATCCGTCCACAAATAACGGCGCTACAATTTTTTGAAAGTTCAAAATTCGCTCAAAATGAGCTCTAAAAATCGCAATTTTTTATTTTCGAAAAATTAACGTCGCACCCTATACATATTATACATGTATCTTATGTAAAAAAGCCTCAGGATTCCGAATCCGTGTCGTTTGTAATGATTGGATCGAAAATAAGGGCGCTACGATTTTTTGTGAATCAAGGGTACGTATTTCTATTCATTTAGTTTGTATCGAAAATTTTTATTTTAGAGGGAAGCGCGGGAAATGACACCGGTTATAGTCACTAGGGGTACGTAGGAACGTCCCTCGCAATATAAAGCAATTCTATTTTTTTCATATTTTGCCAAAAAGACATGGGTTAAAACCCATCGATTTTGAATTTTCAAAACGTTTTCCCAAAGCTCTGGAATAGCACGCCTATGGTTTCTTAAGCCTATCCGAAGCCAAAAAGGCTGCCAAATCCGATTCTGAATAGTTTTTAAAGATCCGTCCACAAATAACGGCGCTACAATTTTTGAAAGTTCAAAATTGGCTCAAAATGAGCTCTAAAATCGCAATTTTTATTTTCGAAAAATTAACGTCGCACCCTATACATATTATACATGTATCTTATGTAAAAAGCCTCAGGATTCCGAATCCGTGTCGTTTGTAATGATTGAATATTTAATGTTTAAAATTTAATTTTTTTAAAGTTTATAAAAAAAACTTTTTTTTTTTTTTTTTTTTTTTTTTTTTTTTTTTTTTTTTTTTTTTTTTTTTTTTTTTTTT